>CM073769.1:79786330-80986330 GCA_037158775.1 Hetaerina titia | reverse complement strand
ACTCATACCTGGTTTGAAAGGAAAAGTAAAATTTCAAATCAGAGAATGGTACACATACCCTTGAGGGAGTTCCCAGGTGGTCATTCCACGAGAGGAGAACTTGGCAATTTGGTCCTCAAAATTGATCCCTCCAACTCCAATTACATCCATTTGATCAGCAGGATTATTGAGAGTACTACAATAAATTAACATGAAAACTTAGTCCAAAACATATACAAATAATTATCCTTCACTTAATAACTTCCATGACTGTGATTACACTATATTCTCCATTAAGATGGAAATAGATAGCTGTATACATAATCAAGTTTTAAAGCATCCAGATAGCCAAAGATAACCTAAACGGTCATTCCAAATCAGAATAAGAATAGACTGAATAAAATTTAACTTCAACAAAATAATCTTTTTTTCATTTAATTAGGACCAGATGAGATTAAAAAGTATAAATTCAGATTTTATGTTTCTTTTTAGGCCAGGTATTTTATTGCTAGATTATGATCCTTGGTAATGGTATTCATTCAGCAAAAGCCTTATTTTTCTTTCTTAAACATTTGTTGGTCCTTTTTAAAAATTGGAAAAAAGGTAAGTATAAATCAGTAGCATTGCTTCCAGCTAGACATTACTTTTTAGCAAAACTGTCATCAAGGGCTTCTGTAACAAATATGCACTTGTGTTATTTTAATTTCGGTTTTTATGCCTTTCTCATTATGGAAATCATTATTATTCAGCTCAAACTATACACAGAGAGACAACAGATAGTTATCACTTAGGATAATTATGTATGCAGATGATGAGTATTATCTTTTAAACATTCACTGTTCCCATGTTTACATGCGGAACTGGAGAGTATTATTTGTGCATTATCAACCAAAATTAATATAAAATAATTTGATTTTTAATCAGCACTATTTATGCGCTTAACACATGTATTTAGAAAAAGTAACAAATAACCAACATTACCAAAAGATTTTAGTTTGAAAAATAGAAGTGAAAGGTGACTAATTTAAATTATGCATAGCATAACTATCCCAAAATTTTTTGGTCAATAAACCATAATAGTCCCCAAAATAGTTAAATAAGCTGAATGATTGTATACTAAATGAGTATATTCAGTAACCATTAGCATAATATTCCAAAACTAAATTATATTCATATGTCTGCTTTGTGGGTCGCGGTAGTCCAGGCTTTGGACTATTGACTGGAGGGCCTGGGTTCGACTCCTGAGCAAGCCTCTCCTGGCATCTGCAGTCCCAAGCTATGTGATTTTTCGGGTATCAGATCTTTCTGAGTAACCATAACCGGCACACAGAGAAAAAAACTGGCCCCCCTACTCTGAAGTGTGATTTATGATTTTTTGGTCATCATGTAATAAGTGACCAGGACCACACAGGGCATACGAACGATGCCATACAAGCAATATGATGTCAAATGAAAACTGCATTGTTCTATGAACAATTATTAATTTTAATCCCAAATTACCATTTATGCCTTTACAGCTCATCTAAGTCAAAATGAAGTATTATCAGCACTTCTATAAAATCATAAACATCAATTTCCAATTCCTTAGGCTTTCTAGCTCTTTCTTTTATTAAACACCATGATTGCCACTAGATTTTTGTTATCCAAGCAAAGTTTTTATGATGAGAGAATTTGCTAATGAATGCCAATTTATCAATTACACTGCAAGTGCCTTAAGTAGTCAAAAGAAGAGTCACAGTTAATATTTAATAATTTATGGATCTGATGCTGCTTGGCTATGTAAGAGAGAGAGAGTGGGGGAGGGAGAGATGAGGGGAGAGGGAGAAAGGATGAGACTGAGAGAGGGGGAGGGGAGAGAGAGAGAGAGAGAGTGAATATAAAAGGGTGAACTCATGTGGAAGGAAGCAGAAGGAAGGTTGAGAGGTAATAATTATTTGCTGAAGATAATGATATGCATTTTCTGATATCAAATCTCCAAAGCTTTAACTTTAGTCTCAAGTCCTTATTAACACTCTATATGTATTTAGGTAGTGCTAATTATCTGCCCCTCCTTTTGTGCCTGCATTAAGCAACACATGCATTCCAATCCCATCACCAGCACACCAGAGGTAGAGTGTGTTTTACACATGTTTGCACTTATTTCAGAAATTAATTCAAAAGTAAGTGATACGTTATTACCTGTTAGTGTGAATACAATCACAATGATTTATGAGTTCATATGTTTTTTATTACTGCTGCATAACAAAGTTGTCCAGAGCCACAGAGTAATCATCTCCACATAGCAACATCACAGAAAATAAATGCTAATGGTAAACAAAAATTTTATGGAATCAATGTTTTGCATAATCATACATAATTTCTATCTAGAATTCCATAGAAAGTGAATGTAAAGTGTAAATAAACATTTTATCCAATTTAATTGTTTTTGGCACTGAGAACATAATAATTTTTACAGACAGACTTAGCAAAGCGGTATTCCCCCTACACATTACAAGCATAATTATGGTATTCAGCAAGGATACACAAAAAATGTTCTCAATGAAAGAGAAAAGGACTGTTTTTATATTAACAAAGGTAAGATACACTTGTCATTGAGGATAAAGCACCAAAATTGAGCTCTATAATATATCATTGGTAGCTAAATGGACGGATGAAAAATATCACTATTTTTCCTATCAAAATACAGCAATGTACGAAATATTTTTACATTTTATTTCAAATCTGACGCTTTAAACTCACATTATTTCATTCATTAGACATTGAACCTCTTCTTCACTGCTGTTAATGTCTGCTTGTGTAAGGCAAGAGTTTAAAACATTGAATCTAACATTGGGCCATTGTGCCAGAAGATTAACTTTTAGCATTCCAGCAATAAATATTCATCTTATGGTTTCAGTAATGCAGAACAACTGAGTTAACATGAAAACTTGACAGTTCCTTGTCAGATTTAAGATTCTTGCAAGTTTTTCAAATATAATCTGGATAGTTACTCATTTATTTGGACATTTATAGTGCATTCAAATACCCTTACATTTAATTTTTAAAATGTAAGGCCATTTTGGCCCCCCAACCATATAAGCATTTCAAGGGTAAAACAATAGTAATGGCAATATACAGAGCTATCATATAAAATAATAAATAAAATTTGAATTGATGAATTCTTCTTTTCGTATGCCAGAGAATTTAGACTTCACGGTAATAGCACTGAAATTCTGAGCTTGATAAATTGATAAAATAGGGCAATAGCTCTCTGATGATGCATATGGCTTGACAAAGAACATTTTAACATTTTATGAAATAATCATGAACTTAAGTAATTTTCTAAAAACACTTCTATGAGTTGTCAAAGAGTTTTAATGGAAATGTTTATCATTCCATCAGAACATGCACTTGTGGTTCTAAGACAGCAATAAGTTTTTACAATAACACATACTGCCCAGAGGTTACTATTTTCACAGCAATAACTCAGTAGTTCCAGAATTTAATTGCAACCTCTTCCCACATTAGTGATATATAAGGATGGCATTGAATAAGCGTCTCACCTGATGATGATACACAGCATTGAAAGCTGGCTCATGTTTAAGTTAGACCATTGGGCTACAAAAGTTTATTGGTAATGTAAATTTAAATAAAAAATGTGACTGTGGACATAGATATTGGTGATGAAAATTTATTCCCAGTATAAAACAGAATGATTTAAATTTTTACACTAATTTTTATGGTTATCTACAAACCATTCCAATGTAACTTTTTGACTTTCAATTGAGAATATTTGTGTTTTCCTTCTTTATTGATTAGATATCAAAGATACATGATATATTTAACTTTTACTAGATTTACTTATACATTTACTTTAACAAGAGGATTACTAGTTCATCACAGAGAATAAGAATATTATTATTTAATAGGATATTAGAATATTATAACAGCCAGACTTTGGCTTTTTCAACTTAAATTTCATCTTTGACATAGAGCATTGGGATTATTTATCTACGATAAATTATAATTGGCAGAAATGCTACTAATTAAATATGTACTTTCTGAAAATTCACATATTTCATTGACAAACTTACCCATAAAGTGGCCCATCATTTCCTATTGCTGAGACCATAATTACACGGTTAGCAGTCAATTCCCAAACTTTGTCAACAAATGGTCGATCCATAAAATCTGGGCCACCAATGCTTAAATTCAACACCCCAATTCGTTTCAAGATGGCATAATTGAAAGCATCCAAAAACCATGAAGTGTATGAGACCTAAGGAATAAAATATTTCAATTATAAGAAGAAGCAAAATAAAATCACAGCAACATGGAAGAAGGGAATTTACATAACTTCTACGACACAAATGGCATATAACTTTTCAAAAATATAATATCATGGTTATGATCACATATTAATTATATAACATAAACATATATTTAACATGCACCCAGTTTAAGCAGAGACTTATATTCTATGAATAATATTTTTAAGTGTGGTGGAAAATACAGTGCGAGGATATGGAAAGTTTGCGGAGAAAGGGTGAAATTGCAGCCCTATATCAGAAGGTTTAAACACTGTCAGAAGTATGAAGGGAAAAACTGTGTTAAAAATCAGAGATAAGTAGGAAAAAATATTAGTTGAATCAGGAAAGATCCAAGAGAGATAGAAGAAATATATAGAAGAACAGTGTGGTAAAGAACTTAGGCCAACAAACTTAGACATAGAAGAGAGTATTATGTAGATGAAGATAAATAAGGTGCAAGCTTAGTTGATAGTGAAATAGAAAAGGCTTTAAGGGAATTGAAATCGGCATTCCTGCAGAACCACTTAAACATTTAGGAAAATATGGAAGGAAGATTTTCTATGGACTAAATCATATCATTTATGAGAGAGGAATTTTGCCAAAGATTTTGTCAGATCAGTGTTAGTTCCCATTCTAAAAAAGGGAAAGGCTGCAATATGTGAGGACAACAGAACAATAAGTTTTATTTTGCATGCAGCTTAATTGGATCTCAGGATTATCACCCAGCAAATGGAGACCAAAGCAAATGATTACTTAGGGGATCAACAGTTTGGGTTCAGGAAGGGAAGATGCACACATGATGCCATTGCAGTAATGAGGACACTAATATAGAAGAACATTGAATATAATCACGATGTATTTGTTAGTTTCATAGATTTCAAAAATACATTTGATAGAATGAAGTGGGTAAAAATAATGAATACATAGTAGAATATTGGGAGTAGAATGGAGGGATGGGAGACTGATCTGCAAACTGTACATGTCTCAGAATGCTCAGGAGTGAGTGGAGGATTGAGAGTCTGAATGGGCAGTGATAGAAAGAGAAGTGAGATAGGGTGCCCATTATCGCCTGCACTGTTCAACATATGTGAGGAGGAAGTGATTAAGAAGCATGGAAAGAACTAAAGATAGAAATGAAAGTTAGCAGGGAATTCATAAAATCAGTTAGATTTGTGGATGACCATGCTTTAGTTTGCCAGTCAGCCAAGAGGTTGCAGGAATGGCTGGGTGAATTGAAAATTCAGTGCGATAGATGTGGGATGAAAATAAATTTCACTAAAGCAAAGGTTATGTGTTTTCCAGAAAGAGAAGGGCTAAGCTAAATGTTGAAACTTAAGTAGGTTGAACAGTTTAGGTATCTCAAAAGTGTACTGGACCAGTATGGTCAAAGTAGTAGATATATAGTCGTCTTTATTTAGGGTCGAGATTTGAGACTATGGAGTCTCTTCTACCACCAAACCCCCCTAACCTAGTAGGGACATAAGGAGAAGAATTGCACTAAGCAAAGAGATTTTCACCAGGAGGAGAGAATTGATAATAGGGACATTGAGTAAGGATGTTACAAAAAGGCTCGCAAAAATCTGGTAATGGAACGTTGCTATGTCTGACACAGAAGCATGGTTATTGAAGCAGGCCAATTATCGTTGATTGGAGCCTTTTGATATGTGGGTGTGGAGAGGATGGCAAAGGTAAAATTAACAGAAAGAAAAACATTCAAAGGAGAAAGTGAGGAAGTGGCAGGAATAGGATAGAGATATTGGATAGAATTAATGGCGGAAGGAAATGAAGATGAAGAGGAGCTTATTGTGGAGTAAGATGTTGGGTGGTGTTTTATTGGGGGAGACAATAGAATTATTTGGTAGTTTGTACCTAGATGAAACCTACCTTAGCCTAAAGATTTCTTTCATACACAAAAGTACTGTAATTGTCATCATATATCATATACAACAGAACATTTCTATACAAAATACTTTTACAGACAATCTGCATCATATACAATTGTACGAGGGCATGCATTACTCATGCCCTCGTACACAATATGATGAAGATTGTCTGTAAATGTATTTTAAATTGTCGTATAATCTTCATTAAATACAACAGTAGTTGAAATTGAATATCATAAATGGAATACTCATTCTGGTCCTGCTAAGCCAGTCAGCTCTGGCTTGACAGCAGGTGCCACATAAACAAAAGTGATGGCTATAAAATGTTGCGATTATAAACCTACATACGCAGTCTGTACAATAAATGCATGAACTGGTGAAATCTGGCAACCATAATGCAGAATATAGCCCCACCCACTAGTGACACTAGTAGCCTGAGACCCAATGAGCTGTCTGTGCTTGGCAGATTGTTGAGCTGTACGCATGGTGCTAGTTATGTTAGCTTCTATTCTCCCTGTTTTTACTGTTTGTCGAAAATGTAATTTGACCAAACCACGGAGCAATGAATCAACAAGTTTTTCGGTGAAGGGCAGTAAAGGTTATCAAGAAGTTCCTAAAATGTTGACAGCTGTTTACAGTGATAATGTTCTGAAGAAAAAACCCATTTTCAAGTGGATTAAGCACTTTAAAGATGACCGACAAGACACCACGGATGATGCAAGGCCGGGATGATCTTCAACCACCTGTGTTGACAACACTGTGTGTTATCAACAGAGGTGGTGACTGTTGTGTGACAACATTGATCGTGTGCAGTCTCTTGTCCTTACCGATCATCGAAAAATGTCCAAATGATAGCTGATGAACTGAATTTAGGAAAATCTACAGTGCCCACTATTTTAGCCAAACATGATGGATGGATTCTTCACCATGACAATGCACCCGCACATTCAGCAATGATTGTTTGTCAGTTTCTGACAAAAAATTCAATCACCATACTTAATCATCCACCTTATTCACCAGATCTCGCCCCCTGCAACTTTTTCCTATTCCCAAAATGCAAAAATGTGATGAGGTGACATCACTGGGAAGATGTGGACACAATAAAGCATGAAACGATAAGAAAACTAAAAAGCCTAACTGCCATGAGGACTTCCAAGGGTGCTTTAAACAGTGGAAAAGAAGATGGAACAAGTGCATAGCAACAAATGGAGAGTACTTTCAAGGGGACAAAATCGATGTAGACTAAATTAAGGAAAATTAAGTTTTTATGGCCTCAGCTCACGTATTTATTGGACAGACCTCGTATATTCTCTGTCAAATTCATGTAAAAAATAATATTTTCAGAATTACAGAACTTATTGAGTGTGCTTCCTTTTTGCAGAAGGAACACACACAAACTCATTTCTCTTTCGGAAGCAAATTTCCCAATGTTCTAATTGCATTTCAGTTATAAATACTTTGTACTATACAGCAGGGTGTCAACAAATTTTTATTTAAACCCTGTATATTATAGAATGTCAATCATTATTTTCCATACAATTTTTTTAACTTTTACAATGACCAACAGATTTATTGGGCAAATTCTCTTTCCCACCCTTATGGAAGCTAGACACACTGATGAAACACTTTAAATGATTGTCCACCCATGTGACACCAATATATCAGGTTATTTTCATTAGACATAGGTAATATTAATTTCTAAAAAAAGAAAAGGAATTGATCATGCTCCCTACCAAGATTCTATAGTACTAGGAATAAAAATTGTAGGACACAGGTAATGTATGAACGAATCTTCAAACTGGGGAAATATTGAGCAAGTTTAAAATGTGAGCACTAATAGGAAAATAAATTATTAAAACTTCTCAATTTGTTTTGCCAGTAAAATAATGCAAGATTATCACCTCATATATAAGGAAATACTTGAGTGATAACTTTCCTCAAATAACTGAAACTGCAAAAGAATGTTATTTTGACAAACACCATTACTGTCCCAAAAATTAGCTGATATTTCTTCAACATGAGCAAACGTAAAGCTATACCATTAATGTAGATACATACACTGGGAAAAAAATTTTGCAGCACTGATTTTCATGAGAGTTGGTTTCCCCTAGCCACTGTATGCTCTACATTGTTCTCAGTTGATTTGTCACAACCATTTGCAACCCACATTTCATGAACAATCATCATTACTGATTATGAGACTTAAAAACATATGTGAAGACTTTAAACAAGCTTCAATGCAGAAAATGCTGAATATGCAACCAAACCTCATAACCTGAATAACTATCAATTACACTGGGCATGATTGATTTTCAAATATTATCACTTATCTACAAGTAAAATGACAATTTGGAAAGCCAAACCTGCGCATTAGTGAACACTCGATATACATGGAGTTCAGCATCTGGAGCCATTCCAAGACAATGGCCCTTTGCTGCTGCGACCAGACCAGCAACGAATGTTCCGTGCCCCAATCCATCTTCGAGGGTACGTTCATGAGTCCAATCTGTGCGCTCCTGCACCCGTCGGAAATGGGGATGCCCTTTTGGCAGCCCAGTGTCAAAAATTGCCACCCTAACTCCAGCACCTATATTCAAAAGAAAATGTGGATTTTATATTGGGTGAAAGAGGTATAGCAGAAACCTAAATATAATGTGTCCCTAAAATACTGAAGAGGCTGAGAAATGTCACTCAGCACTCATTCCTCATTGATGAGGATGGGGAAAGATGGAGAAAAGGAAAATTGAATTTATTGGACATATTCTAAGATATGACAACTTCTTGAAAAATATAATGAAGGGGAAAACAATAGGAAAAAAAGAAGTGGAAGGTCAAGAAAGTACTATGAAAGTAAAAACCTACAATGAATTGAAAAGGATGGCAACGGAGAGAGACCAATGGCTGCCGTGACAAGGCTCAGCCTGTAGATGATGATGAGACATAACGCTAAATATACATTAATTACAAATAAGCTGGTGACGGTAACGGCAGATGTGCCAATTCAGATCGTCTGTGGAAAAAGGTAAAAAAAAAATTCACATATGACTATTTTGAATTTAAACAAAAGTCAGAAATGGTTCCACTTTTGTGTGTGCAAAGTTATAGAAGAGTAGATGCAAATTTTTTGCATTGACTAATAATGATTCCAAAATATGGACATACTCTTGTGAGTACAGTGGAGCACCTACATCAAAAACCACATAGTGTTGCTGATCACAAGGCTATATAGAAAATCAATAGGGATTTCCTGCATGGTTACAATATCCCTAAATTTCATGTAAATATTTACAAAAATTTCTTAAATACAATAAAGGATACTGCTTCAAGAAGCTTCATTTAGGACAACTGTTATTATACTTGATGATCGACAATGGATTAGTCAGAACTTCTTAAAAACTAGTAAAAAAAGGAAACTATTAACCCTAGAAAAAATACCCTGCAGTATTTTCTGTGGAGGAATATACTCGTATATAGCATACAAAAAAATTGAATCTAACTTTTAACAATATTAAAACTTCTGCCATAAGCAAATGAATAATGGTTTAAATATCTATTATGTCAATATTGCTACAGAACTGGCAAATGAAATTGATTATCACTATTTTATTTATTCCACCAGCCAAAATGAAATAAGAAAAATGAAAAGGACAAGGAAACCATGGATTACCAATGAGATGATTAGAAAGATGGATAAGAGAAGGAAATGGAATAATGTAAATACAGAGTTAGGGAGAAGGCAGTACAATGGGTAAAATAATTAATTGAGACAGGTAACAAAGATGTAAGGTTGAATACTCAGTGCAAGGATATGGAAAGCTTTCAGAGGAAGGATGAGATTGGTACTCAAAACAGGAAGCTTATAACACTCTCAGGAAGTAAGAAAGAATACTCTGTATTAAGAAACAAGGGTAAGTCAGTAAACATATTTGTTAAACCAGAAAAGATCCAAGAGAGAGAGAAGTAACATATACTAAAAGAACTATACAGCCAAGACTTAGACCGGTGATATTAGATTTAGAAAGAATATAATGAAGATAGCTTAGGTCCAGGCATAGCCAATGATGAGATAGAGAGTCCATTAAGGGAGATGAACCAAAATAAGACCAAGGAGGTAAACATTCCTGCTAATCTACTTTAAGGATTATTGAAATGTGAGAGGAAGAGTCTTTATGGACTAATTCATAACATATATGAGAAAGGACTATGGCTGGAAGACTGGGAGGTCAGTACCAGCCCCTATTCCGAAAAAAGGTAAAGGGTACATCATGTGAGGACAACAGAACATTAAGTTGGATTTCAAATACAAAGCAGTTCTCAAGAGCATCAACGACCACATGGCGAGCAAAGCAAATGATTATTTGGTGGATCTTCAGTTTGGATTCAGGATGGAGAGAGGCACACATGATGCCACTGCAATAATGAGGGCACTAATAGAGAGGAACATAGAATACAATCGGGATGTTAATGTCTGTTCTATAGATTTCAAAAAAGCATTTGATCAAATAAATTGGGTAGAAGTAAAGTGAATATACTGCAGTAAATGAGTAGATTGGAGGAACAGAAGCCTTGTCCGCGATCTGTACATGTCTCAGAGTGCTCAGGTGCAATTGGCGGATGTGGAGTCCAGATGGGCAGTGTTAGGAAGAGTAATACAGGGGTGCCCATTGTCACCTGTGCTGTTTAATGTATACATGGATGACATGGTTTAGAGAGATATGGGAAAAACTGTAGGTAGGAATGAAAGTTGGTGGGCAATGGATAAAATCAGCTAGGTTTTTGGATGATCAAGTTTTAGTGCTACATATGGTGGGCGAGAGGGTTGGGGGAGGAGAAAGAACTGTTGGGAGAAATCGAAAAGAGGTAAGAAAGATGGATGCAGAGTATTTTAATTGGCGATGGGATGTTGAAGTCAATGATAGCCAAGCAAAGAAAGGGCAGGAGTGAGAAAGGGATGAAAAGAATGCAGGGCAGGAGGAAATATGCAGAATTAAAGAGGTACCCATTGTAATGTTGGATGACAAGTTGTGTTTTGTTAAAGGAGAGATGGGAATTGTTGCTTTACCATTTGGTAGCTTGTGTCCATCAAACACCTACCTTAATCAGTAGGTTTCCAGCAATGATATTTCCTTTAATAATCTTTCGATATTTATTTATCAAAATATGATTAATGTGAATTCTCACTTAGTGGCTTACTACTACTAGTAGTAGTAGTACTATCTAGTAACTAGATACAAGTGAACTATTTTTACACATACCCGTGATTCCCATAGACCAAAGAGCATCCGCCTGCAACACACTTGTTATCTGCCTTGGAATGGCACGCAAGAGCCTGCGACTTGAGAGGCGTCCAGTGGAATGCCAAAATGCACTCCCCTCGACTGATGTTGCATCGCCATTCTCACTTCCCTATAAGCAAATAACACATAGTAAGACACGTTAATCATAATGCAAACTACTGTATTGCTATGATTGTTAGACTTGGCCACAACAACAGTCTGAGATTGTTTTAATATGATTTTTACACTGTGAAATAGTTTAATCTGAGAGAGATTACTAGCAATCTATTATTGTTTTTTAAGAAAAGCACATTCGTCTAAAGCCGACCGAAATGCGAAGCAGGTACATTTGTTGCAAAACAATAAGATATTCTTTGGCGTTGAAGTGAAATGCTGAAGGATATGACCCACAAAAAAAAATGTTTTCCAAAACGCAGCCACTCATGAATGTCACACATCAACAGAACAATATACTTTATTTAGTTATTTAACCTATTCACACTCACATATTGTCCAATAGAATTTCCTCTCAAAGAACGTGAGGACTGCCATCTTTCATATCCTTCCACTTTGTTTCCACTGAGCTGGTCATTTTCCACGTATTTTTCAACCACTTCTGATCCATTGTAAAACTTCAATGATCTCTTTACCAAGCGTTGTGGGGTAACCCTTTTCACACACGGGTGATCACCAAGGGCTTCAAGATCATCCCGTAACTCCTTTTCCCAAGAGCTGCCATCACTTTCACATAAGCTACTACGGTCTAAAGTAAGGACATCAAAATCGCTAGGATAATCACTCGCCGGATTTAAACGTGGTAGAACTTTCCATGCAGTAGAATACTTTTCACCCAAAGCTGCACGAACAAATTTTTCCCTAGCTTCCGCACGATAATAGCCACGGAAAGTCACGATGTACTCATCTCTTATTACCCTTGAAGAAAAACCAATTTTGACATGTTGAACAGAATCTAACGAACTGTTGCACGAGGTACCCGAGATACTGTCTTCTGCCCCTCCGAAATGGGTAAGAAGTAATAAGAGAGTAAGTATCGTTCTTGGGTGCCTCTGACGCAAGCGTACTTTCAGTTTCATTCTTAACCAGAAGTCTTCCAGGCCAATTATCTTCACATAATTTACCACGAATAAAAGTATCTTATTAGAAAAAAATGTGACATTATTAAGGACATTAATTCACCTTTCACGTAGAGAGAGCTTTGCTCAGGGGACAAAATTAACTGTTCGCCTATTAACAACACTACCCATCACCAAGGGATCACTCATGCATTTTAAGTAGCACTCAATATAAGCCATTTATAAGGTCCCCATTTGGCCACAAATATCACATAATAGTAAAATCATACTCATAATAAGTGGTCGTGCCCACACGATTCATATTATTGTTAACTATACGTACTACATGATAATTGATTATCTTACTGATCCACTTCAAGTTAGATACGCAACATTGTCTTCATTTGGAAAATTTTCATAAAACAATGAAAAGCGAAAGAGGAATAATTTTGAAGTAGTTGAAGACCGAAATGCACAAATATTGGTCTTAGTTGTGACTGGAAAAGCGGTGTTCGGTGAGTATTGTTTGATATGATGCAATTAATTCAGCGGTTTTAATAATTTTTGTGTCTAATTTTAATAGCAATTCAGGAGAATTCCTTAATTTATACATCCAATTTTGCATATAATTTACGCGGATATGGCATGTGTGAAGGTCTTCAAGTGATAGGTTTGAGCACACACATATTCATGTATATTTTTGGGCTCGTGTAATAATTTACGTGCTTCACAAAAAATTTTAAGTATTAGCTAATGTAATGATAGGGTCTATTATGTGTACTCTGGAGTACGACAAGGTCGGTTTGATATTGCGATCTAGCTCGACAATTGAAAGAATATCAGTAAATAACTCTCATAACAACCAGGTGCATTAAAAAGTCCTCAAAATTCGAATATTTCCTGCACAGGCATGCCACCTTTATTATATAGCACGGAAGAAATTCGTTAGGGAAATGATCGATTTCACTCATTTTAGTTGCCCGTCTTGGATTGGTCTAATTCATAGGTGAAACTTTGAGAACCTGTAGAATTGGGAAACCTGCTTAAATGGAAAGTTTTCTGTGAATAATCCATAGATTAAATAAACAGCCTCGGTTGACTTGAAATAAATGAAAGGGTATATTATAATTTATTATTCATGTCAAATGAGCAATTGTGTATGGATTTCTTGTGAAAATTGAGCGAAAGGTGACCCATATCGTACCTTATCATGGTATAGCCTTGATGTTGAATACTGAAATAATGCTGACAGTATTAGCCTCAGTTTAGATAATTTTCGAAGGTTATGTGGATTCTCACTCTGGGCACCTGCAGCTCCACCCAAGCTATGTTATTTTTCGGGTACCAGATCTTCCTGGGAAACCATATCCGGCATAGGGGAAGGAACTGGCCCCCCTACCTAAATCCAAAATTCATTTCGGTATGGTTTAAAGTTTCATTCCAGTCTAAATATTTACCAACGTCATTTACTGCGTTCTCCAAGAAAATGTTTGGGGCAAATTGTAGATCAGTAATTATAATTCTGATCACCCAACTTCAAACCAAACTTACCAGTTATTCTTCGATTTAAAACTTGTATCATATTATGGTGAGCCTCTAGTGACATATTTTCGAGCTGCAGTTGTGTACCTTGATTAATATATATTTGCTTCTTCACTTAAACTTAACAGCCCCACTGTTAATACTATTAAATGTCTATTTCTTTTCACACATCTGGGCAACAGACCGTGAAAGTTAACAACGAAGTAATTTTTTATCATAGTTAAGATTGCAATGCATGGGCAAGAAAACTCTCGCCGTAGACCAGAATAATGTAATGCATGTAACCTGTGAAATTCACTTTGTTAAGAATTATATTTTGTCTTAACATCAATGGCATTGTGAATTAAAGTTGATGAGTAAGGCTGGGTTTGTTATAAGTAGAGGCAAAGTGATGCATAGGCCATTAAAACCAAGCAAAAGATTCTTGCATTCCAAGAGGATACCTTTTGACGATTTGGTGCATAGTTTTGGCCGTGCATCACCAAAAAACATGGAAAGTGAAGCACTTTAATATTCCACACGTGTTGCAATACCTCCACTGGTTTCAATTGACACCCTAATTTTAAGATTGTCATTTCCTTTAAAATTTAAAGGGGCATTGCAACTAAAAGGTTATTTAATAATTTATTTTCAAGCATTCTACATTTCCTCAAAGTAAATTCGCCGAATATTACCTTAATTGTTTCCATCAACTCATATCAAGATTTATTTAATTTCAGGTTAAATATTTCAAATAGAAGAAACCCTCTGAGAGAAAAAATGGGAGCCCAGAATAGTACACCTCAAGAAGCTCCTAAAGAAAAAAAGCTAAAACCTTGCTGTGCTTGTCCAGAAACAAAAAAATTACGTGATGCCTGTATTATAGAAAAAGGTGAAGAAAATTGTAAAGATCTTATTGAAGCACACAGGGAATGTATGAGAAAACATGGATTTAAGGTTTAATATGATACCCTTTTTAGTGAATTTAGCGAATAGAAAATAAGGTTCCAGTGCCTGACCAGAGAAGAATACTTAGATGTATCTAGGGATGACCTTGTTCTCTTGGAAAATCTGGAAAGTCTTTCGGGAATGAAAATGTTACCATGTGTATTATATCATGTTCATTTCACTTTGTAAGTTAAATTATAAAATTAAAATGTAAATAACTGTGGATTTATCATAAAATCTTGGCGTATTTTGTTAACGGTATATTCCTTCTAACTAGATAAATTGTTCAATACCAGGAGTGAACAATCAACCGACAAAGACTAAGCCAATTAAATGTTCATTCTATAGAACCATGTCATTTTTTCAAAATACAGTATGAAGTTCATCGAAAGTTCACTACTTAGAAACACACATTGATTAGTTAGGGGTTGGTAATTGTGAGCTGGAGGTGATTACGCATTTCTATGTAAGATCAGTATTCGAATTGAACTCTTCTAAGGTTTGATAAAGCACCCAATATACCCCCATAAAAACCCATACCCAATCCAAACCCCTCAATGGCCACTTCAATCACGTCAAGGTTCATACATTTGGCAAACCCATTTAATAAGGGGAATGTTTCTCACAAACGACTAATAATTATTTATATCTTTAGTGCAGTGGGCCATATTTTTAACTGGGCGCCAGTTTCGGGTCCCACGTTACAATTTTGTGGAAAACGAGTGATTCGTAGTTACATTAAAGTAATAATGCTTAAGTTAACGTTACATTTTATTTTAAAAATAAAAACCTTTACTTGTAGTTACATAGTACTTTCAGTTGTTTCATCGAAGACCTGATCATAATTTCACATATTTACGCCGGAAATCGGTCACATATAGGGAATACCGGCCTGAAAGCAAGTGGTTGCATATAAGAAACATTACCAGTAATATTACTTAGGGGCATTTGAAATGAGAAGTACTGCAACTTACCAATTAATTAACTGCCCTTAGAATAGTTTGCAGCGATATAATGATATAAAACAACCAATAGAAATAATGTAACGCCTAGGACGTTGGCAAAAACTGCTAATTGAACGTCGGTGATCATTCTGTAAGAAAGCCTTGCTATTAGTAGGTCTCGAAACATAAACATTAATAATGGAAAATAAATACGATAAATATTTACCTAGAGCGTTATTCAAGGATTGATAAATCCTACACTTCGGAGGAATGAATTACGTGTCGTTTTATCAACGAAACATTTGAAGCGCAATCACTGGCGATGCTTCTTTGTTTAGATCGAAGTTCTGTTCAAAGTGACCAACCGCATAAAATTGCAGTGTGGCCATCTTCAATTCCGAAGGTCATATAAGAAAACTTCCTGGCATATATGTTTAATATTCAATAGATAAATAGTTTTATAGACATCCGATGTTATTTAAATGAATGCTTATGTTTTTTAAACTATTTGACATTTTATTCAAAATATATTCTGGATTTTTAAACCACCATACAGCCGTTGATTTAATCTAATAAATGTAACAACACAAACGCTTTCTACAGAATTTGTGCCATGCCTGCAACTGGAGCACCAAATTCATATTTTTAAACTTCAGTGAAAGAATCGTTCTGTAGCATAGATAGAAGAAATCTGATGGTATGAAGGAGTCCTATAGTTATAAAATATATGGCTAGCGAATGTGAGAGTGGTGTTTGAAACGTAGTTCATAAAACAAAATATCTCCACAATAAGGCCATGACTTATGTGTAGTGAAAAGTTAACTGGACTTGGGTCACGTCCCCCTCTCGAACGGAAGAGCCCTCCCTTACGGATAGAATGCCAGTGATAAGAACAAAAAATGTAACAATATCAACACTAAGCCATCACGGTATTTTAAACCACCAAAATAATATTACAGCAATAAAAATGAAATAAGCAGATAAAATTAAACCATTTCCTTACAAAAATGCTGCTGAATTTTCCAATCAAGGGCCATCCTCTGAGGACAACGCTTCATTTTCCTCGCGTACATATTCCAAAAAATACTAGTCATTTACTCCAAAACCAGAGCATTTCTCTCTCTCTCTGAAGGCCATGCATTAAACGCAGTACTTCTCCCTCTAATGTCCGATATAAGTAATCCATGTGCTCTTCATTTAGTATAGGATGCAGGTCTCTCAATTCGTGACTACGGTCCACTTTTTACGTATTCCAAGAAGTAGTTTCCCAATTATCTCCCAAAGCAAAACATTTATGTCCCTAAAAGTAACACTGTATACATAGTACTTCTCTCTCTAATACTCGATATGTACAAAAACAATGTTCAATCTTTCAATCGAATCTTTTATGCCATTGATTTTTATCCCAAATTGATGTTTATTGCTGTTTTATGATAAACATTTTTTTTTAATTTTCGACGCACTTACCTCATCATCTTCCATATCCGTCATTAAAAAGTACAGAAGCCTCGACATGGAGCGGTACTGTGCCAAAAAATGTTCCTCGTCAAACACTCCTTTGGAAGACAGCCTCAATAATTGCTGGAAAGTCATGGCACATCCAGGGATTTTGAGTAAATTTGAGTGGGCAAAAGAAAATTTGTCGACAAAAAATTTCTACGTACAGCGTATAATTGGGCAATTTAGTTTGTTTTTATTTAGAGAACATTTATTTGCCCTTACCAGCATATCACACGATGATCATCCTCCGTTCACCCCCACCACGGAAGTTAACTCACAGGTCTTTTATGAACATTAATATCTCTGCAAGCTGAGGATTTACGTCTGGCATTGCACGCAAGCGGTTTGGCAGCTTCTCAAAATCCACTGTCTCGATCTCGTGGGGAGGGTCGACAGACCTGGCTGCCAGGAGACCGGGTTGATTCCCATCCTCCTCTGGCGCCGACTCCGACGAAGCTGACATCTGGGCGCACCCCCCGATCAGCCTCTCGCACACGGCCGCTATACCGCTGAATGTCCGGAAATCGATGCACTGTGGAGGGGCGGCCACTTTGGTGCTGCCTCGCTGACAGGAATCTGAGTTATGAGCGTCGAATCCGAAAACCCGGAGGAAGTATTCGGCTTGCGTCTTCGTCAGCTCTTTTCCCATCACCTCGGACAGAGCACCTATTAGACGCTACGAGTCCGAAATAGAAATGCAGGTAGCCACTATTAGGGGCCGTGTCTTTTAAGTGGGCAAACAAATGTTCAATACAAGGTGATCATAAAACGCAGTATTCAAAATGTATACCTGTTAGGGTGAACCAAATATGAACGCCTTTTCGAAGAGAGAGCAAATTCCCCTCCCCTCTAGGTAGTTGCTAAATGATGGAAATTTTGACACAATCAGACCATTTTTGACCTTAGTCAGTCTTTTCCATATTTGCCAGAAGGATAACACTGTTAGGAATCCTTCCGAGAAGGGTTGTTTCGTGCCAGATGAGCATATGATATCACCACCACAGCAAGAGTTGTCCCGAATTAGCAAAGGGATCGCATGGGCAGAAGCCTTCACTCTTTACTGTGTATGCTCGTCCTGTCAATTTGACAAGAAAGAAAAACTTCCGCATCATTTTCCGAGCTATCTAGACCAGCGGTTGACAGCCATTCAAACTTCACGGAGCATTCGACTTAAAATTTGTAATGCAGCGGGTAAATAAAAACTTTTTTTTAGAGGTACAGACATCTGTAAAATATGGCTCATAAAAGTTTCATTTCAATAATATTAAATGGAAATTACAAATGTGTAATTATAAAAAAAAATTACTAAATTTTTTCAATTGTAACAAAGTTGTGTGATATGCGTTGCTGCTTGCTCCAAATTTCTCCTTGGACCACCAAAATTCTCTCGTAAGCCACCGGTTGGCGGCTTCTGATATTGACTACTGTGGAGTTTGAGGCGGGAGGCCAAGAAGCGGGCCTTCTACGAGAGTAGGCTGAAAACTCGTAATGCGTGCTCGACTCCTAATCCGTTCGCCTTCACCTTTCAAGTTGGTATTCCAATGGGAGGGGCTAATAATCCCTGAATATTTTTGACTTTCATAAAATTCAAAATAAATATTATTTATAGAACTGCACTACTTTCGAATACCGGTTTTTTCCCGAGCATAAGATTATCTACAATTGGTTGTATTTCAGTCTACAAATTTATTTTATTGGCTGATAGATGAATACACCCCTGAGAGCTTCATTAGAGCCACTACTGCTGGAACGCGATTACGTATATCAGTATCGTCGATGTTTTACACCGTATACAATTAACCCTCATTTGTCATTCTTTTTAACTAGTCAAATAAAATATCTCGCCCGCTACAGTTTACATTACTCTTTTGAATTGGCTACAAGGAGATAGGTTTTTTAAGGGCATTATCTTATTTTATCAAGACCGACGGAACAATCGAGATCACTTACATCAATATTCATAGATCTCTCCTCTGGATAACCCACATCATCATCCTCGTCGGGCTCTTCATCTTGTTTGTCTTTGTTTCGGTGGCGGTTGAATACACGATTGTACAACATGCGCCTCCCGCTTGATAAAACGACGTAATCCTTAGCATAACCCAGAGGAGTCATCACTGAAATGTAAATAGAATTTAATTGTTAAGAATAAACTAAGAAAAATGAACACTTAACTTTTTTACATTCGCACGAAAACTAATTGATAAAGTTCGGTTTAAGTTTCCGCCCAGTGACGTCACGGTGGAAGGCTTCCTGCTGTCCTCTGGAGCTGTCAAGCCTATTAGACGAGGCGCAACGATATAACTCCTTGCTCATGGGACATGCGTGAGCAAGGAGTTATGCTG
Source organism: Hetaerina titia (assembly GCA_037158775.1). Lineage (NCBI taxonomy): Eukaryota > Metazoa > Arthropoda > Insecta > Odonata > Calopterygidae > Hetaerina > Hetaerina titia. The sequence continues at coordinate 80,966,572 of CM073769.1, read as the reverse complement.
CCTATCCGAAAGACAACGGATAGCTACTCGTATAGGTTCCCTTTTTCCTGGTGATGAGTATGACCTCGCCTATGCACTGCGGAAGGTGCGAGACAGCCAAGATCTTAACAATAAGTTGGTGGATAAATGGGGTGATAGGAAAAAGTAGGCCGTGGAGGAGGGATCTGGTGTTGATACCAGTGTTGCTGAAGACATGTGCGGGAAGGTCCAGGGCTTTAGAATGTCCTCCATCAAAGAAGATATACAAAAACTTGTATTGCTAACTCATGTGTTTTCAAACCCTTCCCTTTGCTTAGGATTAATCAGCATTTAGATTACCTCACTAAATCGATAATCGTACCTGACTTCCCACCGTATTTTTAACGAAGGGAGATAGGTAAATTTATATTTTTCACAAGTTCTGACTAATATTTAAAAGCTAATCCCATTCCTGAAATATCGATTCCGTTCACGCAAGCAGGTATTACGAACTCATCATTTGAACATTCACCCAAATTACGCCTGTCTGTCTAGCCTGCCCCAAAAATAAGTATCGCTGTGCTCATCGTCTTTTTCAACTCAAAATGCTTTATCCTCAAAGATTTGGTGCCTCAGGGGCAGAAAGCGAACAGTCAGTCTTATGTGGAAGTCCTCTAAGGCTGCGGAAAAGTACAAAGCGTCAGAGATCTCTGCCAACTGGAGGCTGCACCGCGACAACTCGCCATCCCCCACCGCGTTCCTCGAAACCGAGTACCTGGCCAAGTACGAGGTGGCAACTCTCCTCTAGACGGTCTAAAGCCCCGATGCGACACCATCGGGCTTCTTTTTGTTCCCAAGAATGAGAAGGAGTTTGGAAGGCGACCATTTTGGAACGCTGGAAACCGTCTAAGAGGCCATAACGAGGTATCTGAACGAGGTTCCCGTCGACGCCTTCCAGGAAGCGTACCGCGACTGGCAGAGGCGCTGGAATCGGTGTGACGTTTTATGTACAAGGGTGCCATTTTGAAGAATTTTAATAATGTGTACTTTGATCTGCAATAATTTTTCCCCTGATTATTCTACTTATTTTTGGGACAATCCCTGTACTATCGCACAACAGCTGTGTTAATAGACACGACTCACAATGCCACCTTCTACCATGGCCACTCTGCCCGCACCTTCCGCAACCATGGTAGAAGTGTTTTAAAATCCGCATTTCACGTACACAACAACTTTTGGAGCACCCGATCACACAATTGCAACATGCTTTGCTGAGAGAAATGGAATTCCGAAACTCTCAGCGAGGAAGCTGTGGATTCCTCACCTCTGAATTCCCTGCTGTCGAAGGGCAACTCAAAGCGAGCCGACTGCCTTGAGAAGGTGCGGGGGAGATTGAGCCACAGGTTGGTCGGCTCTAGGCACCAACTCTCCAAGCCGTGTGATTGGTGAACGCCGCCCATACTCACCATCTTCTCCTTCTTCCTGCTGTGGTGATGTAGTTTTTGCCACTTGGATTTCAGGGCCTCCATGAGTGCTCGTTTTCTCTGCAACACGACATTAGTATAGGAATGCCTTCGATGCAAATATCTATCTAATGCCCACCAGAGTCACAGGTTCGGGAATGTGATTGAAATCATGCAATGAATACTCGTAAGAGATATAACGGAACATTTTTATCTGTGCATGCAGCTTATGTTACCATTATACGCTTCTCATGGGTGTGCGGCCCGTTCACTTTTACTTATTTGATCACCATATTTGGCAAACCCTGGAGGTCCCAAGTTTCCCTTATTTCCCGCTATCTATGTGTGCTTGAAAGCCCCAGTAGGAATTAGCGTTAGGGGGACATCATGTATGAGGCCTGCCCATCGCAAGCCATCGAACCATATTTGACCAGTACTCTTTAAGTTTCTTCTATGAATGGTCTTATCGAGTATTAACAATTACTCATAGCTATATGATTGGGCATCTATTTCGAGTCTTCCATGCTTTTTGGAGAGTTAAAAATCGACGAATCTCGATGAGTAACGTGTCTGGTGAAATTCTGATTTACACGTACATGGAAAACATGTAGGCTTTTCAAATGTTAAAACGGGCTTATGTGGAGGATTATGCCAGTCGTACGTAATTTCACGTGTGGCAATAGAGTTTTCAGTCGGGCCAAACTTTCACAAAAGACGATCCCGATTCTGAGCGGCATGCAGCAATTAGCCGTTTAGGTCATGGGTACTGACAGATAGGTCAGAGAGAGAGAGAACCGGGCGGCAGTCTGCCAGATTGAACTTCAGGTTACACGGTTAAATATTACTCTTTATCTCCTCTTGCAGTATATACTGCAATACGTAGTGTTTTAGATATCAATTTTTCTATCCAAAATATTTTATACATTTTTCTAGCTTGGTTCGGTTAATGGTGAGCAAACTAGTCAAATTCAATTTTTTAGCAGTATAACAGTTCAAGTTCAGCTCAGTTCTATGATATTTTAATAATATACATAAAACGATGCTCCAGGGAAATTCACACCAGTTGTAATGAAAATAGTTTTGAGATATCCTGCTATTTATAAATAGTTTTTTTTAGTGGGACATGGTAAATTTCCGGTGTCACTGAGGTCATAGTGGGGGAGGAGAGAGGATTGTTGGAAGAAATTCAAAATAGGCAGGGAAGAAGGATGCTGAGCACTTTGATTGGCAATGGGATGTTGAGGACAGTGATGGAAGAGAAAACGTGAGACGAACGAGTAAAGGTGGGGAATAAGATAATCATCTTGGACGGAATAAAAGGAGGGAAGTATGCGGAATTGAAGGGTGTCTTATTGTAGTGTTAGATGTCAGGTTGTGTTTCGTTATGAGAGGCAAGGAATAATCGTTACCTCTGTGTAGGATATGTCCTACCAAAACCGATCTTAACCGGTCGGATACCCATTAATAATAAAAATGTATACTGCACTTATCGACGCGATACCTTTCTGTAAACAGTGAAATTCATTTTTCACATTTCGATAATTATTTTTGTTAGGATTCAGTTAAAATCTGGAAACTTTGAAAAATTGAATCTTCTGAAATACTTTAAGGCTACAAAGTTCTAAATCCATTTTGGCAACCAATCTGAAGGCCCAAAAATTTCAAAATCTTTGGGATAGAGCATCAGGCTGCTGAGCGGACGTTCCTGGGATCAAACGCCAGCCTTTAAATAATCCCATTCAAAAACCCAGGCGGTATAATTTTCTGGACACTGGAACTAAGAAGGAACCGCTGCCGGCACAAGTAAAGGAGCTGACACCTTTCTTTAATGTGCGAATTTCCCGCCTTAGGGATTAGTTCGAGCTAAGCTTCACCTTCGAGTTGATCGCTGTGCCGTACTGTAACTAGCGAGAGCTGAGCGTTGGAAAGGGAGGACCAGAAGTTAAGCTCATGTACTTCTTCGCCTGTGCCATATATACTGAGATCACTGCGAAGACCAACAGATGCCACAAAATATTTTATAATGATGCATTATTGCTCCGACTTCAAAGTAACATTAGATTTACAGGTTCATTTCTTTATTGCCTCATGAGGAGGCTCAGGTATTTCCTTGTGAAGTTTAAATGTATTTTTACACTTTTCGTAATTATTACTAAGCTGTTGAAGTTTACTCAAATTTAACAAAATTATTTATTCATTAAAGACATGAAATTTACCTCCTGAGGGGAATCTCCTTTATGATTGAATGATGGGTCAGTGAAAAAGGTTAGTTTCGTCGCATTGTGAGAACGAACCACCGGCGAACGTTATTGCCGGCGCGAAAGTATACGCGGGAGCCGGGCCAAACTGAAATGATTATAATTACCACAAAGCGAAACTCAGCCTCGACCGTCTCACGGTCCAGCTCCCTCTCCAAGTGGCGGAGAGCCGATGGGTCGAGGAAGGAGCCTTCCTCGTCCCAATCGTCGAACTCGTCCCTCCCGAGGGTGGACTCCATGGTGTAGGGGGCGGCGGGCGACGCCCTCGTCTGGGAAGTCGAAGGCCTCGTGTGCGGCACCGTGGACAGCTTACCGTCCCTCGAATCATAGGCGTAGAGGGCGTCTTCGGGAGTGGTCCGCGAAGGGCCCCTCAGGCTCATCGAGGACGTACCGTCTCCCGCTAGAGTCGAGACCTCGGGGAGGGATCAGAGATATTAGAGGCGAGAATCAACCACTGGTTTTCTTAAGTCTAATTTCGTTAAGATTTTTAATAATATCCATTGAAATCTTGGCGACTGAAAGGTACAAACGACCTTACATCCACTTTGTATAGCTGGAGAAAAGATTCGATTTCAGTTGGTAGTTTATACAGATCTCCAAGAAAAATCTAACGCTTTCGTGTTAGGTGTTTCGAAATTTTGCAAGATTTTAACTTACTCAGTTCTAATTACCCATTACCGACCATTAAACATGCTATCAAGCTTAAAGGCTTTATAGCATGGTTAATGGTCGGTTATGGGCTCAGAATGAGGAAGTGCTGTTTGCTGTGGTAATACATTTAATGGTATAATTACAATCTTCACCTTTTTTTATTGCACTAAGAGATATTCTCAACGTTTGAAGGAACCCCCGAAACGTTAAAATAATACTAAGTTTTTCATAAAATATCGAAACTACCAATATAAGAAATAATTAAGAGTCCAACTCGTCAATTAATTGAACCATTAATATTTGGGAAATTCGACAACAAAGACTTGAAAGTAGGTAGGCGCTAGGCTTTAAACCTCCATTGGTTACAATAGGTAGTGGATTCCACATAAGCGAAATAATCTATGATATAATTACTACTTAACTTTTCATTCGAGTTTCATGAATGGCCATACCTAAAGCATACACTCTAGTGTTTATTATTAGCAAATATCGTCATGTTTACAAACATTAATCCGATCCCTCAAACCGAATATTCAGAATGACAAGCAAGAAAGAAAAATTCAAGACAAAGTTTTTCACGCAATGCGTGATGAAGAATAAGCCTCTTTACTTTCATTATAAGACACCAAGAAACAAATAGAAAATAATGTTATTAAAGAATATGCATAAGAATTATTCCAAAAACATTTCAGAAACAAAGTGTAGGGGTAGAGTGAAAATAACCAAAATGATTAAATTAATTATATACAGATGTTCAATGATCTCTTACCTCAATGAAGCATTAAGTGTTTCCAAATAATCGCAGCATAATCTTCACATAAAGTATTTTGAAATAATTGCAATACTTTTTTTGTTGAATACTGAACAGATTTAGAACTACTTTTTCATTTTAACCACATTCCAAATGGATGCATTTCTGTGAGGTATGACTTCGGGAAAAATGGATTATCCCGGTCGAAGCGGCATCCGCCCTTTGTAATAATTGAAACGGGTAATTATCAGAAAACAGAAGTTACCTGTCACTCTTGTGAGAAATCGCCAATGTTTTCGCAACTCTATGCAATCACCAATCACCTTCGCTTCTGCAACTCTAAAACATACTGTTTCCGGCGTCGGGTTAAAAAAATAAACATTCTACACAAAAAGTCGTTTGGTTTGACAATAAATCGGGTGTTTCAATTGCCATCCAATAAGCTAAATTTGTACACTACAGCTGTGATATCTACAGTAATTGAAGACCAAATTTCTGGAGGCCAGGTTTTTCACGGGCCAAAGGTTGAGAAACGTTGTCATGGGATGGAGGTCTTATTACGTATTCAGTACTATTGGTAATATTGATGTGACTCGTTCTCGAAAAAGTTAACTTCGTGTTTTTTTGAGCTCGCTTCTTCACGACCCACATCACTGTTGAAGGAGGCTCAAGCGCCCCTCACCTGAGTTTCCCTCGGCTCCGGCATTCCCCGAAATTCCTTTTCTGGGGTCTCGCCTCTCCCGGCCAGGAGCGAGCCCGCCTCCAAACCTCCGATGCTCTTCTTTTTCTTCTTGTGCGGCCTCTTCCTCGCACCCTTCCTCTCGAGGGTGGGCGAGAGCCGTTCCTCCATGTCCTCATCCCTGGGCGTCGGCGGCATTACCTGGAAGGTAAACATCCTTTGAAGCCCATATGCGAATAACTTATTTACCTAAAAGGTGGATTTGAGTGTTTAATTTGTTTCCTCTTGGGGGTCATGGGTTTATGGATATGACATCGAAACAAAAGTGCAACCTTCACAATGGATTGATGAAACATCGCCCCGCCTCAAAGAAGCTCGGAAAGTTCCCGCGAATATCAAGGTGATGTTGACTGTTTTTTTCGATGCAATGGGGGTTGTGCATCATAAAAACCTAATTAAATGCTGGAAAGTCAACATGAAGTACTATCTGGGGTTATGAAACGCCTAAGGGAGAGAATAGAATCAGGCAAAAACGGCCCAAACTTTTGAGGAGCGGTGAGTGGTTTTTTCACCAAGACAAAGCGTCGGCTAATTCTTCTCTTAGAACTCTTTTTATGGACGACTTTTTCTAGAACGAGTTTTTAGCCTAAAATAAGACAGTTGCACTTCCCTATCTCCCTACTCAACAGACCTAACCCCAAGTGACTTTTCCTTGTCCCCAAACTAAAAACCTCGCCCAAAGGAAAAAGATTTCCCACCGTTCCAGAGATTGAGAAAATTTCGACGGAGGAGCTTTTGAGCATTCTGGAAAGAGCGTTCAGGACTGTTTCAAAATGTGGAAGTAACGTTGGGATGAGTGCATACGTTTGGGAGGAGGCTATTTTGAAAGGGACCCTGACCAATTGTTTGTTAATGAAGTATTTTTTATAATAAAGTAGTCCGGTACCATTTCGAACCGACCTCGAACATATTTCATGGCACTAATAATTACGACCAAATGCTTTATTTAGTTTAGCCGAGTGCAATCCTTTGCATTGAAGATAACTCAGTATAAACTATATATTTTTCTTTATAATCTTGATCTTAAAGTTAATGTCATTTGAACCCCCACCTCGAGTTTATTGGAGTTTATTTTGGAATAGTAGATTCACATTACAATATTTCCCTGAAGTTGTACGATATAGTGTGCAGGAAAAGCTCGATTGGTTTACTTAGCAGAAAATACTCTCGAAATATAATATATTGGCAAACGAAACCCAAAATGATAACGTGCCCACGTCACCATAGTCGATATCCATGATCGAGTCCTTGAACTCGTAGGTGAGGGCAGGGTAGCATCATATAATATTCAGCCGATACGAAAATGAATACTATTTGAATTCCTAGCAATGATATGGCGGGGACATTGACTTACCGTTGTTCCAACTTGACCATCTTGACCGCCAACGCCTCCCGCGGTCCCCGCTTCCGCCCCTCCTTTCGCTTTTTTCTCTGGCTTCTGTCCCGCCTTCTTTTTGGCGGCGACGGTAGGGGCTGCGGCCAGGGTCGTCTTGGTCACTGGCTCGGTCTCCGCTTGCTTTTGAGCCCGGGGTGCACCTTGCTGCTGCTGCTGCTTAAGTTTGCTGTTCCCCTGTGGCGAGATTTTCGAAACCTTACCAGCTTTGGGAACGTTTTTTGGCGAGTCTGATGATGTTGGAGAGGCACTCTGCCCTCCTCTGGATTGTTGCGACTGCCAGACGCCGGCATCTTGACTTTGGCTTCGTCTCAGGTCCAAAACGAGCATAGTTTTCTGGCGCTGAGGAGCCTGAGGTCGATAAGGAGGATCTGGTGTCTGAGATCTGCGAGATGGCAGCCCATATCTGTCAACATTGAGAGGGTAACAATTATTCACTTATAAATTCTGACGGAATTTAAATAGAGGCTTTCGAAGTATAAAGAGTAAGTATCAAGTATGTCCAAACCATCCAATTAAACTAAAGCAACGTTTACAAAATGTTTATTATGTGAATTGTACAGAGTTCCGATTATCTACTGAAAAGCGTATTGGATTACGTCCATCTCATTTTCATTAATGATTGCTATTGATATGTTTTTATCATGAATAGAGTAGAGATCTCATTCAAATAGCGAATCATAGCATACAATAATAATTTAAAAATCAAGAGTCCTAATCAAGAGTCAAGCGGATTATTAAAAATCCTCCGCATTAATTAAATTATCGAACAGGAAAAAAATCTGCTGATTAATGAGCAAATATTTTTACGCACGTATCCCAAAAATAATAGTTCAAATTTTAAAGTCCTAACACTGCATTCTTCCCACCAATTTGCAATCGTATTTTCGTTTCACCATTAACGACTGATGCAAATTTCGACAGAGACTAAAGTTTTACAAATTACCTCAGGACTCCTCTCAGAAGTTCCCATAATTGCTAACTCAATGAATGTAAATGTTTATAAAACAATTATTCACCAAAATAGACATTTGAAAGTTATCTGACGGAGTTGTAACGTAATTGAAAAAACATTTCAATTATTTTCCTGACGCAATTTCATATTGTAGGTTTAATATAACAAATTTGTAGTTTTTTTATTAGGAAATAGTGATTTGGATGCGTGTCAATTCTAATATAACCATATATGAATTTTGGTAAATAATATAAAGATGTTTGCTTAAGACCTAACACAAATTATAGCATGATGCAATTTACGAAGATTACATCGAACCACAACGCAAAAATATATCAAATTGAGTAGTTCCAGGTGTGATGTGGTGCAATTCGAACATAATAAAGAAAAAGTAGTAACAATTTTCCACTAAATAAGTTTAATAGTACGACCGGGTTTCGATGCATTACATCATCTTCGGGTGACCTGAATGTTATGTAATACACCGAAATCCGGTCGTACCATTAAATTAAATTCAGTGGAGAATTGTTACTACCTTTCTTTATTACAAATATATCAATTTTGATTAATATGGTTCTTTTTCTCATGAATATAGTCTTTTTTACCTCACAAATTACAGTTCTATTGACTACATTCACATTTATTAGCGTATCCATCTGCTTCATTTTTGACTTAAGTTTGTTTTTTTTAATGTGATTGAAATGATGAATATTTCCAGATGAACATTAAGTCGGATCAACTCCTCAGCCTTGCTGACAAGGAGAATAAAGCATCTTCGATTGTACTTTTAACAGGAACCTTTGTGGTAGAAATATTTAAAGAAGACCTGATATGTTTTCCTTCCAATAGGACCTAAACAGAATAGCACTCTTAAATTTTCAAGTGCATAGTCAATCGATGTAAAAACGAGTAATTTTTACGACGGATACCTGCTGGAGTGACACCCGAGCTTTGATTTCGTGGTCCCTCGAGGAAGTAAATTAAATCTGGTTGCATCGCCAAAGGCATACCTTCGTCTGGATGAATTGGTGGCTGATAAAGACGGAGGGGTTGACACGTAGAAGAGTGAGTCCGCCTGCCCGGAACGAGTGGCCAGATGTGTGTCGGAGACCGAAGAAGAGAGGGTTGGTGTCAAAGGTCGGGAATCCGTCTCCGTATACCTTCGGAAGAGCTCCTCAGGCACATCCGCCTCTTCTTCGTCATCTTCTTCCTCCGCCCCACTCTGCAAACGATCTCCCTTTCACAGGAGGGACAAAAAAATAAAATAGTGAGGGAGTGCTTAGTATACATTCCTTTCCCAACGCGAACGCCGCTACGACATATTCACGCATAATTCAACGGCGGCCGGATGGCCTCTACGGTCGTTTGCACTTATAATGGGCTGAATGCTACCGAGAACACACAAATAGTTCCAGTTCCACTATGAGTTTTGAGGAAGATTCACTATCAGCGTAAGTGGATATGTTGCTAATGCCTTCACTGGGAAAGGAAAAGCTTCCAAGCAGGGTTCCTAAAGTTCCTGTTATGACTCTCATATGCGAGTCAACCTCCCCAAATTTTCTAGCTTTCTCAAGGCTGAAATTTCGAATTTTCGGATTGAAACTCCGATGAACGTAAATAAATCAAGTGAAAATTTAGAATTTCAATATTCTAATTAGGGGGTATTAAAATAGTATTAAAATTATTTGAGAGCAGTCCAATCACATAGAAATGTTTCAGTTTGTATTTCTGACTTCCTCAACTATCTCTCAAAGTCATGATTCTTCATCGAAGATTCATTTTTGGCACAATTCAGCTAATCAAAATAGTGGAATAATCAGTCATAGTATGACATTTTAGGATCTAATTACCATTAATACAGAATTCCTAGGACTTTAAATGAAACTCTTACTTTTCACACTTTTAGAAACTCGGCTGCACTTAAACAATGTAGTCTAATTACGAGCAAATTGTTTATAAAATAGAACCGTGATATTGGCTTCCTTAATGCCCAAGTGTGTATTCTCAGGTTAAGCTTTCACCCCGAGATTGGTGGTAGGATATGGTATTCGCGTTCAAGGTTTTACAATCTCTCATTTTCAACTTCCATTTCACTTTAAATCCTTTTGCTGCCACGCTAAATGTGCAATGATGACATTCTCAAAAGAATTGACCATTTCCAGTACTTAGCAAGTATAAAGATACCAAATAAGTTAAAGGTCAAGCATAATTTAATTGGTAAAAATAGATAATTTCAATGGATATTTTTGTTATGGCAAACAATTCTGGAATTCTTATTGGTGTGCTCGCTATACCAAAGCTAGGTACAGCGAGCTATGTCACTTAAATCTAGACAAGTAACGTCTAAAGGTAAGAGATAAATATTCATTAGCAAATACTATCCCATTTTTTATCCTACTCAAATGAACATTTTCTTTTAACTACATCAAAGGGAACTGCCATTGATGATTTTTCAAAATCGGAGCACTGAAAACTATGACGAAATTTAATGATGAATAAATGAGTAGTATACAAATATTGTCCCTTCAACCTTTATTCAAGTTGCCTGTTCATTCAGGAAACACTGAAAGGCTCCAATTTCTGAGCTCTATAACTGACAGAAGTTTAGGATTTGAATTCCTGATTGGTTCAGGGAGCGTTACCTTGGCAACCTGCAGCAGCCCCTGCACCGCCGATGGTGGGGCTGGATGGTTGCAGAGAATAGAGCAGGCTGCTCCCGTCCGTCGAAAAGGGTTGGGCAGGTCGGCCAGAGGTCGGTACGTAAATGGGGCTGGAACGGCTAAGGGAGGCATGGCGTGGATAAAACTGGCTTCCGCCTCCAAAGAGCCTACCGGCTTAAATCCCGAATAGGAGGATTTTGAAATTACAAGAATAAACTATACTAGAAATTTGAAAGCTCATTCTCTCATTAGTTACAGTTCATGCAAATCAACCAAGAGTAGTTATTTCGCAAGTTTATTTGGACGAATCAATCATGCACATTAATATAATAAACGTAAAATTCAATGAACTGAATTGAATGGAAGGAAATCATAACAGCACATCGTATACAGTCACGTGATCATGCATGGCTTCAAGAAACAAACTTAGATAATAATTACATTTGTATATAAAAGGTTAGGCTGTTTCAAATAACCGACACGTGCATGGAAATTTCAATTGGTAAATGCGCAAACCACCGCCTAAAATACTCCCAGAAATGTGTATTCCCAAGAAAGTATATAACTATATCGTACAGCTAGGTAACCGGAAACCACCACATTAGTCTCCCTAGAATACGCAGTCTTGCATTAAAAAATGACCAGATGGCTTTCCTCCCGGTAAAATATTCCGGAGGTAAACAAGTCTCCCAATCGGATCTCCGAGTGGGAACTCCTGGGGACATCAGTCAAGGTGGATAAATGCAGAATAGGGATATGGGACGTTAGGTCATTAGGGGTGTGCGGGAAATTAGAAAATGCAAAGATGGAGATGGATAGGTTGGGGATAGACATCCTGGGATTGGGCGAAATTAAGTGGGGGGCGGTGAACGACTTCTGGAGCGACAGCTACAGGGTGATATACTTGGGAGACAGTCAGAAAATTGCTGGAGTAGACATAATATTCATGAAGAAATGGGCAAGGAAAATAATATCGTACGGGCAATATAATGAAAAGATATTGATGCTAAAGTTAGAGGCAGAACCTACGGATACAGTGATAGTACAGGTGTACGAGTCGTATATGCCGATGTCCAGCCATTCAGATGAGGAAATAGAGGAAGTATACGGACAACTGGAACAGGTTCTAGGAAGAGTAAAAGGGAAGGAAAACCTCATAGTAATGGGCGAGTGAAACGCTGTGGTCGGCGAGGGGCGGGAAGGAAGTAACGTGGGATACTTCGGATTGGGAAAACGAAACGCCACGGGAGATAGACTGATAAAATTCTGCAACGAGAGAAACATGGTAGTGGTAAATACCATCTTAGATCAACATCCGAGAAGAAGATACACATGGACGATTCCTGGAGATAAAGCGTGATGCCAAATTGACTACTCCCTTGTCAGGAAGAGATAAAAGAACCAAGTTAAGAAGTGTAAGAGCTACCCCGGCGCAGATGTAAATAGCGATCACAACCTGGTGATCATGGACAACAGACTGCGATACAAGAAGATGAAGAAAGAGTCACAACAACCCAGAAGGAACACAAAGATACTGGAAGAAAAGAGCACAAGAGAAAAGTTCACCACGGCCATCAAAAGGTAAATAGAAAAAATAATGAAAATACCAGCACTGACGGTCGATGGAAAGAAACGAAGAATATAATTACCAAAGCTGCAGATGAGCTCCTTGTGAGTAAGACGGAAATATCTCAAAAGCCATGGATAACAGCTCAAACAAGCGGTCTCATAGACGAAAGGAGAAAATACAAGAATCGAAGAAATGGGAGCGAAGAAGACCTCTATAAACAGTTGCGGAACCAGGTCATACGAGAGAGCAAGAAGGCAAAGGAAGAATGGATAGAAAGCTGCTGCGAGGAAATGAATGACAGCATGAAAAAGGGAAATAGCGAGATGGCTAGTGAAGAGGCGATTCGCGGAAAGACAAACACAATCGCAAAACATCCGAGCCGCTAATGGAAAAATACTAATACAAGATGACAACAATGGGAATAGATGGAAAGAATACATTGATGTACTCTATCAAGCTCCCAAACCACTAGAAGATGGCTTAATTAAAGATGAAAGCATGATAGGTAAAGACGATCGGGGTCCCCAGATACTAAGAAGCGAATTCGAGAGAGCCGTGGCAGACCTGAGAAACAACAAGGCACCAGGAGTTGACAAAATAAACTGAGAAATAACCAAGGCACTCGGGGTCAAAGCGAAGGATGCCCTATTTGGAATAATCAAAAATAGCTACGACAGCGGAAATATACTAGAAGACTTTGAGAAAAGTGTAATGATTGCAATACCGAAGAAACCGAAAATATATAAATGCGAAACACAGTACATTGAGCCTGGTGAGTCAAGCATAAAAAATTCTTACTGGGATAATTAGCCGAAGAATAGCAGGAAGAAGCAGAAAATCAATTGGGATTCAGGAAAAACCGAGGAGCAAGAGAGGCAATTTTCAGCTTGAGAGTTTGTAAATGAGCCACTTGAGAGACATGTAAATAAGCCACCCATTTATCACCCATCACGAGTTCTTGCCACAGGGTAAAACGATAAATAAGGAATATTACCAGCAAGTTATGCGCACTTTGCGCGAAGTAACCCACCACAAACATCGAGATTTGTGGAAGAACAAAAATTGACTTTTGCACCATGACAACGCCCCTGCACACACATCGTTACTTGTGCGCGAAATTTTGGCCAAAAATAACGCACTAATGATGCCGCAGCCACCGTATTCCTCAGATATGGCCCCCAGTGATTTTTTCTTGTTCCCGAAACTGAAGAGGCCCATGAAAGGTCGACACTACGCAAAGATTGACGAGATAAAGACTGCATCGAAGGAGGAGCTGAACAAGATCACAAAAAATTATTTTTTTAAGTGCTTCGAGGATTGGAAAAAAACGTTGGCACCAGAGTATAATATCTAATGAAGACTACCTTGAAGGGGACAAAATAGATATTCATGAATAAATAAATACTTTTTGAAAAAAAACAAAAGTCGCGATAATTTTTTAACAGACCTCGTATGTGGCATCCATACCAAAAAAAAGGAAAGATTTGTACTTTTCCACAGATTTTATTTAATGGTTCACCATTTAATAAAATTACCATTTAATAAAAGTACCATTTAATAAAATATGTGGAAAAGTACAAATCTTTCTTTTATTTGGTATGGATATTAAATACTTCCACGAAGTGATGCCTGAAACAATAGAATATACTCGTATGTGGCATTCGTGGACTTGGAGAAGGCCTTCGACAACGTCAAATGGAACAAGATGTTCAAGATACTAGAAGCGCTTGGATTGGACTACAACGACAAGAGAATTATCCATAACCTCTACTAGAATTAAGTTACAACAATGCAAACGAAAAATGGAAGACAAATAGAACCCAAAATAGACAAAGGAGTAAGACAAGAATGCAACCTCTCGCCAGCCATATTCAACGTATACCTGGAAGAGGCAATAAAAGAAGCACAAGAATTGGGTATCAAAGGAGTCAAGGTGAATGAAGAAGAAATTAACATACTGCAGATCGTAGATGACATCGCATAGTAGTAGCAGAGATGCGAGAGGACCTGCAAGCAACTCTAAGAGCGATGGATCCAGTAGTGGGGGAATGTCATATGAGCATCAACTCGAAGAAAACTAAAATCCTTGCGTGCGTAAGAAAGGAGCTGAAGGCAAATTTCACAATTCGAGGGGTGAAACTAGAGCCAGTGGAATGATTCATCTACCCGGGCAGCAGCATAACATGGGATGGAAGGAGTTCGACCGACATCAAGCGAAGAACGCATTCATGAAGAATAGGCCATTACTATGACAATTACTACATATACTATGTACAAAGAACCTGGGGCAGGAAACAAGGAAGCAAATCATCAAGACTTTCGTGTGGAGTGTGGCGCTCTATGGTTCCGAGACTTGGAACATTGGAAAAGTGGACCAGCGAAGAACAGAAGCCTTTGAAACATGGTACTGGAGGAGAATGCTGAAGATTAAATGGACAGAGAAACAAAGAAAGGAGGAATTATACAGAAGAGCATAAGGGGATAGGACCATATGGAAAGCTCTACGGCACAGAAGAAATAGATGGATTGGACACACATTGAGGCACAATGGACTGATTAGAAATATAATAGAAGGGAAGAGTTCACGAGAAAGACCAAGAGACATGTACATAGGACAAATTAAGAAGGACGTAAAGACGGTAGAAGAGACGGTATCAGGGATTGAAAGAATTGACGTTAAATAGAGTAGAATGGAGGGCTGCAGTAAACCAATCCTAGGATTGAAATACTGATGATGATGAATCAAATATTTTAGCTTGACCATTAAAAAAAATGAGAGAATTCATATTATTTGAAATACCAAACTCCCCTTTAGATAAGTTACGTCCTATTCCTACTCTCAGTGCGTCTTAATACCGCTAACAGAAGGCGCTATTTTCCTATAACATGCTTCAAACCGTCAATTTGCAACCAGATGATTATTTTAAGCTATTTCAAGAACCTACAACATTGACCATCTTATAGTCTATGAGAAACAACCTACACTAACGAAGGAAAGGGTGACTGACGTGTTTGGAACCAACCGATCAATAGTAATTAGCACATTAATTTTTCAGCGCATTATTTAGAGTAATTGTGAATTATACTGATTCGATATTTCTAGGTGTAACGACAGATAGGTCAGATGTCAAAAAAATATGTATGTGATCATTCTATGTTACACTGCGCTCTAAATAAGATTATAAATATAGCATAATGTAGGTTACATCAAGCTCTACGAAAGTGAAGAAGATAGGCTTTGATAGCCAACTTTACCAAATAGTTTGATTTCCTGACGGGTCTCTTTTCGCTCTCTTGTAATCCAGTTCTACTGATGAGGACCATTTCAGCGGATGAGAAAAGAGCACTGCTGGAAAAAGAAAGACAGAGAAATTCATGCTACAGATAGGCGTGGCGTTTGTTTTCGATGTGTTTCCAGGACGGCGGCGTTTGATCAATAGGTACTTGCCGAAAGAATCATCAGGTGAACACGTAATCAAGATGACTCATACGGCGATCAATTATAAAGTGAATTCTCCTAGTTCACTACCCAGGACTACCCTATGCCAACGATCCCCACTCTTAAGATTCGGCTTCAAATCCTCTCAGGCAGCCGTGTGAAAAAAATTTCCCCCGCCTCAATGCCATTGGCGAAGAGCGCGTAAAATAAACGCACGAGATATCATGCCCTCACGGAAGGCGCGTTCATTCGAATGCCCCTCATAAATCTTCTCCGAAGCAATGCACTGTGCAGGTTGGTTACGGTGACTTTGATCTATTTTCAAAATGACATCACGTTTCTCAAATATTTTTCCATTATTTCATCATGGAAATTTCATTCACATTTTTTCCTGCTAAGTCATCAATCTCATTTTAATGAAAAGATTTTATGCTGAAAATATGGATGGTCGAAAAGTAGAGGCTCGATTCTTACAATCTAATCGGTAACGCGCATGCAGGTGAAACTGAGAATCACGGGTTTAAATCCCGCGTTCAGCACGGGAGTTGTGCAGTGATTTTTCTTTTTTACAGCGCTCATTAGTGCGATATTGACTCAGTCTCTTGCACTAATTCCTATCAATGTTTCGAAATCAGATCTGCGTAATCACAAGTATTTAATTATATTTTATGGTCTGTTTTAAAAAGACGTCAAGGGATTTTCTATCTCTCTGGCAAGGATTATTTCGCTGTCATTGTTTCATTGCAACTAAATTTCATTATGAGAGGAAACATCCAATTTGTATTATTTTATAAAAAGTTGTGTTAAAGTTAACGTCTAAGTAGGAGAAGGTTTAAAGTACAGGTCATCTAATTGTTTAATATTATCTGCAGTTCCATTTTGTACACATACAAAAGCATAAGTAGGTATTTTTCTAAGTGTACCTTGACTAAGTCACCTTGAAAAATGGAGGGGATTCCTCTACTCTTATAATTTTTTTATTTAAAAGATGGTATGTCCACACTAATTTCAATCAGAGATTATTGTAGATTTTTTCCCCATCCAGAAATGTTTATGATGCGATAAGTAAGGGATGAGAATCAATGTAAACAGAGTTTTCTAAAGTTTTTGAGAAAGAGGAAGGCTTAAGTTAAATGATGAAATTAAAGAGCAAAAACTAAAGTAGGTGAATATTGCCAAGAATAAACTAGAGGACAAGGAAATATCTTGAAACTGTTTTGATCAAGATAGTCAAAGTACATTAGACATAAGAAGAATAATTATACTACGTAAGGAATCTTTCATAAGGAGGGGGAATTTGATGGGGACATGACAGGGATGTTGATCAAGGATATGAAGAAATTATTAGCGAAAACTTCTATGTGGAAGGTACCTTTGCACAGTATGGAATGTTGGACTTTGAAACAAGAAAATAGGAATAAACACAGTAATCAACTCACAAAGGTCGGTTTGATAGGTGATGGTAGAGTTCACCTAGTACTAAGCCCTATACAGCATGTGAAATTCACACATCAGGATAAGGGGCCAGTTCCTTTCCCTGTGCCGGTTATGGTTTCCTAGGAAGACCAGGTACCCAAAAAATCACAAAGCTTGGGTGGAGCTGCAGGTGCCCAGAGAGCTTTACCTGGGAATCGAACCAGGCCCTCCAGTCATTAGTCCAACGCTCTACCCCCTGGACTACTGCGACCCACACAATAGGCATAGATTGGAGGATTTTGATATGTCAGTGTGGGGAAGGATGGCAGAGGCAAAATGTATGGAATGGAAAACAGATGAAGAGGTATTAGGCATTAGGTATGGTGGGGGAGGAGAAAGGTCAATTGGGAAAAATCCAAAGGAGGCAGGAAAGATGGATGTAGAGAGTTAAGATTTGTGATGGAATGTTGAACACTGTGATAAAGGGGAGAATGTTAGGTAAAGAATGCCAAGGTAGAAAAGGAATAGGCATTTTGGATGGAATGAATGGAAGCAGTAGGTATGTAGGACTGAAGAAGAGTTTATTGAAGATATTGCAAGGTGTCAGGCTGTTTCTCGTTAAGCAAAGCTTAGAAATTCATCAGTCTGCATCAATCCCAAAACTTTACTTAAACAATAGACTACCAGAAATTGTAATAATATAGTTTGAGCTATTATATATTCATATAAAATGTGTAAAAACACCATCCAATGAATCATACCTTTTAAAAGTCTATAACTCCTTGATTTTATCTTTAGCACTAATATAAATAAGAGAAACATGCAAGTATAGGCATTGTGGTCTTTATAACTGTAGAGTATTAGGAAGGAGTAATTGACTCTTGATGGGAGTGTTTTGGGCTAAAATCAAAATGGCTCTTCTGTGCACTGAAAGCTGAAAAACTGTGCACACTAATTTATCATTAATTATGAACCACTGATGAATTTTAACAACAAAATAATTGAGATTATTTTAATATATTTTTTTAGCTTCACCCATTGTCATTTTTTCACAAGGAACAATAATTAAACAATTTAGATTATTCAAAATTAATGTATTTTACATATTTTGTACATTAATGATACATTAGTTATTCATTTGATACATAAGAACCTCATATTCATGTATATGAGACATATCAAGACATTGTATTCAAATATCAAGATTATGATTGGCAAATGAATGATCATGTTTTTCTAAAAAGGTGTAATATATTTTTTAGATTTTAAATGTTATAGTAAAAAATTCGCATGCACTAATTACCCGTTACATAAATATTTAAGACAAATTTATTAGCGTACAATACATGGTGACTATATCCATTGTATGTCAGTGCCATAACAGCAACCCTGGGGAAATTGAATACAAAAACATTAATTATTCCTAAATTTCTTTCAAGAGGTTAAAGTAAATTTTGATAAATAATTTTTTCACTGTTTACAAAAATTATTTTGATGTTTCATTCATTTTAGCTCACCGGTAAATTCCAGGGACATTGAATTCTTTCATGGCATAAAGAATTCCATCAGTTCCCTCAGAGCGCACTCGAAATAACTGCAACAATTGCCTTTTTGATGAGCCTAGTATGGCAAAATTATAAGTCACATAAAACTGTCTTTGACCAAAGATAGCATTAATATTAGTTTCATAATAACTGGGCAATATCATATCTGTCAGACAAAATTTCAATTAGAAAATATACAACAATTAAATGAAATAATAGCACCATATAGGTGGTAGAATTTACCTTGTTCTAAAAACTAACTAAGTTTGTCTAGTTCCAATAAAACCATTTAATTTTCGGTTGGCAATAACATGTATCTTATAAGCAGATTTTAAAATGAAATGTTTTTTTGGGCAAATGGGAAAAAATTTAATTCTACTTAAAATTAATAATTTCCCTTAGGTGTTAATTAATGTTAAGGTGACAGTCTGTCTCAAAAACAGCAACATTTCAATGATACATGTGTACACATAAAATTTAAATTCAATCCAAATGAAATTTAATTAACTTCATGGTATTAGAATCAATAACGAAATATTCATTTAAACTAGAAAGAGTTGCATATAAAGTTGAATGTAATTCTTTTAAAAAATTAATGCATATGTAACTGATACTAAATTGCCACAGGGAAGGAATAAAATCCTATAGCCAATAAAACAATGAAGAAGAACTCCAATACTGGCTATAGGATTTTCTTCCTTCCCTGTGGCAACTTGTTCAACAGCCAATAGCTCCACATCCTCTATTTTTTTATACTAAATTGTTTGTGATGGAAGTATGGTAGATAGAAATCTTATAAAAAAGACTTGACCTTTGTCATAATTTTCATGAAAACCCATCTGATACTTAAGTAATCCAATCTAATACCTGCCTTAAAGATTTAACATTTGTTATTGAAAGTGAATGATCACAAAATTATGATGGTTTAAAGAAGTTACAAATTTAATAGTGTGAGCCTCCAGTGATGTTCATTCCCTTTGTTGATATCCCTCACTGTCCGTTTTTAAGATATATTCCTCACTAAAGACCAAAAAATATGAAGGTCATAAAAGGTACAAAACAATGTATGCAGGAAATGAACTAAAATGTCACACCTTTGAAAAAAAATTTAATCAATTCCTTTGTTTGCCATGGTTCCTAAGATAACCTTTAAACAAATGGAAAGATTAACAAACTAAATCCAAAAGTCATTTTGTGTGAGCTGAGAAAAGGTGAATTAAAATAAGTTACATTTAACATACATATTTCTGTCTCTCTCTAAATTTTACTCTCCACTAATTCACCACTATCAAAGAAGCATGAAGATTTGATTAATTTTTGAATAAAAATTATTTTTGAATTTCCAGTCAACTATTTTTTTGCCTCTCCTGTTCAATTTTAAATTGTGTATTTATACCCACAGAGGTAGGTGAATATGAGAATGAAAAATGGGAAAGAAAGCTTTTGTACATTGGTAGAAATTCATTCTGTTGTTTATATCTTTATAGAATCTTTATATATGTTTATATCTTTATTAGGGGTATTTTAGATGGAATCCCAGTCGAGGCGAATGATTTTTGCATTCTGAAGTTGCTGAATTGAAATGCATATTAGCGAATGACTCCATTAAAAGATACTTTACTACATTAAAAGATAGGATTTATCTCCTGGGGTTGATAATGGATGTAATTTTGAATATTATGAAGAGGAAGTGAACAGTTTGTGTATTTCAAAAATTGTTTAAGTATACAAAAATTAAAATTCTCTTCTAGAATATTTTTCTACAATGATCAAGTTTCAGGATAGCGTCCAACGCTTACTTCACCATAAAAATTGCAGAAACAATTTTTCTTTACCATAAAATTTCAGGAGTCATTGCAAACAATATTACATTTTATGATAAAAATTGCATTTTCAGTGGAAACTTGCAAATACATAGTGACAAGAAGAATGCAAAATTTTTATAAACGCACATTTTGTTGTTATAAAAAAATGTCAGCTCCTTGCAAGTTTCAGTTTTGCAAAAGTTTCAGCAAAAAATGTCTTGTGATAATTAAGCATCCATGTGGCAATTACAAAATCCAATTGATAAAATGTTTGTACTGCTCCTTAGCACCCTAATGAACATTTCAAAGTATATTTTCAAATTAAGAAAAAATAGGTTCACAATAATATTCCCTAGCAGAGGTTCCCCTCAAATGGCCTGGGTATCAGCACAAGCATTCTGTTCTTACCGAATTTTATTTTGCACATAGTAAATATTTTTCAAAATCCTCATTGCAGCAACATTTACAATGAAAATCATGTCAAATTCCAGGCTTACCTGTTTCTTCTTCCAACTTGTGGAATGTAGTCCTTGTAGTTGAGGCAAGGGTCTTTGTCTCGTTGAGTGAATTCCTTGCCGTTATAGGAACAGAAAATTGGGCTATTGCACGCCTAGGCTTCAATGAACCAATGGTTATGATGGAATTAATTACAATTTGAGCAATTTCAGCCTTTTCTTGACAAGATGGACCACTTGTGTCACAGAGTTGAAGACAATACCTGAATTATGTGTTTTAAAAGATGTTATCGGTATTAGAATCAAATAAAAGTACTTCTCTTTTTTTTAAAGTTTCACATAAGCATAGAATACTGACATTATAGACTCCTTGCTGCCAGAGATATCCACTTCCACTTCACTGTAGCCTAAGGAACATGACATCTCAATGCAGTGGTAAGATCCATTAGTATTAACACACTGCTGGCCAGGCAAAGGGCATGGCGATGACCTATGACTCTGATGCCTTACTTTGTGTGTTCTATGAACCTGAGTGCATTCATCGATATCTAAATGGGAAATAAAGAAAAGGTTAAACTTAAGAAATATTTCTTAACCTGCTGAAAATTAAGGGTGCATATTTATGCCCCTTTCAGGGAAGTACTTTCAGTGGCTATATTTCCTTTAAAAAATGAACTGTAAAAATCTTTACAATCTTATTGGCCAACATTGTCATAGTTTGAATTGGAAATTAAAGACATAATTGTAGCTTTAAGGTACAAATATAGGCAAGTATGAAATTTAATTAATCAGAAACTCATTCATTTTAAATCCAAATATTTATAAGTCATAATATTTGGTTACTTTAACTTTAAACAAGGGGGTATTTAAGTTAAAGAGCAAGTGATGATAAAAGTCATCCAATTATTTGAACTCCAGTAATTTGAAGGCATGTAGAATATGATATATTTAATACAGACCTTGACATTTTCCACCAATAAATTCATATCCAGAGGAGCATTTTTTATTGATCTCATCATCTGGCCATTTCGGTTCTTGTGTGAAGTCTTTTGGATGGTCAACTGATCCTCTTTGTTTTTGGAGATGCGAGGACCAGAATTGAGCTGGTGGCCTAGGTGTCACCAGTGGAACAATGTGATAATCTGGTAGCAAATCCAACTAAATAGGGCAAGGAAAGAAATAAAAAAATCCTAAAAATTGAGCTACTTATCCTAAACTCTGGCCCATATGGCAAAAAATCACAGTGTGATCATTTAATTGCTCCTATTTAAATATTATTACATCCATGAAAATAACTCTCAATACTACTACTCATAGGATAAGTATAATTATGATGGTTTGAGCATACACTTGTACAACCATTGACAAGTTCAAAGCTCAGCTGTGGACAGTTATTCAAATAGATGGAAAACTGTTACCTTCCATCTTGCAATCTGTACATGAACCACACAAGTTTTTTTTTTCTTCCAATTATCATTTGACAGTTCAGAAAATAACAGAATACTGCAGTGTAGTTATGGGTTCATGTTATGATTTTCTCATGACTAAGTTAGAATTGTGCTGGAAGTTGCTACGTTTGCACCATAACTTCAGACACAGGATCAGTGAAATGCTAGCTCATTCATCACTAATGATTTGTAAATTTTTGCCAAAGTCAACATCATTACTATTCTCAGTGAGCCCATTCACTCTACTTGGATATAGCAGGCTTAATATTTTTTCCCAAACGGAAATTTGAACTGGACTCTGAAACAACAATGAATTCAGATGACTAAAGGCATTGAGGAATTACCACAGAGGGACCTAAGCATCATTCCAAAAGATTTCCAACACCATGATGTTTTCAGGTGTGGCAATAGCATTGAGAATGGGGTACTTCCACAATTCAGGAGGTACTTGGAAGGAATTAAGGACCAGTAAGTCACAGATGACTGAAAAAATTTAAATTCTGGAACTTAATGAGTCCAACTCACATAGGCATGATAATACTGTTCCAATTTATCCTTTTTTTTGGTTCAGATAACACATTTAGGCACCTATTGTCAGCATAACCCTAAGACTTATTCTAATTGAAGATGCTAAAATAATAGGCAACGGAAGAATGGACAAAATAGATAGGACAAAAAGGAAAATAAATAAAGTTCCACGCATGATAGATAAAAGAGATGGTTGTGGAAGAAATTCAAGAAGGCAGGAAAAGCAGATGCTGAAGAACTTTATTGTCATGCAAGGTGGACCTTAGAAGCAGTCTAGGTTCAGAAAAAACCTATTCAGACTGGTAAACTACTTTGAATAAAATAAAAAAATAGATACTGAGAAAATGAAAGAACCAAATTAATTGAGACTTAAGTATGAATCTTAACTCACCATGGGCAATTTTGTTTTTTCGGAGCCAGATGGTAAAGTGCCCTTCCTCTCTGAAATAAATGTAATGTATCCTTGTAAGAAATAAGTTATTAGAGCAACATCTACCTCATGTAACAGAGCAACAAATTTTCAATTAATAAGCAAATATCTTGTCATTTCAAAGAATGAAAATTAAATTTTAAATTAAATGTAGCAAAAGACAAATATCCTTACCACATGTATGTTTATCTGCCATTATTTCCAACCCTTTTGGACAAGAACAATAATAGGAGCCTTGAGTGTTGTGACAGTCATGTGAACAAGGATTTTCCCCCCCTATGCATTCATTGACATCTGAAAGAGGAATCATTATTTTCATTATGATCATATCAGTGTACATATTTTCTGACGGGAATTATGATTAAATATTTGATTGATCTTATCACTACGTGATTTTCACAGAAACATCAGAGTCATGAAAATTCTTTGTATATTCTAGCATTATGTCATAACCCATTGCTGTTATTGCAGCTGACCCGATTTAATCTTTTCTCTTATTTTGTAGACCTTGGTAAACTATACAATGCTATACATTATCTAAGGCATGTAAAATAACATTTGGACTTTCACTTATATACTTGATCAAAGAGGACTAGTGACCTTGGACTTATGTTTTATAATTACAACAAACTATCACCAAGTAAATATGGTTGATATTTGTGAATTGTTTCCCAGCAGCCACATTCATTAACCTAAAATCACTTAAGGAACATTTATGACATGATTATAATCTTGAAGTGGTTAAAATCAGCTCTATAATACATAGAATAGAGAAATAAATACTAATGTATTTTTTATCTTAATGTACATCTTTGGTAACACATTAAATGTGAAAATATTAGCATGAATAATGAGCACCTTGGTCTTAAAATTCGCATTTTAAAAAATAATGTCTCCTAATAGAGGCAGGTGACATTCCTAGTGGAGGTACCGTTATTCTTCCCATATTTCACTACTTTCCCTCCGGCAAAGTTCCACCCCTCTTAACCATCCTCAGTCCTCTCTGGTGTTCAACTCTGTACTTCTGTTTAACATTCTTCAATTATCATGGGTCACCATTGGCTTTAATAATTTATTTATATGCAACGTTTTTTCATAGTCATTTTCCAATGACTATGGGTATTTGCTAGTGGACATTAAGAGAGAAATTATTCCACCAGGCATAGGTTAGTTTTATTTGATAATTAATACAGATGAAAGGGCGTCCATTTTAAAATAAGGAGCCAGACAATCCACTTCCTATTCATTTCTATTGCCTTTTGTATTTGCGTATAAATTTTAAAAACATTATAATAAAATATGAAGGCAAAAAATATGATCATTATTAAAAATAATTGGTGCATTATAATGCAACCATTTCAGAGAGTAAAAATCATTCACCTTGACCGGGATTCGAACCCGGATCCCACTATATCCGGCCGAGTGCTTTAACCAGTTAAGCTACCGAGACGTCCTATTGCACTCTGAAATTTTTGGGGGCTTTAAAGGAACAAGATATTATGATGAAATACCGTACATACAATGTCACAAGCATTCGTAGTCGTGCGCGACGCGCCACAGTCCACGATGTTAATAAATCCAATTTCAAACACTTAGGCTGTTCATACCTTAGACAAATTTCGAGAAACTGTAACAGTAACTTTAACGGAGTCACCCGCTATGTGTGCATTATAATGCAACCATTTCAGAGAGTAAAAATCATTCGCCTTGACCGGGATGCATTATAAATTATGAAATAGTTGCATTATAATGCACACATAGCGGGTGACTCCGTTAAAGTTACTGTTACAGTTTCTTGAAAAATAATTGGAATCTAGCATTAAAATTTTGTATAGCATTTGGTTTCCAATGTAGCCCTTTCAATTCTGATGTTGAAGCCTATGCTCTGTACATAGCCAAACTCTAATGCCACCTCACCATTGAGGGCGCACGTAGTCTCAAGCCATTAATATTTTTTATCCTTGTGTGCATGTTGCCCGCAGTTCTTTTGAGTACTGCAATGAAGACTATGTAAATTGGCAGGCGATTTTTCAAATTTTTGAAGTTCTCTCCTTCGTGAAATTTTAAAAAAATTTCACCATAGAAATTGCACTCTCCACAGTGAAACTTTTAAAAAATTTCACCATAGAGAGAACTTACTTTTCCTTAAGGAGGTTGTATTGAGATGTGAAGAAATATGTCATTTTGATAAATTGTCCAGTATTTATAATTTCTTTCAAATGACAATGATAAAACAAGATCTTACCCAGCTAATCTTCAGAGAAATTGACACCAAGTAGTAATAGTTATTAGGGGAGGCGACCAACAGCAGAGGTTATTTTTGTCAAAAGAAAAAGGTGGGCAATCTGGTACGGGTAGGATGTTACAAGAAATGGAGGAAGGGTGGAGAGAAATCCCTATTAGCCTACTCTTAATGAAAGGCACAAAGGGGTCAATAATTTAACGTCCCATTCGATGGAAAGGGCACTTACTTAAAAGTGCTCTCCACTGGGCATCCCAAGTAGGGATTGGCACTCCACTGAAAAATGTGGCCACCACTGGAATTCGAACCAGGGCCCTTCGAGTGGGAAGTCAGTATATTAGCTACCACACCATCCCAATCACCAATTGTCAGAGAGATTGTAAATGAGTCTCCTACATGCTCTTTTTGTAGTGGATGATCACAGCAGAATAATTATGGATTAATGTTGTAGAAATACTTGTTTTCGTGAAAAACTGATATCATGGGCCCAATTATAAGAGTTGCAATAATGTAACAATAACAGTGCCTACCCACCTCGTTTTCAATTTAATTGATTAATTTTTGGTAGAGAACAGTGGAGTTTGAGTGATTTTAAAATTTGGTACCTCAAAAATAGTCCAAAATAAATTTTAGAACATGTTAATTATGCATGAACTATGGTGATAGATTGACTTGTGTAGTCAAGATGGAACCTCCTTAACATGATCAAAGTTCATAAAAAATTCTGACTATTTCATCAGTCCATTTGATGATTATGAAATTGTTTTCATCTCAAAAAAGTTTCCAATATTATGCAGTGGATAGAATTTCTTATGTAGCTTTACCAATGAAAAGGCTTTTTTTTAACTACTCAGACATTTGATTCATTAATTACATTAAAATCATGCAGTATTCCAGTGTATAGGCTGGACTACTGACTGAAAGGTTCAAATTTGATTCCCACTTATTAATTGTTAAAATTTTCCCTCCATATCAATGCTTTGTGTTATTTTCCTAGCAGTGCAAGCTAGATGTCAAGGAACTATTTATCGTAATGGAACTAATTGAATGGAAGGAACTAATAATTAATGTGTCCTTCCATTTTCCATCATGGCAAGGGATAAGGGTCCTATCTTATCTCACTTACTCACCATCACAGATTATAATACCAAAAACTCTTTAAATTCCTGACATTTTAAAAGAACCTTCAATCAAATAGAATAATCCACAGCATACAGTTTCCTGTACATTTAATCAATTGAATATAATATTACAAAAAACTGGGAATTGATGCATTTATCACAAAATTTAATGATAAGTTTCAATAATAACAAACAATAATTACCAATGCATGGATGCCCAACAGCCTTTGATGTAAATCCTTCAGGGCACAGGCATTGATAAGAACCCATTTCATTTTTGCATCGCTGAGTTTCATGACATTCACTCAAATCATCAGAACATTCATCTATATCTGAAAATATAGATAATTAAAATATTAATTTATTAATTAAATTAAAACTCTTCATTTTTTCCTGGGAGCGAAAATTAGTGTCAAGAAGTTCCAGTTTGGCAGGTATCAAAATTATCTAATAACTCTAGAGTTACATATAATTTTGCTGTTTATTCAGGGTTGAAAATATGGTATGATATGTGATTCATGTTTTTCTCAATGGTTGGATGACATGAATCAAGTTCTAATTAGAATTAAATTTTTCTCTGGATGAACTTAGTTGATGTATTGCCAGAACAGATTTCAGGTAAGATGATTACCAAACAAATCTTTAATTCTGCAGCCATTGTTCATGCTCAGCAATTCTATCAAAGCTTGGTTTTATGTCCAGAAAATACTATATTTAGCAACATATAAATAACGGTAGAGAGCAACAATGGCAACCATGAAATCTTTGATGTGATTTAATTAGACGCTGCAATTGTAGCTTAAGTTAGCTTAACCTAGATCATCAGAATTATTAGAGATATATTTAATTATTCTTAATGGTTAATATATATATATATATATATATATATATATATATATATTTTTTTTTTAGGTAATCTACCGGTTAAGGTAGGTTTTTGGATGGACACAACTATCAAATAAACATTTTGTGACTCCCCACCTAGCAAACTAATCTATATCAGGTCCCTCTTCATCTCGGTGTACTTCTTTCCTCCCTTCATCCCGTCCAACATCCCTATCCTGTTCCTACCCTTACCTCGCTTGCCCAACATTCTCCCCTCTATTACCATCTTCAACATTCCACTACCGCTCAATACGCCTTTCATCCATTTTTCCTGCCTCCATAGGATTTCTCTCAACAAACCCCTCTCCTCCCCCACCATTTCTAGTACTTCCTCATTTGTTTTCCTTTCGGTCCATTTCACCTTCTCCATTCTTCTCCACACCCACATTTCAAAAGCCTCCAATCTACGTCTATCCTCCTGCTTCAGCGACCACGTTTCCGCGCCGTACATAGCTACACTCCATATCAGAGTTTTTACGAGTCTTGTCTTAACATCCCTACTCAATGTCCCCGTCATCAACTCCCTCCTCCTTGAGAAAGCCTCCTTGCCTAGCGCAATTCTTCTCCTTACGTCCCTACCACTTTGACCGTATTGGTCCAAAACACTTCCGAGATATGTAAACTGCTCTACCTGCTCTATTCTTTCCCCGCCTATTTTAATATTTAGCTTAGCCTTTTTCTTTCTGGAAAATCGCATAACCTTTGTTTTATTAATATTGATTCTCATCTCATATTTATCGCACTGAACCTCCAATTCACTCAACAATGCTTGCAACCCCTTGGCTGACTGAGCAACTAATGCTTGGTCATCAGCAAACCTAACCGATTTTACGAGTTCCCCTCCGACTTTCATTCCTACCTCCAGTTCTTCCCATGCCTCTTTAATCATTTCCTCTACATATACGTTGAACAGTACCGGTGACAATGGGCAACCCTGCCTTACACCTCTTCCTAACACTGCCCATCCAGACTCTCCGTTCCCCACTCGCACCTGAGCAGTCTGAGACATGTACAGGTTGCGGATCAGTCTCCTGTCCCTCCAATCCATTCCTATTTTCTGCAATACACGCATTAATTTTTCCCAATTCACTCTATCAAACGCTTTTTCGAAATCTACAAAACAGGCAAAAACGTCCTGATTGTATTCTATATTCCTCTCGACTAGTGATCTCATTACTGCAATGGCATCACGCGTACCTCTTCCTTTCCTGAACCCAAACTGATCATCCCCTAAGTAATCATTCGCCTTACTCTCTATCCTTTTGTTGATGATCCTGAGAATAACTTTAGCTGCGTGGGATATCAAACTTATTGTTCTGTAATCCTCACATGACGAAGCCTTTGCCTTTTTTGGAATAGGAACTAACACCGATCTCACAAAATCTTCCGGCCAGATTCCTTCCTCATAGATACTACGAATCAGTCCATATATGGCCTTCTTCCCACCTTTCCCTAACCATTTCAACATTTCTACAGGAATATTGTCCACCCCCACAGCCTTATTTGCTTTCATCTCCTTTAATGCCCTTTCTATTTCATCGTCGAGTATGCCTGGACCTAAGCTATCTTCTTCTACGTCATGTTCCTTTTCTATGTCTAACCTTGTCGGCCTAAGTTCTTTACCATACAGTGTTTCTATATATTCCTTCCATCTCTCTTGGATTTTTCCTGGTTCAACTATTATTTTACCCCATTTATCTTTAACTGTTAGCACAGATCTTGCCTTCTTACTTCCCGATAATAACTTAACCTTGCTGTATAGAGCACCAATTTCACCCTTCTTCTGTAAACTTTCCATATCCTCGCATTGCGTTTTCCACCATTCTTCTTTTGCTTTATTTGTGGCCCTTCTCAATTTATTGTTTAACTCTTTGTACTTCATTTTGCCTAACTCTGTGTTTACATTTTTCCATCTTCTTCTCTCATCCATCTTCGCAATCATCTCATCCGTTACCCATGGTTTCCTTATCCTTTTCCCGTTAACGGTTCCTATAGTGTCTTTAGCGGCTTCCAATATCCCTTTCTTGATACATTCCCATTTTTCTTCGATAGCACTCAGTTCTTTACCGTCATCCATCATTTTCTCTACAGCCTCCTGATACTCCTTCCTCGTTAATTCATTTACTGCTTCTAAATTCCATTTTTTAACCCGCCGCCCTTGCTTTATCTTCTTGAAACGAACATTACATTTCATAACAACTAAATTGTGGTCAGAGTCCGCATCCGCTCCTGGGAAACTGTGCAAATTTATCACACTGTTCCTAAACCTGTGCCTAACCATAATATAATATAACTGATACCTTTCTGAGTCACCTGGCATTTTCCATGTATACCTACGCCTTTTGTGGTGTCTAAACCATGTGTTAGTGATGACTAACCCCTGTCTCCTGCAGAATTCGATTGCTTTCTCCCCGCGTTCATTCCTCGTGCCTAACCCATAGTCCCCCACCTCACCACCATCTCTTCCTTCGCCTACCGTTGCATTCCAATCCCCCATCACTATCAAATGTTTCCCTGCAGGAACACTCGCGATGATATCCTCTAACTCATCATACATCCTATCGACTTCTTCCTCCTTGTGGTTGCTCGGTGGCATGTATACCTGAATAATGACCAAGTTCGTCGGCTCTGCTTTAATCTCTACGAGTAAAATTCTATCTGTCGCTTGCTCTATGTTGACTACGCTTCTTCCTACCCCTTTATTTAAAATTACGGCAACCCCTCGTTGGCTCTCGTCCCCGCCGCTGTATATTACTCTATAATTGTCACTCCAGTAATCCCCGCTATCCTTCCATCTCACCTCGCAGAGGCCTAAAACATCTATGTTACCTCTTTCCATCTCTCGCTTAATATTTTCTAATTTGCCTCTCCTCAACATTGTCCTGACGTTCCAGGTTCCTATTCTAACTACTTTCGCCTTCTTCTGAGTCTTCTGTCCTGCTGAAGTTATTTCTTCCCTGCAAGGGTTTCGTGGGATGACGACCGCGGAAGCCTTGCCTCTCCCGCTGCCGGGCACGACACACGGCCTCTTGGGCCGTGTCCCGTAGTTGCCAGGACTCATATTATCTATAGTGCCCATCATAATATTCTTGGGAATCATAATTGAGGTGGTTTCCCGTTGCCTTCCTCAATAGTGTTTTTAACGTGACACCAACACTTAATGGCCGCCCCACTGGGGTCAGACGCCATTGCAGCCGCCTCACTGAGGAACAGACGCTGCGTGGACTACCTTTCGTCTGGCTCCTAACCTTCGACCTATCTGGCATGGGTGACCCTTCCAGGAGTAATTATTATTACTCCCGCCAGCAAAGCTCTAGGGGTCATCGGAACACACAAGCCCTTCCACCACGACAAGGTTGTAGTCCATGGGAGGGATATATATATATATATATATATATATATATATATATATATATTTAGAGTACATATTATTATTAGGTAATCTACCCGTTAAGGTAGGTTTTTGGATGGACACAACTATCAAAGAAACATTTTGTAACTCCAAACAAAACCCAATCCAGCAACCTCATCTACCTCAGGTCCCTCTTCATCTCTGTGTACTTCTTTCCACCCTTCATCCCGTCCAACATCCCTATCCTGTTCCTGCCCTTTCCTTGCTTGCCCAACATTCTCCCCTCTATTACCTTCTTCAACATCCCACTGCTGCTCAATATGCCTTTCATCCATATTTCCTGCCTCCATAGGATTTCTCTCAATAAACCCCTCTCCTCACCCACCATCTCCAGTACTTCCTCATTTTTTTTCCTTTCGGTCCATTTCACCTTCTCCATTCTTCTCCACACCCACATTTCAAAAGCCTCCAATCTACGTCTATCCTACTTCAGCGACCACGTTTCCACGTCATACATAGCTACGCTCCATATCATAGTTTTTACCAGTCTTGACTTAACATCCCTACTCAATGTCCCTGTCATCAACTCCCTCCTCCTAGAGAAAGCCTCCTGGCCTAGCGCAATTCTTCTCCTTACATCCCTACTACTTTGACCATATTGGTCCAAAACACTTCCGAGATACGTAAACTGTTCTACCTGCTCTATTCTTTCCCCTCTTATTTTAATATTTACCATAGCCTGTCTCTTTGTGGAAAATTGTATAACATTTTTTGTATTAACATTGATTCCCATCCCGTATCTAATGCACTGGCTTTCCCATTCACTCAACGATGCTTGTAACCCCTTGGCCGACTGACAGACTAAAGTTTGGCCATCCGAAAAACTAACGGATTTTACTTATTCCCCCCTAACTTTCATTGATAATTCTAGTTTTTCCCATTCCTCTATAATCATTTCCTTCGCATATACGTTGAACATTACCGGTGATAATGAGCAATCCTTCGTTACACCTTTTCCTAACACTGCCCATCCAGACTCTCCATTCCCCACTCGCACCTGAGCAGTCTGGGACATGTACAGGTTGCAGAGAACATACATAGAATAATAAATAACTCTTGAATAAAATATGGCCATTCAAATTTATCAGAAGTTACTTTTAGGAATCCACTAGAGAGAGATTAAGGTCCTAATATCCATGACATATTAGTTTCATTATTTTTTGAAGGGTTCAATTTTTTCAAATTCATAGAAGAGGATGTTTGTCAATCTACAAATCCATCACTCATCCACCTGCTTTCATTTGTAATCCACTAACAGATGAACAGTTCCAGGCAAAATCTTATCACTCTTTCTTGGACTAATGACAACACTTTAGAAAATGCATCTGCTTCCAACTTTGCAGTGCTGAACCGTTCACTCCAAGGATCGTATCGCGACGATCCTATCCCTTAGTGGACAACAGAAAACTCAGAAGTACAGTCATATATAAATGACTGAACTAGGAAACATTTCTTGTGTGAAGAGCAGGGTGGAGGAAGAGAAGGGGGCATTGAATGAGATCACAAATTTTGTTTCTAAGATATTTTAAAATAGTTTCAAACTCTCCTTCTTTCTAGTCCTTGATAGTAAGTGGGTGTGGTTGTAAATAAGTTGAATTGTTTTTTATATGGAATTAAAGCCGTGATTACAAATTGTTCTTGATTTCTATGAAATTATTGGTATTCAATAACTTAATGGATTAATGATAAAAGATTCAAGAAAAAGTAAAAATATCTAGTTCAGCCATATCAAACATAATATCAGATCATAATATCTATAAAATAATATAATCACTATAAAAAACCACAAATATAAATCTGGAGGTATGTTTGATAGGTGAGGGTAGAGTTCACCTAGGACTGTTAAACTGGGGGTCTTTTGGCACTGCCTATATTGAGATTTAACAGTTACAATACATATCATAAATTGGAATTACCCATAAAATAAGCATGCACCAACAAGTGTATATGTAAAAATGATACCTATTATGAGGCTAAAAGAGGCATTACAAAAGTCACAATCAAGAAAAAATGAATTATAACAAAGAAATGAAGTCATAAATATACAAGTATTTAAATGAATTAAACTAATCCTGTCAGTGGATAAACTTTTTTCTTACATTAAAATTACCCACCCATCAAAAGAAGAATTCAAATCACTTCTTACCAACACAATGTAGATTTTCTTCATCAGAATTATATCCATCAGGACAACGATTAGTTGGGTACTTTTTGCTGATCTTTGGAGAGGTTGAATAAACAATTTTATGATTTTCATAGTCATTGTAAGTGTTCAAGTCTTCCAATGATAACTGCTCTGCTAAATAGCTGTAGATAAATAAATAAATATATATATATATATATATATATATATATATATATATATATATATATATATATATATATTAAATAGTTTATTTTTTAAATAAATATGAACTTCATGAATCAAACTGAATTCATTTAAAAACCAAATGAAAACTTGCTGAGTGTGGCAGTCGTGAGAGTAATTCTCAGGCAGAAAAGAAAATGGGACCTCAAAGACCTAATAAATGGCAGCCTTGAATGACTTTAATGACCAACCATAATCATTACATAATGGATTTGGAAAAGCAATCTGCTGCCACTATATGTAACTTTAATGGACTGCCACAAGTTTTTCCAATTTCAATTTACCTTGGCTAAACTGTTTGTGATATAGTGACCAATCCTGATAGTTTTTATCATAGAGCAGAAAAAACACATATGGTTACTCAATGATGGGTCAGTTTCAATTTTATGCAGTTCGGCAACAGTTTGGTTATAAGCTTTAGCTTTTGGTTTCAATAGTTCTGATGAATGGAAAGTTATTGGGGGTATCAAGCAACAGCAACCTCTGCAGTTACCCTAGTCAAAGATTTTTCACTTTCAAATAAGTTATAATTTATGCATACAAAAAATGGGAAACTTCATCATCAGGCTAAACATAAAATATTTATGATTATTACATTTCCAAACTAAAAGAATGCATAAATTTATACATTTACACACAACAAAGTTTTTGTAGATCACATTTTTTTCTAAAAAGTTAAATAATGGAAAATTATCAATATATTTGTAACACTTTTGTCATGGGAAGGAAAATATGTCAAAAGTAGTTCCCAACATTTTTCAGATGCATAACATTTTGTTTTAATACACGAAAATAATATTTTTTGAGGAAAACCCTTCACGTTAATTTTACAGAATGTGGATTCCACCAAATTTCATATTTGAATTTAGAGAAGTCCAAATGAAGTATCATTAGGTACATAAAACCTTCATCTCTTATAAAACCCCTAATGAAGCAGATCTTCATGCCATAAGAAGCCAATAATAAAACAACAATACGAAAAGCAGGACCAATTGATGAAACTTTTTATAAACAACTTTTGTCCAAGTTTAATGAAAGAATTGAATATTTTCATTCTGTTTCCATTGTTCACCCAAATGACCCTTCCAGCCTCCTGAACTCCAGTAGTACCTTCTCCTCTCCACTACAGCTACAATATATTAATAAGAATTTTAATTAACAGCTTTCTCTTGACCCTGGCACCAATTCTAAGGATGCACCCTTCAAAAGAAAAGTATATCTGATACTAACCTAGCCTTAAAATTACCTTGTCAGTAAAAACCTTAGACTACTAGCAAGGGAAAGATCTACCAGTTATGCACAGATCCAGAGTCTATTTGCTACATGCGCATAAGCAACTTGGTGTATAATGGGTGAACTTGTTAAAAATTTTGGTGCAAAAATCTCATTTTTCAAGGGACAGGAAATTTTATTTGTGATTTTATTGTTCAATCCTATCATCCTACTAAATTTGAACAAAATCAGTGAGTGGCACTTGGTTAAACCATTTCCACTGAGTGAAACCATACACAGAGTTATCTTCAGCTTGCATGATCTGACAAATGGCATTACATTCAAAAGTCTAGTGAGATTGACAGTGGACCAACCTGTCCAGAGGAAGGGGAGGGAGAGTTGCATTTAAGTTATCCCAAACACTGCAGAACCCAGGGCAAGTCTCAACAAATGGGGAGACAAAAACACTGCCATAAGAGCCCATACATAGATTGCAAGTGGGATGAGGGCAAGTGAGGAAAGCCCAGCCCTCAATTTATCAGTGGAGCTCCTCTGAGTTAGGAAATAATAATGAAATAGACTTATAACCTATAAGCCTTTACCTTACCAAAGAACTGTGAGATAGTCAAACTCTGCTGTTTTTTTTTGGAAATTTCAAATTGAAAATGTTAATGGACATTTTCTAATGTTTGTTTATTAGGGTTTAAACACACCTCATTGTTCCAAAGGTGCTGTCATAATGGAGAGAACTGTTCCATTTGTATGGAATTTTTTTCCCATCAACATTCAAGTCATTTTCACTCCATGAATACAAAGAACTTGGACTTGTTTGGACATAGCTTTCTGAAACAGAAGACGAGATAGGAAATTTTAATATTAGCATATAAAACTACTTTATTTTCTTCGGTATCTGAGCGCATCTTTTTGAGTAAATTTCAGATTCATTAATTTCAATTAATGAAATATCTCTTTAGCTTAAAAACACATGGATCAATTTACCCTTATTAAAAAGATTTTAATCTGTAAATTTTATGCATAATATTGTATTGATGCATACACATACGTAATACCTCACACTAAAAAAAATGCTGGTTAAAAATAAGAGCTATGCCAAATATAGGCAGCAATTAAGATGTTCATATTAATTTTGCACAAATTTAATTGCACATACCAAAAATTAATAAAAACAGAGGGATAAGTAAATAAAAATTGAATTTAACTTTTAAAAAATTGGTTAAACCATCTTTAACATAACTTTTAAGAGTCACAGTTAAAATTAAATGGGTACAATTAAAGGTAAATCATGGTCATCATAGGCTATTCCATACTGTAATTAAAATAAACTAGTCACATGGCTAGGATCAAAGAATGATAGAGCTCAAAAACTTCAATAAAGAAATAATACGATTTTTACCCTGATACCTCCATTTGTGCACATTAATAAGATCTCAGGGGTATTTGCATGTGAGGTCTTCAAGATGCCATAAGAAATTTCATAGGGCTCTTGAAGGGGTTACTATAGTGTATAAAAATTACAAATTTGATCATATATCTGATCTCAAACATGAAAAACATTTTGCAAACTTATTTAACTTCATTAGAGGTACCTGAAAATGGTGTCAAATACACACTGGAATCTGACTGGTATTGTGGTACTTCTCCCTCTACTTCAATTTCAACTTTAAGTTCTCCTGTGTTGCTATCCACTCCTTGTCCCTTGTGAGACAGAAACATTGTTTCCCCTAAAAGAAAAAAAAAAATTCAGATCTCGTAGGTAGAGAGAAAGTTATAAAACTAATATATTTTTATATATTATAAATATTACTTCACACATAGAAATAGATATAGGGAAAGGTGATAGAAAAACACAGGAAAGGTGGGGAAGGCGAATTTGAGCAGATCACAAATGTAAAAATATTCCCTTATCCGGGATAAGGGAATCCTGGATAAGGGAATCCTGGATAAGGATCCCGGATAAGGGAATATTTTTACATATGTGATCTGCTCAAATTCGCCTCCGCCACCTTTCCTGTGTTTGTCTTTTATGTGTTTTCCTATCCCCTTTCCAAATATCTATTTCTTGTGTGAAGTAATATTTGTTCGCCATATGGTGGGTTTTCCTGTTTGTATATATATATATATATATATATATATATATATATATATATATATATATATATATATATATATATATATATATATATGTGGACAATATTCCTGTAGAAATGTTGAAATGGTTAGGGAAAGGTGGGAAGAAGGCCATATATGGACTGATTCGTAGTATCTATGAGGAAGGAATCTGGCCGGAAGATTTTGTGAGATCGGTGTTAGTTCCTATTCCAAAAAAGGCAAAGGCTTCGTCATGTGAGGATTACAGAACAATAAGTTTGATATCCCACGCAGCTAAAGTTATTCTCAGGATCATCAACAAAAGGATAGAGAGTAAGGCGAATGATTACTTAGGGGATGATCAGTTTGGGTTCAGGAAAGGAAGAGGTACGCGTGATGCCATTGCAGTAATGAGATCACTAGTCGAGAGGAATATAGAATACAATCAGGACGTTTTTGCCTGTTTTGTAGATTTCGAAAAAGCGTTTGATAGAGTGAATTGGGAAAAATTAATGCGTGTATTGCAGAAAATAGGAATGGATTGGAGGGACAGGAGACTGATCCGCAACCTGTACATGTCTCAGACTGCTCAGGTGCGAGTGGGGAACGGAGAGTCTGGATGGGCAGTGTTAGGAAGAGGTGTAAGGCAGGGTTGCCCATTGTCACCGGTACTGTTCAACGTATATGTAGAGGAAATGATTAAAGAGGCATGGGAAGAACTGGAGGTAGGAATGAAAGTCGGAGGGGAACTCGTAAAATCGGTTAGGTTTGCTGATGACCAAGCATTAGTTGCTCAGTCAGCCAAGGGGTTGCAAGCATTGTTGAGTGAATTGGAGGTTCAGTGCGATAAATATGGGATGAGAATCAATATTAATAAAACAAAGGTTATGCGATTTTCCAGAAAGAAAAAGGCTAAGCTAAATATTAAAATAGGCGGGGAAAGAATAGAGCAGGTAGAGCAGTTTACATATCTCGGAAGTGTTTTGGACCAATACGGTCAAAGTGGTAGGGACGTAAGGAGAAGAATTGCGCTAGGCAAGGAGGCTTTCTCAAGGAGGAGGGAGTTGATGACGGGGACATTGAGTAGGGATGTTAAGACAAGACTCGTAAAAACTCTGATATGGAGTGTAGCTATGTACGGCGCGGAAACGTGGTCGCTGAAGCAGGAGGATAGACGTAGATTGGAGGCTTTTGAAATGTGGGTGTGGAGAAGAATGGAGAAGGTGAAATGGACCGAAAGGAAAACAAATGAGGAAGTACTAGAAATGGTGGGGGAGGAGAGGGGTTTGTTGAGAGAAATCCTATGGAGGCAGGAAAAATGGATGAAAGGCGTATTGAGCGGTAGTGGAATGTTGAAGATGGTAATAGAGGGGAGAATGTTGGGCAAGCGAGGTAAGGGTAGGAACAGGATAGGGATGTTGGACGGGATGAAGGGAGGAAAGAAGTACACCGAGATGAAGAGGGACCTGATATAGATTAGTTT
Source organism: Hetaerina titia (assembly GCA_037158775.1). Lineage (NCBI taxonomy): Eukaryota > Metazoa > Arthropoda > Insecta > Odonata > Calopterygidae > Hetaerina > Hetaerina titia. The sequence continues at coordinate 80,928,277 of CM073769.1, read as the reverse complement.
GCTAGGTGGGGAGTCACAAAATGTTTATTTGATAGTTGTGTCCATCCAAAAACCTACCTTAACCGGTAGATTACCTAAAAAAAAAATATATATATATATATATATAACATATATAAAAAATAAATAAAAATATGCATGTATGTAAAAAAAATATTTATATAATATGTGTAAAAATATATATTTTATTTTTTATATACAAAAAACATATTTTTGGGATTCGACTTTTATGCAATTATAATGACTCTTTAAAGAAATGTAATTTTATATCCTTAAAAATTGGGATAGATGGAGAGTCATACTAGTTTCTAGAAATGACTGTTTTTCTTTCCTTTTCCCATTCTGAATATTTTTATTGATGAATTGGAGCAAACTCAAAATAGGGTGTTGTACAATAGGCGAGAGTAAATCCACCATAATATAAATTCAATGATACAGCCCTGTTCATGGTATTGTGTAGTTGCTTGACAAGTTGAAAAAGGTTTTAATGGCATGCCATACTTGTGCATAAAACTAAAAATATACAATATAATATACCTGACATGAATTCCAACTGCGAACGCTGTTCAAAGACACCATCAGTCAATGAATATCCATTGCTGGCATCATCAATTTCTCCAGCTGCACTCCAAGTTAGAGGAGAAAGTATAAATGGAAGATATGGATACAAATTTCCCTATAAAATAACTAATTATTACTACTAGGTAGGAATATCTGTAAACACACATGCAATACTCATTTGAATGGTAGGTATTGTTAAGTTTATCTGAAAAATGGCACCCATATTATTTCCGCCAATTATAAAAAGAGACGTTTCAGGTGTGATATGGTGGAATAACATGATTAATTAAAATTAGCAAATTTCCACAAAAATAAAATTTTATTAATACGACCGGTTTCAATGCATCTTCTAGATCATGTAGTTGCATTGAAACCGCCAATTATGTAAATTTGGAAGTTAAAAGTTTACTGTCAGGAGTTCTTGCATTAAAGGAAATCATGATGACAATTAAGTCTATGCACCACAAATGGTGGAATCTCTGAGAATGCAAACTAGTGATTTATTGGCTTTGCTTTCAAGTGTATTATGACAAAAAGCCCTTAAGTTTTGGTTCTACCCTCTACAGTTCATATCATAATCGGGAATCTTTGGTTACTAGAGCAAGCATTGGGCAATACCACAGCTAAAACACTTCCCCATCAAACTCTGGCCACAGCAAGGATGCCATTTGTTCAGAATAAATATTAAAAATATGTACTGCTCTTCTCCAAGATGCTTTCATGCTAAATCCAATTTGCTTACTTGTTGATAAGGATCCACTTCTACTTCTGCTTCTAAAGTTGGACCGTTATTCCAAGGATTAAAACTGGCAGAAGCATGGCTTGGACTAAGTGGTCGCCCATTTAACTTTCCTTGTAAACTCAACGAAGCTCTCTTAGGCACTCTTTTCACTTTCTTCTTCTTACTTCTTACTCTATATTCCTCTGGACTTGGTTTTGGGCATGCCTCATGAAAGCACTTCTGAACTTGAACATTCTCCCCAGGACAGGAAGCCTGACTAGGCAAATCAATCTGATTGTCACTTGTACGATAATAAGAAGGGACTAATTGTTTCAGATTTGCCTGAATGACAGAGCATTCTCGGTAGCGTTTTCTATTCCCAGAACCACAAGAGGAGGAGCATACGGACCATGAACTCCATGGAGACCATTCAGATTGCTCATCTGCATCAAATAAAATAATATTTTTATTAGCATGGTATCGTTTACTACGGTGTTAGATTTAATAACTCCTTTTGGCACAATACATTTTCATTGGAGAAAAGTGTAGAAATTATAATCACTCACCAAATACAGTTACTTTATAATTTATTTTCTTTGTGCCAGCTTCATTGGTTGCAACACATGTATACTCTCCGGTGTTTTCCACTTTTGCTTGCATTATTACGAGTCTCCGTTTGTCTTGACTCATTTGAAAGACATTAGCGTACTCTTCATCAATCTCTTCACTATCCTAATTTAAAAATGCACGAAGGTGAATCCATGAATAAAAAAAAACAATCCCAACTTTTCATGAAAGCTCTTTAAAAAATTTTTGAAAAATATAAATGATTTTAAAGAAATAATACATGAAATAATAATATGATATATATTAATAATGAAGAATAAATATGAAAAAAATTTATAATAAGATTACTCATTATTAAAGCCCTTCAAAAGGTCACATTTTTAAGGTAACACTGTATTGTTAATATTTAATATGTATTTTTTCATTGAGAATAGAGAGCATCTCCTATATGCTTACCTTAAACCATTTTATATGTGGCATTGGGATGCCAGTAACAGGGCATATCAAAGCGATGAAAGAATAAACTTTGACTGAAAAAACCGTCTCAACATTTGATCCCTCTTCTAGAGATGGTGGTACTATAATGAAAAATAAGAAACAAATTAGGCCAGAGATTAGAGAAAGTAGGGTGTTATAAATCTATTACTAGGAGTAAGTAGGTACAAGTTTTCTACATAAATCAGGGCCTGATTCCCCCAAGTAATCAATTTTGAGTATTGATTGTAAATCTGGGATTATAACCATGACAGGGGGATTCTTTTGGATAAGTCTGCATGAGATACAGAGAGAGAGTAGAGGCCTTCATAGGCTGAGGTATAATTCAAAAATATCTTTTGAGAGCTAAGGAACATAGTTATACCATTTCAGTAATGCCTTCAGTCACATTGACATTACTTACACTTTCATGAAATTCTCAAGAATATTACCCTCGTGGATTTGGGATGCTGTTAACAAAATCACACATCCAAAACAATGCTCATTTTTAATGAGGCAGCTGAAAATGTTTCCAATATTCCATTCTCACTGCATGTTCTTTTCCAACTACCCTTATGAAAACACAAGTATTTTGAAAGAAAACTGGATAGAATGGAAGATGTCTCCAAAAACTATACTTAGCCCACTACCACCAATAGAAATTTACAGTGATTCACTAAAGAATATATCTTGCTCCATAATCAGTTAACAAATTTTACTTCAGTCTTACCAAAAACTTCGACATTGAAATTTACTTCAGATGCTCCTGCCTCATTTGATGCAGCACATTTATATGGTCCTGATTCTTCCTCTGTAATGTTTGAAATTACCTGAAAATTATGGAGAAAACATTAGAATGTGTTTTTTTAAAATGCAGTTAAGCAACTAGAACAACATAAAATCGACTGTATCAGGTGAATGGAGGGAAAACAATTTGAAATAATAAAAGACTGTTATCCAGATAGATTTAGTGCTCGTTGTTCATTCTTTAAAATGACAAAATATATGAGGGTCATTCAATAACTAAAGTGACAAAAGGTTATAACACAAAAATAATTAATTGAATTCTTGCAAAATTTGGGTTATTTTTCAACACAATTGCCCCCAAAATGTATACATGTTTCTCATTCATCTTGTAGCATCCTAATTCATTTGGCAAAGAATTCTTTCAGTTGACCCCAAAGCCACTTTTGCACAGCTTCCTTGACTTCCTCATTGTTGACACATCTTTTTCCACGTAAGGTGTCTTTGATTGGTCCAAACAGGTAATAATCAGAAAGGGCAAGGTCTGGTCTGTACGAGGGATGAGGTAAAACCACCCAACTAAATTCTTGAAGCTTATCACGGGTCAGTTGGGCTGTACAAGATGGGCATTGTCGTGTTGAAAAATGACTTCTTTTGCCAAGAGTCCATGGCTTTTGCTCCAGATAGTCAGTTTATGTTTGTGTCCTGGCATCTAAGAGTAGTACTGGCTATTAATAGTTCGCTCATCTTCAAGGAAACCACAGTAGACTGAACCCTGTGAGTCTCAAAAGGTGGTCAGTATCACTTTACACATGGAAGACTGAACCTTGAATTGTTTTTGAATGGGAGAGCTGGTGTGTCTTCACTCCATACTCAGTCTTTTGGTCTCAGGATTGTAGTGATGGATCCACACCTTGCCAGAAGTCATTATTCTTTCAAAAAAAGCATCTCTTTCAACTAAACTTCATTGCTTTAAGTCTTGACTAATGGAAAGTCTTGAGTTTTTATGAGTATTAGTTAGCTGCCTGGGAGCCCATCTGGCACATATTTCCTGTACATTAAATGGTTATGAATGATACTGTGAACAGTTCCAACACTTACTTGAACTTCCTTAGCTATACTTTCAAAATTAATTTTTCCCTTATTGTGAATAAGTTCATTAATCCTTGATTCCAATGTGGTCCCAGAAACTTTGACTGTATGCCCACTTCAGGGTTCACCATCCACACTTGTTCACACACTTTTTAATTGATCAACTCACTTGTAAACATTTGTATGGTTCATACAACTTTTCCCATATGGTATCAGCATTCTAGAAAGTGTTACACTTGGTTTTACACCTTCTGCAACTAAAAATCTAATGACAGAGCACTGCTCTTCTACGGTGCTATCTCCGAGTGGACTTGCTATGGTGAACAGAAGATTTTGAGGTTCTGTTGACATAAAATAATCGAACAGCCAATCAGAGCTCATTTCAAGGTTGCCAACAAACACCCCTGAAAAAATGGTCAAGATTCATTGAATAGTTTTAAATGACAGCATTTGTCTCTTTACTTATTGAATGGCTCTCGCATGTCTATGAGGAAAGGAAGGATAAATAACATAGAAGATGGAACTGGGTTCTTGTTGATCTTTCTCTGAAGTTGATTAAGAAAGGGATATAAAATGCATGAACAATGATGGCATTTCCCACTCATACTAGTATCAAAAAAGATGCTCACTGTCATAGCTTGTGATGGCCCTACATTCACTTCATTACCAAATGTTTATTGATTTCCAATAAACATACTAATTACTTAATTCTAAATAAAATTTCCCCCAAATTAAAGGCTAAAGTGGCCACTTGATGGAAGGATTCATGTAAAACTCATTGACCTAAATAATTTAGTAGTAGTATTTGGTTTGACAAGTGGACTGATGACTATGGTCATATCGCATAAATGATTGAATTAAGGGATAAAAATAAATCTAACAAGGAAGCCTGAAAGAGAAAAAAGCTTATCTTCTATATCTTTTGGATCGATCACACTGTGCCAAAGGTGAATGAGATTTTGAGGTAAAATAAGAGCCATAGTGGAAACCAAGCATTTAATGTATTTGGAGTCATTTTATACAAAAATAAATCATATGTAAGACAGAATTATATTTCTTTCTCATCTTATATTTGTTTTTAATGCACATTATTCTTAATAAATTTCATATATATTACCTTTTTCATTCCTCCACTGTTTCTTTAGCAATCTTCTTACAACAAAACTGACTCCAGTCTTGTCTGACACTTTACCTTTTTGTATCAGGATATCTGAATAGCAGCCATAAATGACTGCCAACTAAAGTAAAATCATGACTTTTCCACTCTTCTCAGGTAAAAACACACTAAATGTTATTTAATTTGTATGGATTTACATTAACACTGTATTTAAATATCCATATGGATGACCCGATTGCTAATAAAGGCACATTTGTTTCCTTTATTTAATTAAATTTACACTTGCCTCAAATTTTGAGCTTATTAATTATGAGCCCTTCCAGAGTATAAACATGTGGATCTATTGTAATGGTTCTCTAAATTCCACTATATTTATTAATATATTAGAGAATATGTACATGAAATGTGGAACTTACCAAGGTTTCATCTGAATCAATTACGTAAACACCATGAGCTGTAATGGAGTTGCTGTCATCAACAGTATATCTGTAAGGATTCTTTGACTGGTGTATATTTTTTAAGATCTTCTTCCCATTCCTCAGCCATAACAGATGAGGAGATGGACGTCCAAATAACACCCTACAGCTTAGAGTGAAAGTTTGCCCAATAACAACCTGTACTGTTAAGGACCCAGGCTGTTTTCTGATAACTCCTATTCTGTTTGGTTCTCCATGTTCATCACCTGCATATCCTTCCACAAACGGAGGCACTGCAAAAGAAACATGTTGCATTTATTAAATGTGATTTATGAACTCTCACCAACTGTTTAAAAACTGACAATTTGTCATGACATAATAAAGTTTACAGAATTACTTGAGATATATTGAAGAATATTAAAGAATAGATCATGAAAATGTTTGAATGATCTTTTTGGATAAATATTAATTTAGCCAAAAGCTATTTTCACAGATTTTTTGCTGTTAGAGCAAGAGAAACCACAGATTATTCCCTCAACTCTGTAGATTATCAAATCCTTTCATGACCAAATGGTAACATGTTAAGATGAACTTTAAATACAGGCAGAGGATGAGGTTTAAGAATAGTTCTAATGTCCTGAAGATAAGGTTTAAGGATATTTTCACTGTAGTTTCTGAAATGAAGATCAATAGATCTCTATGTGCCACTGAAAGTGATTGATGCTATTACTACCATCATCAGTCACACTCCCCTTGAATGGCATCCATGCCATAAAATTAGATATGCCTGAATCATGTGCTACATGCATAATCCAATTTCAGAATCTATGTATAGGTAAGAACATTGATCAAAGACTGCACCCCTGCCATTGAGAAATTCTCCGATTCCCTTAATGGACTATGAATATAAAACAAGTCATTGTATGGGTCATAAATACTAATTCACTAACCATGAACATCTAGGTAGAATCTCCTGGTTGAGGTACCAGCTTTATTCTCTGCCTCACATTTATAAACTGCCAAGTCCTGTGGTTGGATACTTTCAAAAGCTAATTGTAATGTTGAAGAAATTAATCCTTTGGAGTCAACAAGTGGCTGGTTTTGTGATTTATGCACTGTGATTAAGTCGTTTGGTGCTGTTCTGGTCCATGTAACTTTTGGGGCAGGTTTTCCAATTGCAGAACAGTCAAAACTTACCTTAGAACCATTAAGAACTTTTACAACATCAGGGATATTCCAATCCAAAAATAATGGTGGTGCTGTGGATTACAAAGTGAAATTAAGGTTTTAAAATATTTGTTGTGGAGGAAAAATGCAAATGCTGCACAAAAATAACATTATTCTATTTCTAAAGATACAGTGAAAACATATTTAAAAATTGGCTGGACAAAAAGTAGAACATGGTAACAATGATTTTTAAAGAACAAATATTAGTTCATAAACATGAAATAATTATGTATCTTGTCATTTTTTCACTTCTTGTAACTAGCAAAGGTGCTTCTATTTTTTTCATTCCTTTGAATTAGACTAAAAGTATTTGGAAATAGAGACAAAATTATTGGAAACTTTGGGTTTGAAATCATGCCCAAATATGACTTCTAGCAGCTAGGTCATTAAAACAATTTATATGATACACAAAATTGTGGGCAGAAATAAACCAATATTAATTAATGAAGTGTAGCTAAGTTTCTTTGTTATTTGCCTGATTAGGTAAGTAATTGAGTGTGAGAAAAAGGAAACTTAACAGTAAGAATGAGCAAGAGATTGATGTTGAATCATTTCGATTCCTGCCAAGGGACTTAATACACTCAATTCAGTTATTTTAAAAATATATGACCCAATGTTGAACCCTAAATATGTCAGTACGAATTTAATCATTGACAATGAGTATGAGACCCAAGAACAAATATTCATCTTTTTAATTTTGTTAATTCTTAAGTGACATTATTTTACAAACTAGAGCGAATTCAAAGAATTTTAAGACTCACTATATCAAGGTTTAACGAACTGTGATATATTTTCCTCCAAATCACAAATGTTCTTTTATAAAATTAATACCCAAAGTATCTCATAAACTTTAAGCTAATCCTTCACTCAGTTAAAGGGAGGTTTAAAGCCACTAACTGATGAAGAATCACGAAAATAACATGTGATGTACAAAATGTTTGCATTTTGCTTGGAATATATCTGAGAATCTCCTCTTATTATGTATTCCTCCCTCACAAGGAAATTCCTCATGTTATGCACTTAATAATTTGAATTGAAATTGACAACACATCAGAATTTGGGTTTTGTTTGTACTCACCAACAGTTTCAACATGGAAAGTCCTTTCAATCCTTCCAGCCTTATTATATGAAATACAAGTGTAATTTCCATCATCATCTTTACTGGCATTATTAATAACCATGTCCCTACCATCTTTGGAAATAACAATGGCATTTACATTTGGGTTTTTTATTTCTCCATCAAAAGTATTTCCAATTAAATACCCATTTTTGAACCATCTTAGAGATGGACTAGGGCTCCCAGTTGGAGAACATTTTAATGTTATGTTTTCTCCAATAGCAACAACTTTAATGACTGGCGAACTGCCTTCCAATGATGGCGCCACTGCAAAAGAAGACGAAATAGCAGTAATGTAGGTATATCATTGTGATATTTCTATGTGCCACAGAAATAAAGATCCAGACTGTATAAATCTCAAGTTTAATGATCACCATTACTTTGGGGAAAATTAAACAATGGTATGAAACGCATATATGATCAAGGATTGTTTTAGATCTGAAGACACATGAGATGATTAAGCCTAATCTAAGGCATGTTAAAGATAACACATTCACATTTTAATGATGAAATAGTAAAATACACTAAACAAGAGAGCTTACTTACTCTTTGAAAGTCACATTATGGAATGATTAAAATATTAACACTAAATTAAAAATGCTTTTGAAGTGGCCAAAGAAATCCAAGGAAAAAATTCCAGAACATTTCCAAGTTTTCCGGATGAATATTTTCAATTATTTTTTCTTCAAATTTATAATAAGGATAAGCTGATGAAACCATTAACCATTATCAAAATGACTGAATTTAACTTTCAGGTAACTCAAAACTTAAACAAACTAAATGATGCACTGAATACAAGTTACCCAAAGCCGTACTCTTGGGGCCACTAGTTAGGGGACACGGGGGAGGGTGCAAAGAATAAGGATAACAAAACTGCACACACTCTCTCACTCCGGTATTTGCAGTGCAAATTGACCGTTGCAAGTCACAAACACACACGCACTCAGGGTTTACGGGGGAAAAAACCCCTCGCCAGGGACCACACACTCAGACAAGGCAAACAAAACCACACGCACTCCTTCACTCCGGTATATGCAGTACAAATTGACCGTCGCAAACACACACGCACTCAGGGTTTACGGGGGAAGGTTTTTTTTTTCCCCGTAAACCCTGAGTGCGTGTGTGTTTGTGACTTGCAACGGTCAATTTGCACTGCAAATACCGGAGTGAGAGAGTGTGTGCAGTTTTGTTATCCTTATTCTTTGCACCCTCCCCCGTGTCCCCTAACTAGTGCCCCCAAGAGTACGGCTTTGGGTAACTTGTATTCATTGCATTCATTCGGCCGTAGTACGTTCCCTTTTGCTTTAAAAACTAAATGATATTTTAAACACTCTGGGATACACAATGAGGAAAACAGATGTGAGGACTACATCAATATCCTTTGCCCTTCCTTCACCAATGTCCTTTACCACTTTACACTACCATCATTCATATATGTTGAAGCTCCTTGGGCTTCTGTTCTTGGCATTGAATATATGTTGTATGCACAGCAGTAATCAGAAGTTTTTTGGCTGTAGTATATGCATTGCATTAATTTAGCATGAATGCAAACAATAGGATTCAGTGTATAATATGACCAGCATATGGTAGGAGGTGCTGAGTTACACTGCACTGGATTTTTGAAGACTAATGGAGGGAACACAACTGGGTATGCAAGACAGAGATAGAAAAAGACTAAGACCCAAAGAAAATAGAGAGGCAAGAATATTACGAGAATTTGCATGGATTTAAACTAAAAGTGTGGTTAAAAAAACAAAAGTTTGCTGACTTTGAAACTGGGAACTTTTTCCACAGTGGAAAATTTATACAAGCCCTGTTATTAACAGTTTAAACTATACACATAAGATTCTACTTAGACAATACATTAACTCTCTGTGCATATCTTTGCAATATATACATACCCAATACACTCACATTGAAGGTCATTTCAGCTGAACCAATACTATTTGTGCCTGTGCATATATAAATCCCGTTTTCTTCTTCACGTAGATTTGAGATTTCTATGGCAGAAGGATTTGCTATTCGACTTTTCCTATTCATAGAAATAGAAACATTTTGATACACAAATAATTAACTCACAGTTACTTTAGAAGGTAAAAATTAAATTTTGAGTATTGTGTTTTTGACATATTGATACCTACTTAATGAGCATCAGTATGGTATTTGTAGCTTTGTGAAATGGAAATTATTTAATATATTTTATACAATAGTACCAATTAAAACAGAAAAGGCATAGGGATATTTTTCTAGCTACAAACCTAAGTTTTTCATAATGCCCATCAGTCAGTTTATGCCAGGTAATATTTGGTTTTGGATTCCCAGTTATTGTACAAGAAAGAACGACTGATTCTCCTTCTCCAACTTCCAAAATATTATTCTCCAGTCCTAGTACATATGGAGGAACTGAAAATTTGAAAAAATAATGAAACTGATGAGAACAATTTAAACCATGAAAGAAAATAATTAAACTACTTTTACAACAAATTTGAAAAAGAGAACATCCATCATGCTATTTAAAAACAAACAAATCCACTATTTCTGCAAGATCTCCATTTTATTTAATTCCATCAAAAGTAATTAATAGTTCCTCTTCAGACTAAATGTGCTTCATAAAATCATTCCATCAAAATTTACATGAATTCAAATTACATTCAATTGGAATAGAGTATGTGTCTGCTGGAATCACTTGAATACTTATGTGCAATCAATTTTTCCTGCACCGCCCTTACACTATGCTTAAAAAAAATAAATTTTTTATAAATCCAAATTGGTATTTAGTGCAGCGGAGAAGTTGTGGGTATTCCACCCGAATCTCAAATAACCACGATTTTATGGCTTGACTAAAATGTTCAAACCATATTGGGTAATTAGCCTACTCAATACGTTGGTCAAACCAGTAGAAATACTTCAGTTTTGGTTAAAGAACATAAACTTTGTTTAATTATTTTTATGAAAAAGCTTCTGGATTTGCCAAATATCTGTGTGAAGAATGTTACTCAAGTGCATATGTACTAGATGTTTTATATTTTATAAGATAGGGCTGAATTTTAAATATATTGAAACTGCAATAGACCAGTTAATATTATTTAAGCAATAACAAAATTTTCCCAGCATTTATATCCCCTTAATTCTTGTACCTACGTATCATTGTTACCGTTCACCAACCTTAAGATTGATCTTAGTTTGAGCTATTCTCTCTCTATCTTCCCCCTCCCCACTTCTGGCTTAGTGGGGGCCATGGGCATCAGATGATCATTAAAACATTTTCCCTAAGTGATACCCTCCACTCAACTTTATAAGGTGAGTTGAAGGTTTAAGCTTCTGACCCAATTTATTTCTTAGGACTGGGAAGAAGTAGAAAATAGGTTAAAGTTAAAACATGCAGGCACTCTTCATGATTACCAGACATTCATGGCTGTATTATACAATGCACAGGGTTTGTACAGATGTTGCTAGAGTGAGAAGCATTTTCAATATTTAAAATGTTAGCACAAAAATTTATAGTGATCATACATTTTCTACATTTGTGTGGTCTACCACTCATCAATTGAGTGAGGCATATGATGGAGTTATGGATGTATATAAAATGAGCGTTTATGAATGCAACAGTTCACAGAATGCTGTATTACAATGAACCCAAAAAACCTTGAACATGTACCAGTTTGTCTTTTCAGGGGTCAAAAGGGACCATCACAGAAGCCTTCTTAGAACCTTTGGAATCATTACATCAACTTGATAAAAGAGTATATTTGGGAGATTACACTGAGAGGAAACAGATGTTTATACTTTCTTGTCGAAGTAGTTTGCCAGAAAAAAAATACTTGAAAATTGAATGCATCTTGTATAGTCACAGCACATTATTTGTCACCAGTCCAGTACTCATGGTATTGAAACACAATTATTAATTTTTAGTGACTATAAATTGTGAATTGTTTGTCATCAACATCACACTGAAAATTACAGCATTATAATAATTACTACATACATAATTAATGTATGTATCTTATACTTACTCAGAACACTCAGGTCATACAATAATGATGACTTTCCAATGTGGTTATTTGACAAGCATTTATATGATCCTGCATGATAACCTTGTACATTAATTATTGTAAGTTGAGACAAAATCAGATTTTTTTCCTTGGTAACATAATCATATTTCATATCTGGATGATTTTCAGACAAGTAGTTTCCATCTTTGGACCATACAACCTGTAATTGCAAAAGATATTGCAAATATTTTCTTAGTTCATAAAGTATTATGGTTGGAATTGCAATACATCATAATAGAATACTAGCGTTCAAATTGCTCATTAAAAGGTTCTGTTAAAACAATCCAATCTGGGATTTCACAATTAAAGAACTTGTGTACACACTGTAGACAATTTCCCTATGAACTTTGTATACTCATTACATGCTTTAATATTTAGTGAATTTTTTTATCTTTTGCAGCATCATAAAAAGTCAAGGAAAGGTTATTAAGCATTAAATATAACTCCAAACATGTCCAAATAAAGCAAAGGTTGAAAAAATTCATTTCCCATTCATACCATCTATAACCTGAGTCTATAATGTAATTTTGTACTTTTCCCCTATATAAATTTGGATTTGGCACAATGTATTTAACTACACCAAAGCATTATCATGTGTGATTTGAACAGGCAAGCATAATAGATATGTAGTCAGGGAAGGAAGAGAGGGCCAGGGGTATGAAGAGGGGCAGTTGAATGCCTTTGAAACTTGTACATATGATCACCACCATGGGTATCATTATTATTAGTAGTGAGGGAAGGAGAGTGTGAGGATGTGGACCTGAAGGGGATGCAGGCTGTGGGAAAAATGGAGAGGGGGAGTGGTTGGTATTTTGGGGTGGTTTAAAGTAGTAGGCAAAAAGAATTGACAGAGGGTTCAAGAAAACCTTTACTCAGACACAGGGTGAGGCAAAAGGGTTCTAAGAAGAAAAATGTTGGGGGAGATGCTTAATGAGGTAGACGCATGATGGGGTAAATGTATGATAAGGAATACATCATGCTGAATCCAAATAAATTTGTGAAGAACTACAAAGTTCTTTTTCATTATTGGTATCCAAATCTATTGATTTTTTTAACCTGAATCATTGTCGTCTACTTTCATTGGAAGAATTAACATTGGAACATGGAAGATTTATCATTGGTTGAAGAGCTTCATTTTAAGAACTAGGTGGTTCATTAAATTACGAACACAATGATAAAAAACTAGGTGGTCGATCCTGTGAACAAACCACTATTTGAGAGCCTATTAATCAGAACCTTTATTTCAGAAATAAAATTAAATGAAAAGTACCTTTGGTTTAGGAATTCCCATGACAGAACAGTTGAAGGTAACATTTTCCCCTTTCATTACCTCATACACTGAAATATTTTTCATATTGGGGGAATGCACTGGAGCGATAGAGACAACCACTTCTGCTGCAGGAGATATGACTCTCCCTGCTTTATTAAATCCAACACAGGAGTAATTTCCTGCATCATCCAATGTAACTCCATCAATATGTAAAGTTTTTCCATTATCATTGATTTGCAAATGGCCAAGGGTTCTTCCATTCTCAGAAGTTATCACCTGCTCTGTATGCAACATATTTCCATCCTAATAAATGATAGAGATCACATAATTACAAAAAATGCAGAATACATTAAAATGTCTACATTAATTAAATATTTTAGCCATAAAAAAATTACAAGTGAATCTACAAACATGGCTTGGTAAAGACTAAATAAAAAATATGGATAGTTCATTACCTTTGACCAACCATAAGTGGGTGCTGGCACTGCTAACCCAGTAGCTATAGGGCATGTGATAGTCAGGGGATCACCGAGTTTCACTTTCAGGACTGCCACATTTCTTCCAAAGTAACTACTCCCATGAGCAGGGGGAACTGTCAAGCAAGGAAGTCATGAAACTCAAAGGCTCATTAATGTCAATCATTATTTTTATGCCATATTTCTTTTGAAGGAAGTTTTCCACTTTGGTCTAAAATGATATGGACATGTTAACCACTCTTTCCAGGGTTCAATATTGTGACAATATAAAATGAATCTCTCTCAAATAATTTCACAGAAAGTATAACAACACTCCCCGAAATAATATCCTAGGGACCAATCACACTGTTTCAAGGAGAGGTTGAGGTGGGGTATGATTAATCAGAGAGAAAGGAGTAAAATCTTTTAGACCAACTCATGTCATTTGGAGACTTTTTGAAGAACACACATTGGTGTCAGAATGGCAACCATGTTTACATGCAAATGTACATTTTACTTGGTGTTGCCTTTGACCAACATATATGAAATGTATTTGCGTATGTTTTCACATGAAGGATTTATTTTTCAAACATATAATCACTATACAAGGACTGTTTATTAAAGCCTGATCCTTTATGTTTTCATTCTTGAAATTTACTGTGCAAAGATGTTATGTCATAGCATTAGCTTTATGCGAAATATATATGTGGTAAAAGTTTCATTGATTCTGGTGTTGCATCAGCAGCAGCTGTCTCCAGTTAGAATATGCAATGCTTTCTACAAAGGTGTTTCTTTACACTGGAGAACAGGAAAGGCCACAATGGGCAAGATCTGGACTTTAGGATGGATGATGAACACACTTCACACTGATTTTTGCGAGGAATTCTGCAACAAAATTTGTGATGCTTAGCCATGCATTTTTATTGGCCACTCTATAACAGTTGTGCCTTTTAGATATTTACATAGGCATTTCAGTCGAAATATAAGAGCTCACCCATCAAATTCTACCAGTTTTTCATCAATATAGTATTGGTATTATAGTTTTATCTATAAGAGAACAAAATAATTACATATTTTAGGTGATTTTAATAAACAATATGACCTCATTACCCTAATTTTGTCATCAAGGCATTATTATTAGTTCTACCCATTTTTCCATATCCCTCATCACCCTTCTTGTTTTCATCCCCTTCTTTTGATAGCTCAAAAGGAGAATGCCTCTTACATTAGGGAATATACTAATCACATGAAATTCTAAGCTTTCAAACATGCATGGATGATCAGAAATTCTGAGGGGTAGGTGTGGGGAGATTGTCTTGTGATCTCCCCTACTGGCTGAAATAAAAGGGGACCTACAAGCAAGAGTGCCAGTTGTTGCCAATATCATTTTTATTGTCCACATATGCAGACTACTGCTACCACAGCAATGAACCCTCAGTCACCCAGTAAGCATTTGAAGTGCCAATGTGTATGAAAATGGAGCCATGTAGAATGACCATGAGCATAAGAGAGTGAGTGATCAGATGTTCTCCTTGGAGCAGTGTATTGGTCACAAAAAAATAATCAACATAAGGCATTCAAGTAAGCATAATAAATGGGCACAAAGAGAAATTGTTTTTCACAAACTGCGCACACAAAAAGAACCCTAACCCTACAATGTTCACGAAGTAAGAAAATGAAATAATGATAGATACCATTTACAAATCAACTGGAAAATTAATGTATAGTCCCTGAAGAAAAAAGGTGAATGTTTATTTTCCAAGGAATATTGTAGATGCTCAGATTAATTAGAGGTGTAGCATAATTCAAAGAATAGAGTTGCTCAGAAGGGTGAACAAGAATTCTAAAACAACTTATTGTTACTTAATTAAACCAAAACCACTTTTTCATAAAATTATAAATTTTCGTACTTTACCTAGAACTTTCACTTTAAA
Source organism: Hetaerina titia (assembly GCA_037158775.1). Classification (NCBI taxonomy): domain Eukaryota; kingdom Metazoa; phylum Arthropoda; class Insecta; order Odonata; family Calopterygidae; genus Hetaerina; species Hetaerina titia. The sequence continues at coordinate 80,912,533 of CM073769.1, read as the reverse complement.
GCTTTTCTGAACCTTTCCAACTGAGTTTTCTGCTGAGCAAGCATAATATCCATCGGATGTTCCTGTCTTTGCCATTAATATCTCCAAAATTGCTCCACCATCTACAATATGATAACCACCTAAGGTTGTAAAGCAAATGCATGCCATTAGTGACTGAATCAAATCATCTGATAAACTGAATGTTTTAGCATATTAAAATAAGTTTTTTTTGTTTTTTTTTCATTGAAAGCAATTGAAGAAAAATAATTCTGGCTGAATATAAACACTGCAATAAATATCTGAGTAATAACTTTGAAAACTTCTAGAGGACTTCTATTTTGGAATATAAAAATTTTAGTAATCAATAATACAAATGAAATCACCCAAAGAGCCATCAAACTTTTGGCACTGCACTTCTTAGCTGTGAAACATTTATTGCAGCTAGCCTCCAACTACATCTTCATATACAAAATTGGGAACAAATAATAATCAACTAGGTGGTGTTCCAAACAATTTTTACAGCTAAATTAGGCAGAGACACTCCTTTTTTAAATGATTGCAAATTATAATACATGTGTACAAATATTGGCAAAAGTTATATTTTCAATTGCTTGTTTTGATCATTATGATATAGATTAATACTTTATGACACTCATTATAGTAGAAAGAAACACTTATAAGCTATATGAGTAAATTAATTGAGCATGGAAGGAAAATAATTTCTAGTGGATTAAATATTGCTAGTTAGTCATTGGTGCAAATGGGATGGGAACAGGAGATAATTTTTGTATCTCATATGCAACTCCACTGCCTTACCATCAAAGCTTTCTTCTGGTAACTCCATTCCATCTTTAATCCACTTGATTATGGGGTCTGGTACACCTTTGGCTGAGCATTGTAATGAAAAGCTTTCTCCTTCCACCAAGGATATATCAACTGGCCCTTCATTATCCATCAAAACAGGAGGTGCTGAAAAGAAAGAACCACAATTATACTGTTAAAAACACTTTCAATAGTAAAAATACTTCCATAATACACAGTATGGTTGATAGGGATACAATATGGGATCGTTTTTCAAAACTCCAAACATCAGAATTTTTATGAACAGAAATATTTGTATTAAATGACATATTGCCCATAAATTTCTAGAAATTGTATTTCATATTGTAAATCGACCTTCAAAAGAGAAAATTTATGATAAAAAAACATGAAATTTCAATAGCATACAATAGCCAAGTGACTACAAAAAGTTGAAAATAGGTAAACAAAATGCAGTGGAAAGAATATATAGACATGTGTATCAGGATTTCTGAGTGATTTTGCCAAGAAAATTTCCATAGTTCCTTACTATAAAAAAGTAAACTAAATGTCATCTCTCAGCATGAGGGATCTAAAATATTGAGAAAAGTGAGGTTTTGGTTGAAAAAGTGAAACATGGAAAAAATATGTGCAAGGCTACTGGAAAAGTAAGCTACTTGTAATAAAATCATCTAAAATTTTATCATACTGATTTTTAATATTCTTGAGGCCCTTAGGTAACAAGAGAGTGGAGAAGTGGCCTGTTACTTTTTTAGCAGTTCTGTAGCCACAAATCACTTCTTTATCGGAGTAGGCAGCATATGTGGAATAACAATCTCACAAACTACTTATAGAAAATAAAATTCATTACACAACTTTAGTTTTTTAAATTACTTCACATATACTTGTAATATGAATGATGGTAATAAAAATACTTTATTCCCACACTGATTCATATTAAAAAGGAAAACTATACAAAAGCAGGAAAATCCAAATCTAATGTTTTATAAAAAAATTCTAATCAAAATAATAGAAAAGCAAAAGCAGTGTAGAACTAGATCAGAAAAATGAAAGACAAAAAAACTTTATACTCTTGTGTAATACCATTAAAATAAAACAAACACACCTTTCATTTGTAAATAATATATCTTTTCTGCAAATCCAGCATCATTTTCTGCAGAGCAGCTATAAAGTCCATGGTTACCAAAACCAGCATTTTCAATAGTCAGCTTCCTTCCTTCAATACTTGGAAAAAATTGAGCGATTACATTTAGATATCATTCTGATTTCCATCATATTTTTAGGCATGAAGATTAGTAAATTCATCCAAAAGTAAATCTATGATTTTTCAATTTTAGCCTAGCATTGTTCAATGCCAGAATGAAATTTGAAGCATGTACATTGAATACAACATTTTGGTAATACCTCATTCCTTTTACATCATAATATGATTCTCCAAGTCGTTCCCACTTTGACTTCCCTTCTCCTTTGTAAAACCAGCTTATAGTTGGATTTGGCAATCCACTGGCATTACACCATAAAACAACGTTGTCCCCATCAAGATAGTTTATTTCTTCATCATCACTTGAGGCAAGCACTGGAGGCACTGTAGAAACAACAGTTAAATAAATCGTGAATGTCATATAAACACATAAAATTATTTTTTCAGTTCACAAAAATTATAATTGTGTACCATACCAAGTATTTCATAAAATAAGTGTGCCCATTTATTGAGTTTTTATAACAACATGTATTTCTCTTTATTTTTAAATAAAGTAGTTAAAAGTTAAAAAAATATAAAGTAAGCATAATATCACTGAGTGACACTCATCAATTAAATACAGAAACATCATTAGACTTACTTTGTAATAAGTAATTTTAAGGATTCAGTTGGTAGTTTTTATAGCTAAGATCAAGAATGAAAAAGGAGAATACATATATGTATTTTTTTTTCTCTTTTTCCAAAAAATATTTTGTGATTGGGTAATTTAATTTCAATGAATAGAAGAAGGGGCAACATAAAATAGGGTACGTCTAATTAATGAAAATTTATCGGTTAAAGCAAAACATATGTAATTATTCTATCCATAATAAAACTGAGCTGCCAAACGCTATATCAGCACAAATCCATTAAACTATGATGACTCATTAAACGTGTGGTACATGCCTAATCCAATGATTTCCAAGTCCATCTCCAAGTCTATCTTCCCAAAATCATTCTCCAAAGTACAAACATACACCCCATCATCTGATGTTGTAGCATCTACCAATAAAACAAAAAACAAATTAGTTTAATTGAATTTAAATTTATGATCTAGAGTGAAATGAACATTTAAATTAATAATACAACCACAGGCTTCATAATCCCTCTCAAAGCAGATAAGTTCATACACCTAGAGAATTTATGGAATTTACGTCAGATTTGCAGATGTATACTACATAATTATTATGATCGTGGCCACTATTTTTACAAATATCTACACTATGATCAAATAAAAGATTTATTTAGCTTGCCCTAACAATTTCAATTGAACAAAAACATTGAAAAATGCATTGAATCACTATAGAATTTATAATATCATTTTTACTATAGGCCTACAGGTATGGCAATATGTTATTCACAACCTCTTTTCTTACAAAGTTTGGAAGACTTACATTCCCACTGATTTGACATAATGGTTTGGTTGCACCTTAATATAAATTGGATAAATTAAGATTCAGGTGCAATGTGGTGGAATTGGTACATAATCACAGGGAAGAAAAACTCTTGCAATTTTCCACTTCACATGAAAGTGATGCAGTAAATCGAAACTAGTCAAAAATAAATCTCTATTAAATGGAAAATTGCAGGTGTTTTTCATCTCTTTATTAAAAATTGGCCGTTTACTATGCAGTAAAAATCTTTAAACAAAAGGCAACTTCAAGGTACCGATTTATCTTTTCAGTTACTCTACACAACAGTCCTTGCATTCCTGTGGCAACCATATATCTCTTTTTTTTAGGTAATCTACCGATTAAAGTAGGTTTTTGGATAAACACAACTATCAAATAAATATATATTTTTATACATACATATTTTATTCATATTTTTTCATATATCTCTATATTTTTCTTAAGTATTATGTTAAAACCTTGAAATCCCCCTCCAACATTGTATGTAAAACAATTAAATCTCCCTATTAACTCCCCCACTTAACTCTATATAAAACAAGTTTAATTATATTATGAATAATTTTATCCAGATCGTTAGGCAAATTATCTCATTTGTAAAATTCTCACAGTATGCTAACATCATACTCACTTGTGATAAGTAAACCCCCAGAAGCCAGAATACTATGCCTCTCAGGGTCTAGAGCTTTATTCTTTCTTTTCCATGTTGATTTGCTTTCCATTCCCGGATATAAACTTATTTCAGATTCAGCTTCAACTATACAGGGGAACAGTCCTTCTTCTCCAAGTTTTAAGCTGGCAGCTTTCAGGATAAATATCACAACAATTGTTATTATTGGGTAGCAGTTGATAGAATATAAAACATAGATAAAAATCTTAATACCACTTGTCCATTAAGTGAATAGTCTGCACTGCATACATGTATTCTCATCATCATCCTGCCATATATTTTTATCATTCCGTCAAAATGAAAGGGAAGCACTTTTTTTAATTGTTGTACTATCAGATATGCTAATGGTTTGACCATGTTAAACACAAGATGATTCACAACTAGGGACCAAGTCAAGGCTCAGCTAGAGAACTTTTTGAGATAATTCTGATGCCTTTGCCATTTGAAGAATTATTCAGTTGAAACTACTGAATTAACTAAATATAATCATGCATTCTTGGACATGCACTTGGTATATCTTTTAAAACAATTGGGATAAAATTTGAATGGTCTACACTCTCCTAATCAATATTAATAAAAAGTATAGGATTCATTTGTGAAACTATCATAATAGTGATAGGTAAATCATTTTGTTGAACCCTGTGATACAAGCATTCATGTTAGTACCCACCTTCTCCAACAAGGTAATTAATAGAATCTGCATTTTTTTTTAATTCCCTGAATTTTCCAGGTGCATGGATATGAACATAACATGAATTTAGTGCCCATACATATTTTCAATAACACACACCACCTCCCTCCCCTATCCTTGGCGTTTTAGTTGCTCTTGTGGGTTGTTTGTTGCATATTCAAACAACATTATCTTCATCATACTTCATCTACTCCTGAAATACATGGTAAATTTATACCAATAATTTTTTGATAATGCTTAAAATATTTAAGACTATGACAGCTGATGTTTTTCTATAGAGAAGTATGATATGGTAAGTTGCACTTGATTTTTGATAGAACTTAATGAAGGTAGCAGGCTTCAATGGCCAAATATGTTAACACAGCAAATTAGCTGCTGTTGGAGATAGATGGATAGTAGGGCAAGAACTTTTGTTCTGAATAGTACAGTGTTTTTCCTGATGGATCACCTCAAAGCAAATGAATGGATAGGGATTATCCACTTGTCAATAGTACTTCTAAAAACCATTTAAGATTGCCACTTATTGCAAGCAAAAAATACTCCTTGATCCTCCTTGATCACTGATTCTAAAACATTATTTTCAATATCAGGCTGGAAAGGGTCATAGCCCAAAATTAAAAGCACTTTTATTTCTTCCTTTGAAATTACCAGAATATTGATTTAGGATTTCATAACTTCAGAAACTACATGATTATGGAACCTGTTCATTGCGATAACTATGGCACACCATGAGTCAGCCAAATTCTTTCCTGGCACAAGAAGGTCAATCTTTATCCTACTCAGATTTTGAGATTGTTGAAATTTTTCTGCAGTATCTCTCTTCCATTTGTGGTTGCCATCATCAACCTTTCTTTAATTAGCTTTAAATCAGGAACCTTGGAAACACTTTTTCTTGCCAAAGCCTTCTGATACAAGCCTATCATACCAACATTATAGGTTTGAGATAAATGAAAATCATATTTACTCAAGAGTGATTGCAAATTTCCCCTGGTTCAGGATAATGGTTTGACAGTATCATATGTATCAGCACTCATAGCTTCACTGGAAAAACCTTTCATTGTAAACATAATGCCTCCTAAACCACAACAACAACCCCTATATATGGTGAAGTTCTCAGCATGCAGGTACATGACAAGTTAATGTGATGCACCTGTCAATGCCATGCACTCCTAAGCCATAAAATTGCTGCTGTATGTACATCCTGTGGACAGTTACTTTCAATCTTTAATCTTCCTTATAGTATTCTGAAGTTGCCCATTGATTATCGATAACTTTAAATCAAACCTAAGGGCAAGTAGTTTGATCTTAGCCATCTTATTTTTCATATCAGATAGTTTCTCTCACAACACCATCAGATATAGTAGTTTCTCTAGCAATACCAACTCACTGAAAAAACCCCTTCCATCATCAATTTCTTAAGAATCTTTACATTATCTGATGAACAAAGTTACATTTTTATATTGTCACCCTCTTTTGTTCACATCTTCAAGACTTGCTCTAGTTTTTCCACCAGAAGAACACTTAATTATTAAGTGAATAAATGGAGAGTCACGAAATTACATGAAAATAACTAGCGATCTATATAAAAATACATCTGTCATAACAACAAAATATGCTGCATCAAGATGAACATTTGAATTATTTGTTTCATGTAGTCATTGTTATTCATACTTGAAACTGTAAAAATAGAATAGTGATGTGCTACAGAAGGAACATAATTATTTTTCAATTATACGTGTAGAAACTTGATAGAGAAAATATATTTTGACCAAGTACAGCAGTTTTGCCCCTGGTAATCCCTTACTAAACAACCTACAGCACACAGATATATTCAGTTGGGATTACTGAGGCTTTAATGCATATAAAATATAACCATGTAGATTCAATAATCTGATATTTTAGAAAAATCATAATACATAAATTACTGGAGTTTAGAAAGGAGAAAAACAAACTGGCAGGTTATAAGCTTTCAACAAATAAATTTGATGAGATATGGATACCATTCAATGACTATTGAATTTGCAGCACATTGTGGGCTTCCTTAAAACATGTTAAAATGCAAAGGCACAATGGTTGGAAATATGCTTTTGCTATGGGGCTGCATGATATCGCTATGCATTGACAACCATGTACAAGGGATATTGCATGGCATGTGAGGTAACAAGCAACCACTGCTATGAGAATCAATTGTTGTAATGCTAATTGGGATCTACACTTTCATTTGAAATGCCCATCCTCCAAATTAAAAAACATTGGAGTCATGAGGATATAGATTTTGAATATAAATAAATATTGACAATATAAATTAATATACAACTAAGATGGAGGGCAAGGAATCTGACCACCTGAATGTCGATATTGCACACCTAATCTAAATTTAATTTTCCATATGATGTAGTAAAGAGAATACTCTGTGAAATTAAATGCCATCTTATTGCACCACAAATTAATTAATGAATTAATGAATAATTAGTATCATTCTATTTGCAGAAAATAGAACAACTATGAAACTAGACAACCACTCATCTAATTTGAGCTCATTTAAAACCATTGATACTTACATGGATAAGGTTGTTTTGGCTTGGGTAGTCGTCCAATGATCATATGAATAGATGAGCTGCTCTTTAAATTTTTAGCACCTTCAGCCACACAGTTATACATCCCTTCATCTTTCATATTCGAATCAAAAATTCTGAGTGATTCACCATCTGAAGATATCTGCAAGAGATTTATACGCAAGAAACAATTTACATAATTGAATACAAGGCTAGGTATGTTAATTAAGTGGGTAAGTTAGTTCAGCTATTACTTGAGAATAAATTACATGTTAAGATTAATGAATATGTAGAAATAGTAATCCATCAAATTATAACACATATTACCTCATATTTTGGTCCACTTGAGAGTGTATGGCCATTGTAAAACCATGTTACGTTTGTATTGGATTGCCCATTCACGATACACCTCATCTCAGCTGTTCCACCCATTTTAACAGCCACATGTGTGTTTTCAGGGATAACTTCAGGTGGCTGAGCATATACTCCTAGAATTTCTTTCTGCACTAATTGAATTATATAATTGAAAGCCATATAAGTATTTTCCCCAAAATCAAATAAATCATCAAACAATTTTTTTTTAAATGTACCTACATGCTGCCTGTATTGTAAATTGGATGTAAATGTGGCGATTTCATTTTAAACGATTGGGTTACTAATTTTTAAATAACACATTATAATATTCCTTAAGTTAACATATGAAACAGCTTTATCAAATCAAACTATATTTTTGAATTGAAATGCATAATATGAGTATTGCACCTTGAAATAGACATTGTCGCCAAGTTTATCAGTTTCATTTTTCTACATTATTAATTGTTTTATAAATATTACATGTTTTTCCTTTATTACATGACCTAAATAACAATTCAAAGTCCTCATTAGCTGCATCCACATCAGTAAAATCACTATTTTTAGATAGACATATTGCATTGAATTCAGTAAAATCTTGATATTTAATTTTGAAAATAACAAATCTGACATAATTTTTATTATTTCTTTGTGGATAAATGAGATGTACCCACTGACATACCACAATATGGGCTGGGACAAACAACAAGAAGTGTGGAAATGCAAATGGAAAATAGTACTTTATGAAAAAACTCAAATTTGCATTACAAATATCACTAATGGTTGTGTGTTCTTACAAAAATGTAATGCAACAATTTTATTTAAACAATTTATATGACAATGAGAATTTGTAAAGTTATGTCATAGAAATGTAATGTTGGCATTTGAGAAGACATAGGGAGACCCTTGAAATGCAAAATAAATAAATATAAATAAATATATATATATTTTTTTTAGCCAAAATAAAAAAACTACAGTGAGTCCCTTTTTTACATTAGAGGTTATGCAAAAAGGATTATGAAAATAAAAATTGGGATATGATATTTCTGACCATTTCTATTACAATATTACACCATGGCAGTAGATTCTAAGATGTATTTTTCATCCATTAATCATTCACTCAAAGAAAAATAGCTGAAAGACTCATCCTAACGACATCAATAGAATATGACATTAAATCTAGATGATTTAGCATGAACTTACTAGGTTTTAATATTTCCATAAGATAAATTCCTTGAAAATGTTGTGCCCACTTGTAAAAAAGGTTTACTTGATGCGAATGATGGACATCTATGCTCCATCTCACCTTGCATAAACCTAAAATATCTAGATTTCCTCTTTCCATCTCTCACTTTATTCTCTAATTTACCTGTCCTCAATATTCCTCTAACATTACTAGTTCCTATTCTTAATAATTCAGTCTTCTTCTGTGTCTTCTGTGCTGCTGCTGTAGGTTTTTCTTTGCACGACTTTTGTGAGACGATGACTATGGAAGCTTTGCCTCTCCCGCCACCAGGCATGACACATGGCCTATTGAGCCAAGTCCCATAGTTGCCAGGACTCATTTCTATAATTGTGCCATCATAATTCATGGGATAAATAATTGATGTGGTTTTTGATTTGCCAATCTCTAGAGTGTTTTAGCACAAATCCATCTCTCACTGAGGAACATACACTAAGTGGATTACCTTTTTTCTGGCTTACACTTTTCATCATATCTGCTATAGGTGAACCTACCAGGAGCAACAATAATTGCTTCCAGCAGCTTAGCTCTAGGGGGTCATCAGAATGCACAAGCCCTTCCACCATCTCATGGTTGTAGTCCATTAGGATGGATTGATTTTAAATTAAGCCAAATTTAAACTGGGATATAAAATTGAGAACTAACTTATTTGCAAGTATCCATAACAAATACCTTATGCCAACAAATAGTTAATAAAACAATTAACATGCAATATTAAAAAATAATTTATTTTATTAATGAGTCTTACCTTTACCAGCTTCATTTACAGCAGTGCAAATATAAATTCCTTCCCATTCCTCATCTGCATAAGGAATTGTAACACTTTTGCTGGAGGAGTTTGTAGACTTTGATAACTTACTTAAACGTAATCCATTAAATTCCCAAGATATATTTGCCACTGTATCACTTCCCACTGAACAGTGAAGATCTATACTTTCTCCTTTATAAAATTCAAATTTATTTTCTGGGATAGTGCTTATTTTTGGTGGTAGTATTACAAAGAGCTCCACCTCTTTACTGGTTTCCCCAGCTGCAAAGGGTGAATAGAAGAAGTGATCCATATTAGCATCCATTCATATGAATTTTTTTCAAGTTTAATACATTTAATAACATTTGGTGTATAAAATATTCTTAAAAAAACCAATGCACAGTATCTACTTGAACTGGCTTTGGCTCTGAGACAATTACTAATAAATAGTAACAAAAATAATAGTAATGGATATACAGAGGGTCCATCATGATATTCCTCTAACACCAAGACTACAAAGAATCATGCTCTCAAACAGCCATAATGTTTTACTTACCTCTATTTGCTGCATGGCATTCATATAGTCCTGAATCGTTTTTATTCACAGTCGATATTAATAAGGATTTATTTTCCAACTTTTGTATTCTCTCATTTTGCCAAGATAAAATTTCCTCTGTAAATTCAATGATAGAATGGAAAATGTTGCATTAGTTTTTTATTAATCTTAGCAATTTAAAAACTTGTACTATTTGGATGTGAATGAAACTCTGGGCCCTGCCAATCACATGTTCATTCAATGAAATAACAGAAACTATTGGCCATTAAACATCAGGGTACATAAGGGATTGAAAGACAAAATAAGGTAGTCTAATGGGTAGAGCACTGGTTCGATTCATAGGGACACATCTGGGAACCTTCGGCTTATCCCAAGCTGTGTGATTTTTTGGGCACCAGCCTTTCCTGGGAAACCACTGATGGGACAGAGAAAGGACCTGGCACTCACACTCTGATAAGTAAATTTCACATGTCATTGAGCTTAGTACTATGTGAGGTCTACCCTCACCTATCAAATCAACAGCTGGGTTGATAACTGTGGTTTTTTAAGGCATTAAAAGTACCTGTTAGAGCCATATAATTTTATGAATTTTCAGTCATCAAAAATAAAACTATTATAATGACATTAGGGAATAAATTCCATCTGTGTAAAGGAGATATTAGAGGATGTGTATACTGACAGATATATCTGATAATATCAGACTAGCTAAATGAAAAAGAAAAACTTTGTTCCTGTGGTGGATTGGAACAAAGTTTTTCTTTTTCATTTATTAAAATGAACTTCCACAAAGTTGAGGCTGAAACTATGGAGTTAATCAGACTAGCTAATTGATAATGTGACCCACAATACTTGAACAAAGTTGGAAAAATTGGAATAATGTTTTACAACTTGGTGGAATATTTGCAAAAGATAGTAGGGTGGATGAAGAGATAAAAAGTGTGTGAATGGCAGCAGAAAAGTTGCTGTCAGTGTAAGGAATATATAAAAAAATGAATGATTAACTATGGCAGTAACAAAGGAGGTGTTTTAGAATGCAGTCCAACCCACACTTTTGCATGCAATATGGCAAGATTAGCATAAATTTCAAATTAATATATAAGGGAGGGAGTGCTTGCCGAGTGTCTATACTAAAAATAAGATAGATAATGTGAGGGATGAGTGAGTCATGTAACAATATAAATTGGGTGCAAAGGTGCCTAGCAAAACAAATATGGCAGAAGATTTTATAAAGGCAAGAGGAGAGAATGGAAAGAGAAATAGACATGCAAGAGATGAGTAAATGGTTTGAGAGGAAGGAGCAGACTAAGAAAGTCTTGGGTGAATGTGGTAAAAGAACCTCTATTAATACAAGGGCCATGTAAGTCTCAGGAGCATAAGGGCATCTATGAAACATAATGTGGCAGAGGCTACGAAGTACAAGAGTTTGAGGCAGTATGGGACACAAGTCTCCCAAAATAACTTACAATTTGACTTATTTAACTTTACATAGTTCAAAAAAGAAGGACACAAAGGACATGTGCATTTATAATTTTGAAATAGCGTAGCTCAAGAATTATGCCTATGAGTAAAATACATCTAATTTATATTATTAATAAGGCCAAGCTGCTCACACATAACTGTCAATAGAGTGACAAATTAAAGTTCATGTAAAATACCACAGAAAAATATTTTGAGTGGCATCTATAATCAATGAATTCATCAGAAAGATACGTATATGAAAGACAACTCCTTTAAAAGCTACAATGCTCATTTTTTTGAATGATGAAAATTAATTTTAAGAATAGAGCTACTAGTGTAGAATAACAAAACTTATACTTGAAATATAACTGAAGTAATAACTTGGAAATGGGTGGAAAAATGGTCTGTAAGGTAATAATTGTAAGATCTACGTGTATGACAGACATGAAAAATTATCCTCATAATAGGATAAAAGGTGATTGAAATGGGGTTCTTGGCAGTCACTAAAGCAAACATGAAGCACTTTAAAAGGAACTTTCCATTACCATTATTCACCTAGTCTGCTTATATTAATAATTTATATCTAAAATAGTATTATCCTTATATATCACATAATCTACTTATGGTAAAAAAGTGTAAAGTTACCAGCTGAATTACTCGAAAAGTTGTTGTAATGAAATTACACCAAAATGACTCACTTATTCACATTTAAGGGCATTATAATATGCTTCTCTACATTCAACTACAATTACTAACCACGAATACCATCATGATGATGATACCATTTCACTTCATAGTCAGTATCACTGATTACTGTGCAATTCAACAAAACTGATTTTCTCTCTGGTATCTCCAGTTTAGGATGGTGCATTCCAGTAATTAAAGGTGGTGCTGTGGAAGAAAATAAATATTCAAGATGAGTTCTTAGGTCAATTTTTAAGCCTACTCTCTACTACTAGTACTTCCTGTCTCCCTATATTTATTGCTTTTTTAGGATTTTATCAAACAGTCGCTACATTTTCTTCATTTTTTTATTTTTTGGAAGTCTGGAGCTCAAAGTTATATATGTGCAAATAAAATGAAGACAGGCAACAGTACATAAAAATAAAAAAACATGCACTGAAGACATCGTATTGATTTGGCACTGAGAATAAATTCAGCAATTAACTATTCAAGCATTTTGTTAAACAACTTGCCATTTATAGTCTGCTCAAATACTAAAAAACAATAGAGATAACAAAACTTACTAAATCCAGTCAGCTGTAATTCCATTTCATGGTCCACTTTACCAAAAGCATTTTCTTGAGAGCAAATATAAATTCCCTCATCTGAAATTCCAGCATCTATGGCAATCATAAGAAATTACTTAAAATTAATCCATAATCACACCTGTCAAGACAGATGAATCAAATAATACAGTTATTTTACATAATAATAACAGGTATTTAATTACAATGAAGCCTTTAAACACAAAATATCATCTAACATGAATAATAAATCCTTACTACAAAAAATAACAAAAAATAACCACCATAAAGAATTTAACTTCAAGATCTCAGAAACAAAAGTTCAAGAATATTAACACTAGTCTACTATTTGGTCTACTATGTAAGATGACATATGAAATAATCCTCTATCTTTTCACAGTACGGAGGTGTGAATCAATCAAATTATTTCCTCTGTATGCATAACTGGGGGTAATTCATTGATCAAGTAGTGTAAGGGACACATCCTCCAAGTTTCACTGAAAACTGTCTTCCACTGACTAGGATCTCCCTTATCAATATAGTAAAAATATCCTTTCCTCTATGACTTATCTATTCCAAGAAAGTAAGAACAGTACAGCAGAATTGATTAATTATAACTGTGATGATATTGTAAAACCTTCATTCAATAAAATTCAGAGAACTCATAAACGGTGATGCTCATGGCAAGGAGGTTAGCTATTGAAGTATCAATGCAGGCTGTGTGCACACAGGGGCACGGATTTTTTAAAAATAAGTGCACACTGATAAAAATACATCAGAATTGTATTTGTACAAGATGAACATTTCATAATAGTTAAGCCCATGAAGCTGTGATTTACAGGTTGTATGACTTCAGTTTTACTCCACCCAATCTAATGAGGTACTCTTGATACATCACTGGTGGTGTAAATGAAAAATTGAATGATAACTCCAATCATGTAGCTATAGTGAATTAATGTAATTAAAATATCCTAATATTCGGATTTACAGCAGGATGAGATCTTAAATTTTTTAAAATGACAATCTTAAAATCTTATTTGAATTACTGGTATTAGAAAATGTCATCCATTAAGGATGATTTTTCGACATCATTATTCAATTTAAACATTGAAATATTTAATTTTCACTGACCAATAATATGTAAGGTTCCAGAGTCAAGGACTTCATGTCTCACCAAGTCTAATGGAACACCATTCTCCCGTTTCCAAGATGTTCGAACAGCCATCTCAGGAAAATGACCAATATCAGTCTCATTTTCAGCAGAGCAATTAAACCATCCGTCTTCTCCTAAATTAAGGCTGGTATCTAAAAAAATGGACAAAAGTTGTCATTCATCTGATAATGGTACAAATCAATAAAGTCAACACCACATTATTTCTCACATTATAGCATCATTGAAATCATAAATGATTAATGCTATAAATTGGAATCTTATACTATATTTTCTTATCATCAATGATAAAGCACAAGTAATTTCAAATCTTCCAAAGATATACCATTGACAAACCCCACATTAGCATTATTGGAATTTACATTTTCCTGAAATTTACAACATTTTTACCATGTTCCATATAACCTCCAATTTTTTTAAAGCATGTGAGCAGGAACCTCGTATTTACATGATTTCATTTTCCATTTTCCCACTATTTGCATCACTATGTGCTGGATTAAAAAAAAGTCACATCCTAAAACAGATATTCATGTATATCAGCCATTATAAAAAAAATTTTGGACTTTGTTTAGCTTAAATTTACATAAAAAAAACGAGAGAGAGAGAGAAGTAATGTGAACAGTTTAAATGAAGAATTTCAATACAGTGGACTGCTCCTAATGACTGAAACTTTTGAACACTCATACTCATTATCTCTGACCACCAGGAAAAGATTCATGCTACGAAATTAATATATTGTGTGACTAGGAGTTAGCTATGTAATTCATACATTGGAAGACATCTGCATGAGAAGATTCATTTTGCACATAAGTTGAAATAATGAAAATAAAAATTACTTATAACCCAAATATGATTGTGCGTACAAGCCGTACAGAAGTGATGACTGACAACTGGGATCATTTGCACTGCCTCCACACAAAATATTACAGCAATGGGCTCCTGAATATTATAAAGTATTGAGATTTGCTTTATTGCATCAAAACTGCAGAGAATAAAAAAATTATTTTATTGTCTTAAAAAAATGTTGGGGCTGAACTACTGTTTGCCATACTCAAACGGCAAGGTATCTCAGATTCACATATGTTAAGAGGTTTTACTGCATACATGTAGACAACTTTTTTCCCACAGAAAACTGATTTGAATGCAAATTTGTTGAGCATGTCCTATATTCTGTAACTTTTTTATAGGAAATCTACCGGTTAAGGTAGGTTCTGGATGGACCCAACTACCAAATAAATATCTTGTTTCTCCTAACAAACCACAACCCAACATCCTCCTCTACAAAAAGCCCTTCTTCATTTCAGTATAATTCTTTCAACCATTATTCCATCCAACATCCCTATCCTATTCCTACCCCTTCCTTGTTTGTCCATAATTCTCCTCTCTATCACAGTCTTCAGCACTGCCGATCAATACATCCTTCATCCATTTTTTTCTGTCCCCATAGGATTTCTTCCTACAAACCCCTCTCCCCGCCCACTATATCTAGTACTTCCTCATTTGTTTTCTTTTTGGTCCATTTCACCTTCTCCACTCTTCTCCACACCCACATTTCAAAAGCCTCCAATCTTCATCCATCCTCCTGCTTCAGTGGCCACGTTTCCACGCCATACATAACTACCCTTCATATTAAAGTTTTGACAAGTCTTTTCTTAACATCCTTACTCATCATTCCTGTCATCCATTCCCTCCTCCTTGTGAAAGCTTCTTTGCCTAATGCAATTCTACTCCTCACGCCCCTACTACTTTAACCATTTTGGTCCAAATCACTTCCGAGATATGTAAACTCTTCCACCTGCTCCAGTTTCTGCCCTCCTATTTTAACATTTAACTTAGCATATGCAACAATTTCAGAATGTAAAAATCAGTGTAAGAGGACTCTCTTCCTCTTCTCTTATTTCTACCTAACTCTCTATTTACATTCTTCCATTTACTTTTCTCATCTATCTTTGTAATCATCTCGTCCATGATCTGTGGTTTCCTTATGCTTTTCCTATTAACAGTTCCTATAGTTTCTTTTGCAGCTTTCAATATCTCTTTTTTGATATATACCTATTTATCCTCGATAGTACTAAGCTCCTTTCCCTTACTCATGATTTTCTCAACAGCCTGCTGATACTCCTTCCATGCCTATCTGAACAATGGACAAGTTTGCTGGTTCTGCTTTTACTTCTACTAGAAATATTCTATCTGTTGCTTGCTCTATGGTGACAATGCATTTGCTGACCTTTTCACTCAATATTATCATAATGTCATTATCATGTCTCACATGTGTCTGAAATCTGATGAAAATAATTTTCATAAGTCAGCAAACCTGTGATCAATTGAATGATCTGGTACTTTCCCGGCGAATAATGTTTTCCAAGGTTATTCGGGTCTCCCACCGGGTCCACGTTCGTAGAGTTACCGACGTTTCAATGGCCGAGTCGTCCATCGTCTTCAGGGCTGAAGCCCTGAAGCCCTTCAAGCCCTGAAGACGATGGACGACTCGGCCATTGAAACGTCGGCAACTCTACGAACGTGGACCCGGTGGGAGACCCGAATAACCTTGGAAAACTGTGATCAATTATTTATGAAAATTGGTGACTTTCCACCAAAACCTTTGAAAGATATTGACAAATTTGTCCTGATTCAATGCATTAAGAAAATACACCAGATTAGGGTGAAGTGAGGAAATTTATCACTATTAACTTAGGTATACAGGGATAATTTATCCTTATATTTCATAGGAGGTAAGGCTAATGCATTTAATTGAAAGTAGTCAGTAGTTCAGGGTGAACTTTTTCAAAACATGACTGACATGAGATGTCTTATAAAAATGCGATTAATCTTACTATAATATCAGGAAATCATACACAATACGTTGCAATAATAAATATTTTAATATAATTTGTAGAGCTTTGTTATTTGATAAAGAAGAAAAAACTAAATGCTAAAGCAAAGCAAATTCAGGTAAACAGTAGAACTACTAGTTGAGGTGCACAAATTTATCAATCATACCTTCTGTGCAATAGCACTTAAATATAAAACTTGGTCAATCATATACAATGTGTTTGATAATAACTAGGCGGTATCATCTGCACTGCTAACATTTTGATCTTGAATGCCAAGTCAAAAACAGTAGGTCAGTACCTCTATTGTATGCATTGTATGAATGTGCTCACCATAGGGTATTAGTCTTGGCTTTGGAGGAGTGCCTAAACGAACTTCGAATTGGGTACTATCCTTTGTCCCTCTTATTCCAATAGCCTCACATACATAAATACCTTCATCTTCTTTCCTTAATCTTTGCACTTTCAGACTCAATCCAATAGAAGATATCTGACAATAAGAAATCAAAATGAAAATTAGGATGTCAATAAAAAGATGATTTTTTAAAATACTAATGTCACTAATACCACTAATTCATTTGTAATATCACACTTTACTAGTAATTACTTAAGATAAGCAATTAATATACAATTAACTAATTCTTCAGATTGAAAGACTTATTCTGATATCTTTTGAGTTAATTATGGTCCTCAATCAACACAATGGATATGTTCTGAACAATGCAAACACAGCAAGCTCATTCCAAAGTATCCATCATTTTGAAGCCATCAATGTTTCCAGACCTTTATAATGAAATGATGAAGCATCTTATACTGAGCAAGAGAAGCACAACCAACACATACTAACCATGCTCTCTTTCATCATCAATGGAGGATTGGATATTCAATGATATTTTTGACTAACCTTTTACCTAAACCTGTATACACTTCATATATACAGTTCAAGGCTTTATATATCAAGCCATAACTGAATCTCATTGTTAATAAACATTTACAAATTTATTCTTCATAGCACTTTATGAATACTGCAACATGTGAATTTTAACCACTAATAAGCCTTATCATGTAAAATCAACTTTAATTATAGGACCACATTGCACTGGTAGGAGGAAAAACAGTGATAAGGGAAATCAACTGCAGAAGAGATTGATACAAGAAATTATTTTTCTCTCGAATAATTCTAGACCAAAAGAGTAGGGAATATAATTTATGAAAAATCAATTTTTAATGGGTTCTGGTGGATTGGCTGAATGTCTGAACACCCTTCCAGAGGTCCTCATGGTGTCAGGAAAAAGTCTAGATCAGCATAGCTAATGGTGAAAATGGATTAGTGGAGATAACCCAAGCAACATGGTCCTTGTTGATGAAATTAAGCATAGTCAGTTTATTGCTGTGCTGGTGATGCATGTATTCCTGATTATTATAATGCTTCTAACAAACAAGTTCATAATGCTACCTTTCTTTTGCATCATATTTTCTGGTATTTTTATGAAAAACATAAAACTGTCATTAAATGTTGCCTTTTACCAGAAATGTTTCTGACAATTCAATGTACCTACCAAATTAGAAAAAAATTACTATTTGTCATTACAGTGCAATTCATACGTCGCATGTTAGGTATCTGACTTATCTCACTGCAATTACTACGTACATATTGACAAACTGTCAAAAAATGAGTATAAATAGAAATACTTACCTGATGTTTTTCACTGTTTTCAAGTGGATTACCATCATAAAACCATACAATAGTCACATTTGATTTGCCAATTACAGAGCAAGACATGACAGCATCATCTCCTTCCTTTAGTGCCATATAAGGACTTGTAACAGGTTTCACAACAGGAGGGTCAAAATAAATTCCTTTCACTTCTTTATGAGCTGAAAGTAGAAAATATTACATTGCTAAACAAATATTGTTTTTTCATTAACCTAGATCCAATGTGTTTTTAAATCGTTCAGGGATTCCCTGAATTATTCAAATATTTGGTGCTAACGACTGACTTCCATCTACCTGTGTTTTTCTTATGTGTGCCTATGTTTGAGAGCAACTGTGTGTTTCATGATGGAAATGGTTGCTATATCTATAGCTCACTTTCCACTAAAAAGAAAACCTTTAAGATTGAATATAAAATTAGGTTTGCAAGCAAAATACTGCATGTATTGTGATCTACCGAGTGAAACTTAAATCTAATTTAAGTTTCAGAGGCAAAGAATAGTAAAACCTTATATTGTAAATTAATGCTTAATAAAGTTTGATATGCTGATAATTAATGATTAATTTTTAATAAGTTATCTTGTTACCTTTTCCTGCTTCATTTACCGCCACACAAACATATCTTCCAGACCATTGTTTATCCACTTCTGGAATTGTAATTACGTTAACAAAGTTACTTGTTGACTTTGAAAACTGGTCCATAGTAACACCATCAAACTCCCATGAAATATTTGCTAAAGTGTTCCCCAGGTTTTTGCACTCAATCATAATATCTTCTCCTTCAGTAAAATAAATTTCACCCTCGGGAGAAGTCACTAATTCAGGCTGCGAAACTATTTGAAGTTCAATTTCCTTGGTTGTTGTGCCAGCTGTAAATGGAAGTTTTCATGCATAAACATATGTTGGTATTCACTGTAGTAACTGAAAAATTTAATAAACACTGGTAATAATCTCCATCCTGCAGCCAGATATTGTTGAACTAAGTAGATTTTTATCACAGTAAAAAAATGGTGAGCATATACTAACCCAAGTTTGTAGCACTGCATATGAAAACTCCAGAATCACTGTTTTTCACAGATGATATAAGAAGGGAATTATTTTTCAGCTGTTGATATTTATGATTTTCTTGTGAGTTTGTTAGTTCCACTGAAAGAAAAAGTAGCTACATAAGGGCCAACAGAAATAGTGAGATTAAGGTGGCCACTTGATTAATGATTTCCAATTCATCAATAGCCATGGCTTTTTAAAGACCAAAATCACCATTTTCTAGGCCTTTTATAGTTTCCCAATCTGCCATTGATTTGTTTTGTAAATACTTTTGTTCTTAGCATGATAATTTACATTTTAAGTCTATACATTCATAAATTAATTAATTCACATCCCAATGATTCATCATTATTCTAATAAATGGTTGTCATGAAACAATAAATAATTGGCCTGAATGATCATGATTTTCTGAGATATTATAATTTATGAAGAACTGCCAAAGATATTTGCATATGTATTCCTATGAAATCATTATTGTGGTACATTTCATGAGTAAACAATAAAATGTCCTGTCAAGAAAAATTGCTAATACTGAGAGATGTGAGGCCCAGAGACATTAGAGAGTTACAGGATAAGAGAAAAAAGTCGGGGATCATTTGATATTTGGAAACTGAGTTTATGATTTAAAGAATTCTTCTGGTAAAACAAACTGACAAAGCTTCAGATTTCCATATGCATTCATGAAACAACAGACGACCACTGAAAGATGGGAGAAACACTGAGGAAAAACATTAAGTGTGTAGCAAACTCAAAACTGTCCTCAGTTTTAAGACAATGATGTGCAAATTTTAAGAGGTAGCATTATCATTAAATGTATGAGTGATCGAATCACAGCAACCATCCAGTAACTGAAAATAGCTTGAATTACAATAAATAAATATGAAAATTTGATTAAAAGTCTCATGCTCTCCTGGAGCAAAAAGTTGGTCGCTATATTGTTTAGAGATTCTGCCTTCATGCACCAATGGCATAAATACAGCAACCAGAGGCAATTGCTGCAATATTATATTAGGCTGATTGTATTTTTTTTTGTTTTTACCCAGACATCTGTAATTTTTTAAATCTATTTTTTTTAATATCCTGCATGCAAAACCAGTGTTTTCCCACTCCAGGGGAACATCAGTCAACACATATTATGTGTTTATGTATGATTAACATAGGACTGCAAAGATGTTTCAAAACTTTTAAAATAGACTTTTAATAATCAAACCACTTTACTTTTCCACATAAACTTTTTAATTTTTACAACCCAGGTTTCATTATAGCATAACTTCATATGCTATAACGAAACCTGGATTGTAAAAATTAAAAGGTTTATGTGGAAAAGTAAAGTGGTTTGATTATTAAAAGTCAGTATGAAGATTTTCCACCAAGTTACGCCAGAAACTGTTTTATTTTAAAATAGAAATAGAAAAGTATAACTCTAACTGAACTACAACAAATAATTAGCAACGCTTGATTTCATGGTTAAACCACTGCATGTACCAAAATAAGATCAAAGCATAGGCTTGCAGACCAGGTTTACCAGTTCATAGAGTAAACAAAGATACTTGGTCGGTGCAATAAATGCATGAATTGATGGAATCTGGTAGCGATGACATGGACTATAGCCCCACCCACTAGCGGTGCTAATTGCCTGAGACCCAATGAGCCGTCTGTGCTTGGTGGATCATCAAGCTGTGCACATGATGCCAGTTAGGTTAGCTTTTATTCTCCTTGCTTTTACTGTTTGTCGAAAATAGAAATTGACCAAATCACAGAGCAATTAACATCAAGTTTTTTGGCGAAGGGTGGAAAAAGTTATCAAGAAATTGCTGACAGCTATTCACAGTGATAATACTCTGAAGAAAACACCAGTTTTCAAGTGGATTAAGCATTTTAAAGATGCCCAACAAGACGCCACGGATGATGCAAGGCCGGAACGACCTTCAAACACCAGTGTTGATGATAACATTGATCTAGTGTGGTCCCTTGTCCTTACGGATCGTCGAAAAACTGTCCGAATGATAGCTGATGAACTAAATTTAGGAAAATCAACAGTGCACTCTATTTTAACTGAACATGATGGATGGATCCTTCACTATGACAATGTACCAGTACATTCAGTATTGATTATTTGCCAGTTTCTGCCAAAAAAAATTTAACCACCATCCTTGATCATACTCCTTATTTGCCAGATCTCACTCCCTGCAACTTTTTCTATTCCCAAAATGCAAAACTGTGATGAGGGGACATCACTGGGAAGATGTGGACACAATAAAGCTATTAACGACAAGAAAACTAAAAAGCCTAACTGCCAAGGATTTCCAAGGGTGGTTTAAACAGGGGAAAAGAAGATGGAATAAATGCATAGCAACGAATGGAGAGTACTTTGCAGGGGACAAAATCGACGTACCAGACTAAACATTGCAAAATAGTAGACTAAATTTTGCAAAATAAAGTTTTTATGGCCTCAGTTTGCATATTTATTGGACAGACCTCGTATATTGACATTGGATGTGAATCCAATGGGGTTTTTGCATGTTTTTCTTTCATTTCTCCACCAACATAGAATTAAAATATAGCCACAAAAACTACACATATATATTCATGGGTCTGATTTGACATCGGAGAAGCCATTTGAAAAATAGTGTTCTGGATTCATAACCTTTGTTACCATATCTAAGACATTGATGTATGACACCAGTGTATCAATAGTTGATATACACATAGATTAGATGGATGCGACTCCTGCTTGTTGTTTGGTTGATATTACTAATATTTAGAGTTAACACAGGCAGAATCATCATTAAAGCAAAGATTATTTGTACCTAAATGAACCCACAACCAAATGAAAAGAACAGAGAAGGTTATCCTTTAAGGTCCCAGAAATCTAGCTATGAGAAAGAAGATGAACCCTGAGGTTAGATGTGATACAGAAAGATTTTTCCAAATCCAATTAAGCTGTGTTTTGAAGATAATTTAAAGTTAGTTTTTCCCATTTAATAGCAAATGAGGTTTTGGATTCATCAAGTATTGGGAATTTTGCCAAATATAATATATTATTATATCAACTCTACTCAATTATCAACGCTACGACTCCTCAAGACGTAAAATATGCATAAAATATTAAATGAGAGTTATATTTAGCTCCATGGGAATTAATAAAGATTAAAAATTGCCAAACCACTACGTTCTGAGCTCAGTGTGTATGTTTAGAGCAATCACAAACGTCAGCAGAACTTTCCTCCATCATTGTGATTTGTAAAGGCAACACAAGATTCTACTACTGGCAAGTTAAGTTATTATATGTGTCAATATTTATTTGTATTAAGAGTTGTGTATTACCTCATCAGGTGTAACAGAGGGTGAAGAAACCAGCGTGATCCATTTGAATAAATGCATGGAGCTATTCCAAAATTTTTACTACATAGCTTATACTTCATAAAACAAATGCTTGCTTTTTTTTATATTATGCACGATGAAATATGAGAGGAATACCAATATATTCCATCCAAAAGCTAATGATTAGTTTGTACATTAGTCTGTGGCTATCAAGTGGATGGGAAACTTCAGCACAAAAATGTGAGAAATAATATTTTTCAATAATAACTTACCAATTTTTCCTCTATGTTCATGTGTCCACTTCACGCTGTGATTTAGATCACTTTTGACTTCACAGTCCAATACAACATTACTGTTTTCTGTAATTATGGCTTTGGGCATAATATTTTCAACAATTTTTGGTGGTTCTGAAAAAATTTAAAATTTTTATCAAATATTGCCTACTTAACCAATCAAGACCTATTGTTTAATGAATAGTAGGGAGAGAGAGAGATGAAAATAAAACAAAGAATAAATGATGAATTGAGCACTTAGGGTCAATTATAATATTAAAGTTATTAAATCTGGCCAAATATGGCTAAATTATATTACTGAATTATTTCTTTGTGATTCTAAGGTGATTGGCTGAGAGCACTAAGAGTGCTGTAAGGTACAAAACAATGCTTGACAAGCTAGTATCTGATCTTCAGCACATGCTGTAATTTGCAAAACACCAAAGTTTTAATAAGTTAAACCAAATAAGCCAAAGCAGCACCGTATATACCTATATATGATTTGGTTGATTTGATATATGCATGAACAAGAAATCAAAATCAGAATGGAGACAAAATAAATTAAATTAATGCAAAGTTACCAATTAAAAGTGTAAAAATATTCAAAAACCTCATTTTTTACTTTGCGTATTTGAAATCAAGCAGAATATGATTAAGATTCAAATTAGCAACTATAAGTAAGTTGCGTAAATTCTTCTCGGGTCCTCCACCGGGTTATATCGTCCATCTCGGCCTAGGCCTAGGCCGAGATGGACGATATAACCCGGTGGAGGACCCGAGAAGAATTTACGCAGCTGATACGCCGGGAAAACACCAAATCTTTTACTATAAGTAAGTTCATAAAAAGCTAATTACTCCAAAACTGCCATTTTAAGCTAGTAATTTGCTTTATTTTGATTAATGTAAATACAAACTAATAAAAGTATATATACTGTACATTTATTACTTACCAATTACACTAACAGCAGTTCCAGGTGATGATAATGTTGAGCCTCTTATATTGGTGGCCTTACATCTATAATCTCCTTCATCTCTCTTTATCAGGTTATCAATCACCAAATGAGCATCATAACTTTGGCTATAAAAGAGAGTAATTTATGTAAGTACTCACATCTATTCCACAAGCATACACACATAATGGGAGTCCCAAATGCTATTTTCACCGTTGGTATACTTTAAAATTATAACTTTCTGAAGATGAAAGATGATTTCTCTAAGTTTTATTTAATTTGGCGATTAGTGGTCAGCTTTGTTTTACACTAGCTAAACGGTGAAATATTTGCATAATATCAAACTGGGAGTGATCTGGAGAAAGTATTATGCACATAAACATTTCACTATAAAAAACAAATGTTTTTTCAGTGGGGTAAAGTTTTAAACAAATATGTAATAATGCTTTTAGTTTTTAACATAAAAGAAAGAGGGCAACTGT
The DNA here is from genome assembly GCA_037158775.1 of Hetaerina titia. Classification (NCBI taxonomy): domain Eukaryota; kingdom Metazoa; phylum Arthropoda; class Insecta; order Odonata; family Calopterygidae; genus Hetaerina; species Hetaerina titia. The sequence continues at coordinate 80,887,776 of CM073769.1, read as the reverse complement.
TATCACTGGTGTTGAAGGAAAAGCATGTTGCTATGGTGGTTCCACCTTTAAGCTGAATAACCCCAGCTACTATTCTATAAATTTCACCAAAGTATCTCAAAAGAGTCTTATCCATTACAAGTTATGCTTTCCATACTTTTTCCAATAATTATTTCTAAAGATACACATTGATATGCAGTGTTACAATCAATTTTGATATCTTCAAATCAGGACACCATTTAAAATATGAAGCAAAACCTCAGCTATTTCAAATAAATACATATTGTTTAATGGAGTTACATATTAATTCAATTTCATGAAAAGAATGATTTCCTACCATAATATGCCAAGGAATGAATATTAGTGCTCAAGTTCCCAACACTTGAATTATCCATTGCTATGGGGAAAATTGCAGGAACCTTGATTCAAATAAATTACAATTGGTATTGGTTAATGAATTCTCAGCCTAATGCTATAGTAATTGGTAAAGTATTAACTGCATAGGAACCATTGTATATTTTTTATAGTTAAATAAGGGAAAATACATATCTTTTAAGACTAACTTGTTATGTACGCTCATAAAACATAATGTGGTAATAAAAAGTTATCTTTAGAGCCTCAAACAGTAAAAATTTAATTCAGAGTGTCAAAATCATTCACATTGACCAGGATTCAAACCCGGATCCCTCGAATCTCCGACTGAGTGATTTAGTCAATTAAGCTACCAAGGCATCCTCTCACACTCTGAAATTTTACTAACTTACTCATTAAATTAAAAAATAAATAAACTGATTGCAGGAAAAAGAAGTTACCTAGGTATTTTCATTAATTATGTGGGGGTGACTCTTACGAAAGGAAAAGTTGGAGTTGCAAAACTATTTCTTAATAAGTAATATTAATACTTACTTAAAGCTCAAATTCCCTTTGTACAAGGAAAAATCTTTGTACCACTCCAATGTAAATGGTAATAAACTTTCAACCTGGCAACGTATTGTGAGATTTTTACCGGAAAATCCACTCAGCTGAGATATCATAGTAACCAATGGAGGCTCTGAAAATAACAATTTAAAGGATGTTTTACTGATGGCACAATGAATAAATCACATTTACAAAAAAAATGTTCAGACTAATTTTTAATTTTTTCACTAATCTCAGCATTTTCTGAGTGCTGCAGATTTTAATGTTTGGATAATTTGTGATAATTTTTAACCTATTTGTTGTACCAAAGTACCCATGATGAATTTTCACAAAAGATGCTAAATAAATATTTGGTTATTTGCCATCAGCTACCATATATGTAGAAAACATAGAAAGTTACAGCTGAAACTTTGATGTAATTGTGTATATCATACATGGATTTGGTTCTGAAGACTTTCTCTGCAGATTTGCCATTTTCATTGACCTTTAATATGCATCTGGTAAGTGACTCACAAAGAAGCCTGAGGTAAGGGAAGTGGATGGATTTAAGGGAAAATGAGAAGAGCAACCCACAACTATACTCTTTACTTTCACGAAAGAAAGTCTATGTTTTTCCATGCTTTTTGCCATTCACCAGCATAGAATTGAAAAATATTGTATTAAACCTTAAAGTGCAAGAAAAATTCAAAATCCATATTTAGTCAGAGCTATGCCAAGAGATAAGTAGTCAGGTGGGTAAGTCAGGGAATGGAAAAGAGGGGAGCCAACAGATTGACATTTCAGTCACAGAATGTGCATGTTTGGAAACCTAGAGATTAAAAGGGACTTAACCTCATTCTGAATGTATATTTGAGATGAGAAGACTGCATGTAGTAGTCATTTTTATTTTACAACACTCATGCACAAAGAATTTTAAAAAATTACTTCAAAAGATATTTCACTCATAAATATTTTTGACAGGCTTGCAGAGATATTTCAAAAACTAAATTAGAGAGGTGTAATCACTTTTGAATTCCTGACTGCATGCACAAACACTCTCAGCATAGTGTTTACTCTTGTAATGGTATTTAAACTAACAACTTTACAATTTACTTTGACTTGTATATCACACTTGAAGTTTTGGACTGAGATGTAATTTTACCAGCCAGAAATATACTTATATATTCTATTGTTTCAGGCTTCACTTCGTGGAAGTATTTAATATCCATAACAAAAAGAAAGACTTGTATTTTTCCACAGATTTTATTATATGGTACAATGAGTTTCACCAACTTGCAGCATCATCTGGTACCTGATGATGCCGCAAGTCAGTGAAACGTGTTGTACCATTAATAAAATCTGTAGAAACATACAAGTCTCTCTTTTTTGGAATGGAGAAATATACTTATTTTCAAAGAAAGAATAAAGTCCTGGAAAGTATTGGTGATGCAGATTGACTGCTAGATAATGCCTTTCCTTGTACACACTGAGTGCTCTGATTCCACAGATTCACCCCAGTGTTTTCACCTATTAACAATAAAATACCACTGTGAACAAGCAATATCCGGATCCTTAGCAAACTAAAACCCAGCAATCCTTTGCTTAAACATTTTTGGTAAATATTATCCTCATTAAATGAAAATGATGGACTTAAGGTATTTCACTTGTGAATATATCTATCTCAGAAAAAATGGGCTAGTTTTTCTAAGTAATTTATTAAAGTGCACTGAAAGTCTGGTCAAAGAAAAGTTGAAATGGTCTAGAGTGGGGTCTTTGGTAACAAAAATGCATAGTATACATTTAAAAGAAGTTGATAAGCTACAGTTCCTTCATAAATTATCAATGATAACAGTCAAACAAATTACTAAGCTACAAATTACTATAATGAAACTGCACTCTCAGACCACTAGCAAATGAATATGCCATTCCTCTGCATTTCCCTGCATAAGTTGACATTCTTCACATGAGTTTTGCCAATGGTCCTGGAGGCATCTTCAACAAGAAGACATCTTAAAGGCTGATGGTGACACTGTTGTCAAGAACGTTATCTTAGGTAGGAAAATCTGGAATAATGGCTCCACTAACCTCATGCTGCGAAAAACTTGCAGAACAACTTCTACCGAACACATACCTAGGCACATAAACGTTCACCATGATTAAGCAAAATGAATGGTAAAAATTGAAGTGATACTATCCTTTCTCTGCTTTCTTTCTAGCAAAATTCTTTCATATCAATTCTTACCAGCATGTTGTGGACTAATAGCATTAGGTGCTACTCTGGTCACAGGGTTGCCATCTCCATCAACGCCATGGAACTGGAAAACAATCAGAAATCTATAATAACACTTTTTTCTTCATTCCATGACAACATTTATGCACATAATAAGACTAATAAATCAAAAAATACAAATTTAATTATAGATTTTGGATCACTTTTTGTGGTTTCCTTATTAGGGTTATGTGCACACATACAGGTAATCCAAAAACTACATGGTGTAAGAAGGACTATAGATCAAAATGAACTGTGAGTAATAGCTAAAACATCGTAATTAATGTGTTTATCACAGTAGAGCTCGAAAATATATTTGTGTAAGATACTTACATTAATTTCTATTCACAACAGGGATGCATTATTTTTTTACAATATCTCCAAATAGATTACCTATCTTAGAGGATAAATGACATAGAAATGACTACTTTTTATGAATTATGAGTATCATTGCAAGTAAACCCTCCTAAATATAAGTACCTTTTTAAAGATTATACCCACACTACCCCAAAATTTATCTTCCTTTTCAGATTTAACACAACATCTTCATTTAATGTGTCCTGATGTCTTTATTTCCAATTTTAAATTGTACTGTAAAATTAAATTCTTAGAATGATGGAAAGAATTATGATGATAAGGCATGAAGTATGTTGTGCAAAAAATAATAGGAAGTATTAAACAATAACATTGAAACAATTAAAAATATGCATTAAAATCCTAATAAATATCTCACAGAAAGAATGAAGAGATCATTTGGAGGAGAAAATGGGCCAGCAGTCAACTTAATCACTTCAGGATCTTCATCATCTTCACTATTCATGAGTTTTAGTGGCAATGACCAATACATTCCACCATCAATTTTTGTAAAGTCGACAGATGTCCAGTTGTAATTCTTCAACCACTTAAGGCTCTCTGAATTTCCATCAAATGGGTGTATTTCAATAGTCAAGTAGTTTTCCATTCCTAAAAGAAGTAAACTCAAGTCATGGTTATAATTCACTGGAATCATTTAATTGAATTTAAATATAAAAATTAAACATCAGATACTAGTATGAAGTCTAAGAGAATTTACTAGGAAAACAAGATAATAATAATAACCATAATTTTTCCAGTGACTGTAAACAAATTAAATATCGCCTTTTTTGTCAGGGAGTAAGTTAATTACAATATTTTAAATAGCATAAATGCCATTAATTAAGGATACACTTGCTTTTAGTCCATTAACTTATTTTGAAATTTCTGTTTCACTATTGTTAATAATTTTAGCATCGGATAGCAAATGAATTACCATTCCCAGGAGTCTGGGTAAAGAGGTTAATTTTCATTTTACCTTCAAGAGGACGTTTGGCTGTTTCTTTTAAATTAGCAGCTGGCTGGACAGAGAACCCATGTTGAATATGGTAAACACTTCCAGTTCCCTTGGCCACCAATGTAAAACCATCTGGTATTGTTTTTGACCTAGAGCCAGGTTCCTTTGGCTGGATAGTGATGTTGACATTCCAGGTTCCAGCTGGTTTTGGATCATCAACATCAACAACAACAGCATTCGGAAGATCTAGAACAGTCTTTAAAGCTTTGGCAGATTCACCAGAAGGATTCTTAACTTCAATGGTCGGTTGATTTCCTGTTAGTATAACTGTGAGTTTCTCAAGATCTTTTTCGACAGTGATGTTAAAGTCTTCTGAATGAGGCTTTTCAGTTAATGGCTCTGGCCGATTCACAGAATACACAGTTGCCCTTCGTGCATGGAGTGTTGTTTGAAGATAATTCATGGCCTAGAAAAAAGGAAAAGAATTAAATTCAACAACCATTGCCAACTATTTGTCATGCATGAATATATCTGAATATGTTTACTGCCTATGTTATGCACAGTTTTTCACTCTTTACCTAATAAAAAAATTAGAAAAATGAGAGATATTTTTTACATGGAACTCAATGAAATATATTCATTAAAAACCATTTGAGACTTACATCTTTGATGTCATCTTTAGTCATGAGAAAAACCTGGCCTCCACTTGCAATCGCCATTTTGTCGTACACTTTATATGCTTCAGCCATGATATCTTTTCCAAGGCATAAGCCACTAAGGAAAAAATTAACCTGTAGAAAAGAAAGATGCAATTTGAGCATATAAGTATTATAATAGAATTTAAGAAATTATCAAAAAACTTATAATTTATTCTTGTAGTACTTGAGGAGTTTGCTAGTAAAAAGAATGATTTTGATGTAAGGGGTACCAGTCGGTGACCAAGTAATCGCAATGTTATTGAGGCAGGGGCAGATAACACAAAAAGATGAACACAAGGTTGGTGGGGAAGATGGAAGGAAGAAGTTTCCAAACAGAAAAAAATTGCTGAACTGAGAATTGAATCAATGGCCTTAGGTTTTCTGGAACAATTTCTTACAGATTGAGCCATTAAGGAAGATATAATTACTGCTGGAACCAAGAGAGGTTTATTCAAAGAAATTACTACTAGTTGGCCAAGGTATTTATTCACAATCACAGCTTACACTATGGCACATCTTAGTATTTATTTATCAATTAATTTTCTTGAAAACAATGTACAAAAATTATGTTGACGTAAATACACTGCGATCCACCAACAAGGTGTGTGGTAGGGGGTGTAAGCACCAGGTGGGAAGGGTGAGTGATAAGGGAGGATATGTGAGAGGAAGGGAAAAGGGAAAAATATTCAGTAAAAAACTATCAAATAATGCACATATTTTTTTAATAAATTCTGGAGGAAGAAGGGTTCAAAACAAGGGTTAATTCACCTAATATATTAGTAATTTGTTATGCAAGGATGGGAAAAGAATGAACCAAAACCATTAATATGACAGACCTCCACCATAACAAAACAGGTTATGCAGAATTGAAAATTAAGAAGGGGAAATTCTACTAATACATGGACTTGCAACTCTTGGTCTCCGCCCCTGAAATCTACATTAATAATTGAAGTTTATCTAATGTCTCATTCTTATGGGTAATTATTACGTTTTCAACTGAATAATTTTGTAATATTCTTGTAAATCTGAATATAAAACTAAAACTAGTATATACCATAAAGATACTATAGACTAACCTGGGAGTGTTTCCTTTGCACAACCTCGAGGACATCAGAATATATATTGTAATCTTTTGATGGAGCATCAGAAAATACATACAAAAATGAGTTGGGATGAGATTTCTTAAGAGCTTCCAGAATACCAGTGGATGACATTTCTGGGCAGTCTCCTCCTCCATGAATTTCCAGCTCGTCCAGAACTTTCACAAACTCTTCAGGATCTTCAGTAACAGTGATTGGCTCAATAACTATATGAAAGAAAAAAGCCATTTCCATACCTTGTCTATCAATGGTGTATTTTCCTTATAACTTTGAAAATAAATTACAATTAAATCAAGGATACAAGATAATGACAATTTATATAGATTAAAAGAGGAAAATAGGAGATAATTCCTTGGGTCTCTGAAATGTAGTAAACACTCAGAGACTAATCATATGATTTACTACATTTCAGAGACTAATGAAATTTTCTCCTGCCTGCTGTCAAGTGAACAATCTTTAGCACATTTGTGGGTTACAATCTCGTTTTAGATATTTTGTAATACGGTTAGATAATAATAATATGTAATATGAAAGACGCACAATCTTAAACATTCGAGCCATTCTTAAGGTTCCAGTTCACGAAAATATGTAAGTGGCTCAACATTCATTCTGTCGGCAAGAATTGAATTCTCGAGTCTCTTCACTTGAAAGATTATCTGCTCAGCAATGATTCTCACCAGTGACATTCGAAGAATCTTCTGGCACAAGGTAACTTTTGCAATTCAGTAAATAATTTTTAAGTAGTTGTAATCCATATTTAATCAGTTAGCACGAAACTGCACTTTACAGGTACTTCATTTTAAAGCAGTCCTTACCGTTGAAATATCTAACATATTTCGGATGGCACAAATAATAAATGAAGAAGAAAATGTGCTAACATGTTTTAATATTAATGGTTTACCATGTATTGTTTCTGATAGATTAAACTAAACAAATATGAGCCGAACTGAGCGCCCTACGAACAAATGACTTGGAAAACTCGATATACCTTTCTCTTGTTTTCATTGATGTATATGAATGTGAGCGGCAAAGATCGCTCATTAATATTGAATCGGGTGATAGCGCACAAAAAGAAACTTATGACTCCAATATTTCCTGTAAATCTCAAAGCATTTGAAAAGTATAAATAAATAAAAGACATACATACAGTATCCGTTATGCATAATGGTACGCAGGAGCCCGCCGCATGGTAATAAACCAGATATAATTTACGAGTAGCACCTGACACTAAAACAAGTGACACAACAACTTCTTGGTTCATAAATTATCTAATATTTTGGTACATTTTGCACAATTTCTAGTTCCCTTAATTGGAAGCAAAAGACTTTAGTTTATGATAATTACAAATTCATATAGGAACTCCGGTAATATTAACCGAATGCATAGTTTTTCGGGAGTTATGTGGGAAAGAGGTCGCACACAGAAAACTATTGTCACAATATAACTAAGAATATGACACTGAATTTTTAGAAATATATGTTCAAATATAATGATAAACCTAAAACTACGCTTTATATCAAGGTTTTAACCAGTCTTTTCTTACCATCCTTACTCAACGTCCCTGTCATTAATTCACTCCTTGCGAAAGCTTCTTTGTCTAACAATTTATGTATGCATAGTCGTGGTGGCAAAATAAGGCTTATTTCTAAGATCATCTTAAAGTTCACATGTATGAATGTGTCAGTCTGTCCAGAAAATATTGAAACTTATAAATAAATAAATAATATTTTTGCCGGGTCATGAAGTGGCGAAACATGAGAAGTATGCCAGGTGTCAGTTTAAAAAAAGGAGTATTCGTAGCTGGGAAAATATTATGACAATGAAGTGATGGAAACACATTATTCATCATCGGTTAGAACTGACGTTGATCACGCCAGGATCTATTGCAGGTATATTTGAGATAAGTTGTGGCAAAAATGCTTCACACACAAAAAAAATTTAAAAATTTAATTGGGGCCATTTTGAATAGCAGAGCTAAAATTATTGAAGTCAAGTGAGTATTTTTCAACTTCGAGAGTACAAACGAACACCCATTTTGAAATTGGGGCTGATCTTGACAAAATAATCGTCGGCTACGGAATGGATAGATGAGAAACCAATTATTTTTCGTACAATTTACTATGTAACACAAATATATAGAATATATCTTTAAATTATTTCAACATCTTCCCTTTTACTCATAAAAGCATTAAAAAGAAAATCGTGAAATGATAACGTATAACTATTTAAACTCGGGGTGGAAAATGCTTCCTATTTGCATTAAAATATGTTTTAACTTGGTAAAGAATTTGATTGAATTTCACATAAAAAGAAACCAATGAACTTCACAGTTGAATAGGATACATGCAGTTCTGGTATTACTGTTAGTAACGTGCACAAAAAGCATCATTAGTCGAAAATGGTCACTTAATTCTAGAAAATATTTCGAAATCAAAGCTTTAGAAAATTCATAGATGTATGAGAATAGAATACATGTGTGTGTGTATATATATGTGTGTGTGTGTATATTTGAAATTGACGCTCTCCGGCGACGCACAAACTCACAAACACTCGGATACAAAATATTCCACACACAGAAACATAAAGGAGGGACACTCACAGTATGTATTGACGTTTTCACGGCCCCGCCGTCGAAATATATATATATATATATATATATATATAATGTATATTATTATTGTAAAAACCATAAACGGTAATCAACCCGAAGGTCGGTTTGGTAGGTGATGGCAGAGTTCACCCAGTACTTAAGCCCGACGGCGTGTAAATGGGTAGGGGAGACAGTTCCCCTCCCTGTGGTTATGATTTCCCAGGAAGATCTAGTACCCGAAAAATCACATAGCTTGTGGTGGCGCTGCAGGTGAGAGAGCTCCAGAGAGGCTTCCCCGGGAATCGAACCCGGGCCCTGCGGTCAGCAGTTGAATGCTCTACCCCTCGACTACCGCGACCCATATTTATATAGAAATATTTTTACATTTGTGATCTGCTCAAATCCGTCTTCCCCCCGTCCTGTGTTAAAAAATTAAAGGGTAAGATAATTATTCATTGTACTCATAATTGGTCCTGTAAATGGTACCACGTTGACTTACGTTTGCAAAAAAAAAGAAGTTTGATAGTGACAATTTCTTCCGTTCTTTATGTCGCGTGATATTAGATTTCCTATTGTTCTGACAAACCTCAACGCAGAATTTTTCCATATCATTACCGAGAGTAATTGTGTGTACACACGCTTATATTCCCGGAAGTTGCTACTGGCTACACGGAGTTTCCCGACCTTGATCCTCTAGAGAGGAGAGGCGGCGGAGAGGACAGAAAAAAAATACGCGTCTGGGAGCGTTCGCGGGCGTATGATGAAATGTTATGACGGAAGCTGAGAGATGGGGAAAGGAAGTTCCCGGCTACTCGGAGGGAGAGAATGTATCTCATTAGTGTCGTCATTCGGGATGAGGGGGGGGGGGCATTAAGCCTTGAAACTGCCTAAAATAGGATCTCGGCTAACGACACCTTGGAGAGACATTCTGGAATTGAGTTCTGCCGGATTCGTGAGCACGCGTTATACCTGTCATAACCACTAATAGTTATCATTGCGTTTCTTCGCACGAATTTCAAATTTCTAAATGAATGACTTCTACGCTGAGCATCTTTCGTCGACGCCGTGATTCGCCAGTTCCCGCGTGAATGTGTTATCATTCGCCTTTAATACGAAGAAAAAAATCAACATAGAAATTAAAGAAATGAATTCATAATAAAGAATTAAAAACGTACATACCCATACGTATGCACATGTGTGTATGCATACATACACACATACGCACATACAGAAATAAACTTTGACAGCAACACACAATATGGGAACAAATAATATAAATATCCCTCCCATGGACTACAACCTTGACGTGATTGAAGGGCTTGTGCGTTCCGATGACCCCTAGAGCTGTGCTGGCGGGAGTAATAATAATTGCTCCAGGTAGGGTCACTCAGATAGGTCGAAGGTTAGGAGCCAGACGAAAGGTAGTCCACGCAGTGTCTGTTCGCAAAGGCGTTTGGCCGCAGTGGGGCGGCCATTAAGTGATGGTGTCCCATTAAAAACACTATTGAGGAAGGCAACGGGAAACCACCTCAATTATTATTCCCAAGATTTTTATGTTGGACAGTATAGAGAAATTGAGTCCTGGCAACTACGGGACTCCGCCCAATCGGCCGTGTGTCGTGCCTGGCTGCGGGAGAAGGAAGGCTTCCGCGGTCTTCATCTCACTAAACCCTTGGAAACGAAAGCCGACAGCAGCAGGACAAATGATACAGAAGAAGAAGACGAAATTAGTTTGAATAGGAACATGGAATGTCAGGACAATGTTGAGGAGAGGCAAATTAGAGAATATTAAGCGAGCTATGGAATGAGGTAATATAGATGCCTTAGGTCTATGCGAGGTGAGATAAAAGGATAGCGGAGATTACTGGAGTGATTATTATAGAATAATATACAGTGGTGGGGACGAGAGCCAACGAGGGGTTGCCGTAATATTAAATAAAGGGGTAGGAAGAAGCGTAGTCAACATAGAGCAAGGAAAGGATAGAATATTGCTCGTAGAGATTAAAGCAGAACCGACGAACTTGGTCATTGTTCAGGTATTGCCACCCAGTAATCACAAGGAGTTAGAAGTCGATAGGGTGTACGATGAGTTAGAGGATATAATCGCGTGTGCTCCTGCAGGGAAACGTTTCATAGTGATGGGGGATTGGAATGCTACGGTAGGCGAAGGAAAAGATGGTGATGAGGAGGGGGACTACAGTTTAGGCACAAGGAATGACCGCGGGGAGAAAGCAATTGAGTTCTGCAGGAGACAGGGGTTAGTCATCACCAACACATGGTTTAGAAACCACAAAAGGCGTAGGTATACATGGAAAATGCCAGGGGATTCAGTAAGGTATCAGTTAGATTATTTTATGGCTAGGCACAGGTTAGGAACAGTGAACAGTTAGTAACAGTGTGATAAATTCGCACAGCTTGCTGGGAGCGGATGCGGACTCTGACCACAATTTAGTCGTTAAGAAATGTAACGGCTATTTCAAAAAGATAAGGCAGGGGCGGCGGGTTAGGAAATGGAATGTAGAAGCAATAAATGGATTAACAAGGAAGGAGTATCAGCAGGCTGTAGAGAAAATCATGGATGATGGTAAAGAGCTGAGTACTATAGAATAAAAATGGGAATGTATCAAGAGAGTGATATCGAAAGCCGCAAAAGACACTATAGGAACCGTTAATGGGAAAAGGATAAAGAAAACATGGGTCACGGATGAGATGATTGCAAAGATGGATGAGAGAAGAAGATGGAAGAATGTTAACACAGAGTTAGGTAAAATGAAGTCCAAAGAGTTAAACTATAAATTGAAACGGGCCACAAAAAAAGCAAGAGAAGAATGGTGGAAAAAGCAATGCGAGGATATGGAAAGTTTGCTGAGGAAGGGTGAAATTGGTGCGCTATACAGCAAGGTTAAGTTATTATCGGGAAGTAAGAAGGTAAGATCTGTACTAACAGTTAAAGATAAACGGGGCAAGATAATAGTTGACGCAGGAAAGATCCAAGAGAGATGGAAGGAATATACAGAAACACCGTATGGTAAAGAACTTAGGCCAACAAGGTTACACATAGAAAAGGAACATGACGTAGAGTTAGATAGCTTTGGTCAAGGCATACTCGAAGACGAGATAGAAAAGACATTAAGGGAGATGAAACTAAATAAGGCCGTTGGGGTAGACAACATTCCTGCGGAACTATTGAAAGGCTTAGGAAAATGTGGGAAGAAGACACCCAAATGGTCTGATTCGTAGTATCTATGAGGAAGAAATCTCGCCGGAAGATTTTGTGAGATCAGTGTTAGTCCCTATTCCGAAAAGGGCAAAGGCTACATCATGTGAGGACTAGAGAACAAGTACTTTGATTTCCCACGCAACTAAAGTTGTTCTCAGGATCATCAACAAAAGGATAGAGAGTAAGGCAAATGATTACTTAGGGGATGATCAGTATGGGTTTAGGAAGGGAAGAGGTACGCGTGATGCCATTGCAGTAATGAGATCACTAATCGAGAGGAATATAGAATACAATCAGGACGTATTTGCCTGTTTCGTAGATTTCGAAAAAGCGTTTGATAGAGTGAATTGGGAAAAATTAATGCGTGTATTGCAGAAAATAGGAATGGATTGGAGGGACAGGAGACTGATCCGCAACCTGTACATGTCTCAGACTGCTCAGGTGCGAGTGGGGAACGGAGAGTCCGGATGGGCAGTGTTAGGAAGAGGTGTAAGGTAGGGTTGCTGTTGAGTATCTACTTTTAGAGGGTTTTGGCGAGTAACTGACGACGATTGGATGATTTTGCATTGGATGATTTTGTAAAAGACGTTCATTCAAATGCTAGTCTGGAGTTCCGTAATACACATTAGTCTTAATTCGTTTATGAGTCGTGAAGCAGTTGGTTATGTGCGAGCGCGATTCATAAACAATCTTTATCTTCAATATGAAAAAATATAAATGCAGTATTTTCACAGTGAATCGAATCCCTCGAATGCTGATAGAAATACACAGTTTACGAGGAGGAGGTCTCTCTGTAAGTTACTTTGCTGAGGCATTCGACGGGAAATCGATGGGATCCTAGTTCGAGTCCCGGTCATTGCGAATGATTTTTACATTTTGAAAATCCTGCATCTTAATCCAAATTAGCGGGTAACTCCGTAAAAGCAACTGCCGCGGATTCTTCCGCAGTTCCTTGAAAATACTGAAAAACCCTATGGGTGCGAGTTAGTGATCATCAAACCCCTTTCGGCAAAACAAGAACGTTGAAGAGCACTTCGCAGCGCACGATTGTACTTGTACAGCGATCCTAATAGCCTTTTGTTCTTCCTGTATTTCCCTTTGGGTCTCTCCCGAATCGGATGAGACACACCCCTTTCAACCTCTCCTAAAAGGGAATAGGCAATTCTGTCTCCTCGTGCACCTGTTCACCTCCTCTAAATTTCTTTCGCGTGGTCAATATGGTGCCAAAGGTGCCCGTTTAATAAAACGGGTCGAAAGATACGGAGGAATGCTTGGGGATACAAGGGTGGAGTTGAAAAGAGGGAATTTTTGAAAGGAAAGTGTATAAAACCGAGAATTTCCCGAAAACATGCGTGGGAGTGCGTAATGGTTAATATCTTATTCATGTTTTTTTCGGTCTCACCCTGCATAGGTCCGTCTTATGCAACTGGTGCGATTGCAAGGAGAGAAGGTTAACAGTAATGGCGATCCTAAGTAGGTAACTTGAGCATCAAGGTACCAATATGGACGTCACCCAGAAGCTCATGGAATTAAAAGTCGTCTGTATAAGACAGCGGCATTTCATTTTACAAATTAATTTCGCATTCCATGAGCATCATGTACTCGTGTATTAATGTGATGAACTGAAAGTTTTCGAATTCACTTGAAAGTAGCTTCAATATACAGGTAGTACGTTGTCATCGACTTAAAATATCATTTACATCTTTTTATCTTTCATTTACGTTATATTTTTTAATCGTGAATTGACGACGCTCAAAATAGACGAAAATGCATTAACACCTTAATGAGGGAATTTTCACAAAAGGAAAAAATTATCCCTTTGTAAAAAATCTAGTAGATTCAGACTGAGGGTCCAGATTGTCGGTACTTAAGTCACCAACCCGCCGGAAATTGTTCAAACACTTAACCAAATTCAAATTGTTACTGGTCGCGAAATAAGTTAGAAGCATAAGTCTAAAGAAATTAGGATTCACGAACCCGGGTGCTACAAATAATATTAAAGCACGAACCAAAGTAAAAAAAATCGAACAGGTTTAAACCTATAATTTGGAGAAATATTCAAAACATAAATCAGAAAAAGTAATTGCGCGCACGAAACGTTTTCAAAGTACCTATGATTATTTAGTGATTAAAAGTTAGTTTCAGCAAATAAAAAACGAACGAATAAATTGCAGAGATTGAACGGGGTACTTAGCTTTCACTTCCATTCATTTTGCTAATAGTTGTAACGTTAGTACATAATATCTTTAAGCATATTCGAACCATGTGAAAACCAGCACGCGGCGAAAATTAATTTCATTCGCAATTGAATGATTTTTGCATCATTATCATAAGAGGCTAAACGAAGATCCTGGATAATTCGATGACAGAATGGCAATCCGAGCAAGTGCAAGGCAAAGATTAAAAGCTTAGGGGGTTAGCACGCGAAAGAGGAAAATATAAGAAATTACTACACTAACGGAAGAGGGCAATATGACGTGCCGAATGCGAGGTGCTTACTGCTACCAAGGTCAGAACAAAGAGCGCTTTGGAGGAACAAGCGGTCGATTCATTAACACTGGTGTGTGCGATGAACCTACTCTCTCACTATTAATATTTTATTTTCCCTTGGCATTGCCGGGGCCCAAGAGTCATGTAGCAAAGAACATAAGTTAAATTATCATGCCGCCATGGACGTACTTTTACTTGCTGTTTGAAAATGTCCACATCCTGCCTGTTCCTACATGTGCTTATTCCAACCGCCCTTCCCGCCGCCCCTCCGAAAATTTGGTTTAGATACAGACATAGTCTTGAATGACGTAAGCTAGCTTAGTTATCGGATTAGGAATAACTTTTACGAATACACTTGTCTTCGCGTTTTTCAGGGCTTCACGACCAGTTAGCTTGCAATAATTTATTTGGGGTTTTTTCTTTGTAGAGAACTTTCTTCTAATAACGAAAGATGGGAATTCAATTTTGGGGTCTAAACGTGTTCATGCATAACCTGATTCAGTTTCAGGTCAACAGATGAAACAATTACTTCATCCTTTGGATTGTATTGAAAAAGAGATTATTCTACAAAAGTATAGCGTATGTGGTGATCACATAACGCAAAGCTGAAACAAATGTTTAAACACCTATGTTAGCGTGGGTCAAAAATGCAACAGTTTAAAATTTTACCGTGCGAATGAATAATTTGTGAACATCTGCTGTCTCATTACTACTCGTAACCGGCCCCATTTCCGTGGTTTATCGTCATGGAAAGAGAACAGAGGGATATAGGCAATTCCCTACACACGAAAGACTCCCGACACCACAGGAAAAATGATTGATTTCTCGTTTGAAATTAAAAATATCAGGGCCAACATCTTCAAATTTAAAATTGCGACTCCAAAGTAGACTGAAAAATAACAGAATTGTTTCAACAAGAAGAGACTCTGTCATAGATACGAATATTTAGCGGCAGGTATTCCAGATTTTCGACCAAAGTTTTGAACATTAACCCCTCTGTTGCTCAAATTGGAGGTGATTAATAAACCTATAATTGTTAATAAGCTATGAAGACACTAAACGAACGGTATTATCCATGAGAGCTCAATAATTTGATTGTAGGCATTGTTTAACAACTCTAATCTGGGAATCGAATTTTTGAGGCACAAGCTCTTTCACCAGCCATCAATACGAATTCTCACATATTTCACAGAGTTGCTGGGCAGTAGCACGCTATTCAGGGCGCGCTTGTTATCTATGCGTACTTTAGATAGCGTGCTGGAAACAGATAATCAGATAATATCTACCTATAAAGATAACTTTTGTAGGAAATACGGGAATATGCAAATGCAAGGATTCCACACCATTCTCGTTTTCCAATTCTCCCGGTATTAGCAGTTGATTCATTAATTTTTTTTATTACGAAAGCTTTGGACATAAGTTTTCATCTAGTTGGTTATGTTTATGTCCTTTCAAGTGTGGAGACAAAGGTAAGCTTTGAGATCTCGCCAAAGTCTGCATAGAAATACTGTCATATTTTTTGACGGAAGTTACTATAATAATCATAATGATATTCTCCCACAATCACCGTCATTTATATTTTAACTATCCCAATTTTCAAAGGATAGCTCTCGGATTCGAAGTTGATAATGTTAATTTTAGATAATTTGTAAGTAAAATGGACACGCTTGTACTCACGTGGGTCGTTGAACGGGACGAGGATGTAATTACTAACAGGAAGCGTATCATACTCGAGGAAAGCTTTGAGTATGGCCTTGACACCTTCCCTGGCCTGCATCAAATCGTCGTGCATGGAACCTGTTGTGTCGAAAACGAATGCCAGACTAGCAGTCTCCTTCTTCTTGTGCATAAAACTCGGAGGCATCACGAATTTCGACTCGGTTTCACTGTTGGATCCTGTGGAATCCATTTCGGCCGCGTTGTCGTTAACAAATTGCTCGTCGTTATATTTCGCTCGTTCGTTGGAGAAGGTAGAACTGCTGGTGGGTGACGCGTCTACCGATCCATGATGTAAGGTTTTGGAAAAGCCATCTCTTTCGGGACCACATTCCGAATCTCCGCTGTCACCGCCAGCACACGAGGATACCCACTTCTTCCCATCACTGATTTCGCTGACGTTGACTTTCGAGGGACTCTGCACTTCAACTCTTTGCGGTACCTCCTTTTTTGTAGCATCTGCATACCGATCCATATCGCCCACATCGCGAACCACATCCTCCTCATCTCTCTCATCTAGGCTCACCGTTTCTTCCTTCGCTGCGTCACCACTGACTCCCGAATTCTTGACTTCAACATCTTGATCGTCGTCCACCGTTTTCTCGCCCATAAAAGCGTCATCATCTTCTTTTTCTATTTGGTCACCATGTACTGGGTCGTTCTTGACAACTAAGTCGGAAGAGAACTCATGATTTCTATGAAAACCATTGTAATTTCCGTATTTATGTCCGTCATTTACTTCTGAGAACGATTCCGACATTGTGTGGTAGCTTTCTGCCCGCATGAGACCATCGGCTTCTCCATCATTCTCGTCCTCCGTGGATTCACCCCTCAAGGACTCTTCATGAACTTCCTGTACTTGACCGTTCTCCGGATCTTTTATTTTCGTCATAGAAATGATATCCTTTTCTTCTGAGGTATCGTTTTCTTTCATTGGTTGTGAAGCTTGTGCATCCTTTAATTCGACTTCAAGATCTTCTTTGTCCTCAACGTTGCCCTCGTGCGCATGCGTCTCGCTCCTATGTTTCCTCTCTTCTTCGCTGTTTTCCATTGCCTCGTTCGTGTCTAAAGTCGTTCTGACTTCGGGGATCCCACCAAGGGGATGGTTATTGGATTCCCCGGGTGAAACTCCCGAGATAAGTTGATGTTCTCCTATTTCATCTTCTTTACCGTCTGAGTTGTTGTGTGCATCGGCATCTCCCGCGTGGGCACTATGTGCGTGAACTGCTCTCATTCCGGTCCTCTCATCTGCACCGCCGCCGGATCCTTCAGTTGCTCCTTCAGACAAATCCTCCGCATCTATGGGTGGTGCCGTTTGGTTTCCCTCGATTAGAGTGTCTGGGGGGACCGAATCTCGAGCTTCTCCTTTTTCCTCGTCTCGTTCCAAAGCATCGTCCTCGGGGTAGTCCTGCTCTTGTTCACCTTGGATATCTTCCTCCGGTTTTTCATGTTTTGTGCCCTCTCCGAGCTCCTCTCGTTCGTAGTGAGGGGAATCAATTCCCGGATCATCTTCCTCTTTCGTCTTCCCCGAGGATTCCACTTTCGGGGACTCCGATTCCTCGTGTTCTCTCGACAGCGGTTCGGTTTCCGGGGTTTTGGGATCTCTCTCGGATATTCCATCCTGGTCGGATAAAACTTGTACCTCCGAATGGTGTACTTCTTGGGTTTTGGGATGGGGAGGGGAAGTTCCGGCGAAATTCTCGGTCCCAACGCCAGATCCGTTGGTTGCTATCGTCGTGGGCGGGATTCCTTCCGCTGGGTCCTCCCTCGGCATCTCCAGGTTCCGCTCTTTCTCATTCTTCTCGATTGTAAAATTAATTTCGTCCGCAGTATCCTCCTTCCTCGAGTGAGAACCCGACGAGTCCTGCGACGAGAGTTCATTACTCGCGGCCATAATTTCCGAATTATTGATGACAATTGTTTTCAATGTCTCCTCCGGAGGCCATATTTCAGCAGATTCAGATCCGGTCACAGGAGGACATGGAGTTGTGGTCAGGATAAGCAGGAGAATGATTGCCAAGCATCTGGAAGGAGGAAATGGAGGAGTCAAGAGAATTGAAACAGAATGAGGAATAGAGTGGTAAATAATTGAAATTCGAAACAGTACCCTATTGATTTTAAATTATCACCATATAATGATTTAAGAAACTTAATTATAATTTTCAATTATCCATGGTCAATCAATCATTGGTAATCTATCTATTCAAGTTTTGTATGGCACTTAACAACTATGATGTAAATAATTCATTATCGCATGAAATTTCTCTGGTTTGACCAATATTATTTTCTTCCAAAGTTCTGCTTATCATATACCGGTTTCCATTATGTCAATAGCCATTCTTCCGCCACCACGCCTGACTAGTAATCCTTTCTCCCATCACAGTTTTTATCATCCTACTACCCCCCAATATTTCATCCAGCCACTTTTGCTCGCTGTCTTCTCTGGTCTTCACGATTTCACTCAAAAACTTCCTCCTTTCTCCCAACATATTTAATACTTCGTCAATAGTCTCTTTTCAACCAAGTTTCTGAATTCTCCTCCACACCCACATCTAAAAACCTCCACTCGGAGCTGATTCTCTAGTCTTGAAGACCTACTTTCCGATTTCAACAACTCTATTTTCCATATCAAGGCATTATCTAAATTTTCCATTGCTCCTTTGCTTGCGTATCCGTCATTAATCCCCCTTTTCTTTTAAATTCTTCTTTCTCTCACTCTATTCTCCTTCTAATGGACTTAATACTAAGCTAATTTATTAAAAAAACTGTCCACATACATGAAATACTCCACCCACACTCCTTCAGTCCCTTCTACTTTGACTTCCAACTTACTCGTAGGCAACCTATAATTCTTTAGAAACTAATTGCCCTGGCTATGTTTCGGCTAACCTTAATCCCATAGTTCTTGCATTTTAAATGTAAAGCACTCAACAACAACTGAAATCCTTTTTCTGTCTCACCTACTTTAGCCTCTTCACCTACAAATTAAACAAAATTAATTCGCCTTTCAATGAAGGCGTAAACCCTTACCATATCACCCTCAACATTATCTTACCATTCATATTAAAATATACCAATTTTAACTGTAAAGCCCTGTCTTCTCCCCTGTATATTGCTCCTTAATCGGATCCTCTCTCACCAACCCTTAGTGGTGACATTGGATCAAATGTAGGTTTCTAATAAGTCACCTATCTCTCCAGTCTATTCCTATTGTCCGCAATGCTACCATTAGTTTTATCCACTCACCTCGGTCGAATGCCTTATCACAACTCACGAACCACACAAATCCATCCTGATCATACCCTATATTTGTTTCTATTTATGTTAACATTGCTACAATTACGTCACATGTTTTCTCCTCTTCCTAAACCCTAAGAGATATTCGCCTAGATGATTGTTCGGGCTTTTATACAACCTTACTCACGAGAGAATAGTGCACAGAGAGCAAAATTAGCAATAAGGGCATAGTCGAGAAACAATATAACTCTCGCACATCTCTATCCTTTCAATCCTTTTGAATTTTTCACTCATCCAAAAAGTATTGTTCCGTGCTCCGAAAATATCGAAACAAAATGTTGACAAACCGTATTTAATAAATAGTACCTAGTACCTGATGATGACGCCTAAGCGTGGAAACTATTTGTACGATGATAAAGAACAGTGGATGTATACATTGTGCTCTTAATAAAATAAATATCGTACCTAATATTCTCGTTTCCAAAAATTAGGTCAAATAAATGCATTGAAAATTTTTCGAATATCCATCGAATCTATCTTCTAAGAAAGCCATCATGATTCGTTCTTCCGTGCGTTCCTTAAAAGTTGTGAGGCGTGGGTGGGACGACGAGTGCTGTTTATTCGTGTCCTTGCCGTTTCGTTTTTTTTAACTGGTGTCATTTTTTTAACGGCGGTGCCAAAATTAGACTGCAATGGCAATGTCACAGTATGAATCTCTCGCCGATGATAATTTTATACCACATGTGCGAGACAAGAAGGGTCGAGTCGAGTGGCGGAAGGGCATGAGACCCGAAAATGTGAAACAAAAAATATTGCGACTTAATACCAAGAAACACGACATGGCGCATGGGAGCGAGAGATCAGTTTCGGTTGTTTTGACTTACGGTTTAGAAAAACACTGTTTATACAAGACTAATCATGTGTTTTCAAAGATTGAGTAATAGAAGAGCATCCGCTCTATGATGACAGTTTACCATAAACGTTTGAGTACCCTTGAACCAGTGTATCTTGTTATTTACTATCATTTGCCAAAATCTGTAGGCAGTCACTGGCCGTTCGAGAAAAGATAAAAAATTTCCTTATACAAGAGGTATTTCATGGCCGGAAGACACTTAGATCTATCAGAGCGGCGTACAACTATCGTATGCCAAATTTCTGCTAACCGGTGAATGCCAAGATGAAAACCCTATTCATCTTCTGCCAAACCTTGGCATGACTAGCGACTACCTACAGACATTTGGAAATTACTGTAAAAATTCTCAATTCCTTAACTTTATGGATTTAGGCTTTACTTCGTGGAAGTTGCATATATCCACAGCATCGTTGGAAACAACGTGCTTTGAAACATAATTCAATTATTTGGTGCCAAATAATAATTTTGTGGAAAACCAAGTTGTTCCTTCCGATGTTATGAATTCATCATTGGGTTTAGCTTTCTAAGCGATGTAAAAACATCTGTAGTCGAGGATAGAAAGGCTAAACAAATAAAGACTAAACGCACTAGAGTATATGGGCAGATTCCCTTACTTAAATGAGAGAGAGAGAGCTGCTAATTAGGTGGCAAGGTTGGAATAAGCAAAAGGGGAAGATTAATCTGATGAACCCAGGCAGAGAAGGCTTTCTATCAGAGGACTCAATTATTAAGAGATCGAGTAAGAGAGAGGGTACAATTCTCTAAATGGAATATTGTTTTCTCCGGTGTTGGAAAACAGCAGGAGCAGAGATCTGAAACCTGAATGTATATCTGTAGTAAATCTGAAACAATGGAAATTATGTGCTTCAAAAGGGTGGCGTAAATAGAATAGATAGACTGTGTAGCTGAATACCGTGTCAAAGAAAGGACGAAAAGAAAAAAAAATACGGGACACATTTTGAGGCACGGCAGCACACCGAAGACCATAATAGAAAGAACAAGAGAAGGGAAGAAGTAAATGAGAAATGAGCGAGAATAAAGTGATGGAGGACGTCAGCACCACGAAGCAATTGAGATAAGATCTTGGCGGATAAAAAAGATTGGTTGGAGGAATCCCACAAACTAATACAAGGATTGAGTACTTATGGATATGATTGAATGAGTGATTTCCTACGAATGCGGAATGATTGTCTACGTCAATCTTAAAGTTAATATTAATCTTACTTTTAACCGACTCATAAATGACGCAGGAGTAGCTGATTTCTAGTGCACAGAATGAATGATATTATGTGCATTCCTACATTTAAATTAACCATCGCCCTATTCTAGAGTAAAATCAGTATTTTTTCAGTTTATCAACTGGGATTATACTCCCAAGCCGGATAATTACACTAAAGTCACACACAAAATGTATTCACAAAACAAAAAAATAATTCACAATGATAATTCAACCATTTCTACTCACGCTAAATGACAAATATTCACCAAATTACCCTTTGTGGTACAAACTATATAGCTGGGAAAACTCAATATCTCCATAATTCACGGAATTAAATGCAAACGGGAGCATTGTTTGCAATGGAAAAATGACTGATCAACCTTTTGATGGGGGAATGAGGAGCCAAATATGTACCTGTGCTCTTAAGATATATTCATCTATTTAAGTAATATATGGTTTTTTCCCTTGATTCTTAAGTGAAATGAGAAGGTGAAAAGAAATTTCAATTGAAGTTATTACTCTTGATTTATCATCAGTTTCATCCAGCTTGCATCCAAAAAAACTGAATTCCAATTGCGGCACAGTGTTTAGCGATCCAAAACTTCTATTCTTGACATATTCTCAGTTTTATTATAGATCTCGAGTATCTCAAGCTGAGAAAATTCCATACAATTAGCAGAATTTATTTCATAATACAAGAGCAAATTTATGCGCAAAGGGGATATCACCCAATTTCTGAAATGAACTCCCACCCAAACCTACATGCTGCAGGAGGAAGAAAGTAGGAGATGTTTTGCCTCCCGCGACGTTATCGGCACAAGTGACCATGTTTGCCGGACGGCCTTATAAAAAAATCAATCTAAAGTATTTTCGAAGAGTAGTCTTTTGCCAAGATCAATCTTTGATATTACTGAAAAATCATATCCGTTTATTCTTCTCCTCAAAAACTCCTCTTGGATCAAAGCAGTCTACGACTCAAAGGACAATTAGATAAGAGAGAGAGAGAGAGCGCAATTCGTACTAATTCAGGGTTAAATTTCCCGAATTTAGAGAGCAGAAATCCCAATTCGTAAAGCATTTAGATACTGAACATACTACCAGGTTAAAATTCGGATGATGCTCACAGATATCCTAAGTGAACACAGTCTGTAAGATATTACCATCATATATCAGATCAACCTTCCAGCCAAAGGTTGAGTTTTGCACGCATTTATTACTACAGGGTGCATAGTGTGGCGCTATAAATTAAGTGAGGCTTTATTTGTACCCGTGACAATAGCGCAATGACGGTCTTAAAGTTGGCTATTACTTCCCTTCCATCAACTCAGGGAAATGGAGGGAGAGGTAAGGAGGGAGATGAGTTAGCCAACTCATGCTGTTAATGTGTAACAGAGCAGAATTGTGTTATGCAATTAGACGGAAATTCGGGACCAATTTTAAGAAATGCACAGGTGTTTTTAGTTATACAAAAATGTTCCATTTGATCTGGCGCCTCCAAGAACTGCGGCATCCCTTCTCGTTAGTACACTCCCAACGTTTTAAGGGAATAAACCTCCCGATCGATTACTCCATATGAAATAACTTCGGCCTCATATGACTCGAAGTTGTTCCTAAATATACTCGTATGTAACTAGATGAAAGTTTAGGGAAGCATACACTAACAGAATAAAATATTTGTGTGAATGACAATTGTTCTTAAAAATTAAGACACGCAGAATATAGATGTGCAATGCAGAAATTTCACTTGAACAATAATTGGAAATAATTTTTTGTGTGAATGAAAGTTGCGACGATTTAAATGAAATTGTAGAGCAAACAATCACAAACACCGAGTCATTATTTTCAAAGATTCTACTTGCGTACGATCTATGCGTACAAGGTTCAGGATGTGAACGAAAGAGACCCAATCAAGACGCAATCAAGGATGCTAATGACGCGCGCGTCGTATGCGTCAGATAATGTGATTGATAAGGGAAAGGCAATCACCATCCAACAAATTTCGCTCGACATAACATTGCATTCATTGTTGCGAGGGTCGTCAAATCGGTGACAATAAACATAAAAGGCCACGGAGGAGGAAATTCGCGATGTCGGTCGTGATAGCGAAGACTCGCTGGAAGAATCCGTCATTGCTAACCTGGATTCGGTGCAGTAACTTATATGGTTTCTTTCGTGTGATAAATACTCAAAACGATTCTTCTTTCAGTGTCGAACAATTACTTTTGCTTATCAAAATGCGAGAGAAAATTGTTACCCATTTCAACTTTGAAGTAAGAAGAAAGGTTTCACCAACATTTGACTGACAGTCAATCATTTAACCTATCATTCCTTAATGATTGATTAATCGTGACAAGGATCCCTGTATTTAGTTATTACTTGTAAAGGGATTAAGTTCCTGGCTCAGCAATTTGATCATTGAATTCTATTTACTTTCTTTGGAGAAAAGCAAACAATGATCAAATCAGGAAGTGATTAGGGATTGTTGTGCGGTGTGAAATCAGACCTGAATATTCCTTCTGACCAATGTTTTCTTTCGGCACCTTTAAAAATTTTAAAGAAATACTTTCAAACACGAACGCTCATTTTTATGTTGTTGTCGGTTGCAATGAAAATTCCACTATCGTTCTTTGGCGAAATCGCTCGGACGGCCCTGAGAACAATGACCTACTATATGACCCAAAGGTACCTCCCTTATTCGACAACTTTCATATCGATCAACGCAGACTACATGTAGATTGCTGAGGAGGGTTTTAAGGTCTTAC
This sequence comes from Hetaerina titia, assembly GCA_037158775.1. NCBI lineage: Eukaryota > Metazoa > Arthropoda > Insecta > Odonata > Calopterygidae > Hetaerina > Hetaerina titia. Next base: position 80,863,377 of record CM073769.1, on the reverse strand, counting down.
GTATTTTGTGACTCAAATTGTCATCTTCCTTCTAGGTGATCGTCTTAATGATATGAATAAAATTATTCCCGAAGGTGATCACCGTAATTCGAAAGAAGTTTAAGTCACAAATATGATCCCCACAGATAAGACAGGAGAACGCGTTTCCTCAAAAAAAACCAATCGAAAACTTTCCTTAAGGAGCTAGCTCACCATACTCAGCCATGATCTAATTAATTCTGTAAATTGTGTATAGTACATCTTTATAATTACAAGTGAATCAAAATGGGTGGACTATTCAATTAATTTCACCTTCTGCAGGAATGGCTAACTATCTTTTTATTCCTTAATACTATGCAATTTTTTTGATTTCCCGTACCTATTGAATAACTGAGATTCATCTTGCGAATTGAAACAAACGCACTCTTGATCACGTCGATTAATAGAAATATATGCATATCTCGATATGTATGATTTTTTCACCAAATTTTAAATAATATAATGTTTAAAACTCATATTTAACATGACTACTTCCTGTTAATAATGTTCCCGATTGTCTCTTGAAATAATTGAACCATTGGGATATCTATAAGAGATTTTCATGAATTTCTCATTCTTGAATAGATATCCATTAATAGCCCACAGCAATAATGGTTCAGCAATACATATACATATTGAGATAACATAGTAGAGAGATGAGAGGGAAGGAATGTTACCCTGCAGAGCTATCACATTTTTCACGAAGCAGGAAGCTCCAATGAAGTAGAGCTCTTAGACCGTTTAGATACATAAGATAACCAATTTTATGATCAGGTTATAGCGTGCCTTTCCGAAAAAAAATTTATATTGGTGAGTTTTTGAGAGAACAACGTTTGGGAATTTTTCTAATCGTTTTGTCGGCGTTGTGTTCCTATCCCATATAAAATATGGTACCTTAGTACATCTCATTCATCCACGACAAATCGACGTCTAACCTTTCTCCACTCTGGGAGGATGAGGACACCATTGAAGTCTCCCTCATGTCGACCAGAGGATATCCAATCACGTAAGATCTCGTTGGTTAACTATCACCGTAACTCTAACCGATTCTTCTATTTTCGAAGCATCCCATCCGAAGACACACTCGAGAAAAGAGCCGAAGCACTTAAACTGTAATCAACCGTCAGAGAACACACGTTTGATATGGGAAGCACTCTTTTCAATGGATAAAATGCAACTGCCGTCTCTCTCGTGGCCTACGCTGCCTCGATCCTCCGCGTCTGCCCTCCCACGCTTCCAGTTCTTCTTCCTTCAACCCTTTCCCCTCCTACCCCCACCTTCCCTCGTCTTTCTCATCTCCCTCCTTTCCACACGCGTCCGCTCCCTCCTCTGGGCGTACTTTTTCTCTATCAGCGGATCTCAGACCTCGCCCGTGGACGATCCTCGTCCAGGATTGCTGAGCGGCTCTGGTGTCTCCGTCAAAAACCTGCCCTATTGGTGCCTTGTTATCCGTTTATTTCCTTAACTACATATTTGCACCCTTTACAATAAAAATGAAATCTTTGTCTCAAATCCAGTTTATTAAAAAAGTTAAGCAAGAAATTTTTAAGAAATTATTTGTTTTGCCAAATCATACAGCCTAAAATGCTGGCACAATTATTATCGTGAGTACTTTAAGTAGTCTTTCGTGGCCTTTATCCATTGAACTCCGGATCCTCACCATGATTTCCGCCATGTCACCGCTTGCAAACGGCTGCCAATCTAATCACTGTAGGTTCTAATATAAGGAATGACATAAAGTATTTACTTTAGATTTCGCTCTACTGAAATATGCTTTCAAGTTCCTTAAAATATGACTTCTGTAAAAGGGTTCAGATTTCCTTTTTTATGCCGCTGACGGGGTTCTTTTTCAGCCCCTGATAATAATGAAGCACTCCCCTTCATGCAGGCCAAAAAACCTACTGTACTCCTCTCTCTCAATCCCATACCTAACTTATTCCATTTGTAACACCTTTCTGTAACAAAACTTACCTGTCGGCATTGTCCATCCATTGTTTCTGCAATTATCGTGATTACTGTTGGGGAAACCCTCGGTGTAAAATATTATTTGCTACAACTAGCATTCTATAGTTGATTATTGCGGCGCGGTAATCATTTTGGCAAAATAATTAGGTTTTAAGATTAAGATAACCTTCATCCTCATGGGCACGTGGTACTTGATCACCTTTGCTAATATTTTTTAGTTTAGCCTCGAATCTGATGGAGCATCCAATGCTCAATACTTTTAATGGTTATCCCATTGAAATACACTCAAAGAAACAAATATAGAGCTAACATTTTCTGCAATAGTCCTTTTGTAAAAGATTCATCCTCACAAACATGCACGTCAAGGGCATAAGCCACCTCACTTGGATGAAATCAACATGAAAAGTGTAGTTTCAAGAAACTGTAACAGTAACTTTAACGGACTCACCCGCTATGTGTGCATTATAATGCAACCATTTCAGAGAGTAAAAATCATTCGCCTTGACCGGGATTCGAACCCGGATCCCTCGATATCCGGCCGAGTGCTTTAACCAATTAAGCTACCGAGACGTCCTCTTACACTCTGAAATTATGGAGGCTTTAAAGGAACAAGATGTTATGACGAAATACCGTACATACAATGTCACAGGCATTCGTAGTCGTGCGCGACGCGCCACAGTCCACGATGTTAATAAAGCCAATTTTTCGGTAGCCAATTGTAGCCATTCAATAGCCATTGTAGCAATTCGGTAGCCAATTAATAATAAAGCCAATTTTTCGGTAGCTTAATTGGTTAAAGCACTCGGCCGGATATCGAGGGATCCGGGTTCGAATCCCGGTCAAGGCGAATGATTTTTACTCTCTGAAATGGTTGCATGAAAAGTGTAGGTTACCAAACAAATAAGGTCTCCCCCTTCCTTCATCTCTTCCTCCAGTTCTATTTGACTCGTAAACAAATCCTCAGTCGGTAGGATTCGAAAGTACACTCCCAGAGGGAATTCTGGCATCTGATTTCTAGCCAGACGCCTTAATCACTCGGCCACGACTGCACATTAATTACTGTAGTATAATCATCAATAATGAAATTTATTCCAATTTAGTTCAGATCTAAAAGTATTTATGAAATTATTTCAACATGCTTCCCCAACATATTCCTTTAGCAGAACACATATTATATTCCAATCCGTAACTTTGGTTTTCGGTGGACAGCATGCATTCCGATTAAAGTCAGATGCCTTCCTTACTGGGAATCGATGATCGCTATTGATAATTAAATAAATGGTAATAAACACCATTGGGCATTAGGGAGGAGGTCAGTTACGTATTCGTCGAAATATCAGAAGGAATCATTCTAAAAAAGTCACAAACAATCAGAAAAGAGCTTAAAGATTACGTTTCTGGTTACTTATCAAATATTTTAACAGGTTTATGAGTAATATGGCTGCTAAAGGAAGGCTCTAATATAATATGCCTACTTACGACCAATGAAAGACCTGTCTATTATGGGTTTGTTTGTATTTCACATAATTTACATGTGTACTATTTTCTGCCAAAAAAAAAGAATGTTTCAAAAGGATAGTCGTAACCAATCAACAGCGGACATTGGCATAGACTGTGATACTGGGATGTGTCGTACGATATTATTATAAATGACAGGAAAATCCAAATCTTATTTCAACACCCGTAGACGCCAAGGGCAACGCCGGTGTCATGATTAAAATTGATGTTATACGAAATACATGAAGCCATCTACAATTTATTGCTGAAACTTTAGAAAAAAAATTACGGTGGCCATAGTTATATATTTATTTTACATAGCTGTGTATTTCGCCCCGAGCTGACCTCCGATTCCCTTTCTCATCCACACCCACTTTCCCAAACTCTCCACTCTTCTTTGTAAGTGGTCCCCCTCTTTTACGAGGTCGTTTTTACGACCCGGAGGATAATGGATTCGTGTTATACCAGCAGGAATGGGGCAACCCCCTAGGATGCTCCTCAACAGTCACTTTGAGTTTTCCAGGAGCCGAGTTAATACAACGTCGGCAATACTCGAGAGAGAGAGAGAGAGAGAGTTTTAGAAGAGAGGGATTTAGCATGTTAGCATCCGATGAAACGTTGAGTATTTTGCTCCCATTATAGATGTCTTTATTTTGTTGTTGTGCCATATTTATTGCCTAGTTAATCTTATTTATTCACAATATACTAATGTTGCTCATCTTTAATTAACTAATCGTACATTTTTCCGATACTAAATTCCCTGGGAAGACGGTGGAGCCGGAGGGTAATACTATAAGTCGTTCCGATAAATTGACATCCAATTCCTATAAGAAGCTTCAAGCTTTGCCCAAACGAACCAATTTCCTTCAGGTACCCGTATCCCCTTGGCCAATCGACCCTTCCTCAAAGACAGCCTATATTTTTTATTCGACCCTTCTTCTTTACTTATCGCTCCCGCACATTTGCTCCCCGCCCAATTCCAACCGGTAAGTATGAACCGACACTTTATCAGTCTCCATGCACCAGTTTATCGCAGGAAACAAATAAATCCCCAAGGAGGAGAATCCAAGTGTAAATAATCGAGGGGATCCGCCACCATGAGACACTTCCCCAAGGCGTTCGACTTGGCGGCTATTCGCGCGTTCGTGTCCCCTCGGATAAAACGTCATCCCTCGCCCCTCCCCCACTTGCGACACTCAAAGTCAATCCAAACCAGATAAGGATTTTCCATGACTTACTTTTTTTGATCGCTAAGCTCGCTCATGCGAAACGTTTCCTCGCCTCGTACGAATGACGTTCACTTTAGGGGACGCTGTTCCCGATGCAGCGTCAATTCTTTTGAGCACCGACAGCGAAGGTTTATTGCACAGTGACTTTTAATAATCAAACTACTAAGTTTATGAAACACAACACATAAACCACTAAAAGTTTATGTGGAAAAGTAAAGTGGTTTGATTATTAAAAGTCAGTATGAAGATTTTCCACCAAGTTACGCCAGAAACTGTTTTATTTATTGCAAAGTTCATCTCAATGCAGACTGAAGCGAGTGCGTGATGTAGAGTCCGGGTTACTTGCGAAATATTTTGGGGAATCCATGAATGTACTGGAGGAATATCTGCGTGTAAACGTTACTCCCATTAAAAAAGACACAAAGAAAGAGTAGTAGGTTATTAGGGGAGACGATTAGCCGCTGTAATCATTTGTGCCATTAGGGATAGGTGGGTCATTTGGGTAGGGGTGGGCTGTTCAGAGAATGGAGGAAGAAGGGTGCATTAGTCTAATATTAACGATAGAAGCCAAGAGGTCCACAATTTAACGTCCCGTCCCACGGACGAAATACTTGATGTGCCCATCTTCATAAAGCACCCCGAGCAGGGATCGGGATACCGCTGAAATATCCTGCTACATTCGAGTAACCTAGGCCCGATATTAGCCACAGCACCACCCAAATATGTACAAAATAGTTACGTTACATTTTTTTCAAAAACAATAATTCTATAAAAGGTGCCCTAAGGACTAATGATCAATGAAAAATTACTCGTTGAATAGTAAGTATTTTATGTGATAGGTTCACTCCTTATGTTAATGAGAATGTCTTTAAAGGTAAATGCTGCTTGCACACATCTGATTATCAATAATCATGAATATATTCACATTAAACTTGTACTTTCTGAGAATCATCTACTCCGGCAAATTGGAATTAGAGGGCAAAAGGAAGAAAAACGAAGCTTTTTCATTAATCATTACCTTCAATTAAAAATAAGTACCCACCACAATTATATATCTATCTACCAGTAATTATTATTGGAAAGTTTAACTGATTGGTTAAAAAATAAATAATGCTCTATCTGAACTGTTGTCTCCCACGAAAATATAAAGACGGAAAAACAGCCCTCCTTGCATCCCTGCACCTTTGCAGACTGTGGTTCGACGATGCATATATTACAATTCAAATAGGGTAAGCACGTGTCCTACACTTCAATATATCTGTAGAAAACTATGTTCATCAAGGATTATTGTTCTAGCCACCTGATTCCACAGCAACGTTAATACAAAACCGAAATAAATTTTTTCATGAAGATATAAAGATATTAATGAAATAGTGATATTTTGGGGAAATATTTGTGGAAATTTGAAGAAAGTTCCATTATTTCGCATTTTTTCAAATCGTAATGAAACGCTCGCTGTTTTAAAAGGTTAAAAAAAACAGAAGAGCATTTTGACTTAATTTCCACTGCTATTTACTTAGAATCCCATCGAGATTGCTTTGTGTCAAATATAACCGGCACCAACTCGAGCCGTCCTAAGATAGTCTCTTTTCGTATTTCTTAGTTAACTTTTAATCTGAATTAGCCCGTATTGAATGAGGGGAATTACACAACGTGAACTCCAAATCATATCAATTCAAAATATACACGTGGGAGGCTAAACATTGTGGCATAAACCATGTCGCAGCATTTTCTTTTTCCTCTTAACGTAACAAAATTCAATGAGAAAAACCGGAAGAAACTTATTCGGTTGCAACCTTGGAGGCGTTGAATACACGAATATGCAACGCCACGCTTATGCGCAGAGTGTATGCCACGTTCGTACAACGTCCATTATTTTTTCGAAGCGCATGTAAATAGTGAAACAGAGTAATGGCGTAATCCGATCTAGAGCATGGTTACGACGTCGTACTTTCTTCTTTCTTGCAAAAACGCTTAGAGCCTATAACTATGACCATTAAATTTTAATAGAAACAATTGAAAATGCTAATTTCAGTAGCAAATAGTTTCATTAATCTTTTACTGCACGTTATGTGAAATATCACTATAATTCAGGCGGTCTATACAAAACCTTAAATTAGTAGAAAATTTAAGAACCTTCGGGGAATAATCATTGCCAGCACTCTTCACGTAGGGATGAGCTTTCTTTATACAATGAACATGCATCTTTTATATTCTTTATGAGTTAAAAATCCACACTTGTCTCTCTGCATCAGAATGAAATGCTACAATCCTACAACATCTTTCACGTGACATTTCAATACCAACGGTACATTCATGCATTTGAACAGAATCAATTATGATAGCATAGTGCTGCCATCATTCACACAGCTTCGGTCGAGAAGTGAAAATGAAACGCCTCAGAACCAGGGAGGGAGGAATAATGGAGCAGTATCCATTCATCTGAAAGCCATGAAGGGTAGAGATTGCGATTGCACATGATGATCCGATAGTTCAATGAGATTGCTCCAGGAGAGAGTCCCGCGGGAGAAGTAGTTTTATTATAACTGAGGTCTCGGTCAACATTCTTATGTAGAGTGCATATCAAAGGTTACTAATCCAACGGCGTTTTAAAGAAATCGATACCTGCAAGATCATTTGCGTCGGGTTTCATAACAGACATAACAAGAAATACGCATAAAAAGTAACGTGGAATTAGTGGCACACTTGCAGGGACATTGAATTTTATGGATATAGACAGAAATATTAACACATCAAACATAAGGAATTATTTATTTTTAAATTAAACATGAAATTTTACTCTTTAGCTGATCTTAGGCTTCACGTAAAGTGACACACGAGAATAATCACACAATGAAATAGTTTGAAACATGTGGATGTAACAGCTGTTTTATAACAAGTTTGAAAACCATGGTAAACAGAATGTTCAATATTTCCTCCGAAGTCCCAGTTCCCACCAGATCACAAAGTGTATTTCAAGTGAGAGATGAGGTCATTAAAATGCGTTGATTCGACGAAAATATACTCTCTCCGGGTAGTGGTTTTTAATTGAATCATTTTTTTCTTCTTAGTTTCGAATGACTGGCGTGAAAAAGAATTCAATTTTCAGTTTTTTAATGTGCTAATTAATCATGTTCTTTTTTGGCAGAGACAAATAGATGTGAATGGACATATGTCTCACTTATCTTAATTTTGTGCCCTTTGACCTTAGTCTTAGCCGCCGTCATCCTCGCGACACTATCATTTGCCCTCAGTGCTCTTGACCAACTTGCCTAGTAGATAGCCGTTCAAAAAATCATGTTAACATTGCGAAAACACATCGATTCATGCAATGACCTTTGAGATATTGTTTCTATAGAGCCTTCTAAAAGCAAAGGAAATTCATCATCAAGGAGGTTGTGCTAATTGGATACAATAATTATATAAAACTCGCGTTTCCTTCTGGTGTTACAGCCTCAATTACACTTCCTATTTTAAGAAATATTTAGCACATGATGAACATAAATCGAAAAACAAAATATTTTTTGAACGAACAGAACTTAACAAGTCCTAAATATTATACAATGTACTGGTTGAATCGATTTACTTCGAGATAATTAATGAGAATATTATTTTGGTCGTAAAACGCAGCCACCACATGACGAACAACAGGCACTTTATCATCAATAACATTAGTACGTAAATGTTTAATCCAGGATCAAATTTCCAGAATTTTAGTGTATTCGACAGATGGGGAAGCTGAACGGCGTGATCTTGGGACATATTTAACGATTGGATTGAGTAAATAATTCTCAGTTGTCTCAATTGTTTGTTTCCTCCTGAGCTGAACAGTGTCTCGTATATGTAGAGATTTATACAGATTCCTCTTCTTGTGAAGATTCGTTTGGACCCTCGCCGGTCAGGAGATCAATTTTGTCCGGGTTATAAAGGACGGAACTTATCCAATCGGAATAGCACGTTGTTTCGGTGTACACTCCTGGAAATCGAGCTCTTCCGCAACCCAAACCCCAGCTTACAATACCACAGAGGTAGTATCTCTTTTCCTTTGGGTGAAGACACGCAAGTGGTCCACCGGAGTCACCCTGCACCCAGCGAGGAAAGGAAAAAACGCACGTTAGCGGTCACTTGCCACTTGGAAAATATCATGATAATTTAAAATTAGAATGCTGACCTGGAAATCGTTGAAATAATGGAAAATCGAAGCTAATATAATATTAATATCCCTGTGGATAATTTGGATAATTTTAAGAGAAAGTGCTCAAAATACAATGCTAAAATGTGCTCGTTTTATAGCACTGTTTAGAGACTTTTTTTAAAGAGAAAAAATAAGTAAGCATCTTCAACGACCTGTATTGTAGCTCGGAAACAACCGATATTTTTCATTTATGACGTTCCATTTTAAATCTGATATTGGCTTTGATTGATATTTGCAAAGCAGGACGCAATTGATGCTTGGAAACCATTCAGAAGATAAGTGACTTAATGATCGGTGGGTCAAAAAAACATCAGCTTCAGAATTGTACCTGGAGTTACAACTATAAGAAACTAGTACATAAAAATGAACATTGGTATCCAGGCAGAAATGATGGAGATTCGGGAATCATGTGGGAAAGTGAGAAAACACTTTGAGGATTCCAGTATAATTATCTGATATCTGTCTGTCCGTTTTCGTCCGTGTTCTTGACCTTTTTTTATCATACGGTTCCGCAGGACAGATTTTTACCGTTTAGGCTGTGACAAAATTTGTGGAGAGTAATGAGACAATTACTCCGGTTTGCGGCGGGTTTTTTCATAACATGAGCATTTTTCATTTACCCACATTCAGGAAATGTGTCACCACACTGAGACCATGCACCAACGACAGTACTGAAGTAAGCATCCACATCATTCGGATCCGACAAACAGCTGATTATTCAGATTCTGACGTGAAAAATCGTGATTTCAATAAAGAAATCACCGCAATGTTAATTTCCACACTACGATTTTACTTCACCGAGCATGGTTTGCATGTAGACAACTTTAATCGTCATCAAGAACACATCAAGTTGTCGAAACCATGACTGGTGAAGTAAAATTGTGTTGTGAAAATTTACAAGGTGGTGTTTTACGTGTTTTATAGATATGAGCTGGTCATTTTTCTTTCTTTTTTTTTCAAAATGGTAATTATTTTCGATACCTTGCACGAGTCGTATCCTCCAGATTCCTCGAACCCTGCACATATTTGGCACGGGTGGAGGAACATTCCGTATCCGGCCTTCCTGTACAATACGCCGCAATTTACTTTCGGTACGAGCGGGAGCTCGACGAGCTGAAGGACCTCGGGAAGAGCAGGTTCCGTTTCCGAGAGTCTTCCCCAACCGGTCACAACTGCTTTGCCTAATTGACAAGGAACGTACATGAGCGTAAACAGTGGAGGAAAGTATTACATAATACAAATAATACCAACAGTGAAGCAGGGAATAAGAGTGAACTTCTCTGAGCCCATCCGAGCATAATTACCGAATGACTCTTAAACTGCCTTGTCTGGATTGACATCGAAAAGAGGGTTTAACGATAAACAATTTAATTAACGGTAACAAATTTACCAAAATGTTGGAGGTTACTGAAAATATGTACATCATAACGAATTTCAATAGATTCTTCTGTTACAATGGATCTCCAACCCTTTGCTTACTCCTCTCTAGAGAAACTGAACAAAACTCTCCAGCATCTCCCAAAGCATACTAGATAGCATAGTAGATTTCACTGATATAGCGTTTGAGAAAATCATAATTCAGTATGCCTTTTTACGAGAGTGGCCCCATAAGTACCCGGCCTGACCTAGAGATGGCGGTAGATGTTTGAAAAATGTTATTGTTTTGGAAAGTATGAAATCTATAAAGCATATGTTTCAAGTTTGAAGACGCCACGTTGTTTAGCATTTTTTTTGGCAGCCATCAATAGTGAATGTTTCCAGTGAATTTGTGAAAATGGAGAAAATTGGTCATCGTTATGTGGTACAATACTTTTACTTGAAAGGCCTCAGCCCAACCAATATAAAAACTGAACTGGATTCTACTCTGGGTGAGTCTGCTCCTTCGTTTACAGGAGTAAAATATTGGGTAGCAGTTTAAACAAGGCCGTACGAGCTGTCAAAAAGAGCATCGCATTGGTCGACAAAATGAGGGATGATCGTCGACTGAAAGTGCGCGAGCTAGCAGACATAGACACATCGTATACGAGTATGCAATATGACAATCTGATTTTTTCCACAATATGAAGAGAATCGACGATAAAATAGAGTTGTGGACTTTCGGATGCAGGGTACTAAAATATCAAATATCAATAATAAAATCATCTATAGCCTTAAAAAAGCAAAGGAGAGACAATTTTAGAGCCCTATCAAATAAGCCACTATTATCAATAAACCCTACAGAGTAAGCCACTGAATGTCTATTTCTCCTTTCGCCTAAAAAGGTATGATTAAAGGAGCGAATGAACACTTTAAAGATGGCGATGCCCGGTGACATTTGCTCCAAATTTTGAAACAGATGTCCTCCCGGGTGATTGAAAAATGCGCACACTAACTATTTCCTTCCACCACACCATTACATCATGCACTGTGCATACACTAGGGTCAAACCACGTTGCCACGGACAACGCCGAGAGCCACCGAGCATAAGTATATATGTGTAAGTTCATTGCTCTGTGAGTTTCCGTTAACCGATGTTGCTAGGATACATCGTAACAAATCTATTTGCCTCTCAAGCTATTTTTATGTGTAAAATGGAAATTAATGCCAGCATGAATAAACAGTTGTAGCGCTAGGGTAGAATCTTGTAATTAATATTAAGCTAAGCGATCGACTGCGAAGGCCATTTTCGATAGCCAATGGTATGTGCGAGTACTAATAGTTTCCTGTTGTAATTCTACAGGAGTATTCGCTTACAGTATGGCTAAATTCAATAATTCAGAAATTGATCGCAAACAGTACTCAATCAAACGCAAATAAAAAACTGAACCGTAATAAGAAGATAAGTTAAAAACAAAGACTTCCAATGGATGACCATTTTGATCTTTTTACCAGATTCATAATGACGTCCGGCTTTGGGTAGACATATCGGTGCCGTGGTATTGCCGTCCAAAATGATTTTCCGGTCCAGTAGGAGAAGGGCCAAGTCGTTAGAAAAGGTGGTGCTGTCGTAGCGGTTCATTACAATACGCTCCACGAAAGCTCTTTGCTCATTCCCTGGAAAGAAGCGAGAAGAAATAACACTCAGTATAAATCGCCTGATACCATTTATTTGTTATTACCTTTGAACCAGTGTAAATTAAAAGTCAGTCATATCAACATTCAATGAGAGTCATACCATAACTAATAAATTCATTTAATGTCAATATGTGATCACAGTACATAAAAAAGAAGAATAAAAGGACGCTAAAACCTTCTGGTAACTTGGTAAAAAATTCAGAAGAATTCTATAGGGAACTTCTGCAATTGGTATCCATGAATATTACGACATTTGTCTAAGGATTTTCTTGGAAACTCCGAGAAGATTTGCCAACAAAGACGAACATCTACGTTTTACAATTTAAGTCAAACACGGAAAATTTAATGGGACTGTCAACGAATAAGTTTTACGTACGTTAAGAATGAGACTTTTTGAAGTTGTGATCTTTCCCAGTTTTCCCAAAAAAATGTATCTAAAATTGTATCCTCCAAAAATGCGAAAATACCACCCGCAGTCACACGTCCATACCTTCTTCTTTATAGAGATTGTGGTCTCCAGCGACAATAAACATTTGATCCTTTGGTGTGTTGACGACACAATGCCCTGCCGTGACGACCCAAAAAGAGCTGATAAGAGCACCGCCACAGATGTGCTTGGATCCCGTGTGGGTGGACGCCTGGAGGGACACTTGCCACGGGAATTCTCCTGAAAATATGGCAAGGAAAGAAGCAGGATTAAACCGACTCTGTATCATTTTTAACAATTCAAGTAGCATCTTATTGACAAAATATATTGAAATGCGTTTTTCCGCACGCAGAAACCGCGACATGAATGGAGTCACAAGTTATACAATTACAAATCCCCACCTCCTAATTGCTTCTTTATCATAGGGGCTTAGTATGATCAATAATCATACTAAGACGAACTTTTTGCAGAGAAGCTCAACTCTTTTGAAAATGGATTCTGACAAACTCTTGCGTAAGAAATCAAGTATGCTATAGGAAAAGGTACCGACTGTCGAACTCAACAAATGAACAGCTCGGTTAAGTGACAAAACAAACAAGCTAGAAGGGATTTGAACTGTTGCCCGATAAGGAAGTTTATCTACCGGAATAAACTGAGGAATGGCGATATCAATAGAGAAAAAAAGTAGGGTCAGTCGTTCTTCGTAATTTGTGAGAATTATCCTGATTAGTACAACCTACGGTGTGCATACGGCACCCTTAGGAGTGTTGATTTTCGAATGTTGGATCTTGATCACATATTTAAAGGTTTGATTCATTTTTTTGTGAATGAACAGCAGGAGGAAAACAGAATATTTCGCATAATGTACAAATCATGAAGGAGTAAAGCAATAGTAATGTTCCAGCTATTATTTCAACACGTGTCCAACGAAATATCATGAACCGAGAGCTACGATTTGATGCAGCCGTGGCCACCTTTGGCCATTCTTCGATTATTGTTCCTCAATTAACTTTCTATATTATGTGCACTGGGCTACAATATAGACGGCATGTCGAAACCTATTCAACCAGAAAAATATCAGATAAGCGTTAGTTGAAATTATACATAGAATCAATCATTACAATTTTTATTTGTGACCCCATAGAAATTATTATAAGTCACACCTGCTGATTCCATTTGATGCATTTTTTCCTTCCACTCGAGTTTATGAATTTCCGTCTAACGCCGAACATTTGCCTTCTGCCTGGCATACGAATATTTATCCTATTCTACCGCTTAACTCCGAATAAGTAACACAGGCCCGCACAATAAATTGAGAGCGTATATTTTATTGGCATCATTTATAATTCCTTTTCAAAAACTTTAATTTTATGCTGCAGTATTAGCTGAATGTGTAGTGCACACGGTAAAATCGTTTCGCCCACAACGACGATGGAGGCAAAACGATATGCTGCTTTGAAATTTGGCTTTCGCTTGAACAAATTGACTGAATAGGTCTACGTAATGTTACAGAAAGTTTATGGAGAGTCTACTATTGAAAATTTAACTGAGAGTTCATCTCAAGTTGGTAAGGAAAAATCGCTAGGCGTTCGCGCGCAATATTTTTCACAGTCAAAGTCGACGTTACAGAAAGATGAGCAGTTCATTTTAAAGATTATCACTGCTCAAAACTAAGCCACATCATTCTTAGCCTGGGAGTAAAAGCTCCGTATGAAAATCTGCTGCATTACCAACACCAAAAATTGTCGAAGTGGTTTCACTTCTGGTGGTAAAGTCGTGAACACGTAGTTTTTCAGTATATCAGCACATCGTACTAGCGCACACAACTGCAAATAAATCATATTATACGGATGTAATCAAAGTTATTTAAAGCTGCATCAGTCGCAAAAGGCCTCGTTTTCAAGCAACAGGTTGAATGTTGCATATCGACGGAACACGGTAGGAAAGCTACCACTTCTAAACGGGGTGTTTAAATTCCATCATATCATGCGAAAACCAAAATTTGGTCCTAGGTGTACAATTGGGTAATGAGTGAAAATCCTAAGCAGCTCAAATGAGAAATAAAAATTAGCAGTAATTTAATTTTTATGTGCCTCGACGACAATGATCTTTCGCGGAAACAAGAGGACAAAGCATTTAGGCAAAAGAAAAGATATTTAAAAAATGGTCCAGTTTTTTATCTCCTTCCAATGAAATGGGTTTCAGAAAATAATATTCCATTCCCATTTCTTCCAATGTAACCCTGCAATGTGCGAACCTGAATTGATATTGTGTCCTGATTAAAACGCCTAGGGCGCGAGCTTTGATGCCTAGTAACCCTTTAATAGAGCAGAAAGGGTGACTTTCGAAAGCACTAGGTACTCATCAAAATTAGTCAATATGCCGCTTTAGCTTACATAATTAACTTAGATGGGTGACATTTTATAGAGCAATTTTTCATCTTTTCATAGTGTGAGCTGTGAAAATATTCTTTTTTCCCACTGCTCTTTGGTTCCATACTACTGTATCGCTCAGGGATTAAGATCCTGCCGCTCAGAATTTGCTCCTCGACGGTAGTATGACTTTAGACTTGGGGCGCAGTATCACAACTGCAATCTAATATCGCGTGGATTTAAGAGGAAATTATATTGCTATTTTATGTTTTCCTATATTATTTCCTAATGTTATTTTCTTCTTCACACCTTGTACCTTCTATCTGGACTTCATACTCTTAAAAAGTCCACTCTCTTCCTTCCTCCATCTCGATCAATTAACAATCTCCCTTATGACACGACCTATAACATTCCACTAACTCTCAATATTTCATTCAACAACTTATACCGCCTTCACCGAATTTCACCAGGTACTTCCTATCTACGCCTCCATATTTAAAACCTTGCCATAAGTCTTCACTTTTTACAATTATTTTCTCAAATCTTCTTCTTTATGTCCTCTTCTAAAAAGCCTCTAATCTAGACTCGTCGTATGGCCTCCAACGTCTGGTATTGGTTTCACACAGCAAAATTACCCATATTAAGGCATCTCCTAGGTTTTTTATTAATTATTTGCTCAATGGACCTGTCGTCAATTACCTTCTTCTTCCAAATACTTCTTTTGCCAATTCTATTCTTCTCCTAGAAATATTACCACTCAAGTAGTCCACATACGTGAACTTCTTGACCTGCTCTCGTTTATTTCCTTCAACTTTCAACATTTCCACCCTATGCTTGTTGAGAGTCAAAAGTTGGACCCTATAGCGGTTAACTTTCATATGTCTTACCTGTAAAGTACAAAACAAAAACTGAAATCCACTGTCTGTCTGACTTGTTACTCTTTGACCAACTAAACAAACCTAAATAAATTAATCACTCTGCATAAATAAATCATATGGTCGCCATAGTATTTTTTTCCCTTTTACATCCTGACATTTTATCTTTCTTTCTCGGTATAGTTTTTTTTTCCTTTTTACATGTTGACATTTGTCTTACCTTCTTGATTAATCTTCCCACGCCATCCCTCGTCTCAAACTAGGACTAAAAAGGTGGAGCAGGATAATCTGCAAATACGAGCTCCGTATTTCGTTGGCCCCAAAAACATGCTCCGATTAACGTCCATTTCACGTCATTTGCATTGCGACATGCGAGGAAATAGACCGCTTTAAGGACCTCAAAGGGACTCGCAATAATACGAACAAATCGTTGAATGAAGAAGGCTGATTTTTAGAAGAAATTTTCATCCGAAGGAATAACAAAAAGAAATATTAATCCCATAAGCACATTTACCAGACTTTCGTCACGCCAACACTTCTGTGACAGAACAACGAGTTTCCGTATTCTTCCTTCGCAACCCAGAATAGAAACGCTTCCGAATGATTCATGCCATAAGAAAAATTACACGACAAGAGTCGGGGGGGGATATGCTTATTGCGTGAAATTCAGATGGCAGGCGGGCACAGAGCGGAGGAAAAAACAGCGAAATAAATGGCAAACCCTCGAAAACCATTCCTCTCATCCCCACCCTGACCCCCTCTCTGGTCTTTCTTTCTTCCTTTTGACCTGTCATCGCCACCGCCACCCTTATTCATCCGTCATCTTGATGAGAACACGTTCAGAGGAAGGTTTTCCCCCTACCCTTCCCGCCCCTCCCCGTCCTCAAACCACCCATGGCCATCTGCAAGTTTTCTCCCATTCACCTCCCGGCAGAGATGAAAAATGCATAACCGTTCGTCATTATAATGTATATGTTGGATTTTCTATATTGCTATAAACGATTCTTTTGGACATGCCTAGGATCGTGCGCAGCAAGGCTGCGTAGATTGACTGACTAAAAACTCAGGTAATTAAATGAAGAAAACGAGGATCGGCTATTAATTGGTTTCAGGCATCTCAATTTTTCAATTCTATATTGGTTTATAAAATTCTGGAGCTTCAATGACCAATTGGTGTCGCAGTTAAGTAGAAGAATGCATAGCGTCCTGACATACGAAATCGAATCATCTCGTTGGAAATTTGCCCCTTCCATTTCACGTTAGTTTGTACACAAAATGAGTCTTAGACGAGGGTGCGGACAACATTCTGGCGACTTCAATCCATTTCAGCTCCTTATTCAAGCGATTCTTTAACTAAAAGTACAGAAAATTCTGCCGAAAAATGCTTTCGGAGAAGTGAAACTGATGAACGTCGAGCAGGAGTTATTTCGACGATCCTTTTCATATTTAAAGCACAATTGATATTTAACTCACAAAAAAGATCAATCGCACCGAGTAAAAATAATAATAATGGATATGAATATGACCATATATTTTAAATCAGGTGACTTCGAAAAAGGTGAAAGTAATATGTCCACCTTTCAAAGCTAGTTTGAACACCCCAGAACAATAGCGCTGTTGACTACTGCAAAATCTAATAAGGTCTGAGGCCAAGACCAAAGGACAAAAACGGCAGCATCTTACTAAAATAATTTTTGGCTATCCCTTATTGATAGGTTATCCCCATAGACTTTCAACTCGTCTTGGTGGAATTTAGCGCAGGACTGAACAAGCGAAACAACATGAATCACCTAACTCACAATGTCAGACAGATGGACGACTATTAATCAGTCGAAAAATTGGTCTTCGCACACTGAAATTCCAGGTTGATGCGTTTAGTATTTAAAGCACTGGGCACTCCTCAAATCCTTTAGAACAAAATGATATACACAGTATATCAAAATGACAAGAAAAAGTTTCAGACATTGTGTAAAAATAACATCTCATCCCCATTCCTATTCCGCATTTATTAGAAGTCATGAAAACGGATAAATTATTGCAGTTTTTCCATCTGTTTATAATGATCTCAGGAAATACATCTTTGAACTTACCGTCAGCGCTTTGTCTTCTGAATTCAAGCATATTTTTTCACAAGCATTTAAAAAAGTTAATACTCGAAGGTTAGAGAGCATATACTTCTACATCGTTAACGTTTTCAATACTCTCAGCCAGGGAGGGATGAGGCATCACAACACTCATTAATGAAGTACCATCATTAGCATATCTTATATTTCTACATCGGTACCGTCTTCACCACTCTGAGCCAGGGATGGGATATGATGACACTCATTAATGAAGTACCATCATTAGTAGGGCTCATATTTCTACGTCGTTACCGTTTTCGAAAATGCTAGTTAGGGATAGGAAATCAGGACTCATTAGTAAACTGCATCATTAGCGAGCCTTACCACTTACGTCGTTGATCAGATCTATCTACTGGCGGTTTTTCAATGTTTCGGAACAAAGACGTTAATTCATCATTCTTTTGGTCGAACGCAATGACGACTTAACTTAGGAAAACGCAATGAATGATTAGAAATATAGAGTTTACTGACGTCAATAATCTTTCCGGTAACAATCAATATAATCGGTCTAAGTAAAACAATTTCTGGCGTGATTTGGTGGAAAATCTTCAGATTGAAATTGAATAATAAACAACTTAGCTTTTCTACAGAGAATATTGTTATTTACGACCTAGGTTTCGTTATGGTATAGAAGATGTTATACGATAACGAAACCTAGGTCATAAATAAATGTTCTACATATTCAAGCGTAACTCTCAATGCAACAGGAACTATCGTAGCAAAAACGATCTGAATTGATACACATTTCGCGTCAGAAACCGAATTTTTGTCTTTGAAATTAGAATTACAATTTCTTTATAAATGATTAAAAAAAACGCCATCTCTTTTCTTATCTTAAGCAATTCTAATTTTTTTTTTAAATGGAAGAGCTTGATTTCACCGAAATACGATTTTTCCATCGGACGATCCCCAGTCAGTCACGAGATTTCGCAATACGAGATGCAAAAGTGTACTGATTATCATGGAGAATGCTTCGAAAAACAATAAAACAATTTTCAACAATACATTACCGTCTTTTTATTATCAGGCTGAAAATCCTCGTAGTAATGCGTCCTCTATGATTATAGGAACGAATGCCCAGCAATTCGACAGGTACAAATTTACGCTGCGTTGTTAATTTGAAGATAGTTCCCCAGTGATTTAATTTTTTTTTTAGTAAGTGACGATGTTTTAGAACTAGCCGCTTTGTCGCCCACCTTCTTTCCTACCGTCGTTAGCAGGAGGAAAAACAGCGGTCGATCCATCAACTGGGTGGAGTCGTGCATGCTACATCAATAACGCGGCAGTGGATCCCATGGTCAAATAATCGGTTCACGAACGAGACGAATAAAAAGGAAACACCTCGCTCCATAGCCATATTTCTCTCGAATACGTTCCAGACGGAAACTAATCTCTCTCCCGCTCACAGAATACAAAAAAGGACGCGGCAAAAGAAGCCCGACCACTTATCATTTTCCTCTGCAACCTTTACAAGAGCCAGAATTTTAATCCGGCTTCGACCTATGACGACGTCGTGGCAGGCACATGCATATATATTTTTTATTAGGATGATGTGCAGGTGAAAAGTTTTTTTTCTTTCTGCACGATGTGCACCTTTTTGTTCTCTCGCCTATATATGGCCGTACTGCGCGCCGTGCCGTTTTTTTCCGCCAGCTTCTGGAGAACTGTGAGCGGAAAAACATGAGCTCGTGAATCGCGTCATTGTCCGTTAAGGTTCTCAAAGCAATGGTAGTGTTTTCTCTGCCTTCCTTCTCTGGCGGTATCTTCAATTCTGAGCAGTTAGTCTTCCCTGGCAACTGAGGTAAACTCCCATTTCTTCAAATGCACGCATCGTAGTTCACTCTCCTAAAAACAAATGAATAGATGGAATGAAGTCACGAAAGTTTGATTTTTTTTTAGGATTACAGAAATTATGACCCAGGATGTACTAAAATTATTCGAGCTGAGGAGATGAAATGTCCATTGAAACTGTCGGAACATCTTCATCGTCATCGATGATTATTGGTTCTATTAGACAGGCCAACAGTGGTTTTGGTGCCGGAGCTTTTAATGCTGATTTAAAGAACAATTGGGGTGCTGAATCCAATTATGACACTAGTTTTTTCCTATCAGCTATAGTTTTCAAGATATAAATATGCTGTTACTTACGTAAAAAAATCTTCTACATGATGATATGGGAATATTATATTAATAATTATCTCATTGGCCTACAATATAGAAATATACATAAAACTTATTGACAGTTTATTGAAAATAAAAGGAACACCGCAGAGTGGTTATAAATTAGTATACTTATAGATTTATTTAACTTTGAAAATTATTTTCTGGAATACTAGTATATCAAATATTAAAACAACTAATCGTAAGATGTGCCATATCTAAAAAAGTAGAGCTGTTAGATAAAAACGGATTTCATATTTGGACTCAGCTCTACAAATATAGTTAAAATCATCACAAAGATTCCCGGCACCAAAAAAAAAATTTTTTTGTAGGCCTGTGTTATTAATTTAACTCAACTCTTCACTTCACTGTCAAATCTTCGGCTAACTCCTTCCATGGCTTTCAAGTTTCTTCGTGTTCAATATTTTCATATCTTCGTGTATCTCAATCTGAGCTTTCTGCATTTCTTCTCGTCCATTTTTTTCCAAAATGTCTGTCAATTATTCATCAAAATTTCTTCTACACATTTCTTAAAGCATTAAATATTTCAAATAGCATTTTCCTTCAGAACTATTAAGCGAGAAATAAGTTTAAGAATTTCCTGGTAATTCTTCCATTAGCCTTTATATAGTATTACCAATCGTTCCACATGTCTCAAACCCTCATATCAGTTTCTTAATAATTTTAAATTACACCTGCAAACTATAGAACAAAATTCCAGGTTTTATTCTGAACTCGAGTTAAGTGGCTTTTTCATGATAAACTGGACTTATTTGTGAGTCTACTACTCTTTAAACCTCAACCACGAGTAACGGCGTACAGCAATGGTATTCGGGCACTGAGCGTGGCGTTTTCATTAAATTTTATATTTTTATCCAAATTAATTGAGCTATTAAAAATTTCAGATAAATTGTTCGTTGAGAGTCAACTGGAAAAATACTCCCGACAAATGTTCTCCTTTAAGTCCACTTAAAAATGGTTTTATGCCTTACCATTCCATCAAAACTCTAAATCTATCAGTTCTGACAGATATACAGTTTTGAAAAAAAAACATTTTTTTGTGAATGCTAAATTGAGACACACATGCCGAATAGAATCGGTTTGAGACACTCCTTGTTGAGTCTCGAGAGGTAGGTGTACAATTGAAAATTTAACTCTTGGGTCACCATAAGGTGTACCTTACAATATTATCTGTGATGCAAAATTTTCAGGATTTAATAGATACACTCATTTAAGGAGCAGAAAGATGGATGCCGTGCGTCGACAGCGTCCATATATGCTTGGTGTGGCCGAAATGGTTGATGGAGCATCTGCCTTAGTTTACCTCAAACAGCAACAACTTGAACACTAAAGCATAACTTCTTGAGCAATACAAAGAAGTACCACACACGTCAACAATTTCAGGAATAAAATAGTGTTTTTTATTTTGGATATGTATGACTTTCAAGTGATGACATTTGATTTTGTCTAAGCTGAAGTGAGACGACAATACTTACAGATTGAAAGGCGATGGCCGCTCGAAGAATCCCATTTTAACCATCTGTTACGACCAATGCCGTATTACGCAATACTATCAGAAAACTGAATGCTATGTCGTAATTTTTTTTCTTCCAAATTGAAACTTTAGTTGTATTATAACCTTAATTTCCAGTCGATTTTTGATGATACGCAACCGTTACATGAGATGAAGTTGAAAGTTTGAATTTTATTCAGATATCTGCCTGTGAGTTCGTGCAAAGAGAACCACGTTAGCCATTTCCAGGACCTAAAATGTTGGTATTGTCATTAATTCTAATTGATCTACCAACTCATCGTATATTAAAGACAGCCTATGGTGAGGCATAAACGTATTTAACGGCACGAAATAGATTATCGTTGAAACAGCCCTTCAACCTGAACTCGCGTTATGCTTAAGTTAGCCATCGGTCATGCATGCTTTCATATGTTTGCCTTATTTGACACCCAGGGGCTACCAGCGTTCCGAATTCCAGATCTTTGGCACATCTGGAAGTTAACACACGTATCAGTTCCTTGAAGTGTGCTGTGAAACAGAATGTAGGGAAAACTGGATGGATAAAACCCAGAATGGCTCAAGTATTAATTTAAGTTATTTTTCATCTATTAATTGACAAACAGCCTGTACTTTAGACAGGCAAACCTTCTAGAGGAGCATTGTTCCATAAGGGGGCAAAGAAAAACTCTAGGCAATTCTAACTTGTCAATTCATCAGGTTTAGCATCATAGCTTAGGAATCAATGGAAGATTAGCACACCAATTATCGAGATATATTGTATGGAAGAAAGACATTAAGAGGTAGTTATTACGACTAGAAAGTATTTTCGATGTCACCCGTTAAAACCTTGTATCAAGCCATTAATAGTTGCGGGCAAATAGACAAAAGACCTGAATTTTCGGGGCCTGAAAGAATCACAAAGAGTAAGAATGCTAGAAAAGTGTCGTTTTTTGGGTTAATTTTATCCAACGAATGATTTTCACAACGAATTTGAGATAAAAGCTCAAAGGAAAGTGGATTAAAACACGGGGCAGATGGGCGAATTCTTGCCATTCGCAATTATTTAGCTATGTACGAGGGTCATCCGGAAAGTAGTACCCGTTCGCGCCGCATGAAGTGCTGACGACGCGAGTAGCCGCTGGACGAGGTCAGATAGCTTCAGTGGCTTGTCTGCCTTCTCTGAGCCAAGTTGCGTGACGCTAGAATTGCCTGTGTTGTTTCTGTGATTGTTTACAATGTTTAAAAAAATTGAGAACGCCGCCAGTTGTGAAGTGAGGGCAGTGATTAAATTCCTCAATGCAAGAAACGTTCGCCCATGTGATATTCATCGCCAATTAAAGGAGGTGTATGGAGACAATGTAATGGACGAGTCGTCTGTTCGGCGGTGGTGTCGCAACTTCAACATGGGGAGGGGGAACACACACGACGATGAGCGTTCGGGGAGACCGTCTGTCATTACAGACCAACTGGTGAGCTCAGTTGACGAATTCGTGAGGAACGATCGGCGCGTCACAATTGATGACATCTGTGAGCATTTTCCCAATGTTTCTCGAACAATTGTTCATGAAATTGTTAAACACCATCTGCATTATGCAAAAATTTGTGCAAGATGGGTCCCTCGCATGCTTACAGATGAGCACAAAACCAAGCGTATGGCTGCAGCACTGACGTTTTTGGGACGTTATTCTGATGAAGGAGACTCTTTCTTGACTCGCATAATTACTGGTGACGAAACATGGGTTTGTTATGCATCACCTGAGAGTAAACGACAGTCAATGGAGTGGCATCATGCTCATTCACCAAACAAACCAAAAAAATTCAAGACAGTTCTGTCCACCAGGAAACTCATGGCAACCATTTTCTGGGATCGACGAGGTGTATTGCTTATTGATTTTATGGCCCGTGGAGACACTATCAATGCCAATGCGTATTGTGAAACATTAAAGAAATTACGGCGGGCAATACAAAATCGGCGGCGAGGTCTATTGTCTACTGGTGTCATTCTCGTTCATGACAATGCCAGGCCTCATGCAGCTGGGATAACACAAAAACTTTTGCAGCAATTCAAATGGGAAACTTTCGACCATCCACCGTATAGCCCGGACTTGGCCCCTTCAGATTTTCATCTCTTTACAAAGCTTAAAGACTTTTTGGCAGGAAAAAGATTTGACAGCGATGAAGAACTTAAAGAAGGAGTGACCCTGTATCTCAATGAGCTGGCGGCGAAGGACTATGCAGCAGGAATACAGAAACTTGTCACACGTTATGACAAATGCCTTAATTTGCTTGGAGATTATGTTGAGAAGTAGTTTAAAGTATCCTCTTTCAAATAAAATTTTTTATGTTTGTTAATATTTACTTTTGTGTCTTTATTTCACGAACGGGTACTACTTTCCGGATGACCCTCGTAGCACATAAGGTAGCGTATGTGCTATGCAGCACATATGTGTATGCCACAAAGGATGAAATGAACGAACACCCATACGTTTCTCTGTTTCAATCTTGGTACAAAATAGCTCGCGCGACTGACGAAAATTATTTTCACCTCCGTAACCATGCATAAAGGATGGAAAATAACCCTCCATGCAAATTTGTAAAAAAAATACTTTTTCCCAAAAATTATTAGCAGATATGCTAATAATCTCCTCTTAAATTCCCTACCAAAATGCTCCTAATGGTCAATATAATGGCTCAACATTAGTCGAATGACAATAATATTTTGATTGAGGAAATCGTACGACCATTTCCTTAGAGGAAGTAAAAGACTTTGGCATAACACATGAACCATTTACCTCACCAAAGACAAAAATATTTAACTTATTGAGGAAAACTTAAAAAAACATTAATATTAATAAAACTCTCATTGTAGTTTTACTATACTTGGAAAACGTAGAAAAGATTAGGATTTTATGGCTAGCTATTGCTTTCACTTCAATCCAATGCGTGGAAAGGGAAATTAGCGAGGCAAACTCACACCATGTGAGTCCCTTTTTTCTCTAAGGGCACCCACTGGCGTCTTTTCCCCGGAAAGGCCGAAAGCTGTCAATAAAATGAGCCATCAACCAGAGTTTGGATGAAATATGCTAAGTTGGTGCTTACAACTTCATCTTACACAATGAGGATGGATCCAAAACAAATGGTGTGTGCCTTCCTTATTTGGCAAAAATACCATAGCCCCAAGGATAACAATTTCTGAGAATGAAGACACCGTAAGGGTAATTAAAACGCGACGAGGAAATTAAGCACACAGCTAGCAAGGTCGCCTCTTGGCTCAATAACGCGACAAGCTGAGGGGAAGACTAGAATAGAAGAAATTCCACTGCTCTAGAGCTTCCCATTGTTCTCGCTATGGAAAATATTCCTATTTCGAAAAAAATTAACGTCCAACCAAGTAATTCTTCCCGATCTTAATTGGCGGCAGCTTTACCCCTGCGGGATATTGAATACAGTATATGTCAGCCATTACCGCTAAAATTAGGCGCTCTCTGTTGAACTAATACATAGTACAGCAGACACGTGGGATACAAAACTTCCAACCGTCGCTTGCCTCTTGCGGTTCGGGAAATATTTTCAATTGCCTATCATTGTATCTCTACAACGGGGACACCAAGTGATCGGACCACTCATCACCATTTACACTAATTTCAACAGAGCACAAGCACCTGCCAATGCCGAAAACGGGTGCGCAGAGAAGGAGGAATGGCTTTGTTTTAAACTCACCCGGTTCCGCAGAGCTGCCTCCGACTATCTTATTTGAAAAATTGGCCCTAATGCCGCAGGGTACCTCGTAACTTATGGGACTGAAAAGTAATAATGCAAATAAAATTATGCACCCTCCAGAATCCAATCAAATAGCATAAATAAAAAAACAGCACGAAAACTATCCAAATTTTTAGTTATTTTGCAGTCAAAATTTAAACCACATTATCAGATTCTTGATTCTTTTTGGTACAGAAAATTTTTCAATGAGTTTTTTTCTTAATTTTATAGACTAAATTTATGTATCTGTACAACAATGTTCTAGTTATCTTCACTCGCACCTTTATGCCATTTACATTGATATTTGCACATAAATGTTCATAATTTCTCTTTATAAGTTTAATTTTGAATGTGTGTTCATTACTCACAGTTACATTATATGATATGTGATGTATCTCAATTTAAATTTAAACAACTTCAATTACATTGATTAATCGGGTAACCAGGAAACACATTAAGATTACAAATCTCATTCAAAATTTGCTGGGAATAAATTTTACTATCATTCCTATATAATGCTACCGCATTAACCAATTCTTCCCGTAGAATTAATTAATACAGAAAATGTATGGTATGGTATGTGGTGTCGGATTTTAAAAATAGATTCGGTTAAATTTGTGCATGCCCAGTGGTAGAGATGCTGGTCTATTGACCTGGGAGTCCGGGTTCGATTCCCGAGGCATACTCAGCTTCACCAAAACTGCGTAATTTTTCAAGTACCAGAACTTACTGAGATACCATTATCAGTATAGAGAAAGGAACTCCTCTACCCTAATGCGTGAATTTCACACGTTCTTGGGTTAAGCGCTAAGTGAGCTCTATTTTCACCTATCAAACCGATCTTCGGCTTGATGACTGTGGTTATACAATAAGTGTGTAGGAAAATTTAGCAAAAAAATGAGGCCGAAGATCAACTAACTTTGAATTGGATATTTAAATAGGCCAGAAATTTCCAGACCATGGACGCTTTTCCATGGCTGGCTTTGCCTGATAAGACTAGGAAAGTTCCTTGTAAAAAGAGCGAGAGAAATCATTATTTAAATGTTATCAGGGCCGCAGGATTATAATAAACTGGTCGTTTAGGTATTACGGTAGGTTTATTTTAACGGAAAGTTCACGTACAATGCAATAACTCCCTTCATCAAGAACAAAGTTTCAAATTACACGATATGGATAAATTCCACAAATAAACTAATAAATGCATCCAGTCGATACTCGTATATAAACTACGTACGAAAAATAAATTCAAATAAAAATTACAAAATTTATTACCATTATTATCAGGAATCAAGTGGCAGAAATGACTAGTTCAATTTAAATCTCGCCCTTGTTAAATTATCAATAATTTTTTAAACAAAAAGCGTTTCAATTTCAATAAATTTACCCTAATGGGTTTATTTAATCTCTGCTTGAAATGCTCACCTACCATAATTTTCAACACGAAGTTTGGTTAGTTAAGCGAAGGCTGCTTCTTTTTCCTGTACCACGAGTGGTTTCCCAGGAAAATCTGGAACGCGAAGAATCTCGCAGTTTGGGTAAAGTTGAGGGTGCCCGGAGGAGTCTTTGGAAATCGAACCCGGGTATTTCGGTCAGTATCACAACTTTATCAACTACCATGGTAGAAATATATATTTCTAATAATAAGCATAGGATTAGGTTTCCACACTCAAAGAACTTGGAATGAAAATGGAATTTATGCACAGAAAGTATTATCGTACCAAAGTTGCATGCAAACGAACATTTTTTAGTATATTTTCACGTGAGATAAGCTACCCTCAGCTAATCATTTTCTTTGGCGACTGAACTCACTGTCTCTTCAAGTTCGTAAATCCCTATTACTACGACGGTGAAACGTGGTCAGGTCTGGGTTCACATTTCCTTCACCAATTACTCATTTGCACTGACATGGGACATAAAAATGACTTTCCTCTCGCTTTTTTGATGATAAAGAGCCCCAATATTACCTGAGAGGAATGATAAAACAACTGAATGAAGCTGTTTCCTAACTGTCGCCTTTTAAACTTGTAATCAAAAAATTCGTGGAGGACGCCGTTACACGGAGATACTACCAAGTCAGCAGAGAGAGTAAAACATCTTAATCTTTGAAATTAAATGAGAGATATTATCAGTAAAATGCCAGGGGCAATTTAAGTGATGG
This sequence comes from Hetaerina titia, assembly GCA_037158775.1. NCBI lineage: Eukaryota > Metazoa > Arthropoda > Insecta > Odonata > Calopterygidae > Hetaerina > Hetaerina titia. Next base: position 80,836,032 of record CM073769.1, on the reverse strand, counting down.
CACAGAATAAGACATTCAAGTGAGAGGAGATGGATACTACGGTTCTCTGGGAAAAAATATCATAATCAAATGATGAAGGTGCATACTAATATTAGTTTAGAATCGGTGATCTATTTTCAGGATAGTTTTTGCATGGAGCCATCGTTCAAAAAATGATAATCATGATTTTATCTGAATTAATGTATGCATAGATTTGGCTAAGAAAAAACAATAATTTACTTTCAAACAACAAAGCGAAAAAAACTTTAGAAATAAATGTTGGCTCTTTAGTTCTCGTTAGATTTATTCGGCCATAGCCACAATAATGTTTCAGTGCAATATAATGATTTAAGGCATACTGAAAAACGAGAATACAACGCCGAAAAGACTTTCAACAAATTTTATTCGAAAAGGTAGAATTATTAGTTGCATTTTATTTTCGCGGACCAAAAAAATTAGGGACCCTAAGGCATTGTATCTTGAAGCGACAGCTATAGTCTTCAATTACTACAAAAGTTTGCCACAATGGGAAAGCGTGAAAATTAAAAAAAAAGGCGAAATAATGAGCAAACGCTGTGACGCAAGACTTGCCTTTCGACAGGGTATTCCTTTTCACCATTGCCCTCCGGTGACCCTGAGGACTGGCCGTCCGTGAGATTTCTCGCCAGAAGTTCCTCTATCTTGGCCGCCTCTATCTCTTCCTGCCTCACGGCCAGGAGCCCGGTGACAAAATCGTGCCATGGACCCACCAAGGGAGGACGCAGGGACGAGATATCCGTGTCACGGCCGCATTCGATTTCCGCTGAAAGGGAATAACAAAATTTTTCGTAAGGAGTGAGAAACAAAGGCGCTCTCTCTCTCTCGCACACACATACACACACACAAACGTGACGGATATCGGACGCGGGCTGCGAGCTCTGCTTTTCTACCCTGGGGATGACGCGAATAAAAAAGAAACCGAAGCCTGCGAAGCGCCACCTCTCCATCTTGCGACAAGGGAGGCAACGGTCTCCTTGCCATTTCTCCCTTTCTTTCTTTCATTCTCTCTCACACACTGTCTCCATTCTAGTTGTTAGAAATTCCCTCCAAGCCACGCGAAGAAGTGATTCTTGGGAAAGTCCTTCCGTTCGCGTTCCGACCCTTTTTCTCCTCCTTCGTTTCGTCCTTTTTTTCTATTTTTCGACGTTAATCCCGCCCTCCTCCTCGGAGCGCGACGAAACCAGACCGCCAGTGAATAACGATATGCTTCTGAATGATTTAGTGGGGAGGCGAACGGCGAGAGATGCGGCGGGAAGTGGAAATCGTGGCATATGTGGGAAATTTCTTCTCCGTCTTGACTCTCGTATAAATAAAAAGAAAATTGGGAGGTATCGTAGAATTTGCGTTGAATCATACGCTTCCGTTCTGGCGCGGACAAAAACACTCGAGAAGTTGGAGATCGAGCAATAGAGGATAACTGTTCGAAAGAATTTCGCCAATAAAGAGTTGGGAGATATTGGCAAATTCGTAACTTTTAAAATACGAAGATTTAAAATCAATTCAACACATTCAATTTCCATTAGTAACGCCGAAATATTTTACAGTTTTTGAAGTGGAATAATGATTAGAGACTAACTGAATTCAATATTGATAATAATTGATGGATAAAAAGCATAATAAAATGCTTTCTTAAATCGATCGCTTCATAAATTTTATAAAAATCAATATCAACTCCAACTGTCTTTGAAAAGTTAATATCTGCTTACAGTTTAAAAAAATACGTACAAATAATATGGTGTTGTGATTACAAAAAAAGGAGAAAGGAATGTTATAGGATCTAACTATGATTAACATGGCTAACTGACGTCATTGCTCTGGTTGCGCGAAGTGTTCTGAAAGTCGGAATTGAAAATTGAAAAAATTCCAGAAATTTTTCTGTGTCCAGAAAAAATTGAGTCGTCTGAAACAGCAAAACTGAAAACGATATTTTTCGACCTAAGATAATCGACAAGGAAAGTAAAATGACCCTAAGGATGACCGAGCAAAGCCAACTTATCCAACTACAGTAGACACTAGTTATGGCTGGCTAAAATTTATACTGCTTTCATAGCACTACGAAAAATTATTTTTCGTGCTGTAACCAATGCCATTTGGTTACAATGAACTCGTATTTTTTACATTAAATCCTAACGATATGCTTCCAGCTCACACACTCCTTAGAATTTTCCGCGAATTGCCGTCTCCTAGACAAATTTAATTTGTGGCCGAAAAGAGTTTATCTGAGTATATTATACAAGTATACTTTTACACTTCGTCTCATTTCGAATAGCGTTCAAAATTTTACACGCCACCTTTCCGTAATATTTGAGACGTAATAAATATAAGGGGCTGGGGAGAAACATTTAAAAAGTATTTGAGTTCTAAGGGAAGCGCGTGAGGCAATTTGGAAAGTAACCAAATCTATGGTAAACAGAATCTTTGAAAAAAAAATTGTCTTCATTTCCATCATGCCGTAAGAGTGTGACGAGAGCGTCACACTCGCGCACAATTGTTCGGAAAATATCACATACTTACGCAAATTTGCGTAGAGTATCAATTTACTCTTTCAGTTTAAACAAAAAACGCTATATTTACCTTCGCTCTCTAATATGACGATTTAATAGTAGCTTAAATCATTACCTTACACGGAGACAGTTAAATATATACACATTTTAGAATTTTTGAGAACTAGAGATTTCGGCTAATGATATTAATGTATATTGTAATAACAAGCTCTAATAACATTACTATCAACGAAAAACTTAAATTTAGAACACTAAAATCACAGCAGGTAATATTTTACAGCGACTTTTTCTAGAACATAAGAACAAATGGGATATGCAAGTAACTCAATGATCAGTGAATTTTCTACAATTACTTTGGCCATGATAATTTTAGTGGGAATACAATTCAATACAAAGTGCGTTAATTACGTCCTAAAAGTTTGTTTAGTGTACGTAGGTTCGACCAACAGTCGACTTAGGTGTTTGAAGCTATTCTAAATACCCATCAATATATTTAAAAAGTAATGGTTAAGTTAAAAAATAAAGCCTTGAATAATGTGAGTAGCTATTTGTATTTATTAGTTATTTTCAAAAATACGAGTACGTAAAACTCCTAACTTTCTTGATCGAATTAATGTTTCCATATATGATAAGGAAGTTATAATTTAAAACTTATATAGAGTCTAACTTTCTATGAATATGAGATTTGAGCGATTGGAGCAGCGGAAGAAGAAAATTCTGAAGAAATGGAAATTATGGGAGATGGAAATGTGGTGCCACTAAAGAATTACGCAAATCAAATTGGAAGACTGATTAACAAATGAAGAAGCGTGTCTTTCAGTGGGTAGCTAGAGAAGTTTATGTAGAATACTTAAAAGAAGATTAGAGAAACTGATTTCACATTTCCTGAAGCACGATAGCTTACGGAAGACCATAATTGAATGACATATTGATAGGAAAATTTACCTGGGCCAAGGACCACCTACAAGTGCAACTCGTACAAGACGCAGGCGTTGACAAAGTCGGTTTGAGGAGCTATGAGGGATTGAAGATATCATACTATATAAGGAGTTGCTTAAAACTAATCATGGTATTGATAACCCATGATGATTGTAATGAAGAAAGATCAGACGGCAAGGAAAATAACGGATAGCATCGCTGAGGTTCTCCATTATATTTATATGAAAATCTCTACAGTCTGCTTCAACAAAAGACGTTCCAATTCACTTTTTGAAATACAAGCAAAGACGTTTTGAAATAATACTTCTAACGAAAAACGAATCCTATAAAAAAATATTCTCATATCCTTTTTGTAATAGTTATATGCTTCCGAAAGAATTAGGATGGAGACTTGTTAAGGTAGATATCCCCTTCTAGCGAACTACTTACTGATAGTTGACGCCAAATAGGAGACTAGAGACAGAAACACAACACTTTTGGCCACGGATGAACCATGTGATAAATAATCCATATTGAGTCACGGCTTGTTTGATTTCCAAAGGCAACTTTTAACGCACGGAAAGTTACTTTTTCATCAAGCTGAGGGAATTCAAATTGTCCGAGCCCCTCACAGCCCAACAACCACTGAGAAAAAGATTATTAGAAAAAGGTATAGAAACATATATGCGACAGCCCAGACGAACAGACACGAGTGCGAAAGAGAAGGAACAAACATCCATCACAAAGCAATTAAGCAAATGGCCGAAGCAATGAAGCGCTATCTTGCACGGGCTATTGATTTGGGATTTTGAAAGCAAGAAAGCTTAAAATGAGAGATAACGCCCTGAAAGTCATCTGAAAAGGCCGCTTTATTGAGAACGTAGACTTTGTGTGACCAGTGAGATGCAAATGTCGCTAACGCTCATCACTTATATTGTCATGCTCAACAAATATTAATAAAATAATGAATAAATGCGTACCACTTGGCGAAATATGACATGCATTTTCTGGAAATATCGGATACAAATAACATTTAATAATCCTACTAAATGCATAGAATTATACATTTAAAATAAAACAGAAAACAGCAACCGCCGTGCAAGCAAAAGGTCAGTGGCAGGTGCTGTAAATTTGGGAGTTTGGTGAGCTGCACCTGTCTCAGATATGTTGGTTGTCTAAATACATTATAAGCCATACTTTACGCTTATATGTCTTATTAGTCATAATATACGGCATTTCAAATGCATGAGTAGCGTAAATTTAATGATTAAGTGCGAAAATGATATACAAACATTACCATCAAGACAAAACATAATTTAGAATTAAGTTTGCATGCAGAATTTTGCTCTTGATAATTATATTTTTTTGCGTTAGAATTCACAATTTATTGGATGTGAAATATTTTATGGAATTTTCCCCATTCCCATCTAATTTCGATGGTAAATGCAAATGTTACTCTTGAATTGCATCTAGTAAGTAGTGTAGTTAAGCTGGTAAATTAATTCTTGCAATCTATGGAAATTTGCAATGCATACATTGTTCTATATGGATCGTTTTTACGGGAAAATCCACATAAAAATTGAGTGTTTAATGATTTTCACAAGGTAAAAAAACGGTAGAAGTTGAGGGCGGAACCATAAAAAATATGTATTGTTCTCCAATTGACAAGTCTTTGAAAGTCAAAATTATTAGAGCGGGTTTGAAAATTATCAATAATGGAGCAGAATTTAAAATATTAAATTGCATAATTTGTTATGGGTTGAACAAAGGTTTTTTAGGTCAAAAAATGGCAAAAATTCCGACCCTGATGTTTAAACTAAAAATTATAATTAAGATGCTTATACATTTTTGATGAATTCATACATCACTCATTTGTATGAACGCATAAAAAAAATTACTCGCTGACTTTAACAGAATGACATAACCAATGCCTTTTTTCCTTCTATTTATGGCGGATGTTTTCAGCAAAATACGAGTAATATTCTCGTCGCTGGTAGATATATATATATAGAAGCCAAAGATCGGATCAATTCCTTGAGGACCCGATTGAGATACTTTCTCTATCTCTTACCGCTTTTCATCCTCATTTGACTAATGAAAACAATCAGATGCCGCCCCTTTCACTCGGAAGCAGCACTCCCTTAAAATCAGCTCCCTACCCCTCCCAGCAGAAATCACCCGGGAGCATATCCATTGATCAAGCAGCTTCCCATTTGAGATTCCTTTCATCCACGCTGACCTTCAATTGTCTCCCGCATCCCTCCTTCCCTCTCCGTTCCATTCGCCTCATTGCCACTACCCCCTTGCCTCTCTACCAAACCGCAAGCCATCGCCACCGATTCCCTTCCTAGTCACCAACCTAGAAGCTAAGGATCTAAAAAAATGTGCCCCAAAATATATAGAAAAGTTTTTAAAAAAAACATACGAGAATAAAAACATTGGTATGCAAAAGAAAGATGCATTCACGAATGCATGCACGCCTCACCCTACGTATGAAACCCACTCCTCTCCGTTTTCACTCCCACAGCCTTATCCTTCCCCTCCCCCGAAGGGAACGGAGGAAAATTAGAAGCGGGATAATGAGATGGGAGCTGAGGAATCGTTTGGTTAACATGGGACGACTGAAGGAGCACGCGAATCCGGGTCATTTTCGCAACAATGGAGGACGCCAGGGGACGGAGGGAGGGGGATGGAGAGAGAAAGGGAGAGAGATAGGGTGGGGAGGGAATGGAAATAGAGAGAGGGGCTTCTGAGAGAAATATGGTGGGAGGGACGCGGAGAGAAAGCATGGGGATGAGGGAAGGGAGAGGTTTTAATGTAGGTGGAGTGTGGGACAGTGGGTGAGCGATGGGATACTTGTTGGCGAAAGGGTTTCTCTGCACGTGGAGTGAATCGTCTCCCCCTCTCCCCAAACCCACTTCCAACAACCACCCCCTTCTCCTTCCCGCCCCCGCCTTTTGCGCTTTTCCAACCTCCCTCGCGCGCGCCATTCCGACCGCACGAGGCGGCGGCCCCCACGGTCCGTCGCACGCCTCCCCGCCTCTCCTCTTGTCTACGCCTCCACTCGTCCTTCCCTCCTTCGATCCATCTCATATGGCAGGATCATCAGGCTTTTTGCGGCAGGATGGAAAAAGCAACTCCCCTCGCATGAGACTCTCCACACGAAACTTATTAATGGCATCCATTTGGAACCAATGGCATTTCTTTCGTTCCAACTTTTCGATTTTCGTCGAATCGAAAACGAAACGAATGACGCATCGAGAAGGGAATCAATCGTTTGGTTTGTGTCTAGGCAAATACAGACAACCGATGAGGAGGAAATCGACTGCTGGTTCGGGTACGGATAACATTTAAATAACTGCCAGTGAAGTGAAAAACATTATTGTATAATTCTAACGAAAAATATGTATATTTTCCACGTGGCAAAAAAATATTTCCAATAAAATTTTGCTTTATATTATTTTCTTATACATTTTATTTAGGTGATAAAACGGTTTTACAGTTAACATGAATAATTTTGCCACATTCAGATGGGCCTTTTATGGCTTAATCGAATCCAGTAATTATATGGCTTATTCATCTAGATCATAGATTTTTGTGCATTGATAAATAATAAAGTTGCTCTGATTATAGAAAAAAATATAGGGACAAGGTCCCCGTAAATAACTTAATTTTTCAATTGTAAAAACAATAATTTTATTTGAAAAAATAAAACCCAATATCTGGGATCCAAAAACACTTTGATGATTTCCTAATTCGTTTCATCTAATGTTGAAACACTACCTCCTTACAATGAAAACACTTTCTGTTTCCAGAATTGATTCAACTGGTACTTCAAAAGGATATCCTCAAGCAGTCAAAGACACAAATGGTAGCACATCCCAGTAGTCAAACGTTCCACTGTGGAATTCCACAAGGCATGATTATATGATTACCTCTATGGGATTCGGCCCAAGAGTTTGCGCGCCGTGCACGGCAACGGGAGAGGCAAAGAAACCTCGCCTCTCCCGCTGCCGGTATGAACATCATCACACGAAATACTCGCCAAGCAGAATGGACATTGGTAAATAAGAAGAGTACCGAACCAATTAAAAATGGGAATTCGGAATGTTACGACGATGTTGACGACAGGAAAATTAGAAAATTTAAAGCGAGAGATGCAGAGAGGAAATACAGACATTTTAGGGGTGGGCGAAGTGAGATGGAAGGAAGATGGAGAAAAGTGGAGCAATTATGGAGAAATATACTGTAATTAAAGAATAATATATAGCAAAGAGCTTCAGCTAGTAGGGGAGGCAGTAGTACCGATCAAAACGGTAAGAAGGCTCGTAGAACAAAGAGCAACTGATAGAATATTTCCAGTAGAATTAAAAGCTGACCCAATTAAATTGGTCATTATTCAGGTCTACATGTCAGTAAGCAGCCAAGGGTGGAAGAACTAGACTAGAACTAGAAATAGTTTAAGGTCAAATAAAAATAATTTTTGGTGCTCCTGGAAGGAAATCTTGAATAGCATTTGGAATGCAATAGTAGTCGAAAGGAGAGATGGAATTGAGGCAGCAGACTACGGTTTAGATATAAAGAATGACCGCAGAGATAAAGAAACAAGAGTTCTGCAGGAGACAAAGTTAAAGCATTACAAACAATTTATTCTAAACACCTCAAAAAGTATAGATATACATGGGAAATTCTCGAGGATTCAGAGAGATGTCAGTTGGACAATATTATGGTTAGGCATACATTTTGTAACAGCGTAATAAATTCGCATAGCTTCCCAAGATATTCGATATGCGATTTCAGATCATAATTTAATACTAGTGAAGTGCAACGTCCGATTCAAGACGATAAAACAGGGAAGAGGGATGAGGTAATGGAACGTAGAACAACTGACCGGAACAAAAAGGAAGAAGTTCCAGGAGGTAGTAGAAAAAAAATATGAGTGAAGACAGAGAGAGATATGGGTACAGAAGAAGAAAAATGGGAACATACTACAGAAGGGATATGGAAAGTCGCAAACAAAATCATAAGAACAATAAAAAGGAAAAGGAAAACCATTGATTACAGACGAGATAATTAGAAAGATAGATGAGAGAAAAAAATGGAAAACTGTAAACTCAGACTGGGGTAGAAGGAAGTACAAACAGATAAATAATAAACTAAGGCAGGACCTCTTGGACGAAATAAGCCTAGTGAAGGCTCAATGCGGGGTAACGGAACGTTTACCACGGATGAGAGAAATGAGTACGCCGTACAGAAAATTGAGGGCACTATCAAAAAGTAAGAAGGGAAATTGGGAAGATTCAACAGAATTGGAATGAATATAGTACATTGAAAATTTATACGGTTAAGATATCGAGCCAGCAAATTTATTAATGCACAGGGAATATGACGTATATCGGCATAGCTCAGGCGCACAAATACTTAATGCAAGATAGCAAGGACATTAAGGGACTTTAAATCAAATAAGACCGTGGGGATAAGCACCGTCCTCGCGGATCCACTTAAAACATTTAGAAAACGTGGAGAGTTTTTATGGAATAATTCGTACCATATATGAAGCATCAATTTGGCCGCAAGATTTCGTCGGATCAGTATTAGTTCCCATTCCAAGAAAAGAAAGGGAGATATATCTATTAGGACTTAAGAGAAACCTTCATTTTGTACTTAGAGTTATCAATAAGGATTGAGAGAAGAACAAATGATTACTTACGGAATAATCAGTATGGGTTAAGGAAGGAGAGAGGTAGGATTGCTGCCATGCACTAATGAGGTCATTAATAGAAAGGAAAAATTAGAAAAAAATTGTTCGTTTTATAGATTTCGATAGAACGCATTCGATAGATCAAATTGAGTTAAAAATAAATGTTTCGAACAAAATAGGAGTAGATTGGAGGGATAGGCGTAACCTGTACCTGTCCCAGGATTCTCAGAAGCAAGTGGCGAGTGATGAGATGGGATGTGGTAGGTTAAGATGGGGCGAAGCAGAGGTATCCATTATTTCCCGTGCTTTTCCACGTAAACGTGGAAGGAATGGTAAAGGAGGTAGGGGAAGTCATGGGATATAGGAATTAAAGTTGGTGGGGAATACATAACATCAGTGCAATAGGTATGGGATAAGAATAAATGTAAACAAAACAGGTTTTGCGAGGGTCAAAAAAGAAACTTTACATTTTCACATAAATATTTAATATTTCACGACCATGATTTCGATGCTACGCATCATCATCAGGTTACATTTTTTCAACTTATATAACCTGGCTCCAAGAGGGGAGGAAGTTAGGGGTAGTAAGGGAGAGGGGGTAAGTTGAGTTTTGGTTCAGCAACCTATTAGTGGGCTAGGAGAGGGGGAGGGTATGTATTCGAAGGTTTCTGACTCAAATTTGTGGAAGTTCATGTTAATCAAATGATCATTAAATGAAGAACACAATGTAACACTCCACCGTTCTTAGAAATAACAGCAGAAAAAGAAACATTGTGTTCTGCATTTAATTAGGGAGTGTTTGTCCGCAATGGTTTGAGCTTCATTAAGGGACGGTCGATGGTCATCACTGCGTTGGTGGGGGTGGGCTTGGTGTGCAAAGATAGTTGAGCCTTTTAGGAATTTTAGGAGGGGAAATACAATATTGGGATTAAAGAACGCCGATCATGCTTCAAAAAGAAAAACAACGGATACCAATTCGAGAAACACCTCTTGGAAAAGAATCATACCAGTAACTTCACAGCATATATTCTTCAAACAGAAATGAAAGGACGCAAGTTGAATGCTTTTGAGGAGTTGGAAATTAAACAATCCCTTCAGTCCGACCGATTTGAGGTGGTCAATGGAACAACATGCCTCTCCCGTTCCTCCCTTCTAAAATTCCTGAAAGACTCTATTATTCTATACTATCTTACTGTATAAGATCAATATTTTTCCACACCAACCCCACCCCCACCAGTGGTCACAAGGCAGTGATGACCACCGGCCGTCCCTTAATGAAGTTCAAACCATTGCGGACAGACACCCTATAATTAAATATAGTATCATGTATTTTTTTCGCTGCTATTTCTAAGAACGTTGGAGTGTTACATTGTGTTCTTCATTTAATGACCATTTGATTAACATGAACTTCCACAAATTTGAGCCAGAAACCATCGAATACATATCCTCCCTTCCCCTAGCCCACTAATAGGTTGCTGTACCAGCAATCAACTTACCCCCTCTCCCTTACTCCCCCTAACTTCCTCCCCTCTTGGAGCCAGGTTATACAAATTGAAAAATGTGTAACCTGATGATGATGCGAAGCATCGAAATCATGGTTATGTGAAGGATCAAATCTTTATGTGGAAGGGCAAAGTTTCTCTTTTTACCCTCATCATGAACAAATTCCACAAAGTTAAACCTGAAACTGTTATGTTTATAAGTTATGTGGTTTGCGAGAAAGAGAAAAGCTAATTTCAACATTATAATATGCGCTCCTAAATTTCGCAAAACAAATTTCAAGAATTCATTAAAATAAAACGTACAATAAGCGCTGACAAACTCGCTCGTAGATAAGACAGATCACTCATAGGTTTGAGGTTTGATTGTCATCAGGTTGATGAGAATCAAAATGTATCAAAATGGGTCAAATTAGAAGGGGCAGATTTCCGAAGTGGAACTCAAGTTTCCATGGTCATGAGTCACATTATTTTTGTATTCTCGCAGTCTCAAAAATATCATCTCTCTAATCCTCTTGAAAGGAATTATGAATGAATTAAAGGAAGTGAAATGCACGCATTGAAAATGATGTGACAGCTCTCGTCGAATTTTATTTAGAATTATTGAAATGGCGATAAAGTAACGGTGATAAAGTAACGGCGACTAAATTAACAATCTAAAAGGGGATACCGATCAAGGCAAAATATTTCTACACTCTGAAGTTGTTGCATTGATATTTAAAACGATTAAAAACAATTGCAAGAGTATTGTTTTTTATTATTTTATTGATATGTTGCTGGTTGACTGGTTTATTTCGTCTATTACAAATCCTATAGGAATGAATTAATAGAATTTCCGAACTTAGTTAATTTTTACTCTGGTTTTTAATTGTCTAAAGCTTCACATTTTTAAATAAATTGAAAATGTGACTTATTTTGTTAATAACTGAAAGTTTCTGTGCTAATTTCGTGCTCTTGCCGTTTTCTATTACGACGGCAGACAAGAGACTGAATGCAAATTGCCGAAGTCGTACGAGATCCTAAAAAGGCCAGGGTTTTAAGGAGTTCATCTATCTTTCGGGAACTTTAACTGCACCTTCACTTTTATTTAGCTCGTGTGCATTTTCCCTACTATCAACTCTTCGTCCTCCAATTCGCCCCCCCCCCCTATCCTGCCGCATAACTTTTAAAAGGCCCTTTTATTCCCCGCGGTTTCCCGAGGGCCTCATTTCCTCGACACTCATGACACTGAGCGTGGAATTGGGGCACCGACGCGAAAGGGGGACCAAGAGGGAGGGGATGAAGAGAACGAGAGGGTCACGAGGGTTAGGGGGAGGGAGTGAAATGGAGGGAAATGAAAAGGGAGAGAAGGTTGAGGGCCAGGGAAGAGGGAGATGTGGAGGGATGGTCAGATGGCCTATCAAGAGATGCATAAGAGTGGACTACGAGCAATGAAAGAGCCAGGGGTCGCGTTTGCGTCATATTTATTCGGACACAACGTCACACGATAATTTTTTCTCCTAGCCTGGTAGCAATCAGAATATGACGAATGAGGAAAAATCAAATCATAATTACAGAATGTGACCCTTACTGCTCTCAGTGAAGCACTTTGAAGAGTGAACTTTAGTGCTTTCCTCGGCCATTCAGCGATGAACGATGATATGCATCTACAAAACAGCTTGCAAGTGGCCACAGGGGCATGTGGCAGGGGGTGTTACGTCGCCGGCCATTGGGCAAAGTCACCATTTGATTATGAAATTTGGTGCGCGTTTTAATAGGTCATATTTTATTTTAGAGAATCCATATTCAATGTTAGGGCCAATTTTTTTACGTTGTGATGACAACTTGCACGTTTGGATGGGAATTCCTTAATCCGATTTACGCGACTGTTAATTTACCCAACTTATGTCTCTTGTGGTCTTCCGAATAAATATATTATGGAGATGGAATTATCATCATCATATTAGATAGACTGGCTTTCGATTGCCAATGGTTGACCATCGAAATTTACATTTGTCCAGCACACGAATTCCCTTCAACATTTATCGCCATAATGCCAGAATTAAACAAGTAAGACTTGTATTTTTCAGCAGGTTAACCCATGAATTTAATCTTCGTGCCTCTAGAGGTTTTTATCCTAAGTATTTTAATAAAAATTACAAGCTTGCTATTCATTCATAATAATGCTTGACTGTTCAATCAACTTTTGTATGCATTTTTTAATCCAGAAAGTTAGCTTTCTGAACACAGTACTAAATTCTCAATTTTATGCCCTCTGTGTTAAAGTTTGATCCTATTCTTGTCACCCTGGAGGATCCTCATTTTCCTATTATGAGGAATTTTTATTAATATTATTTGTTTAGGTATTAAATGGAAGGGTGCTTAACTGCCTCCGTCTGAATACACTAATATCAACAGGTTTCTTTTTCTTATACGACCGCGCGGATCATTTTTATGAGAATGGGCGAGTAACATATTTTTCGAGTAATTACCCATTTCTCAACGGCTTATCATAAGATGACGCATTCAACCATATGCGAGCTCCCGCAAATCATCTTTGGGACTGTCAGTAGGTGACATAATTACATAAGAAATTCAGCTGTTATACTTCGCATCACTGTTTTATATTAACCCTTTAAACCAAAGAGGACAATTCCAAGTAAATTCAGTTAAAATATTTTTTGATATCTCGCTACTTTTTTTTATACTGTCGTCTCACAAAATACCAATTGCAATATTTCTCCAAAAACAGCAAATAAATCATAATTAGTTATAAAATTTGAACTTGCACTACTTAATTCCACCAGTATCCTATCAATGCTTAGCACTGTTTCTGAGCGATGAACGCTTATATCATTAATTTTAATGACTAAGTAAATAAATAGGTGATCCATTTTTATTCCGAAATTCAGCGTTACGATCTTAAAAAAAATTACCTTCAATTCGAAGAGGCCTGAATGGTGAATATAGTTTTAGTGAAAGGAGTCAAAGGATGCACCTAATTCCTCGTCACGTGTTACCTCCATCGCTGCCATAGGCGAACTGAACAGGTTTCAAAATGAAATGGCTGCCGCTGATACTAGAGTTAAATTAATGAAACATGCATCACATATACATAACGCGAAAAGTAACAAAATAGGTTTCACTTAAATGTTTGCCGTATAAATTTTGATAGTTAAAAAAAATAAGCTCACCCTTACTTGAGCATCTCTCTTAGACTGTCGTAACTATCATCGCCAATCTATACTAATGCTTTTCATTACGAAGTAATACTTTATATTAAGCTCGCCAAATGCTCCCAAGTATAAAAACATTAATAAATTGCATAAAATATGTATAACTGGGACGTGGTAGTTCACGGGCTAGAGCGTTGAACTATTGAACCCGGAGGCCCGGGTTAGATTCCTGGGCACATCTTTCCAAGCACCATCAGCTTCACCCGAGTTGTGTGATTTTTCGGGTTCCAGAACTTCCTGGGAAACCATATAGACGGCACAGGGAAAGGACCTACCCCCGCCCCGATATGCGCATACACACATCATTGGGCTTAGTATTGGGTGATCTCTATTGAAACTTACCAAACCGACCTTCGAGTTGTTAAATAATTTCGAGTTGCTGACTGATTTAACTTATTTGTAGAATTCCCCTACCTACTTTCACTCCTGTCTCCAGCTCTTTCTAAATCCTCCATTAGCATTTTCTTCCCATGTAAACTAGACATAACTATAATGCAACCATTTCAGAGAGTAAAAATCATTCGCCTAGACCGGGATCCGGGTTCGAATCCCGGTCAAGGCGAATGATTTTTACTCTCTGAAATGGTTGCATTATAATGCACACATAGCGGGTGACTCCGTTAAAGTTACTGTTACAGTTTCTTGAAATTAGACATAACTAGTGATAATAGGCATCCCTGTCTTACCCACCAGCTTAGTACTACCCCTCCCGACTCTCCATTCACTACATGTACCTGTGCAGTCAGATACATGTATAGGTTAGATAATCACACCGATCAGCGCCCATCACCGGCAACATGCTCATACACTTTGCCAAGTTTACTATGCTAAACGCCTTGTCCAAATCCACGAAGCATACACAAACATTCTGGTTGTACTCAACGTTTTCTTGTGATAAGCAATATATTTTTTATCTTATTTATTTTTATTCATATATACCCAGCAAACCACCGCCAGGGTGTGTGGCAGGGGGTGAACACACACCAGAATAATTTTACCCGAACATGGCTCTACCGCGGTCGAACAATGTTATTACGAACCCCTATCGTTCGTGGAAAAAATACCATCTTAAATCTATCTGATCTACACTTAATCTCTCTAATTTTATTAGCATGATCTATCCTACCGTAGTACGATGGGGGTACTAATGCATTTCCAACATCACTGCTAAAGAGGCCTCCTTCCAAATTATGCAAGAGCTTCAACCTGTAATTTAACTTTCGATCCGTGGGTTGTTCCCAGCCTAGCTCCTCTAATACGTATTTTGGATACGCTACCAAGTTTATCATAACAACGTTTTACGAATCATGTCCTGTACGCTGCAGGCAATCCAATTCGGCAATTAATCCAACTTCGTGAGGATACCCTATACTTGCAGCATATTCTAAATGAGGCCTAACCAACGACAGATTACATTTCTCTTTGACCTTTTCATCACACTCACCAAGTACTCTTCTAATAAACCCTAATTTTTTGTTACCTTGTCCACATATTCCCCGTATATTTCTCACCCTGGAGAGATCGTGAGTGAGGGTAACGCCTAGGTATACAAATAAGGCTACACATTCCATTTCGGTGTTCCCAGTGCATTAGGCGTTCGGGAGGGAATTGCTCTTTTTCCAAAAATTTACGACTACGGACTTGTATAAGTCTAATTTCATTTTCCAAGTGTCGCAACAGCGTGGTGTAGCATTAAGGTCATCTGAAAAATCTGCTGTGGCATGTTGATTCAATGAATTCAACGTATACGAATTCGATAGTGATTCGAAGATACCTTTGACTTCACCGCCCGTTTTAAAGCTATATGTCCTCCATTCATTAGATGGGACATTGAAATCTCCACCGGTTATAACGTCGCGATCATTGCGCTGGGATAAAAAACCTTTGATTTGCCGATTTATTTCTAGTATTGAATTGTCTCTGTCGACTGGCGGTCTGTAATATGCGCATATATCAATTCATTTGGATTGAGGGCTTTTAATTAAGAGACATATGCTTTCCAAACCATTACCGGGAATTACCTCAGCCCTGCTGACGCAAGAATTTTTAACTGCAATAAATACACCACCCCCATTCCATTTGCTTTTCCATTTATGTAAATGGAAAAGAATTTGGGGAACATTTCACCGTCGACAATACCAGTGGATAACCAGCTGTCTGTCTCAATAATTTTATCTGCCCCTGTGCTTTGAATAAGGTGATGATATTCAGCGAGTTTGTTTTTCAAACTTGGGCAATTTACTACCAAAACAGATCATGTTAACTTGACCATTATGGTGTTTTGGATTTTTAACGAGGATTGCATTCTTATTAATATTGGATTTTTTATAGCATTTTCCGTTCGATGCTATCTGATTGGTGTTAAATGAACTATTGCTTGCACTGGACTTCACTTCATTTAAAGCTACATAATTTGGCAAAGAAGACTTTAGAGATATATGATATTGATATATGTACTCTCAGTGTATCAGCTTAAGGAATTACAAACTTTCTGAGTGAATACGTACATTACCTAGCAACCACATAGAGATGAGGAATGGTTAAATAAAAAATAAATACCAATGACATGAGTAATTGGAGATGTACTCGTTGTCATCATTTAAGGATTCGTTTTGCGACGTTTTAAACTTTTCAAATCACGCAAGGCGCCACCTTTTTTCCTTCTGTCATACAACCTGGGCTAAAAATACGGCGAGTGCTCATGCTCTCAGAGAACACCTCGCCGACACTCAACGAGCTTTTTTCCAGCAACAAACAACGAAAATAAAAATCTTGGCTGCGATCCTGTTTATCTTTTTGTAATATCGAAGAGAAAGGGAGCGAGGAGGCGCAAAAAAAACACACAAAGTGAGCAAAAGCGCACCCACGCCTCACCGCGGCACGGAAGAAAGTGAAAGAGCGCAGGTTGAGGTTCCATTGTTCCGCACATGGTTCGTCGCCGAGCGCAGCTGGAGAACGAATGCGGTTTGAAAAACTGCTACGCCGAGAAGTTAGTCAAAGGATGGTCAGCGTCACCGTTCAGGGGGAATGTTGCCATGGATCGGAATGGACCCGCTTAGGAGAGAAGAAAGTCGGGAAGGGGATGTAAAAACCTTCGCGAGATTATTTCCGCGAGTGAAAGAAGCAATTTTTTTAATAGAACCCATTAGGAGATTCCCCTACGAGACATTCGTCATCAAGTTTGACGCCTCCTTTTCACTCACCCTCCCCACTTAAAAAAAAAGTCTTAGAGAATGAACATATATGCTAACTTTCAATGAAAATGTTAACTTAGGCTGACAACCATAAGGGTGTCCTCGCACGTAGCAAGGGAAGAATCCATGGACTGCAACCATTTCCAGAGAGTAGACCAACCCTCAACGTAACTAGTAGAAAATTATGCGCAGGAAATTCTCGATACCTACCGCTAACAACGTTTTACTAATCTATCTCCTCTAAGCTGCACGCGATCCAATTCGGCTTCGTGAGAATCCTATACACTTGCAGCATATTCTAAATGAGACCTAACCAAAGACAGATAAAATTTCTCTTTGACTTTTCATAACATTTACCGATTACTCTTCTAATAAATCCTATTTTTTGTTAGCTTGTCCACATATTCCACATAGGTGTTTCACCCAGGAGAGATCGTGAGTGAGGGTAAGGCCTAGGTATTTCATTGAGTCTATACATTCCATTTCGGTGTTCCCAATGCAGTAGGCGTTCGGTTGGGAATTACTCAAGATATGATACTTTTAAAAACACAAGTGTGACAGTTCTCTTAGGAGATTTAGGCTTGGAGCCACTTGAAGTGCGAAGAGAACAAGCGAGACTTAAACTTTCAGAAAGGTTCAGAACAAAGAGTTAAACAATGACACTAAAGGAATTATAATGGCCCCACGCCATTTAGGTAGATCAGATCACAAAGATAAAATAAGGGAGATAGATTCCAATACAGATAGATTCAAATACTCATTCTTTCCCAGAAAAATCAGAGATCGTAATAGTAAGAAACCGAAGTCACTTTAGAAATAGTAAAAACATTTGATTTACAAGTCGGAACAAAATTAAACATCGCAATGATATTAGGTGTATCTGTAGAAGCATGTGTATGTTAGCTGGTAGTTTGTTGTTTGCATGTGTGTGGGTTTTAAGGGTTTTTGCATGAATGTATACAATGTTTTGTTTGTGGCTTGCATAAATTTGTGGCTTTTGCATGCTTTTTTCTTAATTACGGGTGGTGCTCTACACCCCCCGCCACACGCCCTTTCGGTGGCTTGCTGGGTATTAAGTAGATGTAGATGTACTCTTTTTCCAAAAATTTACGACTACGCACTTTTTTAAGTTTAATTCTAATTGTCAAGTGTCGCACCAGCGTTGTATAGCATGAAGGTCATATGAAAAAGCTGCTGTGTCCTCAGGATCAAGGGATATCACGGTAAACCACTGCAACGTCAAATTTATGTTATCTTATCGAATCTTACTAGTGACTACGGAGTCAACGCCGCTAACGTAAAGAAGGCAGAAAAGAGGTCCGATGACACTTCCCTGGGGAACACCTGAAGTAACTTCTACTGCATTTGAGCTAACTCCATCGATCACTACTCTTTGAAGCTGACCATTCAAAAAGTCTTTAATTCAACCCCGGATATTTTTATCCATGCCATATGCTTCTAGCTTTTCGAGTAATTTACTATAAGGTGCTTTGTCGAAGGCTTTCTTAAAATCTAGAAAAACCGCGTCCACTGGAACATTGCTCTCTCCCGAAATAAGAATATCATGAACAAAGTGGTGTCGCGAAGGATCAACCTTTTCGGAAACCGTGCTGATTTTTCAGTAATAACACCTCATTATCGAGGTGTTTCACGATCGACCTTACAACTATATGTTCCATAGCCTTGCACGAAATAGATATGAGGGAAATACTCGTAGGCCTGTCATTACTCGGTTCCTCCTTGTCTCCGTTTTTAAATATTGGTGTTATGTTAGTCCTTTTCCAATCCCAGAGAGCCTTGTGATCTACCAGCTACTTCTTAAGCATTATTTCTAGATACGGCGAAGCTAGATCCTTAAATATACGAGCGGGTATTTCATCGGGCCCAGAGGATTTATTAGGCTTAATATTTTTCAGCAAACGTTCTATTCCATTTTATGAGATTGCAATTTTGGGCATCGACTAACCGGCACGATTTGGTAAGCTATCGGTGGTATTCTGTGAGATATTGGTCAAGACGTTTTGAAATATGGAATTTAATTTATCCTTTTCCAAACTGCTGGTAACTCTTTCGCCCTTATCATTTTTGAGTGAATTAACAGTTGACTTATTACCCTGAACTTCTCTGACGTATGTCCAAAATGCTTTTGGATTCTCTTTCAAATTTTCCGCTGACCTTTTCGTTTTTAATTCCCTTAACGCTTTCCGAAATTCATTCTTGGCATCCGTCCTTCATATCTTATAAACATAAGTGTGATCTCATTCTTTTTGTCGCTAGAGATATTACCCCTAATACTTTTCATCTTTGCATCTCGTGACATAACCTTTGAAGTCGTAATTCCTTGATAACATCCGCGTTGTACCGTCTTGGTTCTGTGTTATCGTTTATAAATTTACCTGGAATGAACTTGTTGACTGCTCAGCGCGTGATCTCAAGGAAGTGATTCCACGTATCCTCAGTATTTCGGGGATTACTATCTTTCATAAAACTAGCAAATGGTATCTGTAGCACTCACTTTGGGGTATTCTGGTCCCCTTCTGTACACAAGCAAATTCTCCTTAAAGGGTTCTTATTTCGGACCCCATAAAGCGAAAACTTGGCATTTACTGGCCTGTGGTCACTAATTACTTTTATAGTTTCTATAGTTAAGACTTTTTCGGGAATATTCTTTGTCTACAAATCAAGAATATTATCCCCCTTAGTTGGTGAAGTGACAAGTTGATTCAATGAGTTCAATGTAAACGAATTCAATAGCGATGCGCAGGTCTTTACCACCCGTTTTAAAACTATATGTGCTCCAGTTAATAGATGGAAAAATTAAATCACCACCGTTTATGACGTTGCGATCATTGCGTTTGGATAAAAAACCTTTGATTTGGTGATCTAATTCTAGTATTGAATTGTCTCTGTCGACAGGCGGTCTGTAAAATGCGAACACTTCATACATTTCACATGTTTGGGAACATTTCACCGTCGACAATATCAGTGGATAACCAACCTTCTTCCCCTTTCTGTTTCCGCGCCGCACAGCACCACGCTCCATATCAAAGTCTCAACAAGCCTTGTCTTTACATCCTCAGTCGACGTCCCCATCATAAATTTCCTCCTCCTTGTGAGAGCCTCTTTGCCTAATCCAATTCTGTTTCTTACGTCCCCATTACGTTAACCGTTTAGGTAAAAAAAACTACCGATATGAGTAAACTGTTCCACCAGTTCTAGTTTTTGCCTTCATATTTTAAAGATTACCATAGCCTTTCTCTTTCACAAAAAAGGGCATAAAATATAATTTACATTTATTATCTTTCAATACATATAGCACTGGCACATATCGTCCAACGTACTCAGCAGCGTTGGCAACCTCTTGGCTGACTGACAGACTAATACTTGGTCATCTGCAAATCTGATTTTACGTATTCCCCGCCGACTATCATTATTATCCGCAGTTATTCACGTACCTCATTTCCTTCACAATTACGGGGAACAGGAGAGGTGATAATGAATAATGCCCTCTTACCTCTCTTCCTAACGCGGCAAATCCGGACCATTCATCTCCCACTCGCACCTGAGCAGTCGGTGACAGATTTTGCGGGTGAGTCTTATCTCCAATCTACTCATATTATCTAAAAAAAAATTCATTCGTTTTCCCCAATTCCATCTAACAAACGCCTTTCCGAAATCTATGATAAAAGTAAATACGTACTGATTTTATTATTTGTTTCATTCTATTACTGACCTCATTACTGCATTACGCGTGGCTATCCCATATCTGAACCCAAGCTATACCCTACGTATAATTTACCCTGCTCTACATCCTCTAATTGATGATTCTGAGGACCACTCTATCTGTGAGCGAAATCAAGCTTACTGTTCTGTATTTCTTACATATTACCTTATTTCCCTTTTTTGGGAGAATATATAAAACTGATCTGACAGTCCTTCGGCCAAATCCCTCCCTCATAAATGCTATGAATTATACCATAAAACCTCTTCCTCCCACCTTTTCGTAGACTGTTATGTAGTTCCACGGGAATTTTGACCACCCCCATGGTTATATTTGATTACAATTCCTTCAATACCCTTCCTATCTCATCATCTAGTAAGCCTGGACCTAACCTATCCTCAATCTCGTCTATGCCTCGTCTATCTATAAATTCTATAGATTCACTTAGTCTCTTTTGGATCTTTTCTGGTTCCACTAATTCTTTTCCTGACTTGTCATTGATTACATGCAATGATTTTCCCTTTTTACTTTCTGACAGTGCTCCCACCTTGCTGTATAACACACCAATTTTACTCTTTACCCTTTATCTGAAAGCTTTCAATATTTTCGCACTGCGTTTTCCACCACGTCCGTCTCAGTTTATGAATGAACTCTTTATACTTCCTTCAACCTAACTCGGTGTTTATATTCTTCCATTTTCCCCTGTAGTCTATCTTTCTAATCATCTCGTCCGTTATCCATGTTTTCCTTGTACGACCCCGTATTTTACCTATTGACTATTCCTGCAGTTTCTTTTGTGGCTTACGATACCTCTTTTTTATAAGCTCCCATTTTTCCTCTACAGCAACCAGCTCCTTTGACTCAATCATGACCTTCTCTACAGCCTGCTGATACTCCTTCCATGTCCATCCGCCTAATGCTTCTAGGTTCCATTTCCTAAACTGTCTTCCCTGTATTGTATTTTTGCGTCGGACTTCATAATTACTAAATTATGATCCGAGTCCGCATCGCTCCAGGGAAACTGAATCAATCACGTTGTTCCTAATTCTGTGCCTAGTCATAAAATAGTATAACTGATACCTTTCGGAGCCCCCGGAATTTTCTCTGTCTGTCTGTCCCCGTGCTCTTGTGTTGTTTAAAACCATGCATTCGTCATGATTTTTTACGTTTTAACGTTTTTCTATTCAATGCGTGCTCCATAGGTATTTTGTAATCTATTGCAAGCAAAGGCATCACGTATTATATGTTATGGAAATATTGATAATAAAATGGAAATTAGATGAGCAATATTTACTCCACCTCATTGTTAAATCTATAATATTTCGCATTCTTTCAATTCTTCATTCTAAAACTTTCGTATACTGTTTCCATTATTTTACCGAACAATCCAATCCAATGATGAACTAACGTATAACCTATGTAATTAATTTTTTTATGAAACATATTGCACGCACAAGAAACCTTTTCTATGATACCAGTGAATTCTAACAAATTAGCACCGCCAATCAAGTCTATAGCCTTGAGGGACAAGGATGATTATTTTTAAATGGATATTGTTAACTAATACATTGTAAACTGAAACAAACGTTAATTGCTTTTACATAACTGCAACATCAGAAAATTATTTATCATCTTATTGCCTCTCTATTTTTCATAAATTTATTTCCGTGTTTTTCAAAGTAGCAACACTTTTAACGACGCCACGAAATATTGAAGAAAAATATAAATGGACATTTATGAAAACCAAGAGAATAAGTTTCAGGAAAAAAATAATGAGATGCGTATTGTAGCATAAAGATAAGCGACACGGAGCGGAGGAGCCAAAGAGAGTTTGATTAATTCAAGTTTAATCGAAGTGACATCACGTTTGGAGAGAAAGTAATTAGTTGAGAGGGTAACAAAAGTTTTCAATCGCAAAGTTTTGAATGTTGAAGGGGGAACTGTAAGGCGTCTTAAGAAGAGTTCCAACGGAAAACATGAACAAAAAATATTGCCGTGTCAAAAGGAAAATCAAAGAGAAATATCATATCTGAAATATTTTCCCGAGAAGATTAACTTGATCTAGTTGGAGATCTCGAGGAATCCTCGAGGATTGCCATAATAATTAAAAAAAACAAGAATACTAAACCACCTCGAGCCAGAAATCTACTTTTTGGGAATATTCCAGCCGCATGACCATTTTTAAACTGCAGTGACACAAGCATCATAATAAGGATTATCATCCACTAAGTATCACCCGCCTCATGACAGCTCTACTGAGCGCCAAGAAGTCGCTCGCCAGGTCTTCTGTTCCTAACTGGAAGCCCAGCAAGAGGTACAGAACAAGGTGTACAGAAAAGAACATAATTCCCTTCTCCAACTTGCTTCAATTTTTCCCTTACCTTTCCCCGAGAGAAAAATCCTTTTTTTCTAATTCGTTATCTCGGAGTTTTTCTTCCTTCTTTCAAGGCTACGGATCACGCAAGAACTGCAATTTATTTCGCAACCATTGGGTTATAAGAAATGGTTGTGAAAATTATTTTTCGGAAAGTTGCGTCGTCCATGTCTCTCCCCGATGTTCCCGATTGCTTGATGATTTTTCTCTACTCGCCCTCCCTTCATCTGTTCCGGGGTTGAGGTCGATCAAGACACGGAATAGAATACCACGCATAAAATAAAAATCGCCAGCGTCGGGGAAGATAGATGCGATTCGGGGAGGAAGCAGAAAAGGAAGCGTGAAAACCTTTGTTTTCACCACCATGGAAAAGTGACCTCTTTACGACCGCGAGAATAGGCCTGTTTTCCTACGCTTGGCACATCGTGAGGTGAGGAAGGGAAGGATGAATCATATCGGGTGCCAACCAACAAACAACCCAATTTACGCCACGAAGAGTGCGCGATTTCAAAAATGGCAGGAGTGGTGCCTACAAAACCTTTCTATATGAGGATGTAACGTCCACATATAATTTAATCGCTATCGCATATTTTCTTTACCAAATTAGTTTCTTGATTAGGTGCCAGCAATGGAAACCTCCAACTAGTTCTTTTCAATCGTAGTAGTGGTTTTAGGGGAGGTAGCCAACAGCTAAGGTCATTTGCGCCATTAGAGATGGATGGAAAAGGAGAAAGGGTGGAGGAAAACCCGGCGTCGTCATTAGAAACTCTTGTCGAAAGGCGGCAAGGGGTCCGCAGTCTAACGTCCCATCCGACTGACGGCGTACTCATTCAAAGTGCTCACCACAAAGCACTTCAAATAGGGATCGGGACACCACTGAAAAATGTCATCACCAGGATTCGAATCCGGGTCCTCTAGGTGGTAGGACAGTACGTTAACCACCGCACCATCCCGATTCCCTTCAATTGCTAGGGAGATATAATTGAGTAAGTTTCTGATAGCCTTCCTCAATAGTATTTGCAACGAGACATGATCATTTTAAAGACCAAGGCCTGACTCAATTGCAATCACCTCACTGAAGATAGACGCAGCTTGGACCTCTCGTCTGACTCATTAACTAATGAAAGATGATTCAAGTGGCCACGAGCTTTCTTGTCATCAGCTAAGGCTTGTAAAATAGATAAAAGAGCAAGCCAGGAATAATTTCACAAATGCGAGAATCTTTACTGATTTCCACGACTTGGTCATGTCATGAAAACATGACATGACTTGATTTTTTCGTACCATAACCCTTGTTAGCGTGCGCAACATCTAAGTTGCATCTAGGATGAATTAAATGTGGTGAACACATCAAGAGTGTACATATTTTAGGAAGAAATGAACAAAGCGTCTTAAATTTGGATTGTCTGCAGCAAAGACAAATGACAGATGACAAATATGATTTTCAATCACTTTGTTCTCCATATCTAATAGATTTCCACCCTGAAAACAAGCAATAAACGGATTTTCTTAAAAGCACGGTGACGCCGATTCTTGATTTTGTTACCACAGCCTCCTTTCTCTGGCGTCTACCTCACCCAAAACAGCAGCCCATGCAATAATGACCTCGGAGGCCATGGGCTCTCAGTATGAGTATAACTATGTATCAATTGTAAATGACCTTAGACATTCGCATGGTAGCCCGGAAGGTTAGTTTGGAAACTAACGCAAAGCTTTTGAGCCAGAATCGTCATGAATATAATCCTATATGTCTCCTTCATGTTAAATATGGAGATTCCTTTGCCACCGCCCTTCTCGAGACCAATAAGGGAATACTTAACACTTCTCCGATAAAAATTTGGAAATAAAAGTGGACAGGTTAGTCCAGTTGCGGACTGTTATTCTCAACGATTTTTTAAAGTGATATTTCTCCCCGAGTTTAAGGAGAAACATAGATAACATACGAATTTCACCATTACTTCACAGTGTACGTCTATATCGACTTCAAATGACATGTTTGGCAACACTTAATGTGACAGGGTTCAATGGCTTAAGGTGTTTAACCCCCTGCTTTTTATGCTTGCTTTCTATGGGCAAGAGTGTTGGCGGCAGTTTCAGCCGGCGTCTTCACATCGACCTGAAGACGCCAGTCGAAATTCCAGTAAAACTGCTGTCCGCGAAAAACAACGCATGCAGTGGAAATCCAGAAGTCATTAATCCATCCCACGCGCCCCGGGAGCCTTGCCACGTACGAACTCTTTAAGATATACGTACTTAGCCTACTCAGATTATCCTTTCGTGTTTAATATTCTCGTTCGAACATATTCCGGGAGTAAACCAGGTTACAACTCTAAGCAAATCTGTATTTAAAAATTCTATTATTTAAACTTGGTATTGAAGACTACCCTACTACCTTTTTTATACCAGCAATTAGCTGGTCGGATTGATACCTGATTTGCAAAAAAATAATTTCGGGTTACACTTTTAATATTATGATCATATCTTAAATGAGTAATTGCGATGAAGTCTCCCTGATTTGAGTTCCTTTTTTAATGTTACAACTCCCCATTTAAAGAGTTTCGACAAATAAATTTAAGGAGAATAAACGCTACACACTATCTCTAACAATATTCATAAAATGTTTCGCGATATTACGATGGCTCACCAAAAATTCATTTCGCTCTTCCATCGCCGTGGGAAATTTTATAAAAGTAGTTCACTTATGTTATCAATAAAGTTTAACGAACAAAAATGTTTTTTCTTGAAAACAAACCCACAGACAATTATTTTTCAGTGGAAAATTCAGCAAGCAGCGTCGTTCGCGGAACAAAACAATACTAATGAAGCCTTATTTATGCACACGAGTGTTCGGAGGTTAACGCTTCTCAACTTGGGTGCGGTTGGCTTCACACGTCGCCGCAGGCTGGTGTTTTGAGTGCTGCTCGGGGAGCTATTCCTAATATATTCCCGCAATTATTATTCCTCATATATCATTTTCTCCCTCCGTGCGCCACGAGGGTAAGAGGGGTGGAGTGGGAGAGGGGGGGGGGGGAGGAAGGATGGGAAATGATGAGCAAACCGATTTACCCTTGGTTTCGTCCGGGGGGATTTTAAGCAGTAGTGGGGTAGTAGAGAAGAGGGTCTAGGAGAAGGAAGTCCGAGAGAAAATCCGAGGAAAATTAGGGACGATATTTAAATGAGTGGCTGATTGGCCTTGATTGCTATGCGGTATGCGACATAGGGCTCACCGCATCGAAGACCGCGCGATGCAGCGACGCAGCGCGCATACAAACACGCCCCACGGCAGTTCTTGTTATTAAATTAATAAGTCGCCCCGAGTCTCCTTGGCATCAAACGATTGTTTACCACTCCGCGCGCCGGGGCGAAAGCAAATACACATACCGCTGGTTTTTATTATTCAAGAGACAAACGCTCTCTCCGGAATTCGATGCTGATTCGCTGGTCAAGTTCAAAGGGACCTTGCCCCGATCTCGCTTCCCTCTCCCACCTCTCCTTCCCGCAGGTCTTGACGGTATTTAAAGGGGAGAATTTCCAAGAGGTAGGATCGGAAGGGGGAGAAACAAGAGTATCCCCGCAGCTATTTCCCTGAAGGCTCTTTCCGGCAACGCCCTAAATCAATTTCATATATATCCAGCCCTTCACATAAGGAAGACTGGTAAATGAAATTAAATACTCCTATTACATACGAGTACGTTAATCCACGCTCCGGGATCCTAAAAATGAAAGAAACTCGAACAATGACTGGAATTTAATCATCGAAAAAAATTCATATTCCCCCCCCCCTGCGCGGGCTGGACACTCCCAAATGTGTTTCACCAGGGGAAGGTTCTCATTACTGGTAAATAGGACTGCATTAAGCTCGTCTCAGGAGACGGTCAAACCATATCATCTTTCATTTTCTGCTATCCTCTCATAAATTCGTTATATAGGAGTGGATTTGGCTTCCGGCCACATCGTGATTAGCGAGGATCGTGAGATTTTTAACGTCATAGAAACAATGTACGACCCGGACCACTGATTTCATGGCAAAATTGTGAGAGAAATTAATGCATGAGAGCCGTAGAGAAAACAGCAATTGCCAGCCTCTAAAAACCATTAAAATGAAATTAATTATCAGATATCAGACTCGTTGTCATGGTATTAAGCCTGAATCAATGAAGAACATGCCATTTACGCCTAATTTGCTTGAATTCAAGAGTTAGTCATCCGTATAAATGCACACTGTTCCACATCGCCGCACTGCACTGTTGCTTGCATAATTTGAGTTCCGTTTGAGTAGAGTCGGAGTGAACTGTCTCTTGCAGAATTTGAATTGCGAGAGGCAAGGGCGCCTTGGAATTAATCTCAACCCTGTCACACAATACTCCTCCACAGGCATTGTAGGCTACATTCAAACATTAAAGAAGTTCCATATTGTTTTCGTAAACATCCGATAAAAACCCTAATTTCCGTATTTGGCATTCATTTCATCAGTAAAAATGACAATTGAATGACAAAGGCGTAAGTTAAATGGAGACAGAGTAGAGATTTTCATCGCAAATGAAAAGTTAAAATGAAATACAGCTTTTGTTTTCCCTTTCCTGCGTTTGATGCATATGAATAGTACTCCACTATCGAGAAGTATTTCCTTAATGAGGAATATTTCTGGGTATATTAAATAATGCGATAACTTTGTAATAATCCACACTATACGCTGCAAAATTCTGTTGGTAAATAAATGCAAAACCGACCATGTGAGATGCAAAATCAATTTCGCTACATGCCCAGGAAAAAAATTCATATATGAACTAATATAAATTAAATAAACATGAAGAACAATTAAAAATGAGGAGGTTTTCAAGATATACATAACTATTTAAGTTGGCAATTAATGCAGTATAATAAATTGCAGTTCTTAAGTGAATCGTTCCCGAGTGTAAAAAGTAAACCTAACCATTTGAGGATAATGTCCTAGTACACGAGACTAATGCTAAAAGTTACTCTTCCTACGGAGGGAAATAACTTAGAAATTACCGACCATTAATATTTAAAAATAAAAACAAAATGTCATCTGACACATGACGGAGCCTGGATAATTCTTGGAAAGAAATGAATTCTTTTGGAATGCTCCAAATGAATGGGTTTTATTCCCTTCCGCATTCTATAAGTGGGTGCTCTGCGCTAGGCCGTCTTCATGATGATTATTTAATGTTGACCTAATTCACAAAGAACGCGACGCCTGAAGAAACGCGAGAATTCATCTGAACGAAAAGGGCAGGTCTCGACGGGTTTCGGCGCTAACAATAAATGTAAATCCATGTCGAATTAAGCTACGGAAAAACTATTAATCGAAAATACTAACCTTCCTTTGGAAAATATCATCGTATCCATGAATATAATTTAGCTGTGTACCATAGATTGATGTTTTCCAACCGGCTCTTAAAGAAATTTCGACGAGTTACATAATCCCAATACCTTTTCTTCTACTCCCAATATTAAAGGAATGCTATCCCGATTTCCAACACAGCAGTAGATTGAGATTTTTATAGTGTTTTTTCTAGAAAGAAAAAAAAGGAAAAATATACCTAAGACGGCGAAAATGCTAATTAACGCTAAATTCTTTCGAAGTAATGTCAGGAAAAAAATGCATTTTGAAATAAAACATACATTCCTCATTCGTTACCTATTTTCTCACAACAGTGAATGAACGTACAAGGAGAGAATAACATATATTTTTTCAACCTTTCATAGTTAGCTTTTAATTACGACGATGAAGTCATTAAGTGACTGTAACTATCATGAGAAACTTCATAAGACTTTCGAAATTCATGCGCAAAAATTACATCTTATCGTGGTTTAATTGCCTACTGCGGAAAAATATCAGAATATGATTATTCAAAATGCTATGAATCAATATGTAATTTAAAATACAAACGACCCAAAAGTAGAATTATCGCATTAAAGAATTTCAAATTAATTATTAAACGCCGTACATGAACAGAAATGACACCATTACAATGTAGAATTTTATAAACACAAAAGAAAATAATATACTGTTTTCAATTATATTATAACATTACTTCCATTCGCATACCCATAATTATTTAAGAGTCAATCTTACAAAACGAGAATCTATGATTTCCCCGCATATAAAGCGGTGAGAGAGATACCCACCATTCAATCCAACATTTCCTTTAACATCCAAGACTTTCTTTTACAAGTTAATTACACTTCCACGTACTCTATTACATCTCCACATACTCTTGCCTTTGTCAGAACTTTCCGTGCTCCAGTTTTTTTATCCTTAGGCGCTTGCTATTACATTAATACCTTCCACCTGCTCATTCAAAAGTCCACGTCCTTAACACTTCTTCAATATCTTTTTTCTATTTTCGTGTGTAAGACGAAAATTACGGAGCCAAGAACAGCATGAAAACGCCATATTTTCAGGCACAAATTTTTGCTTTCAGAGCTCTATTAGCATACTCCAAATAGCCAAGTTATTGTGTAACAGATAGGCATATTTTTTGAGAAAGATACGAGGGCACAAAATTAATTTTCGCCCTTGTATAGGAATGCAAACATAAAGAAGGATCCCCTGAATAGATTCATCAGGACTTTCCCCACGAGGCTAGGTAGAATGGCAATTCAATCACAACACCCCGAACATCAACAGCCAACTCCCGCTGGACCGGGTTAAGTAGGTATTTGTCTTGGTCTGGCGTGCACATGATTTAAGTTCGCCCAGTATACGCGGTTATAACCACACCTACTTGACGTCCTACGAGCCACTAGCAAGGGAGGAGGGTTGTTATGACACCATTCGTTATCATGTGATTCTTTTAGTTAATATTATGTGCTAGAAATAAAAATTGTGGATTACTTAGGGAGGTTTTAAAAAAGTTTCGTACAATTATTCTCTTTTATCATTGCACTAGGGTACTTCATCTTTTTTTCGTCTTGATCATGAATATCGTGCCCGAAGGAAGACAATAATGTGTTAGCGCTGGCTGGAGTCTATTCCTATTATTTTATTCAAGCGGTTCGAATCGCAACAGTAACATGATACCTAGATAACTACCTCGATGTTTCAAGTCAACTCAAGAGTACAGTACTTTCTAAAAGCTTTAGTTTCGCTAATCCGTGTTTTTATGGGTTCCCATTTCAGTTTTCCTAGAAAACTTAACACGTTCAATTTTTTTCAAGACAATTTTAGACAAAATTGATTTCAAATTATCAACCCTAGCTTATCTTCTTTAAGCTTTATTGTATTCCTTAATCCATATTTCCCCTAAGGACTTCGAATACTAATCATATATTCCAAACAGGAGCTTACCAATGTGAAATAATGAGTCTAATTGACACAAATGCCACTCAGTAATACGAGTATTTTCATTCCAGTTTCAAGTCGTGTAAAAAAATATATTGTTAAGCTACGTGGGGGTTACAGTCGACTTTCTGCACGCGGCGTGGAGAAAGTTGACCCGTCACAGCGGCAAATTGAGAGGTTGGATTCTTGTAAAATAACTCCACACTAACCTTTGCGCCAACGTATGTACGTACTACTGCGCATGCGTCAGCTACAGGGTTCGTCCGGAAAATAAGTTTATCATGCTCATTGTCTTTTTTGACAAAAGGGGAGTCGTCCACTGCGAATTTGTACCTGAACGACAAACTGTAAATGCTGCATTTTACGTCCAAGTGCTCGACAGGCTTCGAAAACGAGTCGCCCGCGTCCGGCCAGTGATCAACCGTATGACTGACAACTGAGCGACAATGCGCCGTCTCACACCGCGTTTGTCGTGTCGGACTTCTTGGCCAAGCACGGCGTAGCAACGCTGCCGCACCCGCCCTACAGCCCGGACTTGGCACCACCGGACTTCTTTCTGTTCCCGAAGATAAAGAGCAGTTTGAAAGGAACGCGATACGGGACTTTGGACGCCGTCAAAGAGGCCGTGACGACGTGTCTTCGAGAGGTTCCCGATGATGCCTTCGCGGGAGCTTTCCAGGAATGGGAACGCCGCTGGAACAAGTGTATCGACTCACAAGGGTCCTATTTTGAGGAATATTAGCTTAAGATATGTAAAAGTGTAATAAATTTTTTTTCTTGAGCTCAGTACACTTATTTTCCGGACGAACCCTGTATTTACACCCCACAACTCTCCGGGTTCCCTTGTTATGAGAGGTTCTTTTCATGTTGTTGGACTGTAAAATTAGTTGATGTTGCATGGACTCACCAACAGGGTTGACGTAAAAGTCGCATTAACGAAATTTTTGGAGGAAATTAAAATTATAAGGTGGTTTCCTCACCTGCGAAAAGTTTAATTGCAGTCATATAGACATAGACTGTTAAGAGCAAAGATATACAATGACCTCGTTAAAAATTCCAAGAGGCGGAGCCAACATCAACGCAGAAAGCAGGATCAGAGAAGTGTAATTCATAGAAGCAGTTCGTAGAAGACAGAATTTGACGGCCTCCCTTAAACTGGTACTGGAGATGAACAAGTGTGTAAACCCCATTTGTGGTTAATTAAAATTGGCAATTTTCCACAAAATAAATGTTTAATACGACCGTTTTCGATGCAACTACAACATCTTCACCTGAAGATGATGTAGTTACATCGAAACCGGTCGTATTAATAAAAAATTTTATTTTGAGGAATATTGCCAGTTTTAATTAATCATGATATTCCACCATATCACGCCTGAAACGTCTCTTTTTACCCATTTAAGGTGCTTTGAGTTGCTGATGTCCTTTGAATATCAGAGGAATCTGTACCGATTTCTGATATGATATGTGCACATAGTTGAAACACAAAATTAAAATAATTTTGGGTTTCAATATTTTTCCCAAATAATCAAGAATGTGGACACATACGTATATGAATGCGATTAACTTAATTTAATTACACGAAATTGCCTTGCCTAAGTAATCAACCCTCGTCATCCAAATATTTCAAAAAACTCCTTTTTAATTGCTTTGCATGAAATATTTAACTACGACAGAACAAGTTTATCAAGTCTAACAATTTGCTACCGTCAAAATTTCCTTTTGGCTTGAGCACTCCTCGTTCTGTACCATTTTAAAATCTGTAGAAAAATGTTGACATGCAGTTATTTTTAGTTTTTTATTATTCAGTGTAATACTATGAAAGTAGTAAATAACTTTGTGTATCTAGGTGTGAATGTTCTACCGCATTTGGAACTCAGTAAATTATAGAATGCACAGCATGTTAACACTACAGGGTCAATACTCTCGTATTTCACATTTATCTTAAAGGAAAAATTAGGAACCTCGATACCAAAATTACAAGCATCGGCAACTTCTTGCACCATTAATTATCGGCCTAGAGATAACAGATAGTGATACATATCATTCCAGTCGCTAAAAAACTTGTATTAAACGATGTTGGAAGGTATATCCACAATCTAAAAGACTAATTATCAACAAGAACGTAAAATAGTCGCCTGGTGTCACAGTTTTTCAGGAAACAGAAGATCCAGTATGTCATTAATATTTTCCCGGTAAAAATATTATATTCCACCACCCCGCTAGGTATAATGCACATTATTTGATCCCAAATAATCTAAAAAATATAAATTTAATGTGAATTGCTTATTAAAAATGTACTTAAAACTTTGTCCGTACACTCGCGTTGTAACGATTCAATCTGCTCTTTCGTGGTAGCTATAACTTACATATTCCGACCAATGCGCTGAAATAATTAGAAAGCCATTACCTGCAGTTGACTCTTTTAATAATTTAAATCCACCCCTGTTCATGTTTAGCAGATTGAAATGAATATATCTGACACGAGCAAAAATTTTTTTCCAGGGAAATAAATACTACAATTAAGGAAAATCTGTATTAGAAATTCTAGTCTCACATAATTGTACGGCACCCACAAGGGTCTATGTCTCATTCTCATCGAAAGAAAATTCCAAAATATCCAGAACAGATTTTTAACAATAATCAACAACAGATTCATTAAAAACAAAATTAATGGATATCCATCCCAGATAGGCAGCTGCGATAATTTAGGGAAGCATTGGTCTCCAAACAATCGTAACCATAACGAGCAATGAAAAATTTGTAAACAAATTTTCATTGGGTGAGAGTTGGAACACCTGCAGCACAGTTCCCACATGGTGCCAGGACCCCATACATTATCGCCGACCCCAATTTCCTATTAGCACAAGCAATAACCGCACTTCAATCAATTAGCATTATTATAGCAGACCAAATCTCGTTCTCCATTTTGTCTTCCACTAAATCAAATTACAAATATCTCTCTCCAGAATTTGTAATTGCATATACTAAAAGTATATCCGTCTCTACTGAAAGTAGAAAAAAACATATTATGTGGGACACACACGTAACATGCTTAGTCTACCGCGAGTGTGAATACATCCAACAGGCAACCCATTTGAAGACTCTTTTCGTAAACTACCTATTTGTATAAATTGATGATAGTAAAATAGTAATTGCACTTACCCATCAAACTTATTCCACGAATAGCTCAACACAATCCGCAATTTAAATGATAAAAAAAAGGGCTATCGGTGATAAAATAAATTACGGTGCCCTGTTTGACACTGTACCTAAAGTTAAGGACCCATATTATTGCGCAGAATCTAAATTTTTTAATGCTGATAGGTCAAAGGTACTTTTGCCACTTTCATGCACTAGAGAACGGTGTCCGCAGTTTTTCTGGCAGAGCTCGATACTTCGAATGTCTCTTAAATTTATAATTAGTTTCGTGGAGTATTCCAAATTGTCATTTCAACAAGGCCGAGAAGGTAAGGAAAGTGTGCAAACGAATTAGGCCATACTCGTCCTTAACAAGGATCAGTGAACCTAGGAATTGGAATGTTAAAGTTACAAATGAGAATGACAAAGTTACTTAAACAAAACAATTTAACATGATTTGAGGAACAGAGGATTCTTTATCAAACGAACGAGTCATTTAGCCGCAAATATTTTTAGAATCACTACAATTTTGAAGGAGAAGATAGAGGAAATAACTGAAAAACTAGACTTTAAGAACATCCGTAGTGAATGACATCAATTAAAGAAAAGCACTATTGCAACAAAAAGGTTTAGTGGTGGGAAAGAAGGGAAAGAGGAGAATCGCAAAAAATCAACACCAAATCACCAACGACCCTTGATGCTTAAAGAAACGCAGGGCACTTTGGCCAATCGTGCATGAGCATGAGAGAACACAGCATTCAATGCCCTTGCGGAACCATAGAAAAGACCCCAAAAGAAAATGAGAAAAAAGTGGCCGGGAAATCAATGGCGTGGTGTCGTGAGAAGAGGGTAGGCGAACGTGCGGTTGTGGTGGCGGCCTCGAGGTGGGAGAAGAACTATGATCTCCACGAAGGGTCCGACAGACTGAAATCATTGATGAGACGGACACAAGCATTGTCATTCCGGACGCCGAAACAAAACGTGCGCTAAAATACACACGACTGGGGTCACATCAGGGCGGGTTGTGGGGAAGCATTGAAAGGGGGACGGGGTGGGGGGGGGGGAAAGGGAAGGTCTTTTCGTTCTTTACACCCGGGCTCGGGGCAATATTTTTCCTTCCGCCGGCACAAAAGGCGGCGAACACCGTTGGTCACGCCCACGCAACGTGAAAGGGAAAGGATTAGTGTTTTTTAGAAGGGGCGAAGGGCCCGGTGCGGGATGCGGTGCGAGGCGCGGGGGATGGTCGGAGGAGGGGCGGGGGACGCCGGGCGCAATTAGCGACGGGACAGAAAGAGGGAGAGAGACGTGTAAAGAAAGAAGAGAAGACCCGGACTTATTTGGACAATGGAGGGAGGGAACGGAAGAATGGAGACAAAGGAAAATGAATGGACGATCCAAGTTTATTATTGCTTTGGGTGTAAGTCGCTTTTCAGGGATGAAGGAGAGAACATTCTCTGTGCAGACAGAATGTAATCCAGGAGTAAGGCTGGCGTTTCACGAAACTGGGATCCGCTCAAATAAACCAAGTGTTTGTAACTTTGCAACAATGCATGTCGAGCGTTTATACTTTAGATACAGAGTACCGTAAATATACATAGGTTCTTTAATTCTATACTCCTGTGCCTGTGAGCCAAGAAAAGGAATATTAGAAATATTTATCATAGGAATAGTACATTTTTATACGTGAGACCAGCAACAAAAAATCAAATCACTTCGTTATACGCAAATAGTACAAGTACTTATAATACCAATACCGCTATGATTATCCTATTGCCGTTAAGAAACCGACAGAGCAAAACAACAAGATTATTCCTCCGATCCTCAATTCATGAAGCCAGAGAAAATACCAGTTATAAAATCTATGAATTATTTGGATCTCTTATAAATAATGACGACGCACATATTATGATGGTGTGAGATGAAGTTTTCTTCTGGAATCAGCAACTACTTAAACTACTAACCTATTTCATTTTTTTACTGTGTCCAAAGCATCAAAACAAAGACACTAAATTAATGAAGCAGAGGCCAACTTATTAGATGAAGTAAGAGTTTTATGTGATTATCCTATACCCTGAAACCCTTCACAACGGAGAAAGGAAAAGACAAATTTATAACGGAAAAGAAATGACCTCCAAAGAATACTCAAGGTAAGAAAAGATAATCACCATAGACAAAAAAGTATAATCCCCAATTAGTTGTTCTCTGAGTTCACAAACCGTGCACGCAGAGACATGACGGGGAAAATGAGGAAAAAAAATCGTATGAAAAGAGGCAAATAACAATGGCGATGAGGAAAAGAAATTGCTAGTCTTGATTGTCAATATAATCTAGACAATTTGGTCTGAACACCGTCCTAGTCATTTCTCAAGATTTAATAATAAGAATGCAACATTCTGCATTTTCCCTACGGTTAATGGTGAATCATACTCTATACATTTGGACAATAAATGACAGCCTCCTGATGACTTATTTCACGCTAAGTAAACTTCAGGAACATTTAAAAGTAAAATCCCTCGTAGAGGTGGACGATGAGTGGAATCCTTTACATTGCGAGCCAGGATCCGCAAATACTATTATTGTTCTTCCACATTACATCTACGTTCAAGAACAAACAGTTCGTTAACAGCTCAAGACTGCAGCATCTCTGCATACCTGATACCGATTTCGCAGGACTGCGACTGTAATACGTGCGAGCAATTTCTCCAAGCGGCACTTACTCATTCCTCAGGAAATGAAACAATCATACTTGCTTTGGTTATGTCAATACTCAATCTTGTTGGAAATAA
Source organism: Hetaerina titia (assembly GCA_037158775.1). Lineage (NCBI taxonomy): Eukaryota > Metazoa > Arthropoda > Insecta > Odonata > Calopterygidae > Hetaerina > Hetaerina titia. The sequence continues at coordinate 80,799,652 of CM073769.1, read as the reverse complement.
AAAATAGCATGTGTATAAAAAACTGACGACATGGTATGATATTAATGTAATTAGGCATTTACGCCCATAAAAATTATTTTTAAGTTGTATACTGATGTACATGTATACATGTAAATCATTCGTAAAATCGGTTAGGTTTGCTGATGACCAAGTTGCTCAGTCAGCCAAGGGGTTGCAAGCATTGCTGAGTGAATTGGAGGTTCAGTGCGATAAATATGGGATGAGAATCAATATTAATAAAACAAAGGTTATGCGATTTTTCAGAAAGAAAAAGGCTAAGCTAAATATTAAAATAGGCGGGGAAAAAATAGAGCAGGTAGAGCAGTTTACATATCTCGGAAGTGTTTTGGACCAATACGGTAGTACGGTCAAAGTGGTAGGGACGTAAGGAGAAGAATTGCGCTAGGCAAGGAGGCTTTCTCAAGGAGGAGGGAGTTGATGACGGGGACGTTGAGTAGGGATGTTAAGACAAGACTCGTAAAAACTCTGATATGGAGCGTAGCTATGTACGGCGCGGAAACGTGGTCACTGAAGCAGGAGGAAACACGTAGATTGGAGGCTTTTGAAATGTGGGTGTGGAGAAGGATGGAGAAGGTGAAATGGACCGAAAGGAAAACAAATGAGGAAGTACTAGAGATGGTGAGTGAGGAGAGGGGTTTGTTGAGAGAAATCCTATGGAGGCAGGAAAAATGGATGAAAGGCGTATTGAGCGGTAGTGGAATGTTAAAGAAGGTAATAGAGGGGAGAATGTTGGGCAAGCGAGGAAAGGGTAGGAACAGGATAGGGATGTTGGATGGGATGAAGAGTGGAAAGAAGTACACAGAGATGAAGAGGGACCTGATGTAGTTTAGGTTGCTGGATTGGGTTTTGTTTGGAGTTACAAAATATTTATTTGATAGTTGTGTTCATCCAAAAACCTACCCTAACCGGTAGATTACCTAATAATAATACATGTAAATCGAAGTTTAGCAAGTGAATAATAGAGCGAGAGATATTAATGAACACTCCATCCCCGAAAAAAATCACGTACATTTCCTTATTTGCGAGTAATATCGACCCCCAGAACCTCTTACTTGAATGCACCTTTGAGAGATAAATTGAAGTGAGGACAACGATGCGCCTAATTACAAAAGAGAAGCGAACAAAAAATCCAGTTGAGTGCATAAGATTTTATATGGCCGCTGAACGCTTCGTCATAACCCCCGGCGCACTTTAGACCTTAAGTAAATACGCGTAAGAAAACGTGAAGTGAAAGGTCCCATGGCAAATTCTAAAATTGTAAGGAAGGAAAAGTTTTAATAAAAATTTTATTTGATGTCAATAATAATAATAATATAAAGTGATAAAACACAATTAATAATATTGGGATTGAGAGGAAATAGGTGAAACCGCGCGTGAATATCTGCCACGAGAGTAAGCAGAGAATGACTGAGGCGAAGTAAAAGATGGGTCCTGGAAATTGCGGAGACGGAAGAGACAGTCAAGCAGGAAAACCAAGTTGGGGGGTCTGTGATGAGAATGGATACGCTCGCTTAGGAGTGCTCTGGGTGGCGGAGGAGAAGGCAATGGAATAAGTAGAGCGCGGAGAGGACCGTGTTTGGAGCGGTGGAAGGGAAATGGGAGACACGGGCGGAAGGACAGACAGACAAACGGCTTCGTTAGGGAGCAGTAGAGACCTACCGGGAATAAGGGAGGGGGAAGGTGAGGGAGCGAAGAGTGTTGGCGACGCCATCCCCCGGAGATAGAGCGAGCGTAAGGTAGCCCAGCAACTACGGCTTAATTTCGGTCGGAGAGCGCCCCTTCCATCGCATCACACTTACGTTTCTATGCTTGCCTTGCCCGCAAATGCTCACAAGAGACCGAAAATCACTGAATCGATTAAACGAGAATTGCTCCGACGTTGCCGTGCCAATCGCCTTTGAAGAATCGGACAGAAGAGACATTTCTTAACTTCGCAACTGAGGCATTAGAAAAGTAAATTACGAAGGATATATTTTCTGGAGAATAAAGCGTAAAAATTCTTGAAAAAAAATAATCCAGTCCAGTTCAACTTGCCACTCGCTAATTAATTACTAGATTTCGTATTTCGCACAAATAAATTGGTAAATTACTTCATCTGGTTTCCGATCAACGCGAGAATAGAAATTAGCAATTTGGTGTTTGAATACCTCACCAAGGTCATGGTATTGTGGTTTACAGGCAATAGAATATTTTTCAGCCGTCGCCTTTTTTTTTTGCAGAGGGAAGAGACGCCTATCTTGGAACACATAAGGTGGATCGGAATCAAGAGAAACAAACTATCTGGTGCTATCCACACCACTGTGATGAGAAGTTTTCTATGTAGGTAGCACCACCGCTTAAATATCCAAATATATAAAGGGATGTAACGAAAAAATGCTATAATTTAACATTTAACTCATAGAGAGCTGCATAAACACAGCTGCTGCCAATTATTGGCCGAATAGGCATTGGCAGAGGGTGATGGGCTAGCGCTTGCAAGTCTGTTTATTTGTCGACCGGTCACAGTACGCGTCCAATATTTCAGAGTAGTTTTCATTAAGTGACCGCAATAAATTTCACTTCGCCTGGATACACTCATACTGCATGGTCGCCTTTCTGATTAAACTAATTAAATGCTCACAAATCTAAAACTCATATCACGCATTTCATGATTTTTAAACTGTGTTTGTGAACACATTTTGTGTGCGCAATTTTAGGCTCATACTAATATTCATATTTGTCAATCTCCCTTTCCTGTCCTTCATTAAAACATTACGCAAACCTAAATGAGTATGTGAATAGCACAATTGAGGAAAAATAGAAAACCAATATGCAAGGAGAAGGATAAGATCCATAATTTGGAAAGAGGTACGAAGTTTTAAATGAAAGGCAGTATTATGATGGTAAGAGGATTAAAATAGAACACAAAGAAAATCGAGTTGAAGAACAGGTTAGGGAAGTATCGAAACAATATTTCTCATCACTATTCAGCTACCGCAATCAATTCTCGGACAAAACATCAATTTAAGCATCGGATATTCAATATTTTTTCGATATTGATACTCGTAACAACCAATTATTTGTAATGCCCTTATTTAGATCATAGAAAGAACAAAAGGTTAATTCTGGGCGATAATTTGTCCACCTTTTTAAATTTGGAAATAATGCTTAACTTAATTCATTAAAAATAAGAGTGAGAAGCTGACAAATTAACATCCATAATGTAATTTAGGTTATAGAGATCTATCATTTATTAAAATAACACCGAAAGTACAAGGAATCTGTAGGAGATTCATTTAAAATTTCCACTCAATTTCGCTACATAATTTCACTGAAGTATATCCTTTCTTCGTAGGGGATATAAAATTCTAAAGTTTTTTTACTGCCATGCAAGAATATAATTGATGAGAGTTATTTAATACCATGGTTCATTATCAAATACGAGCATTTATTCCCTCACATTTATCATCAAGCTCTATAATCCTTTTTTAAATATCGAAAGAAATTTAAGAACATGGACATTTTACCAAATATCATCTATCCCTATACGGGAAATTAGAAGCGAAGAAGGATTTACTGGGGGTCGGAGTGGACTCTTAAGAGCTCCGGTTTCTTCTCCTCTTGTCTTGACTCCCGCATCTGTCTTCATCCGCAACCATTTCCCCTTCCCTTTTTTTGGCCTGCTTTCCCATCCGCAGACGCTTTTTTTATTCACTGTTTATTTATTTATGCCCGGCTTTCAAGAGAAGCCCGTGGACCATGTGAATTTGAACAGCAAATGATATTCTAACCGAAAGAATAAACACACGCGAACTGAGGGCTGAGGTTTAGAAGCTTTACTTAAGGAAAGAAAAAAAATAACTCAAAAGAGAAGGAAAAAAACTTTTCTGCGTTAAAACAAGCGGGCTGCCGCGCGCTCATCTCTTCCAAATACCCTTATATGTATACCCACGTACACTCTTTCCCATCCTTTTGTTAGGTAGGGTGTGTCATAATTCGGCACTCTGGACACCATATGTGAGAGAAACGCGCTTCCAAATCCCAACAGAGTTGAGACAACATAAGTAGTTTAAAGGAGAATTGTAGTCCATATGCGGTAAACATTTAGATGCAGGGTATATTTACAAATTTCTCACGAGTTTTCAGAACATGTTTTTAACAATGCATTTTCGTGGATCTATTTACTTTATATGGCTTTATACGTATATATATAAACACATACATATAAATATATATACATATCTATTACATGGAAATAGATATAAGGAAAAGGGATAGGAACATATATAAAGGACGAACACAGGAGAGGTGGGGAAGGCGGAATCAGGCAGAATCACGAACTTAAAAATATTTCCTAGACCGGGATCCCTTTTTATTCCCATTATTTTTACGTTCGTCATTCTGCCTGATTCTGCCTTCCCCATCTCTCCTGTGTTCGTCCTTTATATATGTTCCTATCCCTTTTCCTTATATCTATTTCCATGTGAATTAATTTATATACATATATATATATATACATATATATACATATATATACATATACATATATATATATATATATACATATATATGTGTACAGGGAAAGGAACTGGTCCCCCTACCCTGATGTGTGAATATTCACATGCCGTCGGGCTTAGTACATGGGTGAGCTCTACCATCACCTACTAAACCGACCTTCGGGTTGATTACTGTGTTTATGGTCTTTTATGGTGAAATACATATGTGTGTGTATTTATACATATATATATATATATATATATATATATATATTTATTTGAATAAGGAGTGTCTTTTTGACCGAGAATGACGGCTGGAGTGGTCCGAAGTATTTCCATGCTGGAAAATTCTGGTTTAATGAGTCATACAAATGGCGCATTCTGAAGTCTTTTTTAACCAACGCTCCTCGGAAACTATTGTAAAAACAATAAGCGTCAAACTATTATTTTACGCATGCTTCCTTTTAATCTAGAATCCGTATCTAAGATACTGTCTCTGAGGTGATAGTTATCAAGTTCTTCATGTATTTATCTTAAGGGATTCGCAAGAAAAACATTCGGGTTAAGGTGAATTCACGAGAAGTATAAATGACGGAAATGAGGAATACGGAGTTGGCAAAGTAATTTCTCGCAGAAAATTACTCTCTCAACTGAAACTGATTAATTATTCTGCGGCGTCTCCATTATTAATTTCTAGTATTACATCTGCAGCGGTCTAACTCGCGAAATTTGTTAAACAAAGAGAGCCCTCTAACTTCACTTCCATTTTAGAAAACTTAATTTTTTTGTAATTAAGCTGAGTTCCAATTTTTAAGAGTCAGGAACGAAAGGTTAAGGAAACACAAAATACCTTTGAATAACAAATATTAAATTCAGTGACAAAAAAAACTGAACGAAAAATTTTTTCCACCAGTACAATAAAAGTAAGAATTCATTGGAAAATGGTGATTCTACGTCAGAGCGAGATAGGGAAAGTGCGTACAGTGGGTTGCACACCAAAGTGGGTTCGTGATTTTTTCTTAGTTCTGTACCTCCTAAAATCATAGCAATTGAATAGTTAACCATTAGATCCAAGCAAAACACACATTAATTAAGTCTTTGACATAACAAAGTTAGCCTACTAGAGACTTTAAAGAGGGAGTTTACTTTAAACAAAACAAAGAGTGAGTAGTGAAAATCTCAACGGGAATACCTGTCATTCAAACCCGTTGGAATTCATTTATTATGTGGTCACGTTTCCAATACCTTTCCATTTTTTATTATTTTAAATTTTCTAATTATTGTCAAAATTACATTTTCCTTTTGAAACATCAATGAGATTAAATTATAATAATGCTAAAACTGTTCGCATCGTGGAAATTTAGACATATAACAAGTTCCATTGGAGGGAGTAAGAACTTGTATCAGGTCATTACATCAATCCCACTGATGCTTTGTTTGACAAACAAAGAAAAATTATACATGGTCAATGATTAAGGTCACTAGGGAGAAATATTGTCTGCCTAACGTTTTTAATTTAAGACGGATTGCGGGAGCGAATTTCGCCATGGAGGAAATTGAGATGTCATACGATGCCACAATTCAACCGTACCAGCTTTTAAAATTAGCAGAGATAAATTACTTTGTCTAACCCAAATCACTTAAATGAAAAAAATATTGATTTCGCGGAACATTTCCTGCGTTTACCTTATAAACAATATGTTTATCGAACAAGAGATTTCGCTTGGGGGTACATTGCGTACATTACACTAATCTAACTTAAGTGTTGACTTAAATCCGTCTCAAATTTTGTATTGGTGTTGTATCCTGTATTGCTATGTCGTTTGAATGTACTGTTTTCTACAAAAAGGAATATATGATATAAAATAACCTGGAATGAAATAAGCAGACTGCACGAATAGGGAAATGAAGGAGATGATTTAAGTTGAGAAGAGGAAAAATCCCAAGTCCCATAGGTACTACGAAGGGAATGGCGGTGTGATCCAGGCAGGAGAGTTGTGAGAGGAGCAAAACATGGAGAGTGAGAAGTACTGATGGGTTGACGACAGCGTGGGAAGTAAGACGGATGAAGACGGCGGAGGAAAGATGGAAAGAAGAAAGGGCAGGATGCGCTGGAAATTGATCAATTCGGGTGGCATCAGAAGGAAGGGTTTGGGAATATTTGTCAACCAGAGGGTTTTTCAAGATGAGACCTCTGTCGAGTGGAAACTTGCGTACTTTAAAAAGGATTTCTCTCGATTATATGCGTTACATCCAAGGTTAGTCGCAGCGCAAAATTTCACCAATCATCACGATCGTTTTAAAGCAAATGAAGCAGGTAGGGGAGACCACGATGGTAGAGATAATTATTACAAAGGTGGCACTCTTTTCATTCCACGCTTCATTCCATCTTAAAATCTAAAACTTCACATTTCTAAGTGCACAACCTCCAACCAGTATCACTCAAATTATATGTACTAAATATCAATCAGGTAATTGCTTCAGTGATAATGAATTTCCACCAAGTTTAGCCTGAAAACATCGTAAATGTCAATTATTCGGAACCAAACCCAAAGATAATAGTGCGTGTTAACGTACGTGCTTTCGGATATTTTTTCGCAGTTAAAATCAAATCAAAATAAACATACTTTTATTTATGCAAAATAAAAGCAGATCTAATGCGCCAGACCCAGGTAAGATGAGAAGGCAGTCAATTCACAGTCAATTACGTTCCAACACCGTATACCATGCCCTCTATGCCATGCGTCAAGGGTTACGGCAACACATGACGTAATAGTTGTCCTCTGCTTATTATTTTTTCAATACGAATATAGTTAACCATTTCCCTTCATTTCATTCAATTTAATTGGAGCTGCAATCCTCCATTCTTCCTTACCTCTATTCTTATTCATTGTGTCATAATAAATAACTTTCGTCGATACCCCTTAGTTTAACCAACTTTTAACTACAGTCTCTGAGGGAAGTACTATTTTAAGAGCACTGCATTATCTGGATAATGTCTCCACACATCTTATGCCAAGGAAAATACATCCTAACACCATTAGTATTTTAACTCGAAGACTAGTATAATGCACACATCCATTTTTCCTTAATAAACACTACGTACTTCTCCATGCTCCTTCTCCATACCGCAAACTAGAAAATCAATTGCAGAGAGGTCTTATTTCAACTGCATGGCTAAGATGAAGCTTTTCTGTAACTTTTGATTGAGGGGAGACCGAATTAGAGAACCATGGTATCGGCCGGCTACATGACGTAAGTTCTGGATTACACGACGTAATCCAACTCCGGGTTTCCCTCCACCCACTTTCCGTCTCTTTGTGCTTTTTCATACCTCTCCTGGAAGAAGGCGCGAATAAATTAGGCATGAGGCTTAAAAGATAAAACTTGAGCATGAAGAATTAATATATTTTATCAAGAGGATAGTTAAGTGTGTATGATTACGAGCTTCGAAACATCGTAGGATAATTGCGCTGGCTCGCACAAATATCGGACCGGGACGGGAAAATGGGGGAGACGGTTCACCCTACCTTTTCTCTTTCTTGCTTTAATCAAGCCGATTCCAAGTGGATTATATGATTCAAACAGTCTCGCACTTCCCATTATAACTATTATTGCATCAGGAACATTCTCCAAAAGCATGTCGTGTCCATAGACTCTCCGAAATAAAATGAGTCCCTTTTTGTCTCCAAATTTTCACCTGCATATTTGACGTCCATAGTTTATTATTCAAACATGTGCCCACTTGCGTGAAAGTCAGCCATTAAATATTCATAAAACGAAGGGAACGAAAGACACTATTCTTGGTCGTGGAAGGACGACAGGAATTTTATGAGTTATGTCATGATATGAGGACTAGTGGGGAGATTGAAATCGAAAAGGTCTTACTAAGAACTTCGCGCTTCTTGACATTTTAAGAAGAACGAAACATGTGGTTAACCGCAACTCCTGTGGTGTTCGTTCTTCAGTTCAGTGCCAGCCATCCTTGGCAGAAGAAATTGGGTTCTTCAGTTACCCCAAACCTAGGTCATATTGCAACAATAAGGACAAAAAAATTTCAATACTTATTCAGGTTTATTTTACTAAGGTACTGCGTACAAAAGCACTGCGTGACTAGGCTAGAAGCATATTCGGGATGCAATTCAAACTCACGGTCTTTTGCTTAGCCGATAGGCCATCAAACTACTTATTGGGGCCCCTACATTCTTCATACCGAAAATATTCCTAACCCATGTGCCAGCACAACAATTGATAACTTACTTCTGTTATGATAAATTTCATTTCACAATGACATGCCCTCCATATGGCTAGGGAAGGTCAATGTGAATAATGCGATTTACCTCATTTCTGGAACATATCTAGCGATTTCTCTCCTGGGGACTCGAAAGCCACAGTTTGGCATCATTTATTTACGAGCTTCGAAACATTGTGGGAATATTGCGATGGTATGCAAAAATAGTGGAACGGCACGGGCAAATGGGAAAGACGGAATATCTTCGTTTGTCGGCACGGATTTCAAGACAACGGGGTTTCAGAAACAAGCGCTTTACAGTCACTCTCCCCACTCATCTCAATCGAGTTTCTCGAGAGAGGGAGACACCGAAAGAGATAAGAACCGAAGCGAGAGAGGCAAAGGAAGGGAATGGGAAAGAGAATGAGGAGCAAGACCCTGGTAGGCTGGATGGATAGAGAGGGAGATAGGAGTTTTAAGCTGAGGGATTCGCGGGAGCTGGCGAAGAGGAGGGATTGGGGGGGGGAGGGAGGGAGGACCCTTAGCGAGATTGGGATAGATTGCACGTGGGGGATGGAAGAGGAGGTTAGGGGCTCACTCGGGTGGCCCTCCTAAAGGGGGTGAGAAAGAACTTCATCTCCCGGGGAAGGACGAGGAAAGTTTCGAGAGAGATATATGGGGGTGGTTCGAGAGAATTAAGAGACCGGGAGAGACGAGAGGAGAGAAAGAGAGAGAGAGTCGCGGATTGGCTGACGGAGGTGTGTCAATGCGTGGCTAGAAAACCGTCGATTTATGCAAGTACCTCCGAAGAAGCGAGGAAAGATCGAAGTAGTCGAGGAATATTGTACTCTTCTTAATTCCATCCCTAACGACAGTTGAAAAACCGTAAGCACTACTGACAAACACTCCTAGCGAAAGTAGTACGTAACAATGGAGTTAAATCGTGAACAATTTCGTGCGACGATTTTTTATGACTTTCGACGTGGATTATCAAGACACGAGTGCATCGATCAACTTACTTCCACTTTTGGCGATGAAGCCTTATCCTTTGTCACTGTGAAACGCTGGTAGAACAAATTCCATTATGGCCGCCGTCCGCTCAGAGACGAAAGTCGGAGAGGTCGTCCAAAATCAGTTCTTGTGCCAGAAAACATTGATGCTGTGCAAGAACTAGTAAAGGAAGATCGTCATGTGACTTCTCGTGAGACTAAGGCATCCTTGGGGATTAGTATGACGGGCATCAATAAGATATTGCATGAACATTTAGCTGTGAAAAAATTTGTTCGCGTGGGATCACGCATAATTTGACAAAAGCTCAAAAAGATGCTCGTAACAATTGTTGCAAAGAAATGCTCAACAAATACAATGGCGGTGCATCAAAAGCTGTGTATAACATCTACACTGGTGACGAATCTTGGGTCTATGCGTATGAGCCTGAAACAAAACACCAATCCACTGTATGGGTCTTCCAAGACGAGCCAAATTTAACAAAAGTGATTCGTGCACGAAGCACTTCGAAGCAAATGATCGCCTGTTTCTTCGGAATAACTGGACATGTGGCAACCGTACCGTTATAACATCGTAGAACCGTAGATTCTGAATGGTACACGAGCATTTGTTTACCAGATGTGCTTGGTGATATATGGAAAAAGAAGCGGCAAAGAAGGATCATTCTTCATCATGCAATGCAATCTCTCACAGATCGGCTGATAAAACTACCTATTTGACTGACCAAAACGTCAAATTGATGGGTCAACCTCCATACAGCCCTGATTTAACAACAAATGACTTCTTTTTAGTCCCATTTATCAAGAAAACATTGCTCAGCTGACGTTTTTCGGCGCCTGAAGAAGCCGTTGGATTATTCAAAAACCGTGTTTTGGAGGTATCTCAATCGGAGTGGAATAAGTCTTACGCAAATTCCACCATGCTTCATTTCCTGTATTTTTTTACCCACCTGAATTTAGTACTTTACTCCTTGTAGTTCCTTTTACCATACTCTGTATTTACATTCTTCCATTTCCTTCTCTCATCTACCTTTCTAAACAACTAATTCGTTATCCGTGAATTCTTTGTCAAGTATTATTAACAGTTTCTATAGTTTCTTTTGCGGCTTTCGATATCACTCTCTTGATACATTCCCATTTTTCTTCTATAGTACTCAGCTCTTTACCATCATCCATGATTTTCTCTACAGCCTGCTGATACTCCTTCCTTGTTAATCCATTTATTGCTTCTACATTCCATTTCCTAACCCGCCGCCCCTGCCTTATGTTTTTGAAATGGGCGCTTCATTTCATAACAACTAAATTGTGGTCAGAGTCCGCATCCGCTCCCGGGAAGCTGAGCGAATGGATCAGACTGTTCCTAAACCTGTGCCTAACCAGAATGTAATCCAACTGATACCTCTCTGAGTCAGTTGGCATTTTCCATGTACGAGTATACTTTCGCCTTTTGTGGTATCTAAACCAAGTGTTGGTGATTATTATTAGGTAATCTACCGGTTAAGGTAGGGTTTTGGATGGACACAACTATCAAATAAACATTTTGTGACTCCCCACCTAGCAAACTAATCTATACCAGGTCCCTCTTCATATCGGTGTACTTCCTTCCTCCCTTCATCCCGTCCAACATCCCTATCCTGTTCCTACCCTTACCTCGCTTGCCCAACATTCTCCCCACTATTACCTTCTTCAACATTCCACTACCGCTCAATACGCCTTTCATCCATTTTTCCTGCCTCCATAGGATTTCTCTCAACAAACCCCTCTCCTCCCCCACCATTTCTAGTACTTCCTCATTTGTTTTCCTTTCGGTCCATTTGACCTTCTCCATTCTTCTCCACACCAACATTTCAAATAATATGCTATTAAACAATAATGCTATTTTAATGTATTTTTCATACGTGCAGTGTGTTTTCGCTGTTCGAATTTATGTTTGTGAATTAATTCAAAAACAAAAAATAAACTCACACGGGGTTGATTTTAAAATTAATAGGTGGCACACCCACCTTCTTCAGTGGAAAACTGAGGAGGCGGGAGGGAAGCAGGCGGAAAAGGTGTTAGAGTGATGAGAGATGGAAGGATTTGATTGGGCAGTTTGAATAGGTGGAGAAAAAGAAAAAAATTGGAGGGAGAAAAGAGCCTAATGAACAAATTTAAGTGATTGGTGGTGGTTAGCTTCAAAAAGTAGAATTCAGGCCTGTTCAAGGGTTATAAGTTTGATCGGAGAATCGGTAGGTTGGAGTGAGGTAATTGTAGAAACTTTGTAGCACTATTATCCAAAGAGAAATTACGGAGGGAGTCGTGTTTTGAGTCTTGGAGGCCAGCTGACAGGGAAGAATGCATGCCGGATATGTGGTGGTTGTTAATATGGATATTATTGTTGAAGGGATTTCAATAGTCAGTGATAATGATGTGGGATGGGAGAGGATTAATCATTGAAAAGAAAACTCACTCCGGCTCGATCGCTGGGTGGAAAATCCTTCGGCGATTGGTGCCTGAACGACCAGCCGGATTTTGGTGGCCCGCTCACCGAGTTCGAGAGGCATTAGATGAGTGAGTGACTGCCAAAATAGGGATGTTAAGTCCTGGAAGGAAAGGGCAGGTAATGAGGGATGAACAGCAAAGGAAGAATCAAAGGAAAGGAAAGGAGAGAGAAAAATAGGGAGATGCAACGCTGTTTCGATAGTAAGCCATCTTAATCAAGCAAAGATTGATTACCGAATGGTTTAGATTCGATAATAGGTGTAGGTGGTTACATATGACCAAATAATGAATGTAATTACCAGAGGGTTCTGGATTCAATTCCTGATGATACTATCGCACGCTCCTAGTGTGAAACTCCCAACTCTAAAGTGGTCAGAGAAATCGTAAAGCGGCAAAGGGAAACAAAACGACCTCCCAACTGTGTATTAGTGAATTTCACACGCCTCTAAGAAACTTAATAATATATGTACGCGTATATCATTCCGTTATACATAATGTTGGCCAATAATTGGAATGAATAAGACCAGGATATTATGGAAGTGTTTCCTCCCATAATATCATGGCCAAGCACGATTCATCGTATCTAATTTGGGGTAAGCTATGCTCCCCAGACGACATCCACTTTCGTTGTCTCCTCAGCTGTGTGAAGACTGGGAGACGCAAAAGGTATGGGAAGGGGAACGAATGAAAAGCGGAAATTTCACGGGAGAAATATCGAAGGAGAAAGAGCGGTAGAAATAGCAAAGGAAAATGAGCGCAGAATGTGTACTTGCTGGCAGAGGGAAAAGATCACGGCGGAGTGATAAATGAAAGGGATAGTGGTGATGACGAATGAGAAAGGACGTTTGTGAGATGTCGTGAACCAGCGGCGAAAGTGGCTCCGAAAAATTCGTTGGTGATAAGAAATATGACTGATGGAAAAGTTGACAACGTCAAAAATTGTTTGGAATGGAAATACTAGTATTCTGATAAGAAATCGCGCGAAATATTTGTCCGCCGCTAAACTTTATGAGTTTCTTTATGCCTTTCAAGATGAAGGGAATGCTCAAAGTGTGCCTCAACTTTTAAGCTGTTAAAATATTGGTAGAAGCATTCCGACTTCGGGTGGTAAAAAATGTATCTCAGTGTTACCCACCGACTGAAATATGACACCTACTTAAAACTTACTTCTCAAACTGATATTCTTTCCACAGTCAGCATATAAACACAACGTATCGCATTAGACAATGATTAGGCTGAGATGGTTTTAATCTTCCGGGTGGGTTTTGGTTTGAAAAACTGAACCGCATAGCCGTGATACGTTGGTAAAAACACATTGGAAATCCTTGACGTCCCCTTCCGATAGTAATTGCATTGGATCGAGAGAAGAGATTCTGGAAAGAAGTGAGATGAAGTCTTTCGATTCCATTCGAAGATCTTTGGAAGCATTAAAAACATGTAGTAGCCAAACATATTTGCTTGATGCTGCTAAAAAATGCATATCTTTATCGAATTGTCTTGAAATATGTATGTGTTTTCATTTCCCTATCATTATTGATTTGAAAAAGTGTTTGCCAATAATCGCAATTTTATTTACCAATAATCGCAGACGTTTATTTCTCCACTAGGGTTGGATGTTAATTTCATCGACGAGTTTCTGAAAGTGGACTTATTAGACAAATCCGATTTCAATTTTTGCACACAATTGAATTAATAACGACCAAGTTAGGCTAGTCAGCACTTAGCTTCGACTTAACTTTTATAAACTAGTTTCGTGCCGGAAAAATCATGATGATTGTGCGAAGAATATCTGAATAAATATCAATGAACAATTTTTTTTAATGCGTACAAGGCATTAACGAATTATGAGCCAGAACATAATTACCAAAATCTGTGCAAAACTGCGTTCATTAACAACTCTCAAGCAGTTAGTGGTGAAATAAAGCCCATTAATGTGGACATTACGGTAAAGTACTAGAGTAGCGATGCCTCGCGTTGATCCGAGTAATTTTCCTCGGAACTCCCACTGCCTCTCCCTTGGAAGATCATAATTCCATATCTCCCGGTTCCACTATGAAGCACCCCTGCAGCGAGTTAATTTCTCCGCGTAAATATCAAACACAAAGTTTTCCCTGGCTTGCGGTGGTTGGAGGCATCGGTCCGGGAGCTTGATTGCTTCAGTTCAGCGACAACGGGAAAAGTATGGAGGGGATGAAGTAGGATTAAAGGAGCTGAGGGAAGCCTGGAGGGATTTCCGAAGCCCAGACTAAACTGCTAGTCTAAAAACCATAAATTAAGCCAGGGAAAAAAATCTCAGACGCCATAAATTTAAATAAGGCAAACGCTTCATTCGAGTGGATTGAGGTTTTGCGTTTTTGTTCAGTGAGAGACGAGTCAGTGCTAACAAATTTGCACAACACTTGAGCTAGCAAAACTTAGAAAATTCTAAAAGCGTTCGCCACGTTTCACTTGGTGTATTAAAAAAACTGAAACCGTTTGGTCATTAATGCTACACAGTAAATTGAATGTGAGAGGTTAGATATATATACACAATTGGCGCGGTAGTTAGGCATAACAAACAAAAATATTTCTTAAGACATTTTATTTCGACGATTTCACTATTTTATAAATAACTGACATGCTACAGTAAATCTCGGAAATTTATTGTAAGAGGTATGATACGAAGAAAGTTATAACTAATTCGCCCCGGAGAAGAAAAGATCACACACACACACCAAGAGTAGACGATCTCCGATTTCTCTACAGTGTATGCAAACGTTCATGAGGGGAGTGAATAACTCAAATCGTCATAGCCTTAATTGTTAATTAAGTTTCATCAAAATAGAAAGGATATAATTTATAAGTCCATTAAGATAAATACGATGCATCATATTTTTGTTGTAAATTATTCTCTACTTCTTTCCAATCACCATTAAATTTTCCAATAATTGTTGCAAATAGGAAAAAAGGTTTATTTTAGGTGTATTTACGCATACCCGTATTAGAATGGGCTCCTATTTAATTACTCATGCATGCCACAGGGAATTTACCAGGATAAAAGTGCTTAAAATAAAATTAAAATGAGAAATTTTAGATTATCTCACGAAAAACTTTTCAATTATTTTGCAAAAATTCAGAAATGCGTGAAATTGCGTAGGGTCCAGTATTCGACTTATTATACAAAGTATACACATCACAATCATCTGCAGCTGAAGTAACTACAATTCTCACGGCCGCACATCCGTACTAGTTTTAGGCTTGATATATATTAAAAAGACTTTTATTTAAGCGCATTTGTTTTAACTATTGAAGATAAATTTTGGATGAGCCCACATTACGTTTACTATACTCTGTTGGCTTGGTTGCCCTGCATTATTTTCTTCGTCAATCCCTTCTTCTATCTGCCATCCAAAAGCTTACTCTTTCCCTGGTTTCCCAGCATTATTCTTCTGTCACGGAGAGCAGCATGCCTCCACCTCTCATTATCTATTATATTCATTATTCTACATTCATCGAATTTCTCCAAACAAATTTCTTCGTATAGTTCCTCGCTTTTTTTTCGAGAGAATAAGTAAATATTCACTGGTGGGAAGGGCTTACGTGGTGGGAATGGGAGAAGGAAAAAGAGAGTGAGGTCGATTGTCGATGATATCAAGGTAGAAGGAAAATATGGGAAAATGAAGAGGTTGGGAGAGGATAGAGAGGCGTGGAGAGCTAGTTTGTGAATATCTACCCCAATGAAAAAACACATTCATTCGACCGCATGCATACATGCATGTGTGTGTTGGTTTTGAATGCGGTATATCTTTTTTCCTTTTTTGGGTGGTGACCTAACACCCCCCGCCACACGCCCTTGCGGCGGCTTGCGGGGTATTATGTAGATGTAGATGATCTCAAGGCACGTCATAGCATTCCCATTTGTCACACAACCATTCATAAAACGTTGCGCAAATTGTCAAGAGCCTTGGAATTTTACTAAACATACGAGTAGTTTGAGCTATATAATAATCCGGGTTGAACATAATTGAAAAATATGTTAGGATATCAAAATTTAATACTCGGCCTTCGCAGAAATCAGGAGTTTGACCTGCCGATCTCAAAAGTGTTCACATTCGGTGTATCTTGCATTTTAACCGGAGTATCAATTTCAGTGAGTGCTGCAGAGGGATGGAGCAAAAATACGAATTCGCTTGATGAAGTAAGCGCGGCGGAAAGCACTGCGAAATCGCCCGAATGCCCATGAAAACAGCCAGGCGCGTATAGAGGGTCAAAAATCGCGCGGTTCTCGCCTCTGGGAGGCCCCATAGGCGAGGAAAGCATATTATCCATGGTTGGAAGGCCTGGAAAAAAACGGCTGTGAATATCACGGGCCGAGCAACGGGAGGCGGTATGTGCGGGAATTAGCGAAGTGACGAGGGAGGAATCTCTGGAACCATTTTGAGATTGGTCTTCTGATGAAAGGTAGACGCTCGATCAATGATTTCAAATTCACGATTATTCACGGTTCTTTTTGAGGTCGATAGTCACCGTTTTCCGAGTTAAGACGGATTTATCTACAAAGTCATTTGGAATTATATTGTCATATATTTAGCTCGAATATTCGTAATTCAATGGAAATATTCGGTACGTATGTCCCGTATTTCTCATGAAACCATCACTAGTAAATTGTTCCAATGTAACTTAAATTTCTAATGGGTGTGGTTTATTTCAAATATCAAAGTCAGGGCAATATTAGGTAATTTAGCCAAATATAATTTTGGGTTTTGGGAGTCTCTATTTGTGAAACACAGGCAATGTTTTCGCCTGTGCACCATTCGCTTATTTAAGGCTACCCTAACTAGTAACTAACGACACTATAGTTTTATAGTCCTCAAAACTAATCTATGTATACTACAGCTGCAAACGTTGCAACGCCATAACCACGTAAATTAAAATTAGGAGATATGAGGACATAAAATGAAGGTGATTGATGCAGCAGAATCCCTCAATTTGCAAAACAGCCGCTGGGGTAGGCGTGAAATAGAAAAATTCCTCTGATGAGAATCACAATAACTTTGATATCCGCCATGCACCCGTGTTACAACGCCTACTGCTCGACAGTTGAAGATAGTTGTCCGCAAAAGGGGAGAAATTTTAAGCCACGACATTCACCACACGCAGGCAACTCGAATGTTTTCTCAGCATCAACACACCACTGTGTTCAAGTCTAAAACAGCACCAAATACTCTGGTGGCCAAATTTCCGCGTCCATTCGTTGGGTGGCAAGGGTGTCAGACACTAGGTAAAGAGTCCATATTCAGTGATAGAATCGGGATAAGCAGGAGCTTGTTGTTTTGATTACAAGGTTTTGCTGTACCCCAAGGAAAAAATAAATAATGAAGGATTTAAAAATGTGAAAAATTGTTAATACCGTTGATTTGAAACGCCTTAGTCGGTTTGGTCACTCCTGAGCCAAACTATGATGAAAGATATATTATAAACCCAAGAAGAGATAAATAACAAATTTGGAAACTGTAGGCCGTTGCGTAATACCCTGAAAGATTTTGACCTCTGGCGCCACCGATGTTCTGGATTGGCAAATGTGATCGCTGATTATAAAAATGCCATTAAAACTGGTAATGAGCAAAACTACCTCATTTAGGTTACGTTTTTGGGAAATCGAAGATGTACATTTATTTATTTTCCTGAAAGTTAGTAGGGAAGTAGAAACATATTCAAGGACATCAAAATGAAGTTTTCAGTTTATTCGCCACCTTGAATTCTATCAAAGTCATTTACAACATTTCAACATTCTTATTTAGACGTGTTTTGTGACCCACGAAATTAACTCTAGAACAAGTTCCAGCCGGAATAAAAATGTGTGTGTTGTTTAGGCATCATTAAAAAAAGCTCACTCTCTCTCTCTCCCTATACATATATATATATATATATATATATATATATATATATATATATATATATATATATCCTCTATGTATCCTCTTCTTAAAGGCAAGAAATTTAAAACTTCCCTGATAAATTTAAAAATGGTTACCGTCAGAATTGCGCTGAATTACCAAAACAATTGCGCTCTTTACGAAATTCAACTTGCCTATAAGGAACTACC
Organism: Hetaerina titia; assembly: GCA_037158775.1. NCBI lineage: Eukaryota > Metazoa > Arthropoda > Insecta > Odonata > Calopterygidae > Hetaerina > Hetaerina titia. Next base: position 80,781,352 of record CM073769.1, on the reverse strand, counting down.
TTATACTATCTTTTACACTATTTTTCTATCACTTTTAGTGAAGCTACATTACTTTTCTCTTAAAAGTTATAAGGTCCCAAAACGTTTTTATCTGTGAGAGAACCAAGTCAAACTTGGCTCTAGAAATCAGCCTGTTTCAGGATCAAGAGAAGTTTAGCGAGGCAGCAAATAAAACTGTGAAACTTACTTCGCATAATAACACTGTGATAATAATACTGCCAAAGACACTTCTTAGAAAACAATATTTTGTTTTGTTATTTTTATCTACTTTACCAAACACCTTTTTAATACCTTGCATGTCATTTGACACTGTCATACCAGTTCCTTACCTGATTGGATCTAAAAATACGCTTATCACATGAATAATATTTTTAAATATTATTTTTTTATTAAATTTACTCTAAATTAATTAAATTTTGAAAGGAAAATTTCTCAATAAATGCCTTTATCTGGTATTTGTTCAGTTACGAGTATCAATAATAAGCATTGGAAGTTTTGCCAGCTCAATTCAAACCATTGAATTTCATTTCATGGACTTTTGCTATTTTTTTTCTATTTTCCTAAAATGTCAGTTCCCTTCGAGAAGTTTTTTTTTATTTGGTGGACTTCAATGGCTTCTTATAGGGCTTCTAACTTTCTCTGAGATTTAGACAAAAGCAATGATGCTACACACACGTTTTAATACATGTAATGTGAAATATAGTTTCGATGCAAAATTTAAAAAATTGATCCCTAATGGCAGTTGACTAAGCTCCCTTCTACTGACAAACGATTCCCAGACAAAACTTTATTGACAACGGATATGAATCGATTCCGCTACATGATCACGAAGAAGTTGCCATCGTTACATAAACGTAACGCCATGAAACAAATTTTTGAAAATGCAACTATTAATTTAAAGACCATGTGCCAATGGCGCGTCTAAAAGTTATTTGGCGAAGGACGTTTTATCGGAAGGACCTGATGAGCTCGATTTCGTCATGAAATTGAAGACCTCTTATCTGCGCCCAACAAATGTCACACCCTGCGTCGTTTCTATTTTCTCCTTGTCTCTAGTTCCTCTTCCACGGTCTACGGGAGACCCTTTTCTCTGGAGCCGCCGCAACGTAATTCCGTAAATCGATTCACCGCGACCATCAGGCGCGAGAGACCCCTCCTTACCCTCTCCCTCCAACACCACTTCATCGAATCTACATGCATTAGCGCCGGAAAATAAGGGGGCGTAATGGAATGGAATAAAAAAGAGAAAGACCGAAAGAGGGAAGAGGAGCGCGGAAAATGTAGAAAACCTCAACATCCTGAGACCGAACCATTCCCAACCAAACACCTCCGGCCTTCCCTTATTTTCCGCCCCGCCACGCAGCGGAAAAAATTCGAGAAACACGCCCATTCGTTAGCATTCAGCCCCTCGCTCGCTATCTCACACTTTACCCCCCTTCCCCCAACCCCGAACCTCAATCCTTTTCCCATCCTCCCCTCTCCCTTGGCAAATAAATATCTTCACTGGTCCCTCATCCCAGATGAGGAAATGTTTGATGCCGTCGCGTCCCTGCGACATCGCGACAAGACGAACTCCCGTCCACTCCGCCTCCTCCTCCCGCATTATCCCACCCGATTGAAAGTCCAAGGTGGGATGGCGTGGCGTAATCAGGGAAAGAGCGTGAGACGACACGCTTAAGGTGAGGCGCTCGAAAGAAAAAAATGGAGAGGGGAATGTAAGAGGAACCTGAAATAAATTGAGGTAGCCAAAAAAAATGGAGAAAGCCTTGTTTCATTTATATTAATTTCATTTTTTTTATCCCCCGACGAGGAATATCGTTTCACTGTTGAGATGAGTTGCGGAGACTTTAAAAATGGCTACGGCTGGCGACGGCGAGTGGGAGACCATATATGGTCGGGTGAAGGAAACGATGTTTTCACTTTAAAAAAGGAAAAAACCTCGCACAAAAACGGGAGGGAGGAGGGGTTTCGTCCAAGTGAAAGGAGGAAGGGGAGAGGAATCTAGCTGGATGAATGCCTCCCGTGTACTCGCGAATACTTGGGGTCCTCGCCGGAAGTTACAGGGTACAGCCTGCGTGGTTTGATAGGGACTTTAACGCGGATAGGAAGGTTCCTCCAAACGTTTTCGCAAATGGACCTCCTGCCGGTAAATTTTATGCGTTGGGGCCTTGGAAATAAAACGAAATTTTTGTTCATTCGAGGGTAAAGGTTACGAGTCTACTAGTAGCAATTGTATTGTAGGTGCTTTGAAGCTAAAGGTACTGAATATCTGCCGCTTGAATAAATAATCCCAGCAGCAACGATAACATAACGACTCCATATTCGAGAAGGAACCCATCCCGTGACCTTAAGGCTTAGCTGACGACCTTCCCTTTCTTAAATGTCTTTTCTCCTGCATACGTTATGTAACCGAAGACACTTGACTGAAATTAATAACTTATATTCCACGGCAGCGGTTAACTTCCATGATTACAAAATAATTAATCCTTCTATAAATGATTAGCATCTCTTATACACATAATAAAATTTAAAATTTTCATCGATTTCTGTTATTTAGCCTTCAATATAACTCAGCTTAAAAGAATGGTAGTAATGTTTCTGAAATACATAACATTTTTCTCACTCTTTGGCTTTAATTACGGCCACACGGAGCCCAGTAAATAACAACAATAGTTTTTATTAAGCGCAATTTACGTAGTTACGCATTACTGTATGTACTTACAGCTGGACACTGCTCAGGCAAGTGGATCAAATATGTATGCACACCATACATTTGAAGAACATACAAAAACTTACAATAGGAAATGCATTTTAACTTATAGGTATAGGTGTTCCAAATGTCAGGAAAATTACGATTTCCCAACTATTTTCTTAGTTGATATAATTTGTTTTGAATTTTACCTTATTTTATTATGTTATAAACAAATAAATATTAAATGTGCTAGTAGATGTAATAAACGCAAATATATTTTTAGCGGGATTAGCAGCGAAAATATATTTAACCAGAGGAATCGAGTGAATGCAGAAAATAGCATTCGAGAAAAAAAGAAAACTTTAGAAGGGCATCTTACAGCCCTCGACAAATTTTACCACCGCTTCCGTCGCGCAAACCATCTAATATGATTACTTATACAAAGGGCTAACTATCAAAATATTCACCAATTTCAAAGTGTAAAAATAATTCTCCATGGCCGAGTGCTTCAACCAATTAAGTTAATGAGGCATACTTTATCACAGCAAATTTGAAATGGTCGCATTTAAATGCAGATTGGCGGCTAACTCCGCTTAAATAACTGTCGCGCCATCTCCCGCAGGTTCTTTGAATTTAGGTTTTTCAGAGATTTTAGGTTTAGAGAATTTAGGTTTTTTCCACAAATCGTAACTAATCTTTCAACGAGTAGATTTTACCGTAGCAACATTATCTCGGAGGGATAAAAAGTAATTTTTAATACAATACGAATAAACTGAAAATAGTGTTTTCACTCTTAACATAATCACGTAGAGAGTTGGAAAAGTCAACTCCATGAATGACGGGTAGGAAACCATGGAAATAAGGGATTCGAAGAGAACCGACAAGATTGGGGGGAGGGTGTGAAGGATAAAGCCCGAATGCCATGACACTGTGAGAGACAAAATTGGAGGAAAATTATGAAGAAGAGGCAGGGATAGAGAAAGTTCGGCGAGGTACGATAGAGAGGAACGCGGGATATGGGAAAAATCAATCAAGAGAACAATGCAGATGGGAGATTAGCATTGCCAATGAACTTGGTTTTCGCGGTCGAGGTAAGCTTGATGAATGAGTTAAAGAAGAATAGGAACCTTTTTCCCTTATAAAGAGTTTATTCGGCGGATCAAAGAAGAGGAACCAATTTATCCCAACCAGGCTGGATAGCTAGGAGTACATGGAAATATCTGATGAGGGTATTCATGGAAAAAAGTATGCGATTTTAATTTTTTTTTGCCTTGTGGGGATTTTATTTTGGATTTGAAATGCCATGTATCTGCAGTGTACACCGCTCACCGACAAAAATGGAATAAAAGTAATAAAAAAAGACGGCGAAAGTGAAAGTGGGGAAAATCAACACACATCAACGCATGAAAAAAAAACTGTCGGGGAGGAAAAAAGATTTTGAAACTTTGGGATCCTCTTCCTTCCGAGGTGAGAGTTTAAGCTTTTTCGGCGAAAGAATTTTGGATTTTTATCCTAGTGGAATTGCCGGAGGCATCGTCCCTATTTAAAGAAATCCCGCATCGCCCATTTAGGAAAACGAGCAAAAAAGAGTTGACCGAGCTGTCATTGGCACACACGGTGCGAGTCAAGAGCTTCTATTGATCCAAAGAGGACGGCACGCTGCGGCATCGGTAAAGTTTGGCCAACTCCTAATTGAGGATCTCGGAAAAAGAAACAATTTACGACAGATGAACAGCAAGTCGCACACCAGGGTCCTTCCGAGTCACTCGAGAGTGCCGGGAAGAGGTGTCACTTTAAAAGCCATTCTTCTGTCAGCGGCGTCCTATAAAGTGTTGACAGCGAAGGTTGTCAGGGAACCGCACACGTCCGAGGAAATGTCGTTACAGTGGGTCGGGGTAAAGGGATTAAAATTCCGAATGGATGATAGGTGTCGAAGAGCTTTTGAAGCGAAGTATTGGTGCGACGAAGCTGAGTTGGAAATAATGGACTTGAAATACACCGACGAAGTTGGGAAGAGGAAACGAAAATGATGAGGAAAAGCACGGGCAGGCGGAACGAGAGGAAGGGAAGGGATATTGTCAGATCGCAAGTCGAAAGGGCGAACTGAGAAAGTTGGAAGCAGTCGAGGTGAGGAGAAACTAGGAAAGAGGTGAATTGGAAAGGAGGGGGAAGTAGGTGTTGGTCACGGAGGGAACGTTTTGGCGAAGGAAGGAGAGTTGGGAATTGAATTGACCCATACAGTAGTGCTGCGGTAAAGAGGAGGTCACGGTAAAAGACAGCCAGTCGATGTGAATTGAGGACGCTGAGCATCCTTCTTTCTCGACGCCCGACGATTCCAGAATTGAATGTGTAAATTTCGTTCGAAGGGCCGCGGAGTTTTGTCGTCCGGTCTCGTCTTCTGTCACTATTCATTGGTGCTGGCAGGAACACCCCACCGGCAAATAAAATGCCCTACCTCAGTAGGCAACTGAGAGCTGAAAGGAACTCGTTCCTTTTATCTCTCAGCAGAAGTAGTTAGTCAAGTCCACAGATATATCGCCGCTTACCGTGAAGTTTGAGGGTCCAATTCGTATTTTAACAAGGTTTTATTACTCGCAAAATTACAATGCAGTATATTACCATTTCATCTTTGCAATGCTAAAGCGTGGAAGACAAATATTTGGAGAATTGAAGAAGCTTCCATCACAATTACGACTCTAACTAACAACGGGAGTATAAGACTAAGTACAGATGGGAAACTGAATGGTGAGAGTCATTCATCGGATCATGTAAGCGAAGTCAATTATCAATAGCGATGTCCACATTTCGGGATTTAAGCCGAAGTTGAACTTGACCGGTCACCTTCCAGGTGAATTGTAAGAACTGTACGCGATATTTCCCTTCGAGTCAATTTTAATGGGCTGCGTCGAATCATTATACTTTTTTCCGTAAAATAGTGCCGTTCGATTAAAATAAACTCACGAGTCCCGGAAGTTAATGAGTCCAAGATGGACATTTTCTACCTTTACAAAATAACAGAAAAACATTTATAATATTAAATGAAAACTAATGGCAAATAATAAAGATGAAAAGTTATTCCCAATTTTCGACGTTGAGTTTTTTTGCAGTAATTCCGCCAAACAAATTGTGAAGGTCATCATAAAAAAATAGATGGAGAAGCTTCCGATCAAAGCCTAATAAAAATATAAAAATGGCTTATTAGTTTCTTCCCATCGATTCCCTTAATCTCTTGGTATTTTCTTCTCTCGCATTCAGTAAGTTCCCATCTACTTCTCATCGATTGAAAATTCCCGATTCGGATTTATTCGAATCTTCCGCGATCTAACATTCAAACGCCATGCTTCCTCCGTGACCCGTATTGGATTTCCAAATAAGGTGTGGAATTCTTCTTCCGGTGGAATTCCTATTCCCGTTTCAGTACTATTGTGCGAATGCACAGTAGTCAGCCGGGTCGGGCATTAAATTTTGTCATTTGTCGCCCTATAATGAAAGGAGGCCGTAACTCTCTGGCCCTCGTCTTTCATTTCCTCCCTCGTTTCTCCTCCCGCCCTACATGCCCCGTCACCCTTGAAGGTGCATATTGCCTCCACTGTCGCGGCCCTCCCGCCATTTTTCTACCGCCGAATTTACTAACCTTCATCCCAGCAACACTCTTGCCTTCCGTCTAACCCACCATTCATCTTCCTGGGGGTTGCGCATACCTCGCTTTAAACATTTTACTCCACCCGCAACGCCACTTCTTCCCGCGCTGTCGCGATGAAGATGAGGCGGATGTGAAGTGAACCTTGAACGCACAAACAATCCCCCCACCCAACGCGTGAGGAGGAGGAGCGGAAGAGGGGGGGTGTGTGAGAAGGGCAAAAGGGCGATGTCTTGAGGACTGGGAGGGGATGAGCGGAGAGAGTCATATGTGAGGGAGAGTTGGAGAGAAGGGTAATAGCTTGGGGTGGCGTGGGTGGGATTCTCGGAGCTGATGGGAAGACGTAGTGGGCCACATGGAAAACACAGCCACCCCCGTGTGAGAGGCGGTAACAAACTGAGGGTCGTTTTCGGTAGGAAGAAGGCGTTTGGACCGGCGGAAGGGAAAGAGGGATGTGAGTGTGTGGTGCGAAGTGATGTGGAGGCGCGAGGGAGGTGGGAACGTTGTGCTGGGACGGGGAAGGAAGCGAGGGCGAAATGTTTAGTTCCTCCGGGGAGAATCGGAAATCAGAACGACATCCACAGATTAAAGCGAAAGTACAAAACTTTAGCTCCATACTTACGAGTATTTTAGTCGGCGGACCGATCGGGATATTTTCCCAACGAACGAGAAAGGGAAACGATCTGGTTTATGCCCGAGGTTATTGCCCTTGGCTGGCTGATCCACGGGTTGCTTCAGGCTATAACGTCTTAAACGTTTGAGTCTGAGTGGGTGTGAGATCTTTCAATGGCTACAAGTTTTAAGGGATACATGTGGGAGGATGGGGTCATTCAAATCTCTGATTGTAGATCGAATAGCGCAAAAAATGAGTTGTTTTGTGTGTTGCATGCGAGCGAGACCCACAGCCTATTTTTTTCCCCGTTCAGTTTAGTTTTCAGAAAAAGGATACAAATATGAACATCCATCCTCTCCCTTATATTTCCACCCAGGGGCGGGTTCAAGGAGAGAGTGGCACAGGGTCGTGCCCTTAAAAAATTCTCCACTCACATGCCCGACGCTACTTTTGAATGCCTAATATTCCCAGAGAAAACGCTTTCTACCGCAGTATACGGAGTAGGTCTCTAAATTAGAGCGATTACTTTCAAATTGAACATGATTTTAAATTCCTTTGTAAGAAAAAAGTCACAAAATCCTTTATGTCCATTTTTGAAAATGGAACCCCCCTTAGAGGTTTTCCAGAGCCGCAATTGCTTCCATCTCTCCAAAATAAATCTACCTTATTATGCAAAATATCAAGTACTTGATATATTTTTTAAATATTAATATATATAGTAAACATAAATGAAACTATATGAAACATGCGGAACTGTTGATGCAAAGAGAAAAGTGAACACTGCGTGCACAAAATTAAAACCTACATTTATAATTATCAAATGAGATAACAATGGAAATGTAATTCATTATAAAAAATATAAGATCTCTGGAGTAGTGAGTATTCCATAATGTCGACTACTGCGGCGACGAAATAAAAAAAACAAATCTCAAAAAGAAAAGAAAATTTTTGAATAGAGTCCAAGTTAAATATAATTAGGGGATGAGAAATTTAATCATGAAGACACGAATTGAGAACGATGTTGTAAATAATCTAGCGTAGTGGATGAGAAAATGGGTTCCGAGGAAAAAATATGGAGTTGTAAGGGCGGCAGCGTGAAGGGAAGATGCAAGTGAGGCGGAATGCCTTCCCTTCCCTTTCTCGCTTCGCCATCCGCCTCCCCTCTTCTTCCGCTCTGCCTCCGCCGGCGTTGTTCTTTATTACCCATTTTGGCCGCTTGCGGACTCAATTTCGCATCCTCCACCTCCGCGGCGTTCGGTCGGGAAAATTTACTCACCCCCCCCCCTTCGGGGAGCTTGGCGAGCCAAACCTCCCGATCCGGTGGGGGAGGAGAAGGTACGAAGGGAAAAGGGAGTGGGGACGGGGAAGAAAGGATAAAGGGACTCTTTAAGAAAGAAGAATCGAGAAATGCCGAAAACGATCGCGCGCGCGTCTGAAATTAATCACCGGAGCCACTAGCACGCACGTCCCGACCTCCAAACTCCCTCCTCCCTCTCTCTCTCACAAGGCCCCCAATCTCGAGGCCCACTAATTGAAAGAGATTTCTTTTTATTTCGTTTTCTCGGATTGTCTTTTTTTTGCTCTTTTTTTCCTTCGGAAAACTTATTTTCGACGACGGGAGACGTCCGGCAGGGCGGCGGCTGCGAATGCGCCCGGAGCGAACCCGTCGGAACCTATTTCTCGAGCTGTGTCCCGTTGACTCCTCGCCTCCGATTTGATTTATTGTCGGAGCTAATGGCGTACTCTTTAAAAGGTGAAACTTTGGCGGGAAATGCGCCTGGGAGAATGATTCGTCCAAAACATTACTGGGGATGATTTACGATTATTTCCTGGAAAAAAATTCCACCACAGGCCATGAATTTCTTGAGGAATTTCAAGGGTGGATGCTGAAACTGCGCGAACTGGGTGAATAAAGATCGAGATAGCCATATTTTCACTTCGTGCACATATTTTCACAAACGCTACTTTTCAAACCGTGACCTAGAGTTAGCGCAAAATTAGCGAAGTCCATTAATAATCACCCAAAAAATTGCGTACCTCCCTCATAGCGTCTAAAATGATACTATACTAATGCTGGAAAATTATAATTTATCAGTATTCCGCATTCCAGATGAAGGATATGAGTTGGTAAACGACATGCTATTCGTTTTATCTTCTAGTAGCATTCCAACTCTACTTATACATTTAAGTTTTTAATATTTTTCAATAATGCCCTTTACGTACACGCAACTGAAATCGATCTTTTCGTTGAGTTAAAAGAGATGCACCCTTGAAATTTTTTTCTTCTTCAAAAACAATATAATTAACCAAAATTAGTTCTTCATCTAAAGTACTATGTTTCAGAATCAGCCATTTTCCTCAATTGGCATTCTTTATTCATGATTAAATAGGTAATTGCTATATTCCTCCATTGCAGTAATTTTGCAATTCCGGAGTTTCATATCCCATATGACCACGTAGGTAAATGTCACTCTATTACATATGAATAATTAATGCAAATAGAAACCAACTGTAATTTTTTAGACGCTGACTATATTATTGCATTTCGTCATTGTATGTAATAAAATAGGCACGTAATGATGCATCAAATTCGCACTAAATAATCTTTCTGAGGAAAAATGGAACGCACGACTGAGGTATAACTATGTAATTAAACTATTAACATTTTCTACAGTTAACAAAATAAACTGTACTAGTAACGGTCGCTCTCAATAAATAGGTGGCTTGACAGAGTTAACGTCTTCATTTTTCACGTTGAAAGAAACTCAACGACCATTTGCGGTCATCCATGACACTCGTGATACTTTCAGTCTTTTCTTGAAAAATAAAAATTTTAATTAGGCGGCTTATTAGATAGTTTTTCAAAAGAAAAACTTCATCTTTCCAGGACGTCCTTCAGAGCACGACAGGGAACATTCCCCGCGCCCCGCGGGACGGAAGGAGGGGGCCGGGAGGGTGGAGGGAATAACCCGCGCCTCGTGTTTTAATTGGAGACGTGATATTTCCCGACATAATTATAACGGCAGCCTATGCAAGCAAAACTCCCACCGAGCGAGATAAAAGACTGTCCTCCTTCCACCACCCATCCACCCTCCCGTAACTCAACAACCCTTTTTAACCTTTCTCTCCCCTTTTGCCTCTCGTCTCTCGCGGGAGGAGAGTGGGGAAAGAACTACGGAGACCCCTCGTCACCCTCAAACGCATAACGAGGCACCCCAATCGTCTCGCGGAGCATAAAACGGCTGGCACATCCTTTCCTTTCCCCTTTGTTTACATCTCAAACCTCCTCCCTTCCCTACTCTCGGATCGTGGGGATCGATTTAGAAGGTTTTTAGCATTTACCGCGCGCGCGAGCGAGCGAAAGGCTCTCGAGACTGTTAACGTGGAGACAAATAGGGGATAGGGGGGGGGGTTATTCGCGTCCACCCCCTCTCGCATACATTCTCTCTCTCTCTTCCGTGTGCATTTTTGAATGTAGTATTCCTCGGACCTCAACACTTTTTCCTCTTTCTCTTCATCCATTATTCTCCCTCGGTTACACCCTCTTGTCAATCCTCCCTCCGTTTCGCTGGTTCCGGAGACGTCCGCGCCCTTTTCCCCGGAAAGAAAGAATGTAGCAAAGTGCCTGGGAGTGCGTCTGGAAACGGGAAAGGGTCTTCGTCCTTCGGGAGTGTAGGTTGAGGGGAGAGTGCCGAAGGGTCAACCTTGCGAACAGACCGGAGAGATGGATATTGCGAAAGGAGTTGCGGGACAAGTAAGAAAAGAAGCGAGGCGGAGATAAAGCAAGAAGGGAAAACGTTCCGGAGCGGAGAGTGGATTCCGTGTGCGTCGAAACTTCTTCCTGATTATCTACAACACGCCCCATTCTCACACGCAACTTCCTCCCTCCTAGCCAAGCACCCCACTCCGACGCTTGCATTCGGATTATTTCGTCAATTTTATGCATCGTGTCGGTTTTGTGCGCTGGACTTGGGGAGGAAGAAGACCCGCGAAAATGGAATATGGCTTGCAGACAATAAAAAGCGCGAACGTAAGGAGATAAAGAACGAAGAAAGCAGCTGTGAAGAGAACGAAAAGGGGGCACTATCTTGTCCAGAAGGTACTACCGGAAGAGCGATTGTGATCGAATAAATTAACAAATTATCTCATACCCTGATTGTCGGGCATCAGCGAAATTCGAATTTGAGCATCAAGTGATTCTGAGCGGTGAGAAGTTCTCACAGGCGTCTCTTCCCATTGGTTTGAGTAAAACTCCCGTGATTTTTCGCCGAGAACAGTGTGAAAAAATGCCGACATGATTGACAGATGTCGGGTAAATATCGTCCCTACACAATTTCAGTCGGCCATAGGACCTACTTTGGACTGGCAAACGGTCCCGGGAGGAAAAGATAGCTCTCAGACAAATAATGACAAATGTGAATAAAACTATTCGTGGAAACGTGGTAAGGTTAAAAAGACAAATGTTTTATTTCGCTGGCTAGACCCCATTTAGAATATGCTGCTAGTACATGGGATCCTCATGAAGTGGGATTATTTGCCGAATTGGACCGCGTGCAGATAGATTTTTAAAACGTTGTAATAGCAAACTGAGTAGCGTATCAGAATTATTAGAGGATTTATGTTGAGAATCACTCAGAGAGCGAGGGTTAAATTACAGATTAAATCTCTTGCATAAATTGGAATAATGTCTCTTTATCAATGATGTTGAAAATGTTTTATTAGCTCTATTGTACCACGGTAGGGTAATTCAAGTCACTAAAATTCGAGGAACTAAGTATAGAACAGATAGATTTAAGATGTCATTTTTCCCATGAAAGATAAGAAGGGATCAGAATGACGTTGCTCAACCGCGCTATGAGGGAAAGTGTTTTGGGTCAATGGTAGTCTGGTGGGTAATCATCCCCTGCCACAGACCCTAGCGATGGCTTGCAGGGTACAATTAACTAATAATAAACCTCCAACCAGGTATGTTAGGTAAAACCTAGACATGTCCAAAGAACTGCCGGAAATGCCGCGACAGTTACTTAAACAGAGACATCCTCTGATGAGTATCTAAAAGTTCACGGCATAAAAATCATTCGATTTGGCCAGGATTGGAAGCGGAACCCTCTCGATTTCCGGCAGAGAGCTTTAATCAATTTACTATGGTGCAATGCCCATGCTTAAGATTACTTATGGAAATTAATGCATGGTAATTCGTCTTAACATTTTTATCGTTTTATCTAAGACCTTAAAAATTAAACTGTACTTTTAAATAGACGTCTCGGTAGCTTAATTGCTTCAAACAATCACTCCAAAACTAAGGGTATCCTGATTCGATTCCCAAGGCGAATAATTTTCACGCTATGAAGTTTTTGCATTTCCAGGCATTCATAAAAACTTATCTTTGGTCTCATCTTCATCACCATCACTTTAATATCTCTCCGTTCCATTGTCCTCATTTCTCTTTTCTCAGTCCCTCCTCCGTGATTCGTCCCATAAATACATTTCTTCCAATCCCCTCCAAATTCCTTTCTTTTCTTGTACTTTAATCCAAAAAAGTAGGATCCGCGAACTGAATTCGCCCAATTCTCGCAGCCACAGCGCAACATTACCCAGCACTAGTTTTTGGTCACAGACGCGTAAAATGGACACTGCTACTATTAAACATTCTGATGGGAGAAGTTTCATAGGTTGTCTATCATGTGCATTCCATTTCTTCGCTCATCGTCACAGCGTATGTGGCTAACTTTAAGGACAGGAAGGACAAAACAAATCGTAATTCACGTAGCGTGTAACCAGGAAAACAAATTTACGAGCCGACTTACATTTTACATACTTCTTTTTATTTCACATGATATTGATGACAATATAGTATTCTTCTGGCACTCCTAAATTCATGTACTATTTTCTCCATTCTTACCTCCCCTGTCATTCTATATATATATATTTATTTATTTATATATATATATATATTCATTCAAACATAGAAATAGGTATAAGGAAAGGGGATAGGAAATCACATAAAAGGCGAACACAGGACATGTGGGGAAGGCGGTTTTTGAGCAGATCACGAAAGTAAAAATATTTCCTTATTTTTACTTTCGTGATCTGCTCAAAAACCGCCTTCCCCACATGTCCTGTGTTCGCCTTTTATGCGTTTTCCTATCCCCTTTCCTTATACCTATTTCTATGTTTGAATGAATATTTGTGCGCCGTATGGCGGGATTTTCAAGTTTGAATATATATATATATATAGACACTTTCTTGGAAAAGCCACGAACGTGCACAATAAAATTCACTAAATAGTCATAGCAAACACAGAAACTAAAACACATAAAAGAGGGACTCACTAGTTCTCGAATTTTCGGTGGTGCAACCACCTTTCTCAAGAGGAATTAGGAACAGAACTGAGGCAGAGGAGAGCCCGAAAGCAGTGGTAGGAAGGAGAAGGGGGAAAATGGGGGAAAAAAGAGGGGAAAAGAGGGGTAAAGAAAGGAAAAGGGGGAAAAGGGGGGGAAAGGCATGTATGGCATAGGTATGAGATCCTATGTATATACATATTTTCCGTCTCTAAGCTTTAATCCATGAGTAATTCTTATACCGTATGATTTCTTTCAAATTAAATTTTATTACGCTGAATAATTAGCCTCCGATTGGTCAAATGATCATCAATATTGCTGTCACGTACTTGAAATGTCTCCCGGCCAAACCCAACGCCAATATACATTCTCTCAGAAATCTACTTGTCTTTAACATATCGTATACCAAGTAAGCGCCTACGACCCGTAAACTATTCTGCTTCCAATTCGAACAATGTATTACTTACCATTTTATGACTAAGCCAGATGACGTTCTAAGCTTCCGTAAAGAATAATGTTTTTTTCATATATTTAATATAAGATTATTGTAATTTTTACCATTGCCTATATCCTAAATACACATCTGAATGATGAAGAAAGATAAATATTTTTCGTGTAGGAATCAGATAAGAGAGCAGAATTCGTCACAGCAGGAAGAACCCGTTCTTTTTCCGAGAGAAGGAAAGGCTGCCACTCATCCCCGTTAAGAAACTGCTGCACTCTTCGTCGCCAACACTTTTGTCGTCAACATATATATCCTACCCCACTCCCTCCTTCGCTCCTCCTTATGTAAATACCATAGAATCCCTCCCCGCTCGATGCCACCAACTCTCTCCTCCCTTCATCTGCCCATGCCTATTCCCCACCACCCTTTTTTAAAGGCAAAGAAACAAGACCAAGTTTTTCGCCCACCTAGCTAGGAATTTATGATTTCAATGTAAGTGCTGTACGCTTCTTCTCTTCGAGCCATGCTCATGGGAGTGTGGAGGAGTTCCTGGAATTGTTCGACGAACCATTCATCACTCCATCGTCTCCTGAGGCGGTGGCATAAAAGTACGCCACAAGCGAATGCCATTTTGAAGAAACGACTTGCGGTTCATTCGAAGGCTAACGGGAAAAGAAACTTCAAGATTCAATTGAAAGTGCCATAAAAACGTCATTTTTTTCTTTTTTTTTAATACCAATTTCGACCATGTGATCATGTCCTAACATTCCATTCCTGTTGCATGTCCCACTCACACTGTGCTCCGTTTTCTTTCGCACACGAATCACAACCAAATACTTTAGTTCTCTCCGTTGAGATGTATTAATACCGACGTTCGTCTGAAATTCTAAGTAAAACTCAACAAGTTTCACCTAGGCGAATTCATCAACATGCGGATGGATTTGTGAAACGAGATTTTGGCTCCTGGACGAGCAGTAATCGGTTGGCAGCACTAAAGCAACTAGTGTTAACGAGTAACTATATCTATCATGTAAAAAAGAAGAGCTTTGACTTCTGACCAGAGGGACCGAATTCGATTCCAAGTGAAGCTTTTGAGAACATTCAGCTTCACTCAGTCTGAGTGATTTTCCAGGTTCCAGATCTTCCAGGGAAAGCATAGGTGACACATAGAAAGGACCCTTCCCCCCCCCATACTCTGATGTGTGATTTCACATTCTTTTGTCCGAGGTGAGCTCGACTCTCTCAACTCTCAAACCAGCCTTCGGGCTGATTAATGCGCTTTTGAGGAAAGAGTCTAATTTGGAATCGTCAGAAAACAATGTTCTGTACCATAAAATAAATTATTTTTTGAAGGAATAAAAAATTCCATCAGAAGCCCTAATCATATGAGCGGTAGCGGAGATTTAGTGAACGTAACTGACGCAGGATGAAGATCATTGATAAACCAAAATGAGATCCCATGTACGAGTACTCGTACTTACGCGAATCATAAAGCTTTAAACAGAACTTCTTTGGCTAATGTATTAATACCATTTCATTTTAATGGCTAAAATGTAGAGTATGATTTATCGCAGCATATTTCTTCATTGTTTATATTTCATTAAATACGCAAAATGTCATTGTATAGTAATGCAGGATTAATAACATCGAAAATTACGTTTTCAATATATATGCCAATGTAATATTAAAAAACATGATAGTAAATTATATTTCATTTCCCATTAAATTTATTTATGATAATTGATAGAAAATATCATCCTATTCACTGTTTCTTGCCAAAAACACAGAGATAGAGAAGAGAGAAATGTGTGCGCAAATACCTGACGTACAAGAAGAAATATTGATCATACCGTGAGGCACAATGAGGTAGGAGGGAACACAATCGAAAATATAACATGAAATATTGAACAAGGGAGATGACATGAAATATTGGAAAAGAGAGATAAAAATTTTGTGATAAGGGGCATAATAACAAAAAAAGCAGCATGTAATGAAGGAACAAAATATATATAGGGATTCTTGGAGATTAATCTTTAAAGAAATCACGGAAAAACGGCGGACTAGAGAAGAGAGAATGGTTGCAGTTACCAGCCTACAAACTAAAAATTAGTAGCGAGGATCCTCTTTTCATTGCCCACCTGCTTACGACTACCACATTAAAGAATTTTTGGATGGTTTAGAGAACTATGCGTCTTTTTTAGTTTGAATTTCAAGGCGACGACGGAGTAAAGTCGACTTTCAGACGTCAGGCCAAGCATTAAAAAAAAATTGGATGTTGGAAAATCTTCCGACTCCCCCGATCCCATCCGTCCCGTCCTTAACCTCTCTCTCTCGGGCAAGCCAATACGAGCCGTTCCTTTCATTCCCCATCCTTAAGCCTCCCCCATCTCACCATCCGACACGGATGAGGAGATCCGCGCGAGATTTCGACCCCTTCGTTTTCCTCGACGGGAATATTCTCCCCTTACCCCTGAACTTGCCCACCTCCCTAACCAATCTCTCTCTCTCTCTTTCCCTTCATCCCTCAGGGGGGATCGAAATGGAGAAGGCTTCGCGGAAATAAAAATAAAACCGGAGTCTTCCGTGGCTCTTTGGCGGTAATGCCCTTTTGCACGTCTCCACCGCCATTGCTGAGGAAGACGAAAAGTAGATGAGCCGGGGACGAACATGTGCAAGAGGGGGTTGTAAGGGGAGGGGGTGGGAAGAAGGAAGGACTCTGCAGACACCCTTCCCTCCCGCCCTCACCTCCCTTCCCCACCGACGAACATCCGAGGACAACGCCACTGTTACTGGATGCTCAGGGTCGCAAAAGGGATAAGAGGAGCTGATATTTTTTTTGTTTCGTCTACAGCCCCAACAAAAAACTCCCTGGTGCCCTTCCCTGCCGTCTGCTCCATCTTGGCGTTAGGCATGGGGCGTCGCCGTCGCACAGAATCCTGCTGAATGAGCTTAGGTAGGCCACAAAAGGGTATGGCCATCCGACGAGCTGCACTATTCGTACGGCGATATTAAGAACACCCTGTTTAGTTTTTTTCCCTCGCATCCGAATACCTGATTTGCAAGTTTGGATCGATTTTAACTTTTATGGTAGTGTAGCCTAAACGGCTTCGTGCATGCTTCCTACGAGAAACCGGGTTCATTACTGCCCGTGCATGGCGACTGCCGAGTGGAGAACTCTTTAATTGCAAGGGATAGTCTTCGTTTGGAGGATTGGTAATAAAGGACCGTTTCTCTAGAGTGCAGCTACTCCAATGCTGGATTTTTTTCTGATGGTCCTCCTAGGTACAATTGACCATCCAAAATAAAGTGTATCAGTCTCGCACCTCACGGAGTCACTACTTTGCCTTAATTCTTTTGTTTAGTGGATGATGCCGTTCGGGAAATTGACAAACTAGCCAAGTATCCTCTTCAATCTCAATTACCCACGTTCAATCAATGCCATTGAGAATGAATATTCTGCTAACCCACGTCGGTATGGTTTGGAATTTTTTTGTTTTTTTTTAATTAGTTAAATTTTAAAGAAAAGAAAAATAGTGCGATTCAATCCATCCTAAATTACGCACTTTATGCCTACGAAAAAGTGATACAGATTGCCAATGAGTTTGTGCTTTTAGAAAATTAGGCAATTTCCTCTTGTGTGCACCCAACCATCCTGAAGGTATTGTCAAACATTTTGAACTGTAATGAGGAGATTTTTATCACAATGGCTAGCGAAAATGGATTTCTTTATAGTCTTAACTTCTTTCATACTTGCATCTTATAAATTTCAAGAAACTGCGGGAGATGTCGCAACAGTAACTTTTAATGGAGTCATCCGCTAATATGCATTTTAATGCAAAAATTTCAGAGTGCAAATTCAAGGCGAATGATTTTTACACTCTGAAACTGTTGCATTGATACTTCACCAACACCAATGAAGATCCTATGGCTCAGGCACTTTATAAAAACACCTTGATTTAGTGAAATTTCTTAAATTCTATCAGCTAATATTAGAGATGTATACCAGTTTCATCGGGTGATGGAACAAGGAGCTGAGAGCGTGGCGTGAAAGATGAAGGAAAACGAAACTTGCCGGTTGGAGTTGAAAGTGGGAAGAGTGAACGGGCAACTTCATTTCGTCCCGGGGCGAGTTTCCCGAGGACGTGAGGCCAATTCGACACACTGCGTGTATAAACATAGGGCGAGGGAGAAAATACACATAATAGGCGCCCCCGGCACCGTGAAATGGGCTACAAAACGTTTACAAACCAAGGTAGATATAACTGGAACGCGGAAAGAAAACAGACGCAAATAAGACAAAAGAATGGAAGAAAAATAAAGAAAAAAGTTTCAATAGAGTGTGACTGTGTAGAAAGTAATCATAAAATTTAAGTTGTATTCATTATTTTAAGGAGAAAAACTCGAGGGTGTTGATTAGGTATGTCGTTCAATGAGAATAATTACCTGAATGCAGGCTAATGAAAAATTTCATTTCTTTGGTTTCCAAAGGTGAATTAAATAATAGCATAGTGCTAATTGACTAATAATAAACAATATTTACCACTGGACCTCTTAATACATGATCATCAACTTTATTCTCAAGTGAAGAGAAACAATTACGAGAGTTTTAGCGAAAAGTATCTGAATTATGACATAAATTAAACTAAATTCGTTACCTAATTCAAACCATATCAATTATATCCTACGATGTATTTAGCTAAAACAAAGGGAAATCTATCTTACATGAACAACATTTATTAACATCTGACGTGGAAGATAGTGTAGGGATAACTATTTGGGACGAACAGAACTCAAATTGCATAATTATTCCAAAATATAATTTTAAAATTTTCGCGATCAATTATAAACCTTAAGCAGTGAGATTTGCACACTATTTCCTGGATGAAACGAGGAAGTGAATCAGCGAAAAGTAATAATAGAACGGCCTTGGAAAACGTCACCGTGGCTGACATTTCATCAAATGGAAAAGGTGTAGTTTCGTGAATTATGGTATTCTAATCAAAATGAGGAAAATGAAGTGTTCATATGACGACCAAACGAGTAAGTGATATTTTTGAGATAATTTGACTACGTTACACGAACATTCTTCCAAGAGACAGGCCACCATAGCGTGTCGTGCAGCACCAATTTTATCAATAAAGTAACAGAAAAACACAAATATTTCCTTTTTTCTTCAAATCTAGTAATGACTGACTGAGGATTATACATGAAAACGGCATTAGGTTAGGGAGTTGTCAAAGTACTTGCTTCCCCAAAACAAGGTAATAATTCAAAAACATTCGGACTCCGGGGGCAGTTCGTTCTCCGCTACCTCTTCCCCCCTTTCCTTTGCGTTAAGGCCAGCACCTCCACAGAAGGCTGGAGAGTGGAGGAAATGAGATGAGAGGAGGAAATGAGAGTGCGGAGGTGGTAGGAATATGTGTGAGGAGTAAAAGAATTGGCAAGAGAAAGAATGGCGAAAGGTCAACCCACAAAGGAACCTATAACACCGGACACCCAAGCCACCACATTCCTTCCAAGAGTAGTTAGACCCCAGCGACCACCGCCAAAGGTTATAATGTCCGTGGTGCTCTAGACCCGCGTCTTTCGCCGCTCCCTGAGCATATATTCCAGTGCGCGTCGGCCCTTTGGGGTCTGGAGAGCAGGAAGGAAGGGGCGCAAAAAGAAAGCCAATGTTATGGTGACAAAAAGGGAAGAGGGGAGAGAATAAAAGGAAAAAAGAACGTGGGAGGAGAGTTACGAGGATGGAGAGGAAAAAAGATCAGAGGAGGTTGGTCGCTGCAAACATCGAGGGCTAGTATGCCCGCTTGTGAGTTTGCTCTCTTAGACCTTTACCAAAAAAAAAAGCCAAAAGGAAAAGAAAGAGGACTCTTAACCAAGAATTCATCCTTTGCCTTGTGATGACTTTCGAAATGAAGACGGTGAAGACAACTAATTCTAAGATTAGTTTACTTTCTAATCGGAATTCAAATACGTGCATTCCTCACTAGTTTTTTTACGAGATAAATATAGTATATAAAAATCACGTAAAACTGTCGCCCAAAGATTAACACAGAAGAGGTAAACCTTGGCGGACAGGAAAAACGGAATGAATAGCAGGATGCCATTCCATGACCCAAGTGGAAAAGTAAAAAGGCAGGGCATTTCAGTGAATTATTCCCTCGGAGTGGCCAGTAAAAAGCCCTTGACATAAAGAAGCATAGCCCAGAATACAAATTTTGGGTATAAAAGTCAGATGGGCAAAGGATATCCCCATCTTTCGTATCAAATAAATAATAAAATAACACATGACAAGAACTGACCTATGAACACTACAACTCGCATTATACAACTGAACTGCGCACTAATATCAAAGGGAATATATTCATAGTTAGAACAAGATTACTTTTAGTGCGACTCAAGCGACACCTTCCGATTAGGTGCAAGAGCGGCTGGTACCGTAGCTTGCCCAACACGCCATTCATCCTTAAATCAGCCCTGTGTGTTACGACAGCGTTTTTAAAAAAAAAAACAAATTTTATGCAAAAATTATTTTAAGCAAAACTAATGGATGTAAAATTTTTAATTTGGTATTTCACCTACACTTACATCTTACCCTGAAAACCGTCTCGAACGCATGTGGCAGCGAGTTAAGTCGGAAGTCAGGAATTTATTAGAATTAGCTGACGGTCTGCGCCTTGTAAAGAGGACTATGCCTGAAGCATTAGACCTCGATCGTATCGAGAATAAAGGACATGTTGCAATGACCTGTTAGGGTAACTGGTCCCAAAATCTACGTATACACAAGGAATTTATAAAGCATAAGAATTAGAACTGGGAACATTTATAGTGAAGTGGCGGGGGGGGGGGGAACTGGCAAAAGTTTAACCCAGATTTGCAAGCAAAAAAATCCGTTTTGTTTCAACATTCATTAACTCCCAAACTTCATGCATTTGAGTTGTACATGCACAACATTTTTGTCTTGAGTTTCTCTTGCCATACATTTTAATACACACATGCAGGTGAAATTTCTCTTGACATACACTTGAATTGATCGAATCAAATTTTCACACCGGAACTAATTGATTTGATTTATAAATGCGGGAACTTAAAATAAAAATTCTTCAACTTCAGCATTTAAAAACTTCATTGCGTATTACTATTGGTAAGGATGTGCTATCACAACGAAAGAATGTTTAATGAACAAAGAAACGGAAACTTCTTTCCACGATTATATAGAATATTCGCAGGAAAAACATGTAGTTGTAAAAAAATTATTTCCTGCTCGTGTAAATATTTAGAATTGTCATAAACTTATTTTCTGTTCGATAAGATCAATTTCAACTGTAAAATATATTAATATTATATTCTGCATGGTAATTCAAGACGGTATTCAAGACATGCTGCATTCTAAAAAAAATTTTCTGTATTTTTTTAATAATAATATTCTGTAATTTTTAATTTCTTAAGTTATACAATGCCTGTTACCAGTTCTACTATGGAAGAAGTAGGTTTTTTCAAGTGTCAAGTCAATCATTATGCATACGTGTAATGATTATTCCTTGTAAAAAGTGACTGCGTTCAAACAAGGGCTCCGTCATTTTTCCACATTCATAACTAATGCGTATACTCCAAAAAGCCATTTTTCTCCGGACAAAAACGGATTTGTTACACTTTTTCGCATTATATTATTTCCATTCACTTAAATTGTTTCAGCTGGAACTGGGCTTCTTCACGGTTGATTCGATCAAGTACTTTGACAATCAAAAATAAAATTTAAATCTCTCTGACAGTGGCAAAACGTATGATGTCGTATACAACATCATGATTTTAGATATATTGGCGTTAGGTATCTCACATTGGTTTTCATCATAGTGCTGTAAACGATCAGTGACATATTCTCCTCATATTCCAGAGATATATATTTTAATCACACTAATTTAAGTCGAGAAGGGCATACGAATTTTTTTTATATCATGAACCGTTAATTTTGATTCCTGCTACGTGGAAACTAATTTTTTTTAACATCGCGCAAATGAGCGTAAAAATATGAGTCAGATATAACTGCACACTATTTGTACTTAGATAAGGCACCAGCTTACGGAGAAGCAAGAGTTCCCTTGTATGCTCCCCAAGTAAGATAAAATAGAATAAATGTTTATCATGTCCTGTGACTACTCCCATAGAGAATACAAAACAATAAAAATATAAGAATTGAAAGCATTTAAATAAAAAAGAAAATGAATGAATATGAGATTGAAAAAGTAATTTTTTAAAATAGAACAATGATATTGATTAATGATTCAAAATTAAGGAAAACATTATTTCACTAAAATATTATACAACTTATATTTTAAATTTTTCTCCAAGGTTTTCTATCATAAGATGAAATGGAATTACATAGTTGTGAAGCTGTCACACTAAATGACTCGTGAAAGGCGCTGGTCGGTGGAATGAAAATACAAGATCGCCTGGTTCTCGTTACTCTTCTTACTTAATTCTTTCCTGGATACCAATTGAGCAGAAAAGTTCATCGTTGGAAAAAATAGAAACTAGAATGTTCCAATTAGGTACTTCCGTCATGTACAGGTACTTCACGTACCTGTACATGTACCTGTACATGTACGTGAAGTACCTGTACATGACGGTGCCAACGCAATTTCCCATATAAGGGAGTATGATGATAATCTTTGCAAATATTAAAAATGCAGCGAACTCATGACTTTTGTAGGTTCTGTAGTTTAAGGTCATGCTGAACTGTCAAATCATTGCAGAAAAGATAGCAATAATAAAACTTTGGGAAATTAATGATTTAACAAGCAGTTAGAGCAAAGGAATATGTAAAGGCAGTAAGTTTTTGTTCACCTTAAGTTGGTATGATAACATTTATTTAATTTGAAATATCTAAAGGAAAGGAGGAGAGGTAAAATAAGTTTGAAATATACCATCATTACGGAAAGAGAAACAGTGGGAAAAGAGACACTTAAGAGAAATGCGCATGTCTTCAACATGAGATATTTCATCCAGACCTTCTGCGACGAAAAAATTAAAGTAAAAAATTTAAAAAAAACGATTTTGCCTGGATATTAGGAGGGGCGTGGCTCAAGAAAGATAACCTGGGGAAAGAAAGAAGAGGATCAAGGGGCGTGTGGAGGATTTCGAGTGCAGAGTGAAAGAGAGAGAGAGGGGGAAGAAATATTTTGTGGGAAGAGAAGAATGCCGATGGGGCAGGTGAAAGCACGAAATTACTGCCTTTTTCTCTCTCTCTCGCCAAAAGCCAGGATATCACTAGGGAGGAATGCAACCGTTAGGATCCCGGCCCCTTCTGGAGAGGGTGAGATCTTGGGTGACTGGAGAGGGCGGGAGGATTTTGAGAAAACCGTACAAGAGGTGATTGGAAAGAAAAATATGAGGCAAACAAGTCCCTCCCTCACCCTAGCATCAAACTGCACCTTCAAAGCAATCGTAAAATTTTACGTCAGCTCCTTTTCGTCCCCACCTGTGCGAAAGGGGATCATTGCCGAATGTATGGGACCGTCACCGTAAGAAAATACGGCCTAGGAGGTGGTGGCGATAAAGAGACATGTCGATTAAACTTCGGCATATACCGCGTCGTAGGTGCCCATTCGAGTGTCGGGTCATAATTTAACATGTATCATTCATTGATGATTTCATCAATTTGCAAATGGCGTCCCAATTTTAATATCTTCTCCTTTCTCGATGTCCTAAATTATCACCGACGTCTCGTTTTCCATTGCCTGAAATAGTATTAGAAGGGTCAATAATGATAATTTCATGCATTTGGCAGCAAAGCCACAGAAACGGAAGAGTGGTTTAGGGCACAACCAACTGCAAGGGGTGTTTATTGAAAGTTTCAATCACCAGAAGGACGATGGTTGACACTTTTAAATAAGATCATCATTTCTTTTGTAACATTTCGGTGTCAAATGAGCCAAAATATTTACTTTAAGGTATCTACTTTACCCTACTTCATACGTGCAAATCCAACTGGAGGACAAGACAGTTGTATCATTTTAGTTTGCCGTAAACTGTTGCAAACTCCTTTACTAAATATGAATGACTAGGGTTATACGAGGATGGAATAGCATTATTGTTCCACTCTGCATTGACAGCAAGAAGGAAATGCCGAAAAATCTTTCATATATTAGTGTTTTCAGCCTATTTTACGGTCCTAATTACACACGCTAATAAACAGTGACGATTATTGATTGAGCATAGACGAGATGTATTTGACAATTCATCTTTCCAAAACTGAAAGTTTGGAAACCATCGGTAGATAGCATAAAAATATGAGTGCCTACTGAAAAAGCTTTCACTAGATTCACGGATATTCCTCCCCAACACTTCTGGGGTTCTCCCTTGGATTTTTATCAGTGCAAAATTGCAAGAAGACAATTTGCTTCTTCTGGCATGTGCCCTTGATTTTTAAAGTCATGCTTGATACATTGCTGTTTGAAATTAAGCACATGAGCAAGCTCAAAAAAGTCTCTTGACGGAATTCGAGATTCCGACCTCTCCCCAAATTAGTTCCTCGATGGCAATTATTTGGCACGAAAATCAGGTCATTAAGTAGGCAAAAAACGAAGACAGCGAGTAGTGGACAGAAAAGAAATAAGATTCAAATTCTTAAAAGATACCTTTAAACAACACTCCATGTTATGTCAATTGCCTGAATTTGATTTTACCACAATTTCGCGGAGTTCGGAGCAACGTAAAAACAATGGAAACAAAAATGGAGCAATGTAAAATAAATTATTGCATTGATAGAAAATTTTAGATGAGATATGCATTGTGTCGATAATATCTCCGGTAATTGCAATTCGCAAAGTATCCTATCAAGTAATTTTTTTTTTCCTTTTCCCTAATTCCGTTCCTCTCGTTTACTAAAATTAAATAAATCATATTTAACACTTAGCAAGTTTTAACATGATTTTATTGCTGAGACATGACGATGAATAGGAGCACTTTTTTATTTCAAGAAATCCGAATGTTAAATGTTTCAAGTAATTCGCAGGCCTCCTTAAATTGAAAAAAGATATGAGGAGCATTACAGAATTTAGGACTAGCTCCAACCATTCTTAATTGAACGTAAATTGCGGAGAGACTTATTCCGATTTATGCCTCACTCTCCTGTTCCCTCAACGTCATCGTGCAAATATTTTCCGTAGTGGAGCCGTCGACAGTGTAGCCACACGATTGCATCATTTATAGAACATTTTCACTTGACAAGAGGGTGAAGAAGAGCTTGTAACTTCAGTGACTTCTCAAATAAACTCAAGGTCACTCGAGTTGTTCATGGTTTCCGTCCGTGAGCATGCGGTTTCGTGCCTAAGAATCATAGCGCAACAAGATGCCGTGGTGCTCTAATAACGGATTTCGCCGACGGGAATCATCGCTTGGCCTTGCTAGGGGAGATGGAGTGTCCCTGGAATGACTTCTCGTCAACGAGAGGATACGCATTCCATCCCTATCCGTTCCTCCGCAGCACGGACACCGTGTTGAGTTCGCTCGGGGCTAATTTGGAGATACCACGAATCACGCTTTAGCAAAACCCTTGGCGGCGTTCCACTTGAGTGGAAAAATGAAGGGAGGTGGATGGGGAGAAAATTAAAATATCTGAAGCAAAATACGGCTAAAGACAGTCAGCATAAGCTCACCCTTTTTAGAGGAAGAAAGTGTCTACACACACACACACACACACACACACACACACACACACACACACACACACACATATATATATATATATATATATATATATATAATAATTTATTTATAATAATAATATATATATGTATAAATATAACTTTTGGACGGCACAATAGAACACAGAATAAAACAGATAACACGTAAAAGGACACTTACACTGAAGATGATTTAAGCTTTCGGCCTACTCCGAGGCCTTCTTCAGGTAAGACTCAGGAAGGCCTCGGAGTAGGCCGAAAGCTTAAATCATCTACAGTGTGAGTGTCCTTTTACGTGTTATCTGTTTTATTCTGTGTTCTATTGTGCCGTCCAAAAGTTATATTGCTCTCGTGAGTACTTCCGCATCATCGATTTATGTATAAATATATAAATATATATATATATATATAGAAATAGAAATACATATATATATATATATATATATATATATATATGTATAGAAATATATATAAAAATATATATAAATATGTATATATATATATTTGCACATATATTTTAATTAAATTTCGAAGAAATTACATCTTTTGGGCATTAAAAAATGTCCAATGCACACACATATATCCTAAAAAGATGTTAGCGTAAGAAGTATTTTAAAGAAAGACAAATAAATATTTTAAAACTCACTGAATAATTATATTTTAGAGGTCCATGGTAAATATGTACATGTATATATTCACACACAGATGTATACATACATGGATGCGGTTTTCGGGCGAGAAGTGGAACGAGTGTCGCTTTTAGTCTCATTTCGCATAACTGGGACAGATGGAGCGCGTGCAGCAACTTCTTCCCATTGTTCTAACTTCCACGGGCAGTGTGACGACTCATTCCTGTCGATGATCTCTCGCCGAGCAGACGGAAAGGAAAGGAGAGGAAAAAAAGTGGAGAGTAAAGATCGATGTGATAGCATCTCCAGCTTGCAAGTATTCCACTCGGTGGAAGGAATGATGACGAAAAGCTGATTGCGCGTCAAGGATATATAACGCCACGTGGATATATAACAAGGATATGTGACGCCATCCTCACCCTTTACCCCTCTCAAAGGTTAACAGGAGGGTGAGCGGCAAAGGTTGCATACGCCCGGCAGTAGGTCACCAAATACTAACTCTTTTCCCTATAGATCAAGGAGAACAACGATTAAACAAGGGTACGATGGCATATTTGGAAACCCTCTAACGTCTACAAAATTTAGAGAACTCATGAAACTCAAACCAATTTTCGGTTGGTAAATATTTGATGAGGTACTCTCCCAGAGGAAGTCTGTCTCTGAGGTAAGTCAATCTGCCAGACACTTATCCAAGTAAGGCATAACCTCAGGGTTGCCTCTGCGGAGGAATACAGATATGAGAATTTTGGAGGAACCTTCAATGATTTTGACATCACATAGGGTGTATATTTTTTTAAATTCCCCGCCTGGCTAAATCGTACTGGTAAAATGTAAAAATCGAAGCCTGGAATATTAAAAGAATCATCGAAAGTGCCACGTTCACCTATCTAGGGCAATGGATTCATTTGTATCATTATTGGCCAAGAGAATGGAAAGTGACTGATCAATTCTTCAGTGTATCTTCGCAATTTTTCCACGAAACCAATACATGGATTCTCTGGTTTCAATGCCCAAATGCCAACAGTCACTTTGAAATACCAAAATGTGAAACTTGTAGTCGTTATAGCATTATAGTCTAAAACAGATTAATTGGGACACCATCAGTATAGGCAAAACAGGCTGACATCGCGATTCCTACGAAGAACCCGTATGTAAATACTTGCGACTGTCATACATTAACAAGAGTCTTGAGGCAGCAGAGTAATTAGTGTGCATATTTGTCAACTACAGTAAATGAAATCATGAGTACGAAGGTATCAATGACCATAAAATTAGGTTTTAATGAATAAAAAACCATGAGAGCGCAAAAAGATATATCTCCCTATATATAAGATATAAGGTATATCTCCCTCTAACTATAGGAGCTATGTTAAAGTGGCAGGAAAAATGAATGAAGGGCATATTGATCGGCAGCGGGATGTAGAAGACTGTAATAGATAAGAGAATATAGGCAAACGAGGAAAGGGCAGGAACAGGATAGGGATGTTGGACAGGATGAAGAGAGGAAGGAAGTACACAGAGATGAAGAGGGACCTGATGTAGAGTAGGTTGCTGAATTGTGTTTTGTTAGGGGTCACAAATTATTTATTTGGTAGCTGTGTCCATTCATAAACCTAGCTTAACCGAAAGATTACTTAATAATAATACCTCCCTCTCTGGCAATTGGAATTTTTAGGCCCTCTGCAGAAATACAAAATGAATCACCAGTATTCACAAATAAAACATACAGACGGTTGCAGTCATTCTTAAAACCATACACAATAGAAGAGATAAATTCCAAATTCATTGAAGTTCTAAAACAGAGTACCAAGATTGACGAGTGTAGAAAAATATCGATTAACAAGAAAGCCGTTACCACTCTATGGTCGTAAATAAAAATAGCAAAACGAAAAGTTTTAAACCAGTTTGAATAGTATTCATGAAAAATAGAAGAAAACTTCAAAAGGAAAAAGTATTTGATGAAAATTTCATGTTACGTGAAATGAAAACGTACAATTTTTTCATTGAACTTTTCAGAAAGGAAAATTGCCAAACTACATAATTTTCGGAGGAAAAAACAAAGAGTATTTTTTATAATGTCTACAATAAAATATTAACGCGAAAAACGAAATCCATAGAACTTCTGATGAGCCAATGGCTTGCTGGAAACCACACAGAAACAAAAAAATAAAAACAGCAAAAAATGTCAAAATAAAGTCCCAGGGCAGGATTTAATAACTTCTAGGAAACTTAAAGAGTTTCATGAATCATCACAGCTTACATAGAAAAGTGTTGCCCGAGTCTAGGCTCATAAGCCGCGATCGGTAGTTATCTCAAACATTTACCATCCGCAGAGGCGGTCTGGGTAATAACAAGCCAACAACATTTACCTAGCATTGGATAGTTAGGAATTTAGGATTACAGTCAGCCAATCTTCAGATTGAAAAAAAATGAAGGCCATTAGGCATGATATCTTCCAAAAAGCATCGAACACAATTTTTATCATTTTGATGCCATTTCTCGTCGGCATATCAAGGGAAATTCAACACAGAAGTAGGAAAACCAGACCATGTTAAAACGGATCAGCCTTTTTATTTACGACATTTTAAACTAATGATAAGAACAGTGGATAGGGCAGTTTTAAATTTCGTAAAAATCTATTCAATGTCTCCTGAGAAAACAATTGTACTCAAAACACTTGAAATTGATGAGAAACTGACGTATTGGGTCACAGGTTAGTTTTATTGAACCGTAATAAATGTTGATGCATGTAAGTACCTTAATTAATGCGGTTAACTCTGTTCCAGTACATGACCTAACTAAAATTTGTGTTGAGGCATCATGATTGGGTTGTGCATGCATGGCTGGTGGTCTAACACCCCCCGCCTCACGCCCTTGCGGCGACTTTCGGAGTATTATGTAGATGTGAACCAAAAGTTATAAATATATGAGCTCATAAGGGACAAAAAAGATACCCTATGTACTGCAATTAAGTGTGATATCCCCACTTATAGTTCTAATACATGCAAATGGATTCTCAAATTGGCATTCACATGGAAGTATCAAGGATTATTTACAGACAGCAGAAAAAAGCATACAAATAGAGGATTAACTGTTCCAATTGATGGATGGTTGTTCTAACGCGATTCAGAGAATATTTAAAACTGGTGCCAAGAATATGAATTGGAATTAAGGTTGAATAATGAAGAATAGTGGGATTCAGAAGCAAGGGAGAGTACATTACATTTAAAATAAACTGGACTAAATTCAATAACTCAGAAAATGTCAAGTACTTTTATGCCTTCAAGTAATATTAATGCCATCCTTATAAAGGAACTGAATTATTAGAAGGATATAATGAAAGTATTAGATGGATAGTTCCGCCTTAAAAAAAATTTGGCACCACGGCACCAGTTATAAGTAAATGGAATGTATTTTTAGGCAAAGGTATTTTTGATAGTTTTATGGGACTACTTTTGATATGATATATGTAAGGTATGGATAAGGATTCATCAAATAAAAATAATCATACGCAATTAGGCGAAAGAAAATGAAGGATAAGAGACAAAAGAAGGTCAGTTAATGTTTTTTTAAGATGACAAGAATAATGACTAAAAACATACAGGGAATGAACTCCTCCAGACAAAGTGAGGAAGCAAGACCAGCGACTATAGAGAAGTATGGAACTCTCGAGCTTAATTCTGGTTCATGGGAATAATTAAAACACTACTTGACATCAGCATATAAAATAAAAGAAACAGATCCAAAAATTAGTATTCTTAGCACCAGTTCTCTCCTAGAAGATTCCAGGATAAAACCAAAGTTCAGTGATACATCAACTGTGAAACAATACATTATCATCCGTCACAAATCTTAGCACAACCGCTAAACATTTACCCACCATTTCGTACCTAATTGAAGACTTGCCTAAACAAGCTTACCCACACACATTAACGATGGCTTCCATGGTACGTCGCCAGTTGGACCTTATTTGAAATAAATGAATGAATTAAATTAACTATAGTAGTTTTTGTTTCATGGACAGCTTAGATTACATATTTAGACACACTTGGATTAGCTACGCACCTTTACGACATTAACTAGGGTAATCTTAGAGGTATTTGTGGGAGCCGCAAAACGTTTGGAACATTTTTCACTTTAAAAATGGCGTGATTTAACAATAAGGCAAGAGTTAGCGGAAGGAAAAATGGGAGACATAGAAAATCGACATCATCGGAGGATTACTCCAACTCATCAGTATTTCCACGCTTGTAATAATTACACGATGGAATCTGTCACACAAGCCTGGAGCTGTCCATTTTTGCCCACTTTAGCCCGAGACTTACAGAGTCAACGAACTTTCTCAAGAAGTTTTTTCAAGCCAGGAGACCCGAGGCCATATGATATCTTTAACTTTGTAAAACAGGAAACGACTTCCAAGAATATCGAACGAGTAACAGTTGGCAGTTGAGGGGCGTTTCCCTTGGTCAATCAGGAAAACGTTTTCATGACAGCCTCGATCCGCTTCAGGTGACTTCAAATATCTGTGAGTTTCTTTTCCGTAATTTTCATCGATTACCTACTTTTTCTTTGCTACAAACGTCAGCAATTGGCAGGAGCAGCCTGATGAAACTATTTCCTCACGCATGGGTCAGTTGTAATTCGGGAAAATATCACAGTTGTCAAAAAAATGTCATGCAAGTCTGAATGCTGACAGTCTATCATGCTGACTGTCTTAATGCCAGAGGAAAAATCACAAACGACTCGATAAAACCAAATTTCAATTTCTCATACCGCACTTGTTAAGAGAAATTTATTCCAAACGGGAAGCACACCCGTCACAAAGGAGGTAGGAATATCAATTAGAATTTAACTTCCAACAAATTTCAATAATGTATGCCAGAACTCATTCAAAAATGATTCCCAAAGGGTAATATCAGACGCAAAAGAGAATTCTTTAAAACATTATATTATTATCAGGTACTCTACCGGTTAGGGTAGGTTTTTGGACGGACACAATTATCAAATAAATATTTTTTAACTCCAAACAAAACCCAATCCAGCGACCTACTCTACATCAGGTCCCTCTTCATCTGTGTGTACTTCTTTCCTTCCATCATCCCATCCAACATCCCTATCCTGTTCCTGCCCATTCCTCGATTGTCTAACATTCTCCCCTCTATTACCTTCTTCAACATCCCACTTCCGCTCATCAACTCCCTCATCAATGTGATCCCTCTTTGCTTAGCGCAATTCTTCTCCTTACGTCCTTACTACGAGGGTCATCCGGAAAGTAGTACCCGTTCGTGCCGCATGAAGTGCTGACGACGCGAGTAGCCGCTGGACGAGGTCAGATAGCTTCAGTGGCTTGTCTGCCTTCTCTGAGCCAAGTTGCGTGACGCTAGCATTGCCTGTGTTGTTTCTGTGATTGTTTACAATGTTTAAAAAAATTGAAAACGCCGCCAGTTGTGAAGTGACGGCAGTGATTAAATTCCTCAATGCAAGAAACGTTCGCCCATGTGATATTCATCGCCAATTAAAGGAGGTGTATGGAGACAATGTAATGGACGAGTCGTCTGTTCGGCGGTGGTGTCGCAACTTCAACATGGGGAGGGGGAACACACACGACGATGAGCGTTCGGGGAGACCGTCTGTCATTACAGACCAACTGGTGTGCTCAGTTGACGAATTCGTGAGGAACGATCGGCGCGTAACAATTGATGACATCTGTGAGCATTTTCCCAATGTTTCTCGAACAATTGTTCATGAAATTGTTAAACACCATCTGCATTATGCAAAAATTTGTGCAAGATGGGTCCCTCGCATGCTTACAGATGAGCACAAAACCAAGCGTATGGCTGCAGCACTGACGTTTTTGGGACGTTATTCTGATGAAGGAGACTCTTTCTTGACTCGCATAATTACTGGTGACGAAACATGGGTTTGTTATGCATCACCTGAGAGTAAACGACAGTCAATGGAGTGGCATCATGCTCATTCGCCAAACAAACCAAAAAAATTCAAGACAGTTCTGTCCACCAGGAAACTCATGGCAACCATTTTCTGGGATCGACGAGGTGTATTGCTTATTGATTTTATGGCCCGTGGAGACACTATCAATGCCAATGCGTATTGTGAAACATTAAAGAAATTACGGCGGGCAATACAAAATCGGCGGCGAGGTCTATTGTCTACTGGTGTCATTCTCGTTCATGACAATGCCAGGCCTCATGCAGCTGGGATAACACAAAAACTTTTGCAGCAATTCAAATGGGAAACTTTCGACCATCCACCGTATAGCCCGGACTTGGCCCCTTCAGATTTTCATCTCTTTACAAAGCTTAAAGACTTTTTGGCAGGAAAAAGATTTGACAGCGATGAAGAACTTAAAGAAGGAGTGACCCTGTATCTCAATGAGCTGGCGGCGAAGGACTATGCAGCAGGAATACAGAAACTTGTCACACGTTATGACAAATGCCTTAATTTGCTTGGAGATTATGTTGAGAAGTAGTTTAAAGTATCCTCTTTCAAATAAAATTTTTTATGTTTGTTAATATTTACTTTTGTGTCTTTATTTCACGAACGGGTACTACTTTCCGGATGACCCTCGTACTTTGACCAAGGTCCAAAATACTTCCGAGATACATAAACTGTTTTACCTGCTCTATTTTCCCCTCCTATTTTAATTTTTGCTTAGCCTTTTTCTTTCTGGAAAATAGCATAACCTTTGTTTTATTAATAGTGATTGTCATCCCATATCTGTCGCACTGAATTTCCAATTCACTCAGCAATGCTTGCAACCCCTTGGCTGACTGAGGAACTAATGCTTGGTCATCAGCGAACCTAACCGACTTTACGAACTCCCCTCCGATTTTCACTCCTACCTTTAGCTCTTCCCATGCCTCCTTAATCATATCCTCCACATATACGTTGAACATCATCGGTGACAATGGGCAACCCTGCCTTACACTCTTCCTAACACTGCCCATCCGGACTCTCCGTCCTCCACTCGCACCTGAGAGTTCTGTCACATGTACAGGTTGCGGATCAGTCTCCTGTCCCTCCAATCCATTTCTATTTTCTCCAATACACTCATTAGTTTTTCCCAATTCACTCTATCAAACGCCTTTTCGAAATCTAAGAAACAGGCAAATACGTCCTGATTGTATTGTATATTCCTCTCGATTAATGATCTCATTACTGCAATAGCATCACGTGTACCTCTCCCCTTCCTAAACCCAAACTGATCATCCCCTAAGTAATCATTTGCTTTACTCTCTATCCTTTTGCTGATGATCCTGAGAATAACTTTAGCTGCGTGGGATATCAAACTTATTGTTCTGTAATCCTCACATGATGTAGCCTTTATCTTTTCGGGATAGGAACTAACACTTATCTCACAAAATCTTCCGGCCGGATTCCTTCCTCATAGATACTACGAATCAGTCCATATAGAGTCTTCCTTCCACATTTTCCTAAGCATTTCAATAGTTCGGCAGGAATGTTGTCCACCCCCACGGCCTTATTTGCTTTCATCTCCTTAAACGCCCTTTCTATTTCATCGTCGAGTATGCCTGGACCTAAGCTATCTTTTTCTACGTCATGTTCCTTTTCTATGTCTAACCTTGTTGGCCTAAGTTCTCTGCCATACAGTGTTTCTATATATTCCTTCCATCTCTCTTGGATTTTTTCTGGTTCAACTATTATCTTACCCCACTTACCTTTAACTGTTAGCACAGATCTTGCCTTCTTACTTCCCGATGATAACTAAACCTTGCTGTATAGCGCACCAATTTAACCCTTCCTCTGCAAACGTTCCATATCCTCGCATTGCGTTTTCAACCATTCTTCTTTTGACTTTTAATAATCAAACCACTTTACTTTTCCACATAAACTTTTTAATTTTTACAACCCAGGTTTCGTTATAGCATAACATCATCAGGAGACTTATACTAAACCCGTAGTTATATGAATCGGACGACACAGGTGAGGTGTATTTGATCTGATGATGTTATGCTATAACGAAACCTGGGTTGTAAAAATTAAAAAGTTTATGTGGAAAAGTAAAGTGGTTTGATTATTAAAAGTCAGTATGAAGATTTTCCACCAAGTTACGCCAGAAACTGTGTTATTCTTCTTTTGCTTTATTTGTGGCCCGTCTCAATTGATTGTTTAACTCTTTGTACTTAATTTTTCCTAACTCTGTGTTTACATTCTTCCATCTTTTTCTCTCATTATCATCTCTTCAAAACATTATATGTGTACCATATTTTCGTAAGCTTATCTTTACCATGGTCGGCAGATTATAGGCGTAATTATTGACGCAAGTTGTATTGCATTGTCCTTCCTTAGGCGAATTGCACAAATATGTAGCAATTTTCCCCCAAAACCTACCGAGCCATTTGTTACTTTCTCTCATTTATTGAATATTCCGTGACAGAAGGTCTACCTACGTACGCCACGTTGTTCACATCAATTTTAAACAAGACATCAATATCACCCACCATATCGACGACACCTTAAGTCAATATTGACATGTCGACATCAAAGTTACGTTAATATTCGCGCTCATTTGACACATCGAAGTGACTCACAGTGGCCTTACTTCTGCTACCCTCACCTGTGTCGTCCGATTCATATAACTACGGGTTTCGTATAAATCTCATCCCTTTTGTCCCTTTTAATGCTGCCATCTAAATGGCATTGCACTTTGATCCGAGTCCACTGAAGGATTTTCTCACCGTACTTACGGCAAGCGGTCCATAGCTCTATGCATACTATACATTTATATGTACGTTCAGTCGCATCAATTATAATGCTACCCTTCTAATTATACTTCCTTAGCCCCGAATATATTTCCGATTAAGCGACAGGATGATTGATCACAGCACCAAATTTGAAGGGACAAGATTAGAGCGATGTCGATTTCTAGATTCTGTAACTCTAGAGCTAGAAGTCAATTTGAAAGGTCTGTAAACACTGTCATGTGTGTAATCTAAAGTATTCAACCCCATTCATTCATGTCTACTTGAAAAAAAGGCCTGATAGGTTTTTTTAAATTTATTTCCACGCAATGTTTTAGGTTAAGTCAGTTTTATACAAAAGTAAAACATTAGTACTTTTTAACTGAGCCGCAGTTTTTAAGAACATGACTCTGTTTCACTGCAGTAAAGACGCAAAATATAACAGAATTTACAAATAGAAAGGAAATACCTATCAGATCGAGAGCTTATCCTGCGCGCCACAAAAGGTTGAATATAATCATTGAAGTTTTATTTCTCCCCAATCTATGAACTATTCACACGATCAGAGACTCATAATCACTATGAAGCGGAAGCGGACAATGAATCAGAAGCTAATTTTCAAGATGACACATGGGCAAGAGTACAGCTCAAGATCCCTCACAGGTTGACGGGCGGATGCTTGTAGATGTCACTAAATCGATGAAAAGTAAATATACGTGTAAAAGAGAGCGGAAAACCAGCCAACAGACAGCAACAAATGTGGCTTTGTTTTTCTCCGACCCTAGTCTTAGTGCTTAAAATGAACTCTATAAGACTGCACTCTTCAAATGAAAAGGACTTATTTTAAGAAATAGCCACTTAGAGGCGACGAAGAGAGGAAAAATTGTAAATTTCAATACATATCCCATTCAACTTTTAGCCTCGGGGATAGCAATTGTTATAACTGCCGCTATTTGATTAAACTGGAGAAAATACACACCCACGCACACAAAAATCATCCACTGACGGAGAATAATTAGGGAAGGAAATAGTTGAACACTATTTTTTATTAGAGGAATTCAACGCCCTTAATGCATCATTCAGCCAGCGGTAACTGCAATTGAAATGATAAACGAGTATAGTACTCGGCATGTGCCTGAAGAATAGAATACCAACGAAAGGCTCGGCCATTGCTGTTCTATCAAAAGTCAGTACATCACAAACTATACCGCGTCGGTGGCATCGTCCTTACCTGGGGCTATTGAAATGCGATCATTATGTGATCAGTTATGACGTTGATGTGGTGTGAATATTTACCATTCGTTCTCGTTCAGTGTGCTTTTCAATATCATGTTTACCTCCATAAATACTGCTTCCGTACGTGACCGCCTCTCTGGGACCTTAAAAAGCGCTTCTTTAAATCAACTTTGTGCAAACATTACGCCCCGATGCCGACGGGATCTCGAGGTAATGGACGACTGAAAAACGCTGCGGTTCCCTCGTTGTCAGCGAGCTTGAAACGTGGACACATCCTCCTAAAAATAGCCACGAGATTTAAAATGCGATACAAATGCCAGAAACCAAGTCGGGGAACATGATTTTTTTACACTCATTCCGCGTGCGGTTAATAATATTAGTTATGCACAATAAGCGAAAAACGGCGCAGGACATTTCTTAGCGCAAATTCATTTTTAATGTCACATTTCTCTCTCGAGTCGCACGCTTACTCACGAATTTAAAGAAAAATGCATTTCATTGCAGAATTTCGAAACTGCACACAGGCATGATGATCGCCAACCAGTAAACGGCAAGGACGGGAATTCTTCCGGATGGAAAAAAAACCTGGTCAAAGGTACTGTAGTGCGTCGGATGTTATGACGTGCGTTTGAGGCGGGAGAGGAGGATAGAGGCGAAGATCAAAGCCACGGAATCTCATTTTCCTGTCCTCCCTCTCCTCCCTTTCACAATGCGTGAACTATGACCTTGCACTAGACAGACATGGGCAGGGAAGCATCTCGCTACGCGAATTTTTAATCTTTCCGTGATTAAATCTACTGCTGTTTGTATTGACCGCTGAGTTCCACGCCAATCCAATGTTCCTCTCGTCATTGAACCTTTCAGATGAGTTAAAACTTTTGATTACGAGATCAATCTTAGGTTTTCGCTGTGAGTTGATTCCGTTGAAATGTAATTTATCCGAACAAATGGTACTCTGACCTTTAGTGTAATTATCCAGCGCTGGAAGAAAAGAGCTGGAAAGCCGGTTGAACAATGGCCCAAGGACCAATAAAATGAAATGCTAGCTTCGAGAGAGAATTCACTCAGTTCAAAGAAAGGCTGCAGAAGTCCTAACATCGGTAAATTAGAGCACTCAAATAATCGATAAATCGTTACCATTCATCGTTGGGCGTCGCGTACGTTTCATTGTCATAGATATTCAAATTAATAAAAAATTCCTTGCTTAATACCTTCTTACTTTTTTGCATCCACGGTCAGGAACATTTTCACAATAGTTATCATTCAAAGTCTCTCTTTGCGAGTGGCAAAATGGCTACGTGGCAAGAATTTAAATACTTGTGAGAAAGATATAAAGAACTGTGAGCTGACGTTTGATCATAAGGAGTGTGTTTATAGTATTGAGATGAATATTGACAAACAAATTGGTTGAAACAGTATAATTTTAGTGCATAAAATTATCGCTAAAACGATTTTTGACACAGTACTATTAAATTTTAATTAGATGCCCAAATAACTTCTTCATACTTTCAGATAATTACTGACAAGAAAGCACATTGCTGTAACTAGTAAAGAGAATCGGGAATTCAGAGAAGAGATAATTAAAGCCAATCCTAGGATTCATGATTTCAGACGCTGATTTTCAATAACATATTAACTTACTTCAAAGTTAAATGAGCATTATAACCAAATTACATTTTTAGCATCTTTATCATTGCTAACCATGGTTTAAGAAGCATTACTTGCAATGGACTGCATATTATCCAGAAAATTAACCCTGTCGTTGCATTTGACTTTTGCATTATCTTCAACAACGCCCACATTAGGAGTGTATGCTTTATCCTTGGCATAAACCATTCATGGTTTGGTTCAATTAAAGTTTCATTAAATATTTGACCCAAAAATTCGCTTCCAGTTCTGAACATAACAGAACTTCCGCTCGCTAGCGGTTTCTTTGTACGGGATATTTTCAAATGCTCCCCTCGATAATTGGAGCAAGATCCCTCCCTATTAGCTAAACTCTGCACTTGGGGAGGGGGGGGAGATTTTTGTGAAGTTGAAAACCCACTTTGCCAGCCGGCTCTTTGGTGCGGCATAGATTCTCAGTCTTCCGTCTGCCCACTCCACTTAGGGAGTCCGAAAATTCAGCCGAATCGCGGGGGGAAAGAGGGGATGTAAGGTTTTGCGCCACGTAAAAAGAGCTGTTCTGATGGAGTATAATTTTGGCATCTTATGCATCATCCATCCTCCCACATCTCCTCCTCACACTCATCTATCCGAGAGTTTCATAATGACTTTGTCACAATGTGGTGGTAATTCCTCGAGGGAAGAAGTCGTTAACTGCAGTATAATTTCAAATTTAATTACAGCTCAAAAGGAGGAACTAGGAAATAAACCCAGGGAAAATCGCCATCGCACATAATCCTGTTATTTAACAAAACTTAACTTAAAAATAGATAAAACTGTCAAGAGCTCAAATAGGAGTGATTCAATGGGAAAAGGGAGACGTTGAACCTTTAAGGAGAAGGCAATGTTATATTATTGGTGAAACCTGGCCAATTTCATCCTTCAGCATTATGTACGTGCTATAAAATAATTCTTACAGTAAAAATTTTCCCAAACATTTGATTGTGATTTCAACTAGATGGCTTTTAAAAGATAACTTCATTATATATTTATATTATATATATATATATATATATATATAGAACCTCTTTTAACACTTATCTGTTTCACTTATCTTGATAAATTTCGAAAAACTTCTCTTGGTGAGCCAACGGCTGTAACGTCGTCAATCGGGTCTTGCAATTTTATTCAAGCCAATTTTGCGACATCGGAGAATGACTAAATTCCACTCGCTTAATTCACTGGCAGAATATTAATGAATTAATACATAAAATGACAAATAAAACATTCGTTTACTGTTGAGAAAATGCCAAAACTTTCCACTGCAAGTATTTTGCGTTGAGGTCGTTTATTGCTTCAGCGATGATTACATCGCTAAAGAGGAATACGTGCAAGGAAAATATGCCGACCCATTCAAGGCACGTACGTGAATTTAATGTATCGATTCTAAGAGCTGCCTTTCCAACCGCTAAAGTTCCCAGATATACGATACCAATTCTGTCCATGGCATGCGACTACAATAGTGCCAGAGTTGGAGCCAGGGAACATTATTGACCGGGAGTATCGGCTAAAACCTTATAAATAGCTCAATAATTTTATTTTGCCAGAAATCTAGTACCTGCGTAGATAGGATGTTGATATTTTTCCGTTCCCATGGCGAGAGAATTTCCTTCGATAGTGTAATTTTTTCAAATGAATACTCTACCTTTTTCTCATTGAATAATGATGGAGATAAAATTATTTATAAAATCAATTCAATATTTACCCGCTGTGCTAACTATTTTTCATTCCTTTGAGTAGCATAAGAATTATAATAGGATTTCGCAAGTCACCCATGCCATTGCCACGAAAATTGTGGATATCAATAGAAAAAGTCCCAGTGTTCTATCCACATTATAGCTAAACAAATCAATTTTTAATGCTGCCAACAAAAATAAATCATTCCTCTAGAAGAAAACGGTGGCATTGGACAGTATTCGAGAGGCAATATTAACTTTTAATGCCCACTGTAATATTGCATGAAAACAAAAGGATGAATTATGGAGGCTGACGGACAATTTTGTGAGTCTGTAAAGACTTTTCATATTGATAATGTGCTTGGTAAAGGAGACGACAAGAGGGCACTCATTGCGAGATTCAAAGACGGACTGGACGTTTGTAACGACCCTCATATGAGCCTGAGCTCAAGTTGAGAAGATAAAGTGATCTCAATATCGCCGTAACTGCTGTTCAGTTAACATATATTTTATCCGAATACCTTCCACGTCTGAATAAGCGGAAATTCTCAGCAAGTATTGAAGGAACGAGTGGATCTACCAAGTTTCCAAACATGGAAATTCTTGTGGTGACACAACCAACCAGCACGGTCATCTTTTGGGTTGTTTATTCCAGCATGGATTGGTTAAAATGAAGAAATGATTATGGGGACAATAATATATTGAAAGTGAAAGCCATCATCATTAGAAATCAAATTTGGTATTTTAATAACTGTGAACCTTTGTCGGAAAAGAAGTAAAACGTTTTCACAAGACGATGAGCCTGTTACTTGCGAAAGTCTATTGAAATAGCAGCTGTTATCTGATGCTCTTAATTGACAAATACTCTGGACGAAACTTTCAGTCTCGCTCTCTCGTAGTGGCAGTAAAGTATCTTTAGCTTTTAAAAGCAGTTTGGGTTCCAATGGGTAAGGCACAAGATCGTCCAAGGAAAGTTTCGATCGCGTCATCACCATTACTGTGTCCTTGACAGAAACGTCGCGAAGAACCAAGTTTGGAAGAAAAATTATCGATCATGCATCCTCTTCTCTTTTCCTACTAAAAAGAAAACATTTTACTGCCTTCCTTTGTTCCGCTCCTCCGTGTTTTTGCATTTTAATCTAATTGAATTTCCCTGCATCTCGGGTATCAAAAGAGAATCCCGAGACCTGCATTCTCTTGATTCGCTAATTAGAGCTTTGCCCAAGTTATTCAAAGATCGTCCCCATGCCTTCAAAATTCACTCTAAACCTCCTCACCAACTCCATTATAAAGAATGAGATAACCTCGGAAATTCTAAAACTTTGCGAGTACAGTTGCTTCGCTGCAAAGATAAAAGCTCTTCGCAACTTTCCGCGGAAACGTAATTGAATCTCCAGTAGCTCTGCAGTTCTCTGGTTCATAAATAGTGGACTCCACAGTATGGGCCGAGAGGCCATTGTTTGCCCTCAAAATTACCACAGCATTTTATCCTCGATCAATATGTATACTCTATGATTTCTTTTTCCCACCTAACTTCTGTTACGCAATTTCCTCTTAGTTTACATATTATGGTATAAAAATATTACGTTGAAAGACATTAGTTAGACCAATAAATATTGATAACTTATTTCACCACAGCCCTTTAGTGAACAATTGATAGATCTTTTTTTTCAGCTATTAAAAATGAACTAGAAATGTAATGGGTAAATTCTTACTAGTGAATTGCAAATATTTAAGCAGCGATAAACCGTAATTGTGTTGCGCCTATTTCGTGGGGTGTTGTGCCTTCAAAAATTCTTACCCCGTGCCGAAAAAGTATCTCTACAGGATGACTCACCATTTTCAGTTTTTCTAGCGAATCAATTACCCTTGTCAGAGGGTAATTCGACGTCAATTACGTATTCCCGCGCGCGGCCGAATTTTCATAACGACTCGATTAGTGGAACTAAATTAACCGTCCGACTTTTGGCAGGGATTAACGAGAGTCTCTGTCGCTCCTCTCGCTCCCTCCACCTCCTCGACTGCTATGCTTATGCCTTTGACGTAAATACCCCCTAAAAGCCATCCCTATTAGCCTTCAGGCTCCCATTCTCATTTAAGCGGGCGCGCCGTAGAAGTATGCAGCTCCGCATTGACGCGAGCGTTTTGGGAGGAAGAGAGAGAGCAGCGGCGCAAACTGAGGGGGTATTGGTTTGGCGCACTGACCTTCCACGCCGACTACCCTGGCTCTATTCTCGGTGGTGGGGGCTGTGAGATTTTTCGGTGGATTTCCCATTCCCGGTGGGACAGTGAACAGAACAATTGAAACATACTGCATCGTTCCTCCCACAGCTTTACACATCATACTAGTATAACGGCGACTAGCAAAATTCCTTCCAAGTTCATCTCTCACCTCAGTCTCAGCCGTTCTTTGACGATCCACATTCCGAGGTAAATGCTTAACATTACATCGTTTATCCACCGCACCATGGACTAAAAATTATGGAGAGCGAGCGGCTCCCAGGAATATAAATTCTGTGGCCATTCACATGTATGGATAAATACGATATTCCTTTACGTTATTACGAGCAAATACTTCTTGAATAACCTTTCCAATTGCTGACGATGTATTAATCGAAGTAATGAATAGTTAAACCTCGCTGATACCATAAAATGACGCAACATTCCATCGATTAACTAATCTAAGTTAATGGACGACTAGAAAACGAGAAAAATAATTTATTTCACTCGGGTGACCTCGAATCACACACAATGTTTTAAATATTTGTTTATTTTTACAAGGTCGCTGATAAATTTCCTTGGCTGATATGGTAAATAGGTGATTCGAGACCACCACTTCTCAGCTGATACCGACTTTTTCACTAAATATATATATCCGGATACATAAGATAATTTATTTTAACAATAAAAGCCGCCACGCTGCCGAGCTTGATATGGTCCTTTCAGATGTCTCTTAGCGTCAATGGTGCCTGGAATCAGGAGAATGAGCAAGCAACGGAATCCAAAAATCCACTCGGAGTGTCGAGAAGAAACCCGTTCTCATACACTTTGGCGCAGGGAATATCGAAAGAAGAGTGCATCTGGTGGACGGGGTCGCAAAGAAGGAAAGGAAAAAAACAAAAGGAATAGAAGAACAAATGGAAATAGAAGGGAGAGAGGAATGATGAGATGGGCAGGAAGACAAATCGACCCCCTCCGTCATGTGGACCCGGAGCTTTGGAGAAGAAGTGGAAGGGTGGGGGAGGAATTATCCCCTTTACGAGTTCCGAAGGGGTATTTTTTTTTATGCAGGAGAATCCAGCGTGCCGTCATATCCACACCCCCTTTCTCTCCTCCCCCACCCCCCTCACGATCTGCCCCACATCCCTAGCAGGGGAGGGCGCCAAGTTTGAAACGGCGTCGGAGGAAGACCCCTCACCGAGGAGTGGGGTGGAATAAATTCCACATGTTGGGCGAGAGGAGAGGGCGATTGGGAGAGGGGAGGAGGAGGTGGGAGCGAGGGGGGTTCTGGAGGAGGGAGTTACGGTGAGGGGTGGGGGGAAGGGGAGGAAGGAAAGGGATGAGGGCGTCGCGATGCCTGGCGTCCCATTCACCGTCTGGAGCGCGGA
This sequence comes from Hetaerina titia, assembly GCA_037158775.1. Taxonomy (NCBI): domain Eukaryota; kingdom Metazoa; phylum Arthropoda; class Insecta; order Odonata; family Calopterygidae; genus Hetaerina; species Hetaerina titia. The sequence goes on along the minus strand of CM073769.1, from coordinate 80,738,400 downwards.
GGGAGCGGAAGGAAGGTGCTCTACCGGCGCCGCCGCGGCATCTCCGGCGAAAAACTCTTCCCCGTGGGTCTAAGAAGAGAGAGAGGGAGGAAGATAGAGAGGAAGGTTGGCGTCACTTCGCGCTCCCCGCTAGCTTCCGGCAGGGACAAGGCGGCCTGTTTCCGGCCGAGCCGCGGGCGACGAGAGGCGAGGAGAGGAATACAGAAGGAAAGGACACTGGAAGGGAGTCAATAGGCCAGGTATCTCTCACTATCTTCCCTCTGTGATGAATGTTTATCTTCCAAGGAAGATGGACCACGGAGCTTCTTTACTTTCGACGAAATCGGTAAATGGTGAAAAATCCTCTTCCCTACCAATTTCGTTCTAACGTTCTGGGGGAAATTAGTGGGTTACGGCCACGTATATCCTTTGGCGTGCCGACGGGATTTTTGAAGAGTGATTCGCAGGGTGGTTTTACAGTTCTTTGATGCCCTAGCGCGGTGTTCTCCCTCCTTTCCCCTCCTCTGACTCTGACGTTTCGTTTTTCCTTGACCTTGGCCGTATGCGACGCCTACTTCGGTCCTTCCGCAGCAACGTGATCACGCAAAGGCACTGTTTTGATTCCTCTCCCACGTGACTTCTGTTTACGTTTAGCCTTCTTACCGTTTATATTTGTGAATCCTTCCAATTAGTGCTGTTTGGTGTACTTTTTTGGATTTGACACACTGGGTATTTTGGAAATGCAGTATTATTTTAGGAATGAGAATAAATTCATCCCGAAATATTTCACCAGCATGTGAGTTCAAGAATTGGTTTTATACTCGAGCGCATTTAAGATCTCATCACATCGCATGCACTGTTTTCATAACCAATAAAATATTAAAACCGCTATCGTTTTTTCGCTGTACTCTGAAGCGTGCATGGCTCTTTTCATTAATTATCCGCCACTAGATGTATACATTTTCATCCGGCTTTCAGATTTTCCTTTGTTCTTCAAAATATTCTCGATATTTAGACATAATTTTTTATTTACAACCCCGGAAAACTAGTTTTTCAACCTATATAATGTTAATTATGCATTAAGTATCTAACTATATCTACAGCATGTACTTATTTCGAAGTTCTAGATTTATAGAAAAGATTAAAAAGATCTATTTTTCATTGAAATATGGTATCATTGGAAATTTTAATGAAATTTATTCAAGATATATAGCATATTCACCATTTTAATTCGATTATTAAATTCTGTATGACTACGAGCATGTGATGAAATTTGAATTAATCTACTTCATTTCATTTAGGATTTTACCGATTTAGTTTTATTCCGCTAAAAAAATGACGTTGGCATATTCTAAGAAACTACGGGAAATGCCGCAACAGTAACTTTTAAGTTAATGAGCCGTCCTCTAAACGCGTATTTTAATGTAGCGACTTCAAACCTTCAAAAAACACCGATCTAGGAGAATGATTTTTACACGTAGAAATTATTCCATTATTACGTTCGTATAATTTTTATCTTTGGGTCAGTCAACAGAAAGTTGTTTTGGGTGACTCCTCTCATTGGCATTAATGTTTTAAAGACCTGTCACGAGGTACATATTATAAATAACATGTTTTTCTCCAACAGTGTAAAAGATATCTTATCAAAATATTTAGTAATTATTACATAAGTGCATATCCACACATTCATAAGAAGTCAACTAAAATATGAGTTGGGATCAAAATATTTTTTTCAACCTAAAATACGAAGTTTACAGATATTTTGGAATATTTCGCAAAATATTTCATGTAATACAAATATAACAGGGGTAAATTAGAAGTGTAGGTAATTCATTTTTTTCGTGGTGAAATGGCTCCTGAAGTCATTTAAAATGGATTTCTGGCCCTGGACAAACGTTTCTGTTGCACAGCGCGTTTCCGCTTCGATTGAGCGAGCTGTTAACCAACAGAGAGATCCGCGGGAGGGCAACAGCGTGTGACATACTCACGCCAAGCTTTAATGAACTCGGGGAATAGCTTAATGATCACCAGCCTTGAGTTTCCCGAGTATGATATTATACGGGTTCGATGCAAAGACAGCCCAAAATTGCCGTAAGCAGTAAGCACATTTTTGTTTCATTACTTTATGAAACTTTCATAACTTTGTTTTATTGGTACTTTCGACAGGGTGCCACAAATTTTTACAGCGGCAAGTTAATGCAAAGAAATGCAACGGGAGTAAATTAAAGTAGAAGTAGTTACAAATGAAAATGAATTCCTGCGTCAAATGTTTCAAAGGCTGACAAGTACTGAAATTTCCCTTGATATAGAAACCGAGTTGATTATTTTTACAAAATTCTTCGTGGGTTTTTTTTAAAATATGATGCTTTGCCCAAGTAAACAACCGAGAGACATATTTTATGGCTTCCAAATCACGCATGACGAATATCTAAAATGAAATATTTACCTACAAAATGAAAACTTCCCTATCCAGAAGTTATTACATTCAGAAAAGAGGTTCTCACTCTTTTTAATTTCAATTATATATATATATATATATATATATATATATATATATATATATATATATGAGTGTGTAAAAAAAAATATTTATATATGCCGGTCGCGGTGGTCTAGCGGGTAGAGCGTTGGACTGCTGACCGGAGGGTCCCGGGTTCGATTCCCGGGCAAGGCACTTTGGGCACCTGCAGCTCCACCCAAGCTTGTTGATTTTTCGGGTACCAGATCTTCCTGGGAAACCATAACCGGCACAGGGAAAGGAACTGTACCCCCCCTACCCTATTAATGTGAATATTCACACGCCGTCGGGCTTGGTACATGGGTGAGCTCTACCATCACCTACTAAACCGACCTTCGGGTTGATTACTGTGTTTATGGTTTATATATATATATAAATATATATATATATTATATATATATATTTATATATATTTATATATATATATATTATATATATATATAAATATATATATATATATATATATATATATATATATATATACAAATTCACTGATAGTCATAACAAACACAGAAACCAAAACACACAAAAGAGGGACTCACTGGTTCTCGAATTTTCGGTGGTCCAACCACCTACCAACCAGCAGAACTCTGTTCTGTTCCTAATTCCTCTTGAGAAAGGTGGTCAGCAGTCCAACGCTCTACCCGCTAGACCACTGCGACCATATACATATATATATATATATATATATATATATATATATAATAAACATATATATATGTCACATTAAGTATGCTGTCGAAACATTAAATATAATTTTCAATATATAAGAAGTTATATTGCAAAGCTTAAAAACAAAATGAAGTCCCCATTGTAATCCTAATAAAAGTCATACCTAGTAAATACGAATTTACAAAAAATTCATTCACTTTTGTATACACCAATTTGTTTGAGCACTTCCGGAGGACTTACATTACAAAATTTGGCATTTAAATGGATTTAAGTTGTCGCATAACTCAAGCCAAAACCCGAAAAATCCATGTGGCCCCATTTTGAACTCAGGAAAGAATTTCAAATCGTATTTGGAAAACACGAGGTTGTATCTGAACTAAAAATGATGGTTATCCTACTAATTTTATCATTTATTAATGCCTATGCAAAAAGAATATATATGCAAAAATCCATTTCAACGATGTTCTAGTTCCTTCAAGTGGACTCGATAAATATTGTATTGATGTTCTCGACTAGTAACCAGCCTTTATGGCAATGGCTTTCATAAGTATGCAAAAGCATTGCATGCTTTCAGAGAATGTTTAGCATTTTTTTTCTACCTTTGCTTTCTCCCTTTTCTCATTACTTTAGATGGCTTAATTTTCGAACCAAATACTACCCAGGATTGCAAATTGACATAGAAATAACGATCACAAAGTTTTAATCTTTTATATTTCAATTTATACACTATGCATAAACGATAAACAGATTTCACTTTTTAATCATATTAATCCGTTAACAATATTTAACGTGCAAGCTCCATACAGCTCTTACTAAGATGAAATAAACTGTTAACTTCCATCTAAAACTTCTATTGTCTCATCAATCGATTATGCAAAACAGTGTTCAACACTTATTCATTTGATAATAATGATTTCAGGAATTTCACTCGGTCGAAGTCCTATCAGCACCTACCGACTTTCACGTATTTTACTCCTTGAGCTATTGACTTCATTGTCTGGTGGGATAAATACTCAAAAATAAAATACAAGATATGCTTTGGGACTTGTTAAAATAGCTTACAGAAATGTTTCCACAATTTAAAAATGATAGCTGTATTATTCTAGTGGATGGAGCTACTAGATTTGGCTACTGACTGGAGTCCCTCGGATATACGTAAATCCAGAGCAATGAGCTTGGACACAAATGTAAATTCAAGCCGTATTATTTGCTGGATATAAGAACTTTCGGAGAAACTGCAGATGACAAAGGAAAGAAACTGGCATCCATACCCTGAACTCGAGTTAGAGAAAGGGGAGGTCTTCCCTCAACTATCACAACCCGGTTTCTTTATGATTACTGTACTTTTTTTTTAAATACAGCAAAGTCACCGTTTATACTCGTAGATGGAAAACTTTTCGGCCATCTGTCTAAACTATCGACTTTACAGCAAAAGAACGAGAGTTATCCACTTTCCGTTCTTTGTAAATTAAGTAAGGGGATTTCTTCTTTAGTTATTATGGTTTGGATCAGTAGATGATCAATAAAATTTCTCTGTGATAATTTTAGAAGCGCAACTGATCAAAAAAATCCTCTTGTGTTGACCATGAGTAAAATAAATTTTCCATCCCGACGTAATATAAACGCACAGAATATCTATTTAATAGAACATACTGGCATATTAAACAGCTTAATATTTATCCAGCCATCTCTGCAGAATTAAATTCGTAAGTTAGGAATTTTCAGTTCATTTTATCCACATCCTATACATATTTATCCAAACGGCACACGTTCGCTTATCGGAACCCACTCCACACAACTTTCCTGTCAACCAATGTTAATAAAATGAGGAACCACTCCTTTTGTGTCCTGATATTGGATAACCCGCATTGGATAACCCACGAAATGAATTCGCCTTTTCTTTGATTTTCAAAAATTACAGTAAACTTACAGATATTCCCAAGCATTATCTCTGACTTGTAACAGAACGTTTCCACTATTCCGCTAAACTTATAATCCACTGAAGCCATTTTTTGCACAAACCTAAACATTTCATCTTCACTCGTTCACGCCAAGTATTCAAATGTTTATGCTCTCAAATGGATCTGAAGTCTCATTACACGTAGGAGAAATTGAGTCCGTGCTCTGGAGAAGTGCACTTCATTTCCTTGTTACCTAGCGGAACCATTGTTTTTTCCATCCAACACCTTTAAGATTCCCCTCTTTGATCATACGTTCGGAATTCTAGAGGCTTCTTGAAAAACAAACGGTTATTGAACTGCCTCACTTTCGCGATCGTGATTGTAGTCCGCATCCTCCTGTAGGATATGTATGTAAAAAGAGAGGAAAACTCTTTTCGAAGAACGCAAAGGTGAACGCGAGAGCGGTGCAAATGGAGGAGGAGATCGAGACAAGCGGTGGGGGATGCAGATGAATACAAAATGGGAATTGGGAGGAGGCTGGGTGATGTGGGGTCGGGATGGAGGGGCCGAGGGAGGAAGGGGGCAGCAGGGGTGTGGGGCGGGGGGTGAAATTGGGCGCGGAATGAAAAATGGGAGAAGGTGAAGGGAACGATCCGGGATGCACGGAACGAGTGTGGATCGGACAAAAGAAGAACAAAAAAAAGTAGACTTGTCGATGAGAGCCGGGTAAGGGGAAAGAATTTTCAAATGGAAGGAAAGGAAAGGGACATGGTTTCCATTAGGATGAACTTGCCGGGAAGACGAGGGCGGAAGATGACGCACGCGAATAAAGACCTGAGCTAGGGGTTCATTAAGAGTTCATGCAGACTGAGATGACAACACGCTGGAGATGAGGGAAACGGAAAATTTTTAAACTCCCTTATTTTTTTCTACAAAAAAACCTACAGGACAGAGCGGAAAACCAGACAAAAAATATCCACGGAAACGGCCAGTTAAACTAAACAATGATTTTAAAAAAAAAGCTGGAGAATTACGCAAAAATAGACCTTTGAAATCTTCAGAGCCAAGAACACATAAGCTTTGTGTGGAATAAATAAAGAGCCCGCCGCTTAGAATGTTGTGCGGTGATATCTCCAAATTATTAACTAGAACTTTTAATTACACTTTCAGTGTCTCTTGCGTCACTGAAATAGGTTTTAATTTTTTAACGAAATTTTTATTAGGGAAATTTAAATAAGTGACCACAGAGAAAGAGGAGGGGGGGAGAGAGCGAATAATATGAACAAGACGCTTAATGCAATGAGTTATTTTAGTGAAGGAAAAAATGTGGAAAATATTCATGAGAGGAATACGTAAAATATGACGAGAGAAAGGACCCGGTTACAATTCTTGGGAGAGAAAAACGTGATTTCATTACTTTCATGGCAGCGGGAATGAAAAACAACAGAAAAGTCACAGATGCCACGTAGGGTTTCTCTTGCCTCTGTCAAGATTTGATCAATGTTGCTAAACCAAAAAAAGGGCAAATTGTACACAACCATAAGAAGACTACGCAGGTAAACTCCAAGATGGAAAAATGAACTGGAGACGGTATACATTGCTTTACAGGTGAAGCAAAAAGTCTACGCGTGAACTTTCATCAATTGAAATTGAAAATAAAAATTGGGGGAAATATTTTTTATTTGACCTCTAGCAGGATTAACACTAAATGCCGTAACTGAAAAAGGGGAGTTGAAAGCAGTAGGTTTCGAGCGAAACATGTGATAATTGGGTGCAAACGGTTCATCTAAAAAGTAAAGAGAGACAAAATATGGGGAAAATATAAGCCTAATGAGATCCGTTCTTAGATATGTGGCAGTAAAAAATATTAATAACCACAAATTTAAAATTTATTATTTTAGTACTTATTTAATTTTCTCTTAAACCCCATTGGTTTATGACTCCACAAATACTGAAATGTCGTTTGGATCCACACAGGAATTGAAATAATTAAAAGGCAAGAGTACAAATACGCACAACTTTTTATCCACCATATGCTAGGCCATGCAAATACCAAAGCATATAACAAATGAAAAGTTCAACGCTTACTCTAAACACTAAAATGTGATACATTATTTGCGGCTATGACAATGGCACAAGGAGTTCCGCCGCCAAAAATTAAAAAAAAAAACAACTTTAAAAGACAGATCGCTGTAGATTTCCTTAACTGTTCAATTACCATTACGTTAAGAATTGTTAGTCCATTTGTACGAACTGAGAAATAAGCAGCGGCAATTACGAGTTCAAAGTGAGTTTTTTCTTGGATTTGTTTGTTAAATTCAAATCCAATAATAATCATGGTAATCATATTAAATTAGATGCACTTATCCACATATTTCTCGCATAAATTTTCTGTATATACAAGCCACAGTAACCAACCTGAAACCTGGTTGGTTTGACAGGCGAGAGAGAGAGCTCACCAAATGCTAATCGTAAGGTTCATCTTCATGTGTCATTCAAAAATCGTGCAAAGGGGGCCGATTCCTTCTCATGTGCCACCTACGGATTCCCAGGACGATCTATTATCCGGAAAATTGCCCAGCACGGACTACGACGGCACGGTTGTATAAAATTATAGATATAGAAATTGGTTGACGGCAAAATAAAAAATTCAATTCCTTAAACCGCTTATCATTACTCCTTCCTCAAGAATTAACATCTTTAACTCCAAAATCAAACTCTTGTGATGTTCCACAAATTGATCGTTTCTCTTTATGAAAATGAAAAGGATGAAGACTACCATACATGATATCATCCTGGTGCGATACTTTACCATTTATACATTATACATTTACATGCTTCCATATGTTTCTTTTATTTTCAAATTATGATGTGCTTCAATGATTCATTTTAGAAAGGCAATCAGAGTTCCAATTGCTTACCCCGACGGTAATAACCATGAGAAAAACGAAAGGAAGAAATGAGTCCGGTCGAAAGCCTCCAGCCATAAACCGAGAAGGGAGCCGCGGGAGTGTTTTGTCAGTCGCAAAAAGGGCGAGTTTAATAAGCGGCAGATGTAATTAAGCATGCAAAGAAAATATGATTTAAAGATCTTTTTTTCAATGTAACGAATCCCTTTGCGAGAGAGAGCACCGTGGCAAGAGACGCCGACGCGATGAAAGAGGGAGAGAAGCGGAAGCAGGCGACGCGGTGTAAAAAAGTGAATGAATGGGGGAATAAGAAGACGGATATAAACACATATTTGCAGAGAGAGAGAGAGAGAAATGGATGAGAATGGGTGGAAGAGGAACGGGAACTGCTTCCACACCCCGTGCTCGCGGGTGGTGGCAAGAGGGCGATTTCATTATAGAGAGCAAAGGGAGTGTAAGTCACGAACACGTTCGGCGCTCCTGGAGATCTCGGGTTTTCGCACGTCTCCAGCAGGTGCGGGTACGTTATTCATTGACGCAATACCCAAAGTCAAAGGCTATTTAAGGGTGGAATTTCAACGTAAATTTCGACGTCTCCACAGTTATATTTACCTAGGCTCCGGCGACGATGAATGGTTTTCCACTTCCCGACTCGCTCCATTGAAGTGAGAAATTCTAACAAATTTGGTCAAGTCTCGCGAGGACATTCACAAATGCAGGAGCCGCGTCTGGAGACATGAAAACTTTTTTTAAACGATTTGTTTTATTAGGCATTGCCGGGTTTGCATTAAAATTCGATAACGTGCCCCACCTCGTCGAGTCAAACTCAAAGAGGCTAAGTTCAAAATAGGTGCGGGTAATATCGACAATTTGCATCCGATTATTCTTCGCCATAGCGGATGTAGACATTCGACTGTATTCGAGCACTATTTCACATCTCATGTACTTTTAAAATGTTCTGAACGATAACTCTCGCTCTTTTCTTGATCCATAAAAGGAACTCAGGGAGACGCTCCATAACTAACTACTGCTTAGAATGTTTTCACACTTTAATCTTGACGATGGTTCTGAACATAGAAAACGAGAGTAACATGTCGAAAAAATGTTCCGCCATAAGGTTTTCGTGGAAAAGTATTATTTTTGTTAATTTCACGCTTCGCTATTCCCTATTTTTTTAGACCATCACAGTCTCCACCCTCTATCCCGAGGATATATGAATGTTTTTCCTCCTCTTCCCCGCTTACCCAACATTCCTCCTCTGTCTTGGTCTTGAACGTTTTTAATATTTTTAAACCTTTTAATATTTCTTCCTCCCACATTTCAAACTCCTTTTAATTACCCCAAAAACTTATTTTTTTTCTCCTACTATACAACAGACTTAAGTGTTTATCTCCCACACTGCCCATCTCGTTTTCTGTATCCCATCCAATCCCCAAATCCCAAAGCTCTCCAACTTCATGCTCCATAACTTTGTGTACATGTTAGACAAGGTTTCGGAACCACACTGCTCTTTCTGTTGAGATCCTCAAAGCCTTAATCAATCATTACTTTTAAGTCTCATCTCATGATTCTACTCATCAATATCTTTCTCTTTGGAAACGCCCGTTTCTATGGTACAATTTTTTCCTCTGCGGCCTCACTACTATAGCCGCGTTCGTCAAACAACACTGCCCAAGTCTAAGAACTGTTCCACCTGTCTCAACTTTTCTACTTTTAATGTTAAGTAGCCTTATAATCTCCTGAGATCGAGATAACAAAGAAATCCTATTCTATATTCATTCCTTCTTTGTACGACTATGGAGATGCGCATTTTCACCGATTCCTACAGCGAAGTCGGTATTTACCTTACCAGTCGTTTATACTCTTCTCCAGGTACTTAGTAAGGTATTTGCCACGAATTTAATTAACTTAAATGGTCTAAACAGACCTAATATTGTCTTTTAAATAGACTTAATGTTGAGAATTCTTAATTCTATTTTTATATTTGTACAATATTATTCTTATTCGATATAATCACAAGTTTAAAACCATAACCAAAACATAGCAAAACCTAAATTACGATTAATTGAAAATCACTCATGTTATAAATTACTAAAAGCAATGGTAATTTATGCGAGTAATTAAATAATCTCAAATATATTGGTAATACGTAAAATTTGGGGTAATACGGAATTTAATATTAAGACTGTTGGTTTCCTCTGTTCAAAGGAGAATGTTTTTCTCGAAAACTCATTCGATAAATATACTAAAATCTATATTTTATATCAATATTAAACTTGTTCTTAAAAAATCAAATTCTGCAATTCATTCCTTTGCTCAATATTACCATTTGATGGTTACAAGTACGAGTTTAGCATAGAAATCGGCTGACACATTACTTTGGAGGTGTCCATTATTTACGATGACGCTAATGTCTATCTACTGACTGAAGTCGAACGCAACTCCAAATACAATTTTATTGATGAAATTTACCCTTTCGGTTAGCGAATTAATGGCATTGCGATTCTGCTTTCAGTCACAAAACCACAATAGAACAGGCCACATTAGAAAATATAGATTCTCAAAACAGAAAATAATATCAATATCAGATATTACTTTTATCCTGACATCATTACAAGCAATGAGGGTTAAAGGTTGGCATAATAAACCAGCATGAACTTGCCATAATCACGGCTAACTTTTGTTAAAATTAACGTAGAAATGTCCTTTTATGTAGGTGTCCGATTCCTCGATACTACTTACACATTGACTAACGGTAGGCGTCAATCCAGCACTCAAGAAATTGTTTCGCATTATAAGAACTAGTGAGATATTACTTCTGACACTAACATCTACTCGGTTTTTTCTACAATAATTCATGATGTTTTGAGCAAAGAAATACACTCTTGAGCAAAAAACCTCTAGATTAAATTACCCTCGCGCTAAATGAAAAAAAAATAAAACTTAATTATCGCAATTAATACCGATGTAAATTGATTACCGAAAAGATACAATTATGAATTTCCAGAAAGAAAAAGCTTACACCCCTTTTACGCACATTTAAATGCATGGAACGAATTTCATTTCCGTTATTTGCACATCGGAATTTTTATTGGATGGTGAAAAAAAATAGTATTTCCAAGTAAAAATCAATGGAAATGAACTTCCAAATAAAAAATGACCTCCTTTTTCCCTATTACAGATAATCCCAAGGTAAACATTTTTAGGGGAATCAACATACAAACAATTGGAAGAAAAAATAAAAAATAATTAGTGACTTAAGTTGTGCGAGAGCCGATCTCGTTTTATTGCCAGAGCGTGTTCTAGAATCCATTGCTGCGTTGCAAAGATCATATCTGGGTCTCATAACGCGCACCAATAGCGAGTATAGACTCTGCAATGCGCGGCAAACACTTTGGAAGCTAAAAATGAAGTGAGTCCCTGGATAATAGAAGGCAATATCCCAGATGGTTACGGGATAAATAATGAGTTTTTTTAACGTCCATTTTAATATTTAAAAAAACACTCAAGTATGCCCTTATTTTCATTTATTTTCCTCCTGATGAACGTTGCGAAACATCGATGCAGTCCCTCGGGAGGAAATTGTGAAAAATTAAACGAATGACAAAGAGTCGTAAATTTGGTATAAATGTTCATTCCTCCTATTCCACAATGAAAATTGCAACCAACGACAACTGTTGAGCAAACTAGAGTTGTTGATTTCTCTACCGTTCATCATTTACCGTCCTCAAAACTCTCGAGATCATTAGCGACCCCCACTTTCGGCCCAAATAAATCAATACCTGATTTGTACTAAGAATAATTTTGAGGCATGTTTAAGACCAGAGTGTAATGGAAACCCACACATCTGTGATGTTTTGGTGATCCATGATGAGAAATCCACCTTTTTTTTTAAGGAAAGAGGTCGAAAATAAGCCCTTGTATAAGATCCACAAATATTTTAGGTGATTTTTAAACATGCATTTCTATGTACCTAATCCTGATTTATAGGCGAGTGGAAATAATAATCAGACGTGTATCTTAAACGGACCGTTCCAGCTTTACCGTAACAACTGATTAACTGTAGGCTGAATTCGTTTCACTACCAATGCGCTTTACTCCTCAATTCAGTTTCAAGAAAGGGCATTCAAAGGTACTCCAATGTGCTACACATTTCACTCATTTTAATTATTTACAAACTACGAGCGCAGAAGTTGGTAATGAGATCCTTCTCCAGGTGTAGAGAATGGTGGCAATATTTACCCGAATAAAATAAATATACGAATTACAAGAGTAAGTTAACTGATTTCTGAAGCACGCTAGTATACATAGGAAAATTAATTAGGTAGGCATAGAAAGAAGGTGAAAATGAAGTTTCACACAAAAGACATTTCAAAGAACGACTAAATATGAAAAGCCCTACGAACTTACAATGATTACCTTGAAGGCCGGTGAGAAGGAGGCATTTGAGGTAAATTATCACAGTTTCCGGAAGGTCGCTTTACGTACTACAGGCGAAGATATTCTCCATTCAAAGAATAAATGCCAATGCGAACATTTTCAATTCCCTCCAGATACAGGAATCGATATCGACCTTCAACCCCCGAGACAACACTCCCTGTTGACTTGAGTCCAGCGAAATTTTATTCTGTTTGTCATTCCACATGCGTTCAATGATACTCGCAGCTGGCGAAGCTGTCTGCTCACCCCCCCCCCCACTCTTCCCGTCGACATACGAACTGGCACTGCTGCAGCGACCCAAATTCCCACGGCGAGGGGGCTCACTACATGCAGAAAGCCGACACTCCACCTCCCCGCCCCTCCACCTCCCGCCCTGCACCCTCCTCCGTCCCTTTGATTCCCACCACATTTCTCCTGCACCCTCTACTCGTATCCCTGGGCCAAATAGTAAACACGATCGAGGGAAAGTGCGCCGGAGTGAATCGCGCCGTCAAAAGAAGGTTGACAGAAAAAGATTTAGATGAAAAAATGAGCGACTCGATTCTGCAATATAAATCCCATCGCGAAGACCGTATGGGTTTTCTTGTTTGAAATATTCCGCCATGACCAATTCGTTAAGCTGCCGAAAGAGCTTAGGAAGGAGGTGGGAGGACGGGCAGGAGCAAGAAAGAGAGAGAGAGAGAGAGAAAGAGAATGGATCATCGGAGGAGGAAAGAAGGACGCAGGACAATAAGGGTAAAAATGAACGCAGGAGATGACGGAGAGTGTAATAAAAAGTTGCGAAAAAACCGTCACGGGAAACTCGGGACAACGGCGACTTTGAGAGACAGGAAGACGAGTCGGAAAAGGCGAAGGGATGGTGGAGACTAGTCTCGACACTCCCACGAAAAGCTGCCTCGGGAGAAACTGGCGCAAAACGTCGGCAAAAACTATTTAGCAGGCGTATGGTGTGTTGCAGGACAAGTTGAATGAGGATGTAAGAACGGAAGAAAAAATACCACGGCGAGGATATAGAAAGACGGAGAAATGGGGGGAAGGGATACGGAAAGAAGGACTTCCCAGGAGAGGAAGGGACGCAAAGCCGACGGATATCTCAATTCCTACCACATCATCCTCTTAACGAGAGCACGCCCTTTGCTTTTGTTTTGTCCTCTCACTCGTTTTGCCTTTTCAATTCGCGAAATAATGCGACGGGTGCCCCGGTAGATGAGGAGGACTTGGCCTTGCGAGTTAGGCAGGAATTCAATGCAGGCACCGAAGGAATGACCTTAACCCTTGAATATCGGCGGCGTCGTCATTATAATTAACGAAGACCGTGGTGGATGACCTGGACAACGTTTAAATTCGATAAGGAACATTTTAAACACGAGAGAATCCATAGTTTAAGAAAAGGAAAGCGAGAAAATGGAAATATTATCCATAAAATAATTATGAACTCGGAATAAAAAACAAAATACCCCAAATTCTCAAGTATATCGCCCCATGTAAAAAAATAAGTATGGACTTTTACATACAAACATGAGAATCATTTTCACGCGTCATTTAATCTCTCGTGTCCCTCAAGAGATTCAAAATAATATCCCTGAACTTCCATCTCGATGACGGCGGTAAATATCACATCGAGTTGACTATTTGCCAGTAAAGAGAGAGAGAGAGAGAGAGAGGGATGAGATAAACAAATGTACATTTTGAACTTGAATGACCAGCAAAGACTATACGTTCGAATATTTGCTTGTAGCAATCAATTATCAAATTAGAGTCTGTAGCCCAAGCGGAAGTTGCGGAGCGAACGTCATAGATTAATGTCCAACGAAAACCGTAAACACTCTGGCAGAAAATATGACCTGAATCCACATAAATCACTTAGCAAATACGAGCCCACTCGGTCTTTGAAAAACGCAAATTACGGAAATGCAAATTAGAAAAAACGTTCAACTGTTCAACAAACATTCACGTACACATAACGTCAAATCTACGAAAGTTATAAAAAATAATTACTATGCAATGGATTATGCAGTGAAAAATATCTATTCATTCGTAAAATTCATTGCATATTTTGTTGTTTATATTTGTATATTATTTTTATTGTAACTTGAGACTTCATCTATCCCTATCTCTTCTAACAAAGGTATCCTTATCGGAGTTTCTTTAACCCTGTTAATGATCCCAATTGGGTTTTTGAGTGTTTGTGTCAGTAGTTGGTCACTGGGGAGGAAGTAACATACCCGTAAACTCCTGCCGAAGGGTGTTCTGGTTGAGAGGTTGTCGTTGGTCACTGTCGTGGAATTTCTTTTTCCACAAACCATCACAGCAAAATTATGTTTTCATTGCAGGACGAGTGGTGCTAACTTATTACGGCTATAGGAGTTCTCATTTTATTTTTTTTTAAATTTACGAGGCCGTAGAGCTCAAGCTTCCTAGATTCTATCCCTTCTAGTATGAAAATGCTATTTTTGGACAGTTGCATTTTTCGGGAATGAGCAAAGGGCGCAATAGTAACATACTGAAATTCATTTAAAAAATCTCCCAATTCAGCCAAAAAAGTTGAAGAAATAGTCACAAAAATTCTCAAAAATATATCTATTATTTTCCTGTACAACAAAACACCACTTTCTCAACTGCTACTATTAAATAAATGACTTTACAAAACTTTACAAGTTGCCCCATTATGGGAAAAATCAACCCCATCCGTACTCTTAATGGTGGGCAAAGAATATGGTGAGGGAATCTTCAGAGTAAAAAAATCAAATCAAATTAAAAAAAACGGTAGTGTGTTAGGGCAGAACATACATAGCCTCATTTTACCCTTTTGCAAAGCAGTACGTTTAACAACAATTAAAAATTCGATGGGATATAATCGAAGATATTTCCCCAGTTAGGTTTGTTTGAAAGATAAGTTTAAAAAAGTGCATCAGGGTTTATTAAGCATAAAAATTTATACATTGATGATTAGTAATTTTCAGAAAGAAACTAAACTGATCTTCTGGGGCTCTTTATCGGTTCAGACTTCACATGTTTTGATATAGTGGCTGATCGCAAAGTATTTGCAACTCGATATTTTTCATCTTTAAGTTTATTCGGCGGTCAACAAGCTCGGTCCTATACATGTGCGTACAAAAAGACCACTCTGCACAGCAGATTATGTGCTGCGCATACTTTAGCGTAGGTATTTCATTCTAAGAGAGCTTTTCAATAACTAAGTTCTTTCGGTCTACGTGCTTACCATCTAATACCTGAAAACCTGTTACGAGAGTTAGAGGCTCGAGTTGTTGTTAACCCAGCTGAAATTTTACCTTCCACTTTCTGTACGCGAGGGCAAACTATGTCATCCAGCATCTTCTAAAACGTTCCCCAGTATCACCTAAAACGGCTAGAGATTGGATGGAGTCGAATACTTAAAATTCTTCACCTGTTTGGCCAAGAATCTGTAGTTACTGTTGGCCACCCACCAGATTTATCAATGAGCTTTCATTGCGTAGGAGCTCCTTAGGCTTCTCCACGCACTACGTTTCACCATGTCATGATCAAGA
Source organism: Hetaerina titia (assembly GCA_037158775.1). NCBI lineage: Eukaryota > Metazoa > Arthropoda > Insecta > Odonata > Calopterygidae > Hetaerina > Hetaerina titia. The sequence continues at coordinate 80,722,451 of CM073769.1, read as the reverse complement.
AAAGGTCTTCCAAAAGCCGTATTTATTCAAAATAAAAGTTGCTTGGATGTTAAACAAGTTTAAAAAAGTATTTTTTCATCTACGTCTGTTGGCTTCAATCGAACAAATTAATATATATACGAGGGTCATCCGGAAAGTAGTACCCGTTCGTGCCGCATGAAGTGTTGACGACGCGAGTAGCCGCTGGACGAGGTCAGATAGCTTCAGTGGCTTGTCTGCCTTCTCTGAGCCAAGTTGCGTGACACTAGCATTGCCTGTGTTGTTTCTGTGATTGTTTACAATGTTTAAAAAAATTGAGAACGCCGCCAGTTGTGAAGTGAGGGCAGTGATTAAATTCCTCAATGCAAGAAACGTTCGCCCATGTGATATTCATCGCCAATTAAAGGAGGTGTATGGAGACAATGTAATGGACGAGTCGTCTGTTCGGCGGTGGTGTCGCAACTTCAACATGGGGAGGGGGAACACACACGACGATGAGCGTTCGGGGAGACCGTCTGTCATTACAGACCAACTGGTGAGCTCAGTTGACGAATTCGTGAGGAACGATCGGCGCGTCACAATTGATGACATCTGTGAGCATTTTCCCAATGTTTCTCGAACAATTGTTCATGAAGTTGTTAAACACCATCTGCATTATGCACAAATTTGTGCAAGATGGGTCCCTCGCATGCTTACAGATGAGCACAAAACCAAGCGTATGGCTGCAGCACTGACGTTTTTGGGACGTTATTCTGATGAAGGAGACTCTTTCTTGACTCGCATAATTACTGGTGACGAAACATGGGTTTGTTATGCATCACCTGAGAGTAAACGACAGTCAATGGAGTGGCATCATGCTCATTCACCAAACAAACCAAAAAATTCAAGACAGTTCTGTCCACCAGGAAACTCATGGCAACCATTTTCTGGGATCGACGAGGTGTATTGCTTATTGATTTTATGGCCCGTGGAGACACTATTAATGCCAATGCGTATTGTGAAACATTAAAGAAATTACGGCGGGCAATACAAAATCGGCGGCGAGGTCTATTGTCTACTGGTGTCATTCTCGTTCATGACAATGCCAGGCCTCATGCAGCTGGGATAACACAAAAACTTTTGCAGCAATTCAAATGGGAAACTTTCGACCATCCACCGTATAGCCCGGACTTGGCCCCTTCAGATTTTCATCTCTTTACAAAGCTTAAAGACTTTTTGGCAGGAAAAAGATTTGACAGCGATGAAGAACTTAAAGAAGGAGTGACCCTGTATCTCAATGAGCTGGCGGCGAAGGACTATGCAGCAGGAATACAGAAACTTGTCACACGTTATGACAAATGCCTTAATTTGCTTGGAGATTATGTTGAGAAGTAGTTTAAAGTACCCTCTTTCAAATAAAATTTTTTATGTTTGTTAATATTTACTTTTGTGCCTTTATTTCACGAACGGGTACTACTTTCCGGATGACCCTCGTATGTATATATATAATATATTTCTATATATATATATACATAAGGGTCGCAGTGGTCCAGTGGGTAGAGCGTTGGACTACTGATCGGAGGGTACCAGATCTTCCTGGGAAACCATAACCGGCACAGGGAAAGGAACTGGCCCCCATACCCTGATATGTGAATATTCACACGCCGTCGGGCTTAGTACATGGGTGAGCTCCACCATCAGTTACTAAATCTAAAAAAATAAGTTTATGGTATATATATTCCCAAAGATATCTTGAAAGGTCTCTCTATAGAAAACGTGGAAAGACTTTTTTAACATCCTCTAATGATTACACTACTTTCAAAGAAAGAGGACATTTGGATGTCGTACAATGACTTTTTTATCTGTTAAGAATTCTAAAAGTATGTATACTTAAATTACCACACTGATTTTTACCTAAAAAATTAAATGAATTGCAGCAGGTCTCGGTCATCATTAATAATAACTATATCAGAGCCTGCTCCACAGATAAATATTATTTTTTTCACTGTTTGACAACACATGCGGCCACCATAAACCTCATTGACCATTTATCCAGCACTACCTTCAACTATTTATGACACATGTGCAAACCCATAAAATTACTACCAGGGCCCAACATTTTTAATCAAGTGAAGTATATGACTGAGATAATGCATTTCAATCACTCAACACTTCGCTCACCCTCTCGAATTAGAAAAGAAAATCACTGAACATGGTTTGGATCACCTCAATTCCAGATAAAGAAAGAAAACGCGGGATTCCATTTTTTGGGACTTTTTTTCGCTCCATTAAACATGATGGATTTGGGAGATGAAAAAAAAATACATGATCGAGGTTATTGGGTGACGGAGGGAAGAATGCAGCGACGGGGCCCGTTTTCGCATATTTCCCTTTCGTTCCTCATCCCATCCCAACGTCCATTTCAGGCCTCTCCCACCGGGGTCGGGTCCTGAGAGCACCCTGGCGATAAGACTGAGAGGCTCCGCGGAGGGGAATTCCCAGAGAGAGAGGGGTCGCCGAGCCGCCGTGACCCAATGGGCAGCAGCCTCGACCCCCGACGCCCCGGACCTTCTTCCCTGACCCCACTCTCCCGAGGTCCCGACCCCGCAACCTTCCCGCGGGTCTCCTCCGCGCCCCTCGCCCGCCACCGCGCCCCCCGCCGCACCCGATTCTTCCTCTTCTGCGTCTCCTTCCTCGTCCTTGAGGCGGTCGTCGGCGCGGCGTCCGCCGGGAGCGCGGCTGCTGGCGGCGGCAGGGTGGCGGCCTCTGCGGCCCTGTTCTTGACCGCGTTCGCGTCCACCATCGACCCGAGCTGGCGTGAGTATCACCGGCGACAGCTCTCGTGTTTCTGTGTGTGTGTGTATGTGAGGAGTGAGGGTCAATTATTAAGAGCGGAATCATTCATGAGTCGTCTCATTCGCGTCATCTTTTTAGCTTTAGCCTTGCCTCCCCCCATTCCTCCCATCCCCTGGGGGAGGGGGTCAATCCTTTGAGTCGCGTCAAAAAAATAAAGATTCCTCGTTCATTTCTTTCCATCTCGGGGACGTTGGCGCAATGCGATCGTGGCACATCCTGTTGGAACGGTGGTCGGACGTCAAACGGCAAAATCCGGCTCCTTTTATAATCTGGCGGCTTGAAAGAAATTCTGCACAAGAGGACGTGATGTGCAGATATAAATTAATCGAAAGCACCCACGAGTTTACCCATCCTCATGAGCTGACCTTGATGTAAGTAGTCTTTGACTCTTTTCAAATAAATTCGCCCGGTTATAAGTTTGAGGTCATTGGCGGGAGGTGGCACAACGCTAGATTTAAGAGGATTATAATTTGGCACGTGAGATAAAGACTATGGAACCGCGGTGATCCCAGAAAGATATTTTACGTCTGAATATAGGTTAAGTTTTAAAAATGGGGCAAAACTGAGGAACTAGGAAAAGGAAAGTGAGATGTTATATATTTTTAATACTGGATATTTAGGATATTTTAGAAATTATTAAATTATTTAAGCTTAAGGTCCGAGTCATTACTATTAATTCTCTTATGGGTGTACCTATTTTTTCTCAAATTATTTTAGGTTAACATTCAATTGATTGACCTAAATTCATTTTTATTAAACCATTGATAACATTTTGCTTAATTACAATAATGGCATGCCGTTGAATCATGCTGCGCCAAAGAGTACGGTAATAATGGCGTGGCGATGGCGTTTGACTCCCGTGAGGACTTAGATAATTGCGGTACAAGTAAAAAACAACGCTAAGGACATGGGTCTTAATTTTTAACTCGTTGTCAATGAGCTAAAATTTGGATTCTAATGTCGATCACGAATAAAATTGTTAAACATTTTCCTCATATTTGAGTGACGAAAGAAAAAGACAATGTCACGTAAATTAAATTATGTAAATTTAGTATAAATGGAGATCAATATCTGTAATTACTACATGTACTCTGAAAACCATACGATACATATGGCGTAAAATTTTCTGTGACCGAAAGCTGAGAAACGATTCGGTGCGAGACAAATTAAATAGAAGCATATAACAACCACGGAAGCAGACGGGAGAAAATAGAGACTTAAACCGTGTTTTTTCAGGATTGATAGAACGACTCGATGGTAGAAGTAATCACAGATAAAGAACGGGATAATTCAGGAGCACCGTAAATCGTTTAACGGGAAGAGGAACAAAAAAGTACACATTTATATAAATTTATTGAACTCCGCCCGAGGGAAAATTATGAGCATCCGGTCGGATCGTCGGGGAACCGAGCGCCGGCGTCACTGACCTAGTGTCGCAGTTTCAATCTGCGATATCCGGGATTACGGCGATGCGAAAGAAAGAAATATCGGTTCCCAGTAAATTCATTTCCACCATCTCAAGTCCTTACCCGTCCTCCCACTCGGACGGCCGGATCCGCTTGGAGGAGTGGGGAAGAGTGGTGAGGGGGAAAGGGATAAAAGAGGGGAGAATCGTGGGACTCCGTTTCGATTTTTCATCCGTAAACGTGCGACGGGATCCTCGTGTTTGGCACGGGGCGCGTCACACGCGAATCGGCGGCCACGCGACACGCGAATCAGCGACGATGGACGAGAACCCCGGAGGCCACCGGTGGTGTAACGTATGAGCGAGACGGACAATGAGAGGGGTTGAAAAAATATTAGATGCATCTGGAACGGGTATTCGGGATTGTTCACACCACCCCTACCCCCTCATTCACCCTCCCCACCCTTTCCCTCACTCCCATTTGGGCACTTCCTCCCTTCCCTCCCCCGTGCCGTGGGTCTTTAATTCCCCTTTTAATCCCAGAGTACCGCAAATGCGGATTTATAGTTAGATTCCCTTTTTTGTATCCGCATTGCGACCGATGGGAAGAACGAGGGGGATGGTGAAAGAAAGGCTTCCATCTCCTATTTTCTCTTTCGCTCCTCCTCTACCCCTCTCTTTCTCTTTCTCTCTCTCTCTCTCTCTCTCTCTCTATATATATATATATATATATATATATATATATATATATATATATATATATATCCCCATCTCACTCAGAGTCACTCCTTCCCTCCCATTTCTTATCCTCAACTCCTCTCCTACCGCCCCACCATCTCGCCAACTTCCTCTCCCCATCTCACCATTTCCCAGACTCCCCTACGAAATTCCTTCTTCTCGCGTCCGTTTCCACGGTGAGGTGCTCCCGCGACCCACCCACCCCCTTTCTTTCCGTGCTAACGTTCCCTCTCCTCCATTTCCCGCACTTTGTTGCGAGTCGCGTGACGGTGATGAAAGGACTCGAGCGCGTGAGTGTGCTCTGCTGTGTACGGCGCGTTAGCGTGTAGGGCGTTAGCAGTTCTCACTCCTGCGTATTAATCGTCACATGCCATTTCGCGGAGTAGGCCAAGGAGAGCACGTCCTCGCGGTGAGTGGAGGAAGCGTTTTGCGATGAATTAACGGTCGGACGCCGATCGTCGTGCAGCTGACGAGTTTTGATCTGAGACTACTCCTTGCAATTTTAGAAGAGCTGCCACTTACGAATTTAGCCAGGTTGGACAAGTCTAAGTATAACAGATTTTATTCCTACCAAAAGTAAACCCCTCCGGAACTCTAGGAGATCGAGGGAATAAGACGTTGTATTCCTTTACATTCTCTTTGCACTTAGGTAAAATGATATTAATATTTGTATTATTTTGTAAATATCAAGATTGATTTCTGTTATTTTCTATGACATTGAAAACATATTATAAATATTAAGTAAAAGAATAAATGCTAAGTCTATGCTTAAAGAAAATAACTACGATAATATTACATTTTGCAAGACCACGGAAATGTTCATAACATAAATTATTCCACATATGTGCCAAAAGACGCAATGCCCCAAACAGTCAATAAATATATTTCATTATCTTCTGTGACGAAATTCCCAATTGCAAAGGTCATTAAGGGCCCATTATTTCGGTTGTAGGACGTAGGCGTACATAGATTGTTTATTAAAATAAAATTACTATTACCGAATTTTAAAAGACAGGATCATGCGAGAAAAATGTGGAAAAACTCCTTCAATTAAATTAAGAACACAATGTATATATATATATATATATATATGAGATGAAGAGGGACCTGATATAGATTAGTTTGCTAGGTGGGGAGTCACAAAATGTTTATTTGATAGTTGGGTCCATCCAAAAACCTACCTTAACCGGTAGATTACCTAAAAAAAAAATATATATATATATATATATATATATATATAATGTACAGGTACAGGTGATCAGGTACACTGATGATGACGCCTAAGCGTTGAAACTAGTTGTACGAGAATAAAGAACAATATATATATATATATATATTTTTATTATATATATATATATTGTTCTTTATTCTCGTACAACTAGTTTCAACGCTTAGGCGTCATCATCAGTGTACCTGATCACCTGTACCTGTACATTGTGTTCTTAATTTAATGAACATGAACTTCCACAAAGTTGAGCCTGAAACAATAGAAAGCTCCGTCTATTCTGACCGAAGTAAAAGTACGAGTACATCCAATAAGTCTCTCCCTAACTTATTAAAAATGCTTTTAACCAGAACTCTACACATTTCTTCAGAATAAGAAGCGGGAGTGACGACATACCTTCCAACGTTATCAGGATGATTTGATAAGAAGGGGAACGGAGGCAAACCCAGCCCAAATAAAGAAGAGTAAAATCACGTATTCACAGCAAAAGAACGGAATCTCTCGCTCCGATGCCTCTGTTTTCTGATTTAGACCCCATAAAATCAAATAACTTCAAGTTGACAAATAAGTTCGACTACCGATTTGAGTCATTGGCATGGAAATATGAAATCCTCCCTTCGACATCGTTGCGTTCCACTTGACATCACGAAGCCTCAAATTTGGTCTTTGGCCAAATGCATCAAGCTCCCACATATTACATATGCAAGCTTCACGGAAGGTCCCTCCTTATCTTACAGCAATGACTCATCGAAATTGACAGCCTTGAGCGGCTGAATGGGATAAAAGACAAATAAAAAGAGTTAACCTCCACATTCAACTGTGAATGGTGGCATTTAATAAGCAAATACTACAACGATTGGCTCCGTAAAGTATAAACGGGCTGAAATTCAAAAATGTATCTGATTTCATAAGTTCAATCTAAAAGTGCCAACTCGTAATTGTACTTTCGAGGGAAAAAACACGTGACCCCCGAAACTTTCTTTTCTAACTCCTTGCAAATTTGTAAATTTATTATTGAGTCGACCCGAAAGTTAGATACGGATCGTTTTAGAATCGTATCTTCATCAATTCTACATTCTTCATTTACAGAAGGTTGAAAGAAGTTGCACTCCATTTACATAAAATTCACAGATGAGACTACGGATTCATATACTTTTGCATTTGCGTTTAAAAAGGTGCAGTACAACAATTATAAATAAAAAAACGTCGTACACACAGATCTGTAGTCTGCGCATACCTATTTATGTATAACCTTGGGCAAGTTTCAGCCATTAGCACGAAGTTCAGGCAGAGTCCAGGCTGAGGCTGTGGCGTGAGATCTACTCTATACAATGATGACTGCAAAACCATATATATATATATATATATATATATATATATATATATATATATATGAATCCAATGCAAATATATGAAACGCTGCATTCTCATTGTCTCCGCACGATGCACCTGAGAAGGATAGAAATTTCTTTCTAGGCTGAAATAGCTTGCGCTGTAAGAGTTGGATAGATTATGAAGCCTATTATATTCCGCTTACAAAGTGCTTTTAGTTTTCTTCATGACTTATGCGGCGCATTCTCATTTCCGGTCTTGAGGTGGGTGGGGAGGGGGGGATGGCTTTCGCTGCAACGATGGAAGAAATTAGGACTGATGCCAGAGGCGGTTAAAGAGGTTTGAAGAAAGGGTTTGAATGAACTTTAATTCTGGAGCATGTGAGCCGACATGCGATCAAAACGTGGATCCATTAGAGGTTCCCCATATTGAATTCCCCAAGGAAAGTGACCCTACTGTCAAAAACACTTGGCCTAATGGTCATTCTTTCGTCTGACACATTTTACTCTTTGATGAAGCTCGAAATATTTCAGACCATCGAGTCACACCACCTATCTGCTTTAGTACTCGCCGTTAAAGTTACTTGGGACAAAATTTAACGCCCATCTGCCATCGCTAAAAGCTCGTCGATCCAGGGAAGGATAATGATGTAGGATAAATTATTACTCCCATGCGGAGACCTACTGAGAAAAACCAGCAAAACAGAACCTTAAATGAATAATAAGGTTGGCAGTTCTTTTTTCTTCTCTTTTCTGTTTTGCCTGCGTTTATGAATCCTGAGGTGATTAACTTCATAGTTATTTCTTGTACTGTATTTTATTCATTCACGATACATTAGAGTCGAATTTTGAAGTGCATCAATGAGTCCCTTCGCACAAATCCTTCCCACGATTTTAGTATACCAATGCATAAAATAAGACAATACAAATTTTAATAATCATCTCCGTCGTTATTCATTTTTAAAAATACCGGTACTTAACATAAAATTGTTGAGAATAAATGGGTGGTGGCTGCAGGCTATAAAATAATACTTACGATGCTCAATCGTGCATAATGATATTAACGGATACACATTTGTTTATTAATATGCATATCACACTAATACTCAAATGAGTAGTTATGGTGAAATCTATACTTGATTCAAAGCAACAATATGAAGAGGCGACCATTAATTTGCGCACAATTTAGTCAAGAACAAGTGTTTAGCTAACGAAGCATTTTTCCAGAAGCCAAGGCTAGACCTTGATATGCATTCCTCTGTGCCGGGATATCATAATGAAAGGGAGAATGGGAGCGAGATAATTGTCTAAAGGCGGGCAGGGCAAGGAATAAAACAAAACGTTTTGTTTCCTAGCTGCAGTCATTTTCAGCCTCGTTCCTCCGCGTCTCGAATGATTTGCACCCCGCGGAACTAATCCCGACCTAATAACGTCAATGAACCCTAATTCCATCACCATGCTGCCGGCAAGTCCTTCGCCTCCCCCCCTTCCTCTTACGGGTCTCCCACCCGCCGCTCTAATTTCCAAACCACTTATCCCATTCTCCCTAACCTGCTTTCACGGGCCCCGCATGGCCTCACCTCCACCATGGCCGCACCGCTCACCATCCCGAGGGCGCTTAAAGTGAGGAGAGTTCTCGGCCACCCCATCCAACACCGCCCGCCTCTCTTTGCCCCTCCTCCGCGTCCCGTCACCCTCACAACCGGGCGTCTTAATTATAAATGCGTGCATGCGCAGGGTCGGACTGAAGGGCTCAAATCCCCTTTCTTCTACCTTTTTGCCACACCTGACTCCTCGCGAGAGCGGCCTTCCGCCAACGGCAGCTTCTCACTTACCCGTCCACCATCGTCAAAGTCCGGAGAAAAAAAGAGGAGGAAACGGGAGTTTTTCATTCCCTCGATATTTTTTTAAGATACCGTTTCGCATCACGGTTCGAAGGAAAAAAAATCTCCGTCAATCCCGCAAAGGAGATGGCGTCTTTTTCCCAGGATGAAGAAAGGAGCATTATGATATGTAACAAGCGCTCCCAAAGTATTGATTTTAAATTCTAGACTTAAAGCATTCCCTTAAGGGCGCAATTTTTCAAACTACTCAATCGATCCGTAAACAATCGTGAATTCGCCTACTTGGGTTCGAACGTTGGAAAGCGTGCATCAGTGCGGTCGCGTGAATACCGGACCGAGCAGAGCAATCACACGGGAATATAGCCCTTTATGTACCACGTTTACAGTTTTATCGTTTAATGCCACATGATTTTGCAAACATTTTTGCGTGCCTATTTTTTTTTAAGTCGAGACGTTCAGACGCAACACTCAGGCATTTATTACGCAGCAAAATAATATTTTATTCACGTTATATTTACAAGGAATTTAATGATCGCAACTAGTTTCATCAAACTATGATCTTTTTTACGAATTTTTCCAAAGCTTTGCATTCGAACATATCACAAAAATAAGCAACATTGGTAATGTATTTTCCTTAGACCTTATCCAGAGATATTATATTTCATGTTTACATAAAACTATCCGCATAAATTGCGTATATAATTCTTCCTTTAACAACAAATTCTCTTCCTATACGGATAACCCTGAACCGTAGTCGCATTTTAACAATTCTTAATAGTTTAAGGGAGGCATACGATTTCCCTAGAGCACATAGGTATGGGTTAGATAGCTTTAAACTTCACTTCAATTTTAAATTCATTCTCATTCTTACCCACATTTGAATTGTCAATTTAGGAACCATATAACTTCAACAAATTGCATGGAAATACTATGTTAATGAGCAGATTAACTGTTCTAAAATGTGATAGTAATAAAAAATTCTTTTTCTCTGTTCCTGTGCAGTAAGAATATTTTGTTGTTAATCATTTTGGTTCTAATTGATTTATGAAAAAACCAGATTACTTTATGAAATTCAAAAGAAATTAAGTTCAACCCTGTGGACTCGGCGCTTAGCTATTATTATATATAGTATATAATTATTAATAATTTAAATAATTGTTTCCATTTGTCAGTAGTTGAATCACTATACCACTCAAAAGAGAGCGAAAATGGTCAAAGATTTTTTTTGAACGGGTGATGAGAGATGAAAGAGGGACAGAATTTTGGGATTAATTTCATAAAATTCTGATGTTAATTACGGAAGGCCTGTTGCATTAATGTAGGATTACCACTAAATCTAAGGGATATGGCGGAGATAATATCAATTGCCAAAAGAAGTTCACTTTTAAATATGAATGAACTTTTTAAAAAGTTTCCTCTGAAAAAGAATAATGTACACATGTTCTCACCATGTATATTTATTTATATATATTCTAATCAATGATAACCAACGTCTCATATTCCAAGAAAAACGCAAGTTGTTCTTTGAGTCAAGGAATATCAGTATTTAGAATCCTGTACGTATACTGCGTCAGACACGTATCTTCTATAAGAATATTTTGGCCACGGTCTTAAAAATAAAAATAAATGGACACTAATCTGAATCAAATAATCAGCTATTTGATTTAATAATCGTTATAATTATGAAAATTAAGGGCACTTTTTGGACTAGTGAGATAAGGATGGAAGAAATATCGCGGAGGTCCTCCGCTGTAATTACTTCATACGATATGGTTGTTGACCCAACAGCCTCACGCTAGCAAAAAGAAAACGAAAAATGTTTTCCGTCAAATTTTCACCAAATCCCAGAGGAAGAAATCACTTAAAAGCACTTCTTTCTCCGACTGGAAGAAGAAATATATTCAAGACGGTGATACCATATAATCTGTATTATCAAAGTAGGGTCATGTGTTACCTTTTGCTAGATACACATACGTAGGCGGCTTATATCGCCTTCCTTCCCGCCTTCGCCGACCGTCTATCCGCCTTCCCAAAAACTTCCTATCGAAATCTCTCCCAACGCTGGATGAATGAGAGAATGAAATGTTCTTTCTTTTTCCTCTCTTACAGAGCTCACCTGCTACACGTGCGTGAATGTCACGGACAACCAAGGGTGCAACCGGTACGCCATCGATCGGCCGTGTCCGGAAGGTGCGTAACAACACATATTCATTGATGAGAGTAAGGCATCTAAGCAAAGACCATGATAACACGATGGGGTGGGAACGCCGGGGAAACTGTACGAGTATGCAGCCAGAGGAGTCCTCCCTGGTATCATAGCATTTTCCAATGGCAACATTCGGCAGTGGTATTGGTTGATACGTAAAGCATTTACAAACCAAACCAACAGAAGTATTCTGAAACGATGGGCTAACTAAAGACACGAATCGCTCAGGGTGGATGAGATGATTGCAAAGATGGATGAGAGAAGAAGATGGAAAAATGTAAACACAAAGTTAGGCAAAATTAGGTACAAACAGTTAAACTATAAATTGAAACGGGCAAAAAATAAGCAAAAGAAGAATGGTGGGAAACGCAATGCGAGGATATGGAACGTTTGCAGAGGAAGGGTTAAATTGGTGCGTTATACAGCAAGGTTAAGTTATTATCGGGATGTAAGAAGGAAATATCTGTACTAACAGTTAAAGATAAATGGGGTAAGATAATAGTTGACGAAGGAAAGATCCAGGAGAGATAGAAGGAATATATAGAAACACCGTATGGTAAAGAACTTAGGCCAACAAGGTTAGACATAGAAAAGGAACATGACGTAAAGTTAGACAGCTTTGGTCAAGGCATACTCGAAGACGAGATAGAAAAGACATTAAGGGAGATGAAACTAAATAAGGCCGTTGGGGTAGACAACATTCCTGCGGAACTATTGAAAGGTTTAGGAAAATGTGGGAAGAAGACACCCAAATGGTCTGATTCGTAGTATCTATGAGGAAGAAATCTCGCCGGAAGATTTTGTGAGATCAGTGTTAGTCCCTATTCTGAAAAAGGTAAAGGCTACGTCATGTGAGGACTAGAGAACAAGTAGTTTGATTTCCCACGCAACTAAAGTTGTTCTCAGGATCATCAACGAAAGGATAGAGATTAAGGCAAATGATTACTTAGGGGATGATCAGTATGGGTTTAGGAAGGGAAGAGGTACGCGTGATGCCATTGCAGTAATGAGATCACTAATCGAGAGGAATATAGAATACAATCAGGACGTATTTGCCTGTTTCGTAGATTTCGAAAAAGCGTTTGATAGAGTGAATTGGGAAAAATTAATGCGTGTATTGCAGAAAATAGGAATGAATTGGAGGGACAGGAGACTGATCCGCAACCTGTACATGTGACAGACTGCTCAGGTGCGAGTGGAAGACGGAGAGTCCGGATGGGCAGTGCTAGGAAGAGTGTAAGGCAGGGTTGCCCATTGTCACCGATGATGTTCAACGTATATGTGGAGGATATAATTAAGGAGGCATGGGAAGAGCTAAAGGTAGGAGTGAAAATCGGAGGGGAGTTCGTAAAGTCGGTTAGGTTCGCTGATGACCAAGCATTAGTTCCTCAGTCAGCCAAGGGGTTGCAAGCATTGCTGAGTGAATTGGAAATTCAGTGCGACAGATATGGGATGAAAATCACTATTAATAAAACAAAGGTTATGCGATTTTCCAGAAAGAAAAAGACTAAACTAAATATTAAAAAAGGAGGGGAAAAAATTGAGCAGGTAGAACAGTTTACGTATCTCGGAAGTGTTTTTGACCAACGCGGTCAAGTAGGTGGGACGTAAGGAGAAGAATAGCGCTAGGCAAGGAGGCTTACTCAAAGAGGAAGTTGATGACACGGACATTGAATAAGGAGGTTAAGAAAAGACTCGTAAAAACTTTTATATGGAGCGTGGCTCGGTACGGCTCGGGAACGTGGTCGCTGAAGCAGGAGGATAGACGTAGATTGGAGGCTTTTGAAATGTGGGTGTGGAGAAGAATGGAGAAGGTGAAATGGACCGAAAGGAAAACAAATGAGGTGGTACTAGGTATGGTGGGCGAGGAGAGGGGTTTGTTGGGAGAAATCCTATGGAGACAGGAAAAATGGATGAATGGCGGCAGTGGGATGTTGAAGACGGTAATAGAGGGGAGAGTGTTAGGCAAACGAGGAAAGGGCAGGAACAGGATAGGGATGTTGGACGGGATGAAGAGAGGAAGGAAGTACACAGAGATGAAGAGGGACCTGATGTTGAGTATTCTGCCCGATTTTGTTTTGTTTGGAGTCGCAAGATATTTATTTGATAGTTGTGTCCACCCAAAAACCTACCTGAACCGGTAGATTGATTACCTTAAAAATATCACGGTCATCAGGCCATCAAAAATAAATAATTTATCAGTGCCAATAAAATCAGTGCGAGGTGCATAGGTGATACTGAATGCTAAGGTCACTGGAATATGCTAAAAAACTTTTAAAATTTTAAATGTAAAACTGGATGGTTATCCTAATAGCATATAAATGTCATTGTGTGCTGAAAAGTTAAATCTTCTTCTAAACAAATTAGATTGGCTGCCTATAATTTCGCATATAAGTACGGGACCCGGTACAACCTGACTGGTCAAGATCAGACCGAAATAAATTTCAATTATGTTATAAAACTCCAACATTTTCTCTTAAAGAGAGTGAAATTTTACATCGGGCACCTCACTTCTCGCAGACGTGAATGAGTGGCAGGGCCTGCGTTGGCAGCGCAACCGAAATGCAAGTAGACCAAGCTCCCTTTACAGTGCAAATCTTATAAAGGACTCAAAATAAGGCTTTTGAATATATCTTGTTCTACCAAGGCTTACTAGACGAGTGTATTTTTGGTGCATGGATGTAAGGAAGCAAACATCATGCTTTTCCGAAAGGAAAGCAATGAGAGGCTAACTGACTTGAATTATTGATCAGCGACAAGACAATGAGTCGTTGGATTGAATTATTTTCGTACTTTTGTTAACTCTATAGAGACATTGTATCTTACAACATTGAAAATCAATGCGTCCAATGAACTGGATGGGCATATAAGAAATATTGAGAATCGAGTGAGAGCGCTCTCAACGCCGTCTGGTGTTGTTTCACTAACCTTTACACCCCTCCTATTCAAGCGTTGTCCGCAATTTAAGTTTGGTTCCTTCCTTACTTTTTTTCTTTTCCAACTTTCGATTTTTAAGCTATGTATAACATATGACTTTACAATTTTGTTTTTATTAATTTCACAGTCAAGGTTTCAAGATAACATTCACCATGCTAACGAACGAAATGAATATTGTTTGTCAGTTGTGGAGAGACTTTCTTCCAATGAATTTGCATTTTTCAAATTAATTCAATTTGGGAATTCTGTACGATGCTCTCATTGAGCTAGATTTTACCTGACAGAAAAGTGTAAGGAGGATCCCGGACGCTCATAATGAGATTTTGCGGTAGGTGGATGTCTTTGAGAAGCGTAAGGCAAAGTCCCAGAACGCGTACCCTGAAGTGACTGATTTAAAGTCCAGAGAAAACAAATCCGAGGGATTCAAAATTTTTTTTTAAATATACCACTTCAAGCAAATGGGTAACAGTGAATTCGGGTAAAAGATTCAGCGCAGTGAACAATGCGTCCGAATCAGCATCAACATCATCACACGATGTCCTATCAGACAACAGTCGAGTTACCCAGGATAGATAGAGAAGATACGTGTACATGACTGTAAATAACCTTCCCGAGAGTGATAAAATTAAACTAAATTTTCCCAGTGTTCCGCACCTCAAGAGATAGGGTTTTCAAAGTTGAAAGTTAGGTGACATACTTGTATGTTGAAGAAAATACGAGTATCGTATCAAATAATTGGACTAGCGTATCAATAAAAAGGACTAACCAACATAATATTCTTAAAACACAATATTTCCCCTGTCGTTACGTTTCATTCATCTCAGTAACTTATAGAATAGATTTTAAAAGACCATCATCCTACTCTAGAAAACGAATCGAAAAATAATCAACTAATACATAGTTAATTTTGAGCTGTAAAATTTTCGCCGACTAATAGAAGTTTTTGTTTGAATATTCGAATCTTTTAATATTTTAAAAGAATTGTTGAATATGTGAGACTTCCATGCCCGTCTCAACAAAATCCTTTTGTTCCCCCCTTCCTCCCCACGTGCTTACTTAGAGGACGGAGCAAGTACCGTTTTCCGATCTCTGGCTAGCTCCGTATGGATTTCATCGATAAAGAAGCATGAAGTATATTACTGAGACCTATCTAGGAGAATCTCTGCTTCTCTCAACCGTAATTTATTAATGATTTCTTCTGGCAGTGTTCCAAACTTTACCGATCCTATGAAAACATGATAAGTCCTCGAAACGCAAAGGATGAACTCCAGATCGGACGAGTTTGCTTTGACAACGACGAAATGCATACCTTGCACAGGAATGTAAGCTTGTAGAGGGTGCGACAATCTAACCACCTTTTTTAAATGGGTTTGGCTTTATAAAAAAAGGAAGTTATGTTGCCGAAACCTGTACATTAGTATGTAATTAACGGAAAATCATCTGTGGGACAAAAAATCATAAATAATAGCGTCTTCCTATCTCAATTCTATTTACTAACAGGGATATCAAGAAACGAAGAAGATAGTGATGATTGGTAGAAGATAAATAATACTGGTCTGATTGATGAAATACTTTATACTTTCCAGCCGGAAATACGATTTATCTACTTAAATGAGGATATAAAATTTTATCTTAATGCTGCATTGTAAACATAATGTATCTCCCCTCTTCAAATTTACCGCTGCTTTTCTTCTATTTTATTTCAATGAAATAGTATTCTACAAATCATGGCAAATGTGCCAACACACCCTCATGTTGTATTGCTGATAAAGTGAAATATTGCTCCGATAACCTTATTCAATGATCACCCATTATCTTGAAAATATTGAGTCTGTACCAGTAATTACACTGTCAACTCCACTTCTTTAAAAATCTTACGTAGAGAATTCGATGTTTTAATTTCACCAATTACACAGTAAATGCCATTCAATTAAAGGCGGATTAGTAGACAAAAATGGGAAATGTATTTCACGTCCATTTGCATCCCAAAGTCCGGGAAAATCTCTGCCCTGAGGACTTTGCGCTTCAATTATCACTGGCCCCAACCCTCTACCCTTCAAGTCACCCTTCGTCCCCCCCAGCCGAGGGATTTTAGGAGGTCGAGTTGTGGAAGATTCGTGGCAAGAGCGTGTGGAATGCAAGAGGTTTTGGGTCACAATCAGCTTTTTCCCCGGAAACAATTGAAAGTGTGTGTGTGGAACTCACCACACGCGGCCTCTTGAAACTCGAACAATTCATTTGGAATCGGTCCAGCAAATTTCATTCCTATGGCATGGGACGCTTGGTCATGGCCCTTAAAATATTCATTTCCTAAAAGACGGGGATGATTTTTTCCATTACGATTTATCCATATATATATATATATATATATATATATATATATATATATATATATATATTCGTAAGAGCTGATGAATGATCAATATAAAAAAACCATTTGAGCGTGACGTAAATGAAAAATTTTCAACCGTATCAACGAAAAAAGTAACTCCTCGGCCGGAAAATAATGAACTTTCCCAAGTGTCTACTCTCCGAAAATGTTTCCATAGTAATGGAGACTCTCTTCGTGGTGGTATGAATTGAAAGTATCCTATATTAAACGACTTGATCTCCTCAATCTATCTACATTTGACCGTCAAAAGCTGAGGAAAATGACAAGTGGATTCTCATTCTAAAATTCGAGAGATTAAAACGTTTTTACCGGAGTGAGTGCATTTCTCAGGGTTTGTAAAAGGTTTTAAAGGATATTTTTGCAAAATTGCACAAAGGATGCAGAACTGAAGCTGCTCACATCCTTTACCCCCGGGGAAAATAATTTTGAATGAAAAGATCCCTAGTTAGAACAAGAATCTTCAAATAAATACTGAAAAAAATCAGCGCAAGATTTAAAATGGCGTTTCTATTTTACACTCTTCCTAAGTTTTTGCACATAATTATGAGTACATGAAAGTTTTTTTTCCAGAACTACATGAATTTTAATGAAATTCTCTTCAAGACAGGAATAAAATGAGTCCCCGGGGCTAATGTTTCCGAAATCGCATTTAATTCAAAGATAAATGATTTTGCTTCCAGTCAGAGAAACAACAATCAGCAACAGCTAAACGGAAATAGTAGCCGCAAGAGTAAAGCTTTTTCGTATTTTTTAGTCAAAGTTTTCTTTTACTCTCATCCACATTATTGCTATACACAGGTAAACCATGCACATGAAAATTTTATTTCACAAAGCCTGGAACCCAAAAGCAAACGTAAAAGTTTGGCAATTACGATATAATATCTACACTTCCATATTATTCCCCTGCATAATATCAGCGTGACAGTATTATTCGTAAGAAAAACTCCTGCAACATGAGAGTCGCCTTATTAAAGTAGAAATACTATTGGAATCCAGTAAGGTTTATCCGTAAGCATATTTACATCCACTATTTATATACATGCCATGACACTTTTGTATGCTGCAGTCTAGTGCCTCTGGTTCGAGTACGACCATTTCGAAACTAAACTTCGAATACTTGTATAATTTTTTACTGTTACTCAAAATGCGAGTGTTTCTTGTTCGATACTTTGTATGTACACATTGAGTCTCAGGAGTGATCCAAGCATATAGTTGTAATTCCATATAATTTTCCTCATAAAAACTGCTACGTAAATTAGTGCCGAATACGCGATTTCAGCAGAACTATTAATTAAAAATAAGAGGATCAAATTCTTACGAGGTGGGTTAATTATATCCGTAGGAATCCACTTTTTTATATCTAAGACGGGCGTTGTAACCAGTTAAAAAGGTTTCCAGACTCTATTCTGGCAGCCAACCCCTAAAACAAGACATGACTACGTCAGATAGGATTATAGGCCCTTTTTATATGGTTAAAACCAACGCAAAACCTCTGATAACATTATTTCAAACCGATGAAAGTATGTGGTCAATTCGGAGCATTTCGTCTCACCGCTTTATGTTAGCGATGACATATCATTTTCAAAGCATTCTCCTAAAGTAAATGACAAAGCCGGACTGCAGAATATGTGAAAATTTAAATAAATCCCAAAATTAAGGTCATTTCAATACACACGTCTTCCAAAGTAATAACAAAAATAAGAACTAAGTGTTATTTTCCGTTGCATTCACACGCTATAATAATATCTTTCCACTACAAGTATCAAGAAAATATACGAGAAAGATGAGGCATATGGTTTGTTCACACCTTAAGTGTGGACATACGAAACAGGAGGAAAAACAGGAAGTAAATAACCACAATAATGGACCGGGAAAATATAGGGAAAAAAAGAAAACAAGAAATACAAAAAAGATTATCGTTCTTGGGGTTAGAGATGGGTTGAGCAAGAGAGTTGGAAATTGTCGCAGGAAATTTTCATCTTTGTTTTATTAAATTCCATTTGATCCGTCAAAACTTTTGCTACCTTACACTGAAAAATTAGACAGAGAATGCTAAGATAATATTAATTAATGATTAAATTAGGCGATATTTCGCATAACTTGTTCGTTATCCGTACGTACTGAAAGGAAAATTCCTATGAATGTGTAATGGATAAATTTTAGAAAAGTCATGACTAACATTTTTTTTCTCCTTAATTACACTTGACAGGCCCAGATTACCTCTAGGTTAAATGACTTTCAAAAAGTGCTTGAGGCCTGCCTCTCGTGTGAAAAATTTTAACATGCTGTTTTTATGAAACTTTTCACATTTTCCTCTCTCCAGTACAACCTTATGGAGAAATCGAAAACTAAAGAGGATGTTTTCACTTTTCATGAAGGTTTCATCTAACATCAAAATAGACACAAAATATTCCAGTGAAATTTACATCGTTTCCGTGCGATTCACAACACCAATATTTTTTTCAAAATATGTCATATTTCATTTCTTATTGGTTTTTCTAATGTTTTCAAAACTTACTCAGTTCGCCTTCACTCGTAGCTAACAAGTATGAATAACAGTAAAGGCAGCCGAGGAAAAAGTTTTTGTAACATGCCCTCTCTATACTCTCCACTTTTTGCGTATCTGAACCAGTTTTGGAGAAACATTTGGCATAGATACACTAGTAATTTAATATTTAATCTGATCTGCAACTTTCTGGTTGAAATTCTAGGTTGGAATTACATTGATCGGTAATGCTAATGTATAATCGAATCTTATGTAAATGTATGGACTTTTGTAAATTAACTTTGCCTGTAAATCAACGGCTATGCCCGGTCTTCAAATCGTGAGTAATTCTAAGGAAGTGATGGAAAATAACCCATGGGTCTCTTTTGCAAAAATGAGGGAGTTCATTCAAGTTACAAATGTATCATTCCATCTTAAAAATTACCTCAATGTAACGTTCGTCTTTTTCATCACTGCCGCAGTTCCTGACCAAGTAAAATAACGTATCCAAGGGAAAACGTTTCCCCAAAAATTCAAAATATTCTAATAGACGTTACATGTTCCTTAGTAGCATTTAATTATCCCTTAGCAGTCACATTTCTGTTGTGCTTCAAGTTTAAATAGGATGGTATTCTCTTGAATTTTGTCTTTCAGTGTCTGAAAGATGAAAAGATAATTTTTATCGAAAAATGTGGTTTCCAGAGACTTGCGAGGATCTCTATTCAGCAAAGATTTAATGTTTGATTTAATTTGTCAATATCAATTAATTAGTCACACCCTGGATGGGGTTAAGCATAATAAACTTGGTTCTATATACATAAATATTACATATATATATATATATATATATATATATATATATATATATATATCTAACAAGGGAAAATTTTCGACGTGGAAATTTTAACATTAAACCAGTTCTTCCACCAAAAGTAAACAAACTTCACGGCATATCGCAGCATAAAAATCTTCTGGAAATAAGAAATGGTATAAATAATTAGCCTGAGTGAACACATAAAACTCATAAAAACATTTCTGTCCTCCACAGATAAACAATTTTGTCATAGCCTCCACGTCTTGGAAGGGTTTGGAAGCAAAGGAGACAGCCTCTTGGTGAACAAAGGGTGCGCTGGAGAAGATGAATGCAACCCTAAATCTGTGGGATGCAGAAGGGAAGGAGGCCAGACGGTAAATTAGATTTTGAAATAAATTCGAAAATTAAGAGGATGGCTCATTTCAATTTAGAAAACTTGTCATTTCCTTCACTGATAAGATGATGTGTCCAGCTATTGGCTGAAAGATAGCTAAAAGGTGTGTACTCCTACAGCCAATTAATCTGTTCTACGTTCTTTTATTGATTGTAATTTTACAGAGCTTTTGGATTTCAGTCGAACTAATAGGAAGAGTCCAAAATAAGAAAAAGGTTTATTGGTCCACGCCGCACCAAAGGTATTCCACTTGGTTCTAAGTACAAGTTTATGGAATACTTCTCCACAAAAACCCATAGATGTATGTTTTAATCAAATTCTTCAGCCAACATATAGTCGCGCTCACTCTTATTCGGTTCTGGAACGTCGCAGATCATTGGAAATGTGAAAGTTAAGACAGAAATGAGAAAATCACAGAAACGCAGGGCGTGAACCTTTATAGCCACTTTAAATCGGAGGTGCTGAGGATGGGATGAGCCGAAAAATGAGTAAAATATTGGCTCCGTGATCATATTTCCCATTCACAATTTAAATTAGTATTGGAAGTCTTCTAAGATGATTTCAATTGAGACTAATTAGCGACCAAAGACCTGTTTTTCAAAGTTACAAGTCGACTAACATGTTCTACCAATAATGTCAGAAATATGATATAAAACTTTCCACTTTGCGTACAACGTAATTAAGGACATTCTAATGGAAGTAACCATCATTTAATGAGCAGACCCCTATTTGAGAAGAGTAAGTACTTGTAAACTGACTTGTAGCTTTGAGAAACTAACCCCAGCTCCCATACCTTTGATACGGCCGTGAAAATGGGTCATATAGTCGACGTCGAGATTGTTCGCTTGCTGGTCAGTGAAGGTGGCCTCTTGCAATGGTTAGGTCAACACACAATCTCTCTTTGATGATGCAAGATAGCAAGTTCACCATTATTATCACTAGCATTAACGAAATGGGAACATTCTACCCTTAAACAGAGCACAAAATATATTAAGTCCTAATTGAGGATGAGTGTCTCTCAATATCTATTTATATTTATGATGCAATGTATCTTATTATTTTAATTTCGTTCATTGATCCTCATCAACGAAAAGCAAAAGTATTCATTCGGCAAATATATTTTTGTTAACTCTCCATTGGGAGTATTATTAAGTTGCAAAGTACTAATTGCAGGAGCGAGTAAAATCAATGCTTTTGTCTCCATTTCAAGCCATAATTATTACATATATTTTTAATTCACAAATTTCTCCATGTGTGAGAATCATAGAAGTCGACTCTATGCCGTAACACACAAAAAATGAGACATGATTTTCCAATCAAAGATATTATTCTCAAAAAAATTAAATGAAATGAAGGGTAAGTGAAATATTAAGACTTACGATTTCTATGGGGGTCATCATAAAGCAGGTTTGAAGCATTACTACTGAAATAATTTAATTAAAAAGGCAAAAATAATATTACCCATTATCTTTCCGCATAACGAGTTTTCCAAATTCCGACGCCATTAAAGTATCCAATAGAAACCACTAAATGACACGGTACGTCTTGAAATATAAATCCTTTGTTATGAAACGGTGCTTTTTTTAATGACTACAAAATTAAATTTTTATGACTGTTACTCGTACTAAGGTTATTTACGAGGGGATGCATTAAATTCGTATTTATTCAATATGGAATTATACAACAGAAAAATCTCCGGTATGACGTCTCTACCAAATTTTTCGAGCCTCTTTAAGCTGTTAAACAATTCAGTGCCCTAAAAACCAATTTCCACATGATGCTTTGGATGGATTTTGCCGCCAATTTAACGGAAACATCACTTCGACAACGTGCGATGCTAACTTAATTCTCTAAAATCACTCAAAGATTCGATTAAATTGAAAATCAGCATTCATTTCACAATACTAGAGAATCAATCCTAGGATCGGATTAAAGTCTTCAGTTCTCTGGTTATATTACTAAGCAATTCTTGTCTCCGAACTCCTCTCCTCTGAGAATCCCTTTATTCCTTAACACACACTTTCAATTACACTTTTTATTATTTTTGCTTAAACTTACACGAATGGTCTTCTGCGTCCCTTTCGTGTTTTTTTTTCCATTATGCTCTCCAGGAATTTTCTGAACCACGAACTGTGTTGTATTAGTTAGCGTCTTGTTGTTTCTGACTTATATAGAGCTCTCTTCGTGGAGCTTCTTTACTCTATCATACGGTCCATCACCTTGATTTTATTCACTCATCCGGAAACCAATTGCTTTCAGTTTTCTTTTCTCATCTGCACTTCGCCAGTATCATTTGAATTTCAGTGGCTTCCAATCCTTCGGATAAATACTTTTGTTGTCGCTTTCAAGTTGTTTATTTGGAAGTCGCAAGTTTTCATTGTTCTTTTATTACGCTTTGAAACAACAAATTTAACAATGAATAATTACAACTTAATATTTCAAAGAATATAAAGAGGCTTTCAAAAGAAAATTATCTATCAACAAGTCTTCAATGCCAATAATGCCTTCTAAACTGTCAAAAACTATATATATATATATATATATATATATATATATATATATATATAAACATTTGGACGGCACAATAGAACACAAAAATAAAATAGATAACACGTAAAAGGACACTGACACTTTTTGAAAGTTTGAGCTTTCGGCCTTCTTCAGGTAAATAAAACAGTTTCTGGCGTAGCTTGGTGGAAAATCTTCATACTGACTTTTAATAATCAAACCACTTTACTTTTATGTGGAAAAGTAAAGTGGTTTGATTATTAAAAGTCAGTTCTTCAGGTAAGACTGTCTGACCTGAAGAAGGCCTCGGAGGATGCCAAAAGCTCAAAATACCCAAAATGTAAGTGTCCTATTACGTGTTATCTATTTTGCTTTTGTGTTCTTTTGTGCCGTCCAAATCTTACTGCATTTGGACTTAGGAGAGTGAGGGAGAGAGTGATGTAGAGAAAGATCTATATTGAGTGGACGAAATACGTGCGAGATGGTTGAGTATTTTTTGCCGACCCTCGACCTTTCCTTTCCAGACCTGCAACGCATGCTGTGACTACGAATACTGCAACGAAAAGGCACCAGTGGACGCCCTGACAGCAACTTTAGTTCAAACGAAGTCTTCGGGAATGGGATCTCTGGTCTTAAACCGCTCCTCGGCGCTTCCCTTCGCCTTTGGCCTCTTCGCGTGCTTCATTTTGGACGGCATCCGGGACTCCATCGCGGAGACTTGATCCACAAGTGGTAATCAAGTCCCCGACCGCTCATCCCGCACACCGAAAGCAAACGAATGGCTGAAAGCAATCACATTTCCGCGAGGATGAACTATGTATTCAAGGAGAGGAGGGGAGAGGATTTCTCGTATCGAGGGGAAAGAAGATGATAGAAAGGGATAGAAGAAGTACAAGTCAAGCTCTCAATTCTACAAATTTACGGTAATTATTTCACTAAGACATTCCATTGGAGTCCCAGGCTAATTTGGGTACTTTTTAACTTTGAAGTGAGAATAACGAGTTTTATAGCATCTAGGAATAGGAAATTGTAAGTAATGCACTAAAAGGTAGCCCAACTCTTCATTCTTATATATTGACGAGATGTCTTCGAAAAAAAATTCATGGTGATATTAGTAATTATCATCCCAAAAAAAAATATTTTTAGCTGCCCATGAATATTTACCCACGTGACCTTAAGCGATGAACGAAAAATCCTTGTAAATATGTGCATGTAATTCTCTGTACTTCCAAACTTGAAACTAAGTGAACCTTTCAATTTACTTACTTTTCAATTTAATTCTCAAATAAATATATTTTCAATACAAACTGTGTTTTCATTATCAACTTTGGTGGATTTATAGATACGATGCAAAGTGAAGACGGGAAGTAATAAGAGAGTAGAACTACTAAAATGAATGGTGTGATGAGTTTAATACAGCAGCTTAAGGTTTGATTTGTCCCACGTGAATCTGTACCAAGTGGAATAAGTTTATGATTCAAATGTAATACACCTTCATTCCATTGAGTGGCATAAAATTATAAAACCCTATGTATTTTATCATAATGTAAAAGCAAATATTAAGCATTTCTTATGTGCCATTACGGACCAATTTTACATGGCCGAGTAAATAAAATTGTGCATGCAAAATTAATCTGCATTTTTAAAGTTGAATATTTCCAGCAAGTTCTTTGCCTATCTCATGAGCACATTAAATTGAAGAAAACTTTTTAAAATAAATAGAAAAAAACTGAAATAATGGAAGCAATGCATATTGGCCTATTGTTAATTCAATGAGTCCTTTGATCCTTATAATTGACGATTCCTTTGTCAGATTTTTAACCGAAATGCATACAACTTTCTACATTTTGTGTACATACATATTTTTTATATGTACAACAACTTATACAATCAGATAATCAAGCAACAAGAATTAAAGTTTCAAAATCAAGACTCTTGAGAAAAATATTTCGGGCAATATTTTCCAAGCTCCATAAATATCATCTTTCATTTTGGAAGCTCATCCGCTTTTATTCACAATCACTATCTCACTGATTGTCGCCAATAATTGACGAAAGCAACTCAAAACCACTTAAACTAAAAAGTTGCGCACAACTAAAGAGAGAGACAAGAAACGCAAATTAAAAGTGGTGAACTATCCATAAAGATCGAAGCGCCGATGTTTATCTGGAAATATTTAAAAGTTACGTCGCTATCAGCACAAAGTAAACGTTCTAAAATCAAACTGTACACAAGTCCAAAGCAGAAAACTAAGTAACTTTTCAAGCAATCGATAATTTAAGTGGCGTTTACAGAATGCTCACAATTGTCGACGGAGTCTAACAAGTCGCTATGCAAAAAGCCTTCGAACTCGGTAATGGATTTTTCATTAGGGGAAGAGCCTACGCCCCACACCTGGCATTGAAATCGATGCGGTCGTCTTGGATACCTGGCTTTGTTAGAGGAAGGGCCAAGCCAGGTGGACTTGTTTACGAAAATCGTCAGAGCGTCCTCTCACATCAGCCGACTCGAATGAAAGATCGCCAGGGCCGGAGAAGATATGCTAAAATTAAGTCGATCGGATTAGGCGTAAAAGACACGACAAAGTTATTTCACCCAATTCTCATGCTTCTCTTTCTTCTTGCATCGTGTTGTTTACCAGAATTATTCCCCCTGTACTTGGATGGTTGACTAACATTAGTTTTTTTTCCGTTTTAAATTCCGCTCTTCCTCCTTGGGAATGAATGGTTCTCAAAATCGATCTTAACGATAGCGGGACGGTCCTTTGATTAAAATGATAAAGAGCTGATGGCATCAGCAACGAAACCTTGATGTTTTCCAGAAAAACACTTTGACCTCTGATTAATTACCGAGGAGCAAAATTAATTCACTTTCACGGTCTGAGCAGGTCGATTCTGAGGCCGTTGTCCCTGCCCTAGCTCAGTCACGTTTTAGCGTCAGTTTTCAACCGAACTCCACACGACCCGGAGGTCGGTCCCGGAGACATGTAATCTTCTCGGAAGCCGTTGGAAGTGTGAAAGGTGCCTGGTCCCCACCGGATAATTTCAGTGACTGTTTCAATTCGGACAAAAGGTGAGTAATACAATTATTCATTCTGAGTGAGGTACCATATTTAAGGTCTTACTATTTGAAACTTTTAATCACTTTCACTTTAGCAAATAATTTGTTTTCAATTCAGCCTGCCGACCAATTAAGGTTCATTCCGAATGGTTTTACTAAAAAGAAACTTAACTGTGTATCATTTAATTGATATTCAATCAGTTTCTTTATGCACTAATTCATGCGTGGCGGGGTAAAAGTCCATACTGAAGAATGAATTAAAATAATATCTTTGTAACAAATTTTTTAAAAACACACATTATTAGCTTGAGTTTCGACTCACTGAGCTATCATCAGTTACACAATGGTAGGAAGCATGATGGTTTGGAGCATAACAGCTCAGATAGCCAAAACTCGCTAAACAGTTCAGTATTTTTCCACTAAATGGTAAGTTGCCAATTTTCCTTCAACAAATCAATTCAAAAGGAGAATTTGATATCCATTTTAATTATTTAAAATGAAAAGAGTCACGGTAAATTTATTGCAGACGCAAGCATGAGCAACAAATGAAACTTCCGCGGTTTTCGCGCTCTCTTGGTTGGTCTATCAAACTTTTTTTAGGCTAACCCGCCACCTAATAAGTCATTGACTATTTTAATGTAGAAATGCCGGTAAAATGTTTTTTAAAATGAAATTACTATATTCTGTGAGTGATGTAAATGAATTTTCGTGTGTCAGAAAAAAAATACTAAAAATAAACCAATGTATTGGGAACTTAAATGGAGGTGAGAACATTCGGTAACACCATGTGAACTGAGTAACACCGTGATGCTGGTCCCACAATTTCCTGGCAAATTTTTTGCCAACAACATGCAGCACTTAAGTACGGAGCGTAGTGGAACAGCGTGTTAATTTTCAATTCCGAATATAGTGCACTTAGAAGACAAGCTATATCCTTACTAACCGCTTCTCTCCCATCGAAGTTGCTCATTACTATGCACGGGAAATACATAACTCTTTGTTTTTTTAGTTCCTAACAGGCATTATGTAAAAAAATATTGCAATAATTTTTACTTGATACTTTTACATCACAAATGAGGTCAATTTCTTAAGAAGTATTTTTCCAAGTGATAAATCATATTTTCCGGCGACTACGAACATGGTAGAACACATCAATTTTCAACTCCTTATACAATTCACTTACGTAGTTGAAATTTATTTGTTTGCTAACAGCTTCTCTTACATCATCGTCCATTGTTACAAACAATGGATGATGTTTTAGAGCAAGCATAACTTATATTTTTTCTTTTAAAACTTCTCCGTCTGGGATCAATGGAAATATCTTAATATTTCAATTCTACGAAATTACATCAGCATGACACTAAGGCGAAAAAGAACGTTTAAACTTTAGAAATAACAAAACTTGCACTTTAAGGAGTTGTTGTGTACATAAAAAACTCACTGATTCGACAGAAATTATTTTGCAGTACTGCAGTACACATTTCTAACATGGTTTAATGGTTATGAATCTTTAAGTATGTCATCTTTGAAAAGTTCAATAGACGTCAGAGTCCTGCAAATAATTTTATGGTAGAGTGGTTATAAAACTTCCGCAAGCTTCTCATTATGCTAGATAGCTGTAATATTATGAGGATTTCCAAAACGAAATCCTTTAGTTTGCAGACATGCCACTTTTACTTCCGATAAAATAATGTTCTACTTTTCCCAGGGCACCCTATATAGGGCGAGTGGAGGAAAGGTTCGATAATATTTCGGCCATTCGTGACTTGGGCACTTCTCTCACCCGCGACATCTTGATCGAATTAAACGCATGGATTGAGGAGCATTTACATTGGCTCCATAAGATCTGTTGCCAATACCCGTGTTGTTAATATATAAGAAATAAAGCTTAGCAATATAATGCAAAGAAAATATTGCACTTCTTTTCAATCATTAATTGGTTCTTGCAACATACGTATTCTATTTCTTGGTCATTGAAAAGAATGATCGTTCCCAAATCAGATATTCGAATTAGGGCATAATATGTCGGAACCACGCGGCACCCTATTTAAGAATTCAAATTCCTGGGTTAAATAAATTGAGGAAGCAATTCATGAAGTTACACAATTTCAGGATGAAAAACAAAACAAACCACGTGTGTCTAAGTAGCGTTTAGTTCGTTGGTTCAGTGACATTAGCGCGAATTATGGCAAATTGATTAATTAAGTCAGTAGAACTTTTGACTTTTAAAAGTCTCCTCCTTAGGTTCACTTAAAACAAAATGATATTTATCATTAATTATTTAAAATCCCGAAAAACCGTGTATTTGAGGGGTTGGCTTAGTGAAAAATTGAGATTAGGCCATTGCATTAAGCCCCTCCCTGCGAATTTAGGACGTGCAGAGGAGGTCCTTCCTCCCAAAGGGAAAAAAAGTCAAGGCATTCTTCGATTGGGAGATAATACGTCGAACATTATCGTGCACATCAAATTATGATTGAACAATGGATTTAGGAAAAAAAGGAATTTTAAAATAGTGATTCATATGGTATCAAATAACTCTGCACGTTCTGATTTCATTACTAATAAAGACTATTTATTAACCATAAGTGAAATATTCAAATTAAATCTAACTCAATCGGCAGACGTTGTTTAGCAACAATTCGAGTAAAGCTTATCTTGAAATGTATCCTTTTAATTATTTGTCCAGATGCAATTGAAATGTAAACTGAAAGTTGGATCACTGAGATAAGTGGGAGCTAACAACCATGGGTGGGCGCACTTAAAAAAATGACACCATGAGAAAATATCATCTCAGAACTGCGACAAATCTCCATAAAATAAGTTGATAAGTCAGATAATATATCTGATAAGTTTGAAAGCACTGCAATCTATTTGTCTTCCGATTAATATTCGGAAACTATTGAATAGCAATAAATAAATAAGCTATTATAATTCTGATGTAGTGTTATGAAGTAAGTTAACTTGAAATATTTTTCATTCTAAAAATAGACGATTAGGTAGGCAGAGAGTTGGACCGCGAAGTTTTCCCTACGCCTCATTAAAAATTTATCTTGTTTGGTTCCCTGGATGTGTTACCTAACCTATAAAATTTTGAGTAGCCTGGGAAAATTACTTTTTTACGGGCAAGAAAAATATACGTAAGTTATGGATTTCTTCTAAAATAAGTATTTTTGTGGGTACTTTTTGGGCATCATTTTATTCGGTCATGAGTTTTTCCGATATCACTTTTTTCTCGGAGAGATTATTTTTTAGATAACTAACTCCAAGTCCAGAATTCTCTTGCCTGAGGATGACCTCATTCTTCAACCACACCATCTCGGACACCAATTTCGCTCTCGCTGGCACTCGTGGAATTGGACGATGCAACTCGCAGATTTCCTTTTTTAACGCAATGAAGGATAGCAGACACTCATCGCATCTCTTAAACAATATCATGTGTCTTATTTTCTCTTAAACTATAAAAGTAAGTCGAATTTTAATCACCTTTTTCGGATTTTTGGAACTCATGCTACAAATTCACTTAGTTCTGCGTCATAATTAATGTGTTTTATGTTTAAGACTGGAATATTTAGTGACTAATACGAATGCTCTACGCTTTGATCACGGTAAATAAAACTCACGACGAGTCGGTTCGTTTCGAGAAACCCATATTATCGGAAGCGATGGCCTGTGAAAATAGGATCCAAGAGAAGCCACGACCCCTTGTAAAATTCTTCGCTTTCCACCAGCATTTAACAGCATATTTATAGTCCACATTTCTACAACCCGGGAAAACTCGATAAGGAAATATAATTCTAAGTGAACCCTCGCGAGAGGTGCGTGAAAGGAAACAACCCTTAAGGAGGGCGTTGTTTCTAAGGTTCCTTCTTCTTCACGAGACCTCATACATCTCAATGGGAAACCACTGCACTAGGAGAACAGTAAATTATTAATCACCATTTACGTGACTTAATTGCCAGACATATACGCTGCTGTAGCAAAAAAAGAGCGCGTGAAAATATTGGTTACAAGTTATCAATGCTTGAAGAAGGCAAAGATCGTAACCATGCGGGGGGATATGTATGGGTTTGCGCTTCCCCACAATAGAATGCTAAATATCTGTTAAGTCAATGACTACTTTCCATTTGATTTAATTTTCCGAATGCCATCGCTGACTAAAACCGATTTCCTTGACCCATCTAGGATCTTACCATTTTAGCTCTATCAATAAAATAGCTGCGTCGCAAAATAAAAAAACTTCTGCGTCACTGGGAAAAGGGAACCGTTGCGAAAGAAAATCCCTTCTCCTACTTAATACAGGGTTTAGGGGCCTAGAGGGTATAGTACCAGGCTACTGGCAAGAGGGCCAGGGTTCAAATCTTCCCCCTGTTCTCACCTTAACTGGTGTCTGCGGATGTCATTCTTTGTGGAAAACAGAAGGCATCACAGCATAAATATTTTACGATATTACATTATAAATATTACATAATAAAAGCATTTCATAACCAGACTAGTTTAACAGCATGGTATATATACAGTACCCTAGTCTAAAATATGTTTCTGAGATGTATTTCTATATCTATATTGAGATGTAGACCTACTATTCTACATCAAGATCTAAGGTCCTCATTCGAACTCCATCTCAGCTCAAACAGGGAGAACATCGATAAAAAGAAAGCAGCTACAATCTAATCGGAAAACATATAATCGCACTAAGAAGTGGACTCCTATTGGTGACTGGTAATAGTTTCGAATCGTAGACCGTCCGAACTGAAGTCAGAAGAGTCATCATGAATCACAGCTCTTCATAATTAGAAATAATTAAAAATCATCAAAACAGCCATACACAAATTCAAAATAAAAACAATATTTTTTTTAGCTTATTCCTTTGCCTGAATTGCTATTGCAATTTTATTTCTTCTGAATATTTGAAAATTACCATATCGACAGAGGAACAAAGTCATGCTTCTTCGGAACTAATCCTGATGCCACATTTTCAACGCTCGGCATTCGATCAATCAGTCTGAAAATTTAATATTATGTAATTTACGCAATCAACTTTTGCTGCAATATATGACAAATTTGTATATCCGTTATTCCCAAATTCTCGAAAGAATTTTTCCTGGTTTTACATGACTGCTCTTCTATTTAGTCCCTTGCTGAGATTAACAAATGGCCGTTTTTCAGTAATTCTGTATATTGCACCATTTACAACGATTTGTAAGTGGGAGTGAAAACTAAAATTCTTTCATGGTCAAGGTTTAGAGGCTTTCGAGGGGAGCTTCCCTTATCGTTGCCAAAATACCTCTGCTGATATGGTAACTTTCAAGCTGAAAGGATTTTGAGCTTCAATTTTCACAGAATTACAGTAGAATACGCACAATATTATAAGCTAATTCGTAAATAATAGTTTATGTGACTCATTTTTAAATCTCCCCATCGTATTTCTCTATAAAAATTACAAAACGTGGGCGAGCATTAACTTCAGCTATATCAACGTGATTCCGGAATTAATCTGGAATTCGGGCTTACAGTCACAGCATGTTTATCTTTTACGATGTACGACACATCAAATCAGGGTTCCTTGCCTTAATCAAATCTTCCAAAAAAGATGCTCCATATTTTACACAGAAACAGACGACCTCCAAATAAGTTCACCCGTTCAGTAAAGTTTTCTTCCTGTTCCTGAGATTCGCTTCACGCGGACTTACAGACGAACCGCTAACCCAGCCTAAAACTTATTTCTTTTAGTTTGCTTAGGAAGATTCATAAGCTACCCTTTCGTCTAAAGTATATCCAAAGTCACTGCTCAAATGAAAATCTAACTTTTGAATTATGGTTCACTCCTACGTTGACACGATTACTGTAGAAGTACATGTGTAAAATCTATAGACGGGATGCTATCCGAGGTTAAACGTATAATCCAAAATCTATTTTGAATCTCAATTTTGCCTGCGCTTGCTTTGTTGTTATTTATTTTTCCTTGGATACGGATGCTGTTGATTGGGTTTTTGAGAGAAGGAAAAAGAGGAGAAAGACCACTGAAATATGAAAAAAATAAAACCTTCTGTCCTAGACGTAGGAAGTCATTTGTAATAATTTCCCCACCAAGAGAAAGATCGCCGAAAATCAATCAATTTAAATTAATTTAAGAAAGTAAATGCTGGCAAAAGTCCAGCTTGTATCCAGATGGACGCTATAGGATATAGTTGTAGAGTATCAATCTAGATTTCACCACTCTGCTATAAAGAGTACTCTGTGTAAAAACACGATACCACATGGGACGTTTGTTAAACTGCCGCATTTAACGTCATTCTTCTTGCCAAAGAGCAGATTACTTGGTTATTAAACTCCCCCTCAGCCTCTTTGGCTACTTTAGGCAGGAAAAATTAATCATTAAAAGTCACGCGCTGATCGG
This sequence comes from Hetaerina titia, assembly GCA_037158775.1. NCBI lineage: Eukaryota > Metazoa > Arthropoda > Insecta > Odonata > Calopterygidae > Hetaerina > Hetaerina titia. The sequence goes on along the minus strand of CM073769.1, from coordinate 80,689,901 downwards.
ATTACTTCCACCACTCTTCTTAACTCAGGTACCCTTGACACTAGCCCATAAGGAAGTGGAGATCCTTAATTTCCCATCGTTAATTAGGCAATTTTCACGTGACCTTACATTTCCTTGTAATAACTAGAGTCATGTAACTGACCCCATCCACCACCAAATATTCATCACTCTTCCGTTAATGAAACATCCCAGGGTGATACTCCCATGATTTCACTGTTAAGTACTTTCATTAACACTCAATATTCCAACCGCAATTAACACTACACGTTGAATTAATCAAACCATGACCATAAAGGCCAGGATCTAATTGAGTTGAAAAGGTTAAGTATCCCGTCAAATTTAATGAGGCAAATTTTAGAAATTTCATTGTGTTAATTACTTTTTACAAACTGCTATCCAAAAAAAATTAAAGGAAACAATGGTGAAAATAACGTCCTCTGCTGCCAGTGGAAGGGCCGATTCTTTCCAAAAATTATTTAATGCTGAAGGAGGTCAAACCTAACGATCATTGTGCAGTTTATAAAATAATTTCATACATATATTTTTAGCGTCCTAAAGGAAGGGAGGAGTGCAATTAGATTAGATCATTTTTTCCCTTCATAAAATTATTCCATCCTACCTTGGTTGGACTTGGTAAACTCACACGCATAGCTTATATGATGGATATTTATGACATGATATTGTTTGAATTATCCATTGTAAAATAAATATTCACGTTTCCTTCCATGAGTAACATGGTTCAATTAATTCTAATGTTGTTTAGGTACCTATTGAAAGAAAGAAAAGCGGAGCAATATGGGCAACATCGTAGGGCAATGCTTTACGGAGAGGCGCAGAGTGGAGCCAACCGATCCGGATGTCGTAAGTATTGTTTTACGCTATGTATTATTTCTGTTCGTCACTATCCTAAAATAGTTAAATGTAATCATGAAAATTAAACTTCTTAGTGGGAATTTTGACACTTTTGTAAATACACTGTAAAAACTATTTTAAATTGAATATAAATTAGAACATCTAATGGCTCTTTTGTATGACGGCTAATGAGACTAGAAGTATGATCATTTCTAAGGAATATAACTGCGTCATCTTCTAGGAACATCGGGAAGAAAATCTAACTTCCTTTATATACCCATAACTCCCTCATTTAATTGAGAATTCAGTTTGGTAAAGTATAAAAATCTTCACTCTAGTTATGACGCCATAATTCTAACAAACCACTGATGGCAAAATCTCCTAGGGGAGGTCACACATTTTCACATTAACCTTACGTTCTCCCAGTCACAAAATGTCATTTTCGGGGGATTTCAAATTTTACTGATGGTGAGTTGTTCTCAATAAAGTCCGATCCCGCGTCCAGAAAAGTCTTCGAGAGAATGGACTATTAAAGATTAATTATTCCGGCAATTAAGCTCGAATAATCACCTAGATTTCCTTTCAACGGATATTTACTATGTCTATCTTTTGGTTTGCATTGCCACCATTCAAAACTGCCTTCATCACTTCATAATAAACGACTTTGGTGATGCAATGTATCTGTCACAATCGCCATATACAGTATGATAGCGTTTAGACCTAAACAATTACCAAAAAATAACATTCTAGAAGTGCAAGAGAATTTGAGAAATTGACCCAAGTCATTTGTGTGAATTATGAAAAACTCACGCCTGCTCCTGAATGACTTCGGCCAAGAACTGTCCAACCAGACATTTTGAGTCCGAATGTTTAAACAAAACTATAACAAACGCATCTGAACCGGCCGAATGCCGCAATTCAATATTTCGTACCAAACACTGCACATCCATTAATATCTGTAAAACGGCCTTTTTATATGAATCGCTCATCAAATCCATCATTCCAATTAGCTCATACCCAAGTTCACTGTCCTGAAAAAGTAATTTCAATTCAAAATATAGTACCTACCAAACAGTGAATCCCCTTTCTTGACCTCATGAAAAGTCTGTTGTCCGGAAAAAGCTGGTGGTACTCACGGCATTTGAATCTTGACGAATACTCTTGATATACGAGAGAGACAAAGTCAACCAATTTTCATATTTGTTACTAATTACCACTCCGATCTTACTCGTTACAGATTTATTAAACTAATAATGTTTACATTGATCCATTTCAGACCATAGCAGTATTATAATAGTTAAATAATTACCTTTCATTCGTGCAATACTAGCAACAAAAATCCATTGTGTGATTTCTAGTTAAATTTGACCGCATTAACGTAAAATACTAGTCTTGAGAGCAATTTATATTCGCAATTCCCATACACCAGTGTTTCTCGCAGCATACAAAATGCATTGTGACGAAAAAGTAAGTTCATTAGACAAAATATAACCTTTCCGCCAAATTTTATGTTCATCACGACCGACGGCAACTGTTTATCACTGACCACTGCAAATGAACAGCCTAATTAACAGTGCTTGCTACGAGATGGCGGAAGTGAAACACCATTATTATTGATAGAAATTAGAAAAAAATTAGACGCTGCTCATAATTGTTAATTATTTAATTTAATCAATATATTCCTTACGTGTACACAATAATCACCATTCAATTAAGCTAAAGTCCTCCACCGATATACAAGAGCGAAAGGAAATAAACATCAACATTCTTCAAAAAAAAACCCTATTATACTGCAATGCATTAATATGTATTTATACATAAAATGTGCCTTTAATAAGCAGATACCTATTGCCCATTTATCTTTTAGTAGCATGAGCTGCCCTGAAACCACAGGTCTTATTTTGAACACTTGTAGAGTTCTTCTCCTTCCCCAAGTTCACATTATTATTAGGTAATCTACCAGTTAAGGTAGGTTTTGGATGGACAGCTATCAAATAAATATTTCGTTATCCTGAAAAAACGCAACCCAACATTCTACTTTACAACAGGGGCCTCTTTATCTCTGTATTCTTCCTTCCTCCCTTCATCCTGTCCCATATTCCTTTCCTATTCCTGCCCTTTCCTCATTTGCCTAAAATTCTCCTCTCTATAACAGTCTTCAACGTCCTACTGCCGATCAATTCATCCACTCATCTATTTTTTCTATATTTTTATGATTTCACCCAACTATCCTCTCTCCGCCTCCACCATACCTAGCCTTCTCCACCTTCCTCATTTGTTTTCTGTCCACTTCACCTTCTCCACACCCACATTTCAAAAGCCTCCATTCCATGCCGCCTATCATCCAGCTTCAATTACTATCTTTCCGCACTGTACATAACGATACTCCTTATCAAAATTTTAACAAACCTTTTCTTAATATCCTTACCTAATTTCCCTGTCATCAATTACCTCCTCCTTGTGAAAGCCTCTTTGGCTGGTGCAATTCTTCTTCTTACATGTTTACTACTTTGACCATCTTGGTCTAAAATACCTCCGAGATATGTAAACTCTTTCACCTGCTCAAGTGTTTATCCTCCTATTTTAATGTTTAACATAGCCCTCCTCTTTATGAAAAATGGTATTACCCTTGTTTAATCTATATTCATTCTCATCCCATTTCTATTGCACTGAATTTCCAATTCACCCAACAATGCTTGCCACCCTTTGGGTGACTAACAAACTAAAGCTGGATCATTGTTAAACCTAACTGATTTTATGAATTTGCCATCGAATTCCAATCATATCTCTAGTTCTTTCCATACCTTTCTAATGATTTGCTCCACATATACATTGAATAGCACTGGTGATAATGGACAACCCTGTCTTGCTACTCTTCCTAGCACTACCTATCAGGACTCTCCATCCCTCACTCGCACCAAGGCAGTCTGAGACCTGCATAGATTGCAGATTAGTCTCCTGTCCCTCCAATCTACTCCTATTTTCTGCAATATAATAATTATTTTTTTTTAATTCACTCAATCAAATGCCTTTTCAAATCTACAAAACAGGTAAACACAGCCTTATAGTATTCTATGTTCCTCTCAATTAGTGATCTCATTATTGCAATGGCATCACATGTGCCTCTCCCCTTGCTAAATAAATTGATCATCCCCTAAGTAATCATTTGACATGCTCTCCACCCTTTTGTTGATGGTCCTAAGAACCACTTTAGCTGCGTGAGAAATCAAACTTATTGCTCTGTAGTCCTCACATGATGTAGTCTTTACCTTTTTTGGAATAGGAACTAACGCTGATCTCACAAGGGCCAAGTCCATATCTGCATTTGAAAATGACTATAAATATATCCAATGAATTCAGCTAAATATTCTTTTGTCATATTTGCTTGTGTAATATATCATCATAAAATCAATTTTTATAACAGTTACCCATGTAAAAAGAAGTAATAGCTATCTTCCTAATACAATCTCTCATTGTGTACAGGAACCACCATGGCTAAAAGAAAATGTAAAAGAGCAGGGATCTCCAATCAAAAGAGAGAGAAGCTGTACAGATATATATGCTCTCATTTTAATGATTGCATATTTTTTTATTTTGGTAAGTATGAGAAATTGTTGCTTATGACTACTTTTATGAAAAATCCTTTCTTTTATTCTAATACTAAAACATACCTAGCCAACATAAAATTTAGTATTTAATAAAATCAAAAAGATAAAAGCCCGCCCAAAAGTTTAAAAAAATATATTTTCCTTTGAACTATGGACAACTGATTCAATGAGTTTTTGCAAGAGAAAATCTTTTTATTGATGAATTATTAACTAGTACCTACTCACTCTTGAATTTCATTAGCAATCAGTCTTTATCAACTTAAATGTTCAACTTCATTAGAAAAATAAAATTAGGTAAAAGTAGCACAAAGTGGTAATGCCATGAATCAACATTGCTACTTGTGTGGATAAGTATGTACTCCTGTTGGCCAGTAAATACATTTCAGTGATTCAGGGTCTGATTTGTGACAATTCCAACTTCAGATTAAAAAGATTGCTCTGTTGACAAGCATTAGTAAAGTTCTTTCCACAATTGCAAATTCTGCTGCATTATCATGTCAATTAAAGCCAACTGGAGCAATGTAATTCAAACTACAAAATGCATTTAAAAAGAACCTCATATTGATACATTAATGTGAGACAATTAGAAATCAATAGATCAAATAGAAGTATTTTTACAATTGAGATTAGCTATACCCAGACTGATTGGTGTTTATTGTAGAGTATACAAATTGTTTTTGACTGTTTGCCCTTTACCCTTTAAAAACATTAAAAATAAACATTTCTCCATTCCAGGTTGCACTCTCTGGGCACTGTATTTCCAATGGAGACATTTATCGAATTTTGAATGGCTATGACAATTGTGGAAATATATGTGGAAGAATGACTGTACAAGAATTAAATTTCTCCAATATGATTTGCAATGAAGGTAACAACAGTAATAACAGGTAATATCAGAACTTTTTTTGTTTAATGGTAAAACTCAAATGTAAGATACTGATGAGTTTTATTTCAATTTTTTAGGTTCCTTCTGATACAAAGAGTAGGGCGTTTAATTATTAAACCATCCTCAGTAGAGAGAAGATGTGTATCCTCATGCAATGATTATCCAGACTAGTAAGTCAAATTATTTAAGGCAAACCCAAACAAAGTAAAAGATAATGATAAATGTTTGACATTATATTAAATTCTGATTATTATTTCTGTTAACAATTGTCTCCTGCCTAATGGTAGGTTTTTGATAAAACCAGATGCTACACACAAATGAACTCCTTAATGCCAACTTGCATGTCACAAAATATCCTTAAACCCCACACTACATATTACAATTCATTTGCTGGCTCTCCATGCTTTAAACTTCTCTTAATTGTACTCCAAATGCCTAGTCTTCCCTCCCTCTACCTTGCTGTCCCCACACTCTCACTCTGTTACCACTTTCAGTATCCCCTTCACCCACTTGTACTACCTAGTTAGAATTTTTTCCAACTTCTGTCTCTCCTCCAATAAAGTGCCTAAGACTTCATCAATGATTTTCTTTTCTGTTCAATTTATTTACTCTATTCTTCAACACCACCACAATGCAAAAGCCTTCAATCTACTCTTACCATGTTGCCACAAAAAAAAGTTTCTGAGTCATTAAAACTAAAATCCATATTAAAATTTTCACTAGTCTTTTCTTAATTCAGATACAGCAACAAAATTATAAAGCCTCCAAAATTGAGAACTTACAAAAGCCTCCCTTTTGAAGCAAAGGGTTTTATCTGGATTTTAAATTTCTTGTACCAAAGTAATAAAAAATTTGAATAACTTTGAGGGAATTCCAAAAATAAGTATCTTATACATTCATCACAATTTTTTTTTTCAAAATCACCATTAACCGGATGACATTCCCTGAATACCCTCAATTTTTTAGTACCTTAGCATATTTTGATTCATAACAAAAATCACCATTGGAGCATTGTTGAAAAACATTTGATCTCCTTTCACTGACCCCGATCTATGATTACAGACTCTGGAATTTCCCAAAAATATAATGAATGTATGCTAACTGAATCATGACATAAATAAAGTCTGAAAAAATTACTTAGCATTTGCCATTCTTAAATGCTAAGAAGTAGACTAACTTGGAGGAAGAATTGGTTTCAATTTATGCTCCAGGAAAAGAAGTTTACACCCACCAAGAATATGAAAATAAGCCATTTTCTTAAATACAGACTGATCGAAAAGTCTCAATGTGTCTGATGCCTAATTAGTTGCTAAGGTGATATACAGAAAACTGCAGTAATGGTATGAAATAATTTCCTGCACATTTCACTTATATTAGTTTGATATTTTAGAGGTATCTCATTTTGATTCTAGTGAAAGATTTATCAACCGGTGTATCCCAAAGAAGAGCTTAGACCAAATAGATTCATTTTTCTCTAGAACTGGTATAGCAGACTTCTTTCAGGTAAGAATTTTGGTATCAATAAAAAAATTTGTATACTTTAACAAAAGAGTTAATTAACTCCTGGAATTTTCCTCTGATTTATTTCCTATTTTACATTCAACAGGAAGTATCAGAAGACTTGGACCTATGCTATAAAGAACTGCTCTACCTCTGTCTGATAGCTTTGGGTAAGTATTTAGTATGTACATTGTCTGATTTTCAGTTAAAAAAAGTAAAACATTAATTAGTGAAACCTGTGTAATAAAATACCCTAGGCTGCAATAGCTGAATGTTTCACAGAGGTCTAATCCTCTAAAGACATCCATTAGAAGGGGCAGATGGTTACAAATTAGTTTGTATAACACCCTCACAGGGTCAATTATTATCCACAATCAAGCTTAATGCAATTTGAATGAACTTGAGGTATTGTAGTGCACCCTGGATGGAGACATCTTTTGCGCATCTAAACCAATCCAATGTTTTAAATTCATCTGAGTCTTTTAAAAAAATCTACTTTGATGCCGTACCTTCTTTTTCAATTTCAGTACATCAACTCAATTCAGCACCTCATTTACAGGTACCTGTTTATGTGGAACTAGTTGTGGTCATTCACTTTACCTTAAGGTATGCCTGGCCCTTTGCACAACGTTACCAATTCATTCTATTGTTAATCGCATAGCCAATGAAAATTAAGTACATAATTAGTAAAGCTATTTCATATAACAGATTGACTTCAGTGGGGTCAATGCAAGTTGTACTCGTCATTGTAACCTTGATTAGGTGGTGACACATTGGTACTTAGTTTACCACAATTTGTAGTAATGTAAATTCACATCATGTTATCTCCTTTCATGTGATAATTTCTGGTAATTCAATAGATTTGTAAAAAATGAGGGCTACACAAATCACTCGTTCTACTCCTGCCCAATTAAAAATTATGGGTTTGATGTTTCAAAATAACATGTTTCTATAAGTTGCTAAATGCTACAAGTACATATATGATTCATGAATCACTAGAGCTCTTTCTAAAACATAGATACATAATGATGGCAGTTCTATGTCATTATTTATTTATATTCATTACCTGGGATGTCACCAAATAATATATTAATAAGTGGAAGAGGCCTACTTTCACCAACAAAAATCAATACTGGATTCTCAACTTGATAGTCAATTTTATCCCTTGACAGAAAATCAGTGAAAATTCTATATCAGTCATTGCAAGAAAAAATGCAAGGAATAATCATTGATCAGAAAAATTGCTGTCTCTGGCCTAACTTAATGGAAGATGGATAACATATTGAAATGAAATTACTATGTAAAGTGTGTGGAACAACAAAGTCAATAATTTCATTTCATTTCCATTGATCATAAAAAGTTTGGAACTCTACAAAATGCTGATAGAACTCAGCTTGAGGATTAGAATTTGCTAAAGGATGGAAAAGAAAGGTATAGAAGGAACAAAAAATGATAAGGTAAACTACAACCAAATGGTGGATAAGAAAAAAAGCCTTGCTGAATACTGACAGACAGCTATTCGTCTCAATCATAGCTTTGCTAATTAACATTAATTAAAAGTTTAGTACAACAAGATACTAATGGTATAAACATTAATATGAAACTTCTCATGCATGCATTAAAAAAAGAGAGGAAACTTAAAGATATGCAGATTATTATGAAAAATATACTCAGCAATTAAAGGCCGATTGAATACAGAAGTACATTAATGTACCTTTATCAGTTTGGCTGGTAATAACCAGCTGACGCATGAAGGTCACAGATTTGACTCTGTGTGTGAAGCATTTTGTGATACTTTCATTTAACGGAATTACTCCAATATGCCAATGATATTGAATTACTTAAGTTTTTTGTTCACTAGAAAAGTTAAATACAATGACATAATAAACTATATTACAAAACTCACTCACAAAACATGCTGGTAAGTAATACCTTAGGAGCATATCTATAGCTTGTAATGAAAAGCTTGGTGAATGCATTTGGTAGTACTCAAGAGATATAATGTGTGTACATACCTATGTGACACCTACACAGAGAAGTTGTTCCACTGTTTAGACAGATAATTTTACTGTCCTTTCTTTTCTCTAGCCTAAACAGAGAAATCTGGTTTTCCCAGTCTATAAAACTTAATTTCATTCCATGCATTATTTCTTATTACATTCTTCATATAATCCAGGGAAGACGATCATTGTTTGATTTCTTAATTGCAGGTCTGTCAGGTGTGATATTACTTTTACTTCGTTTTGCTGCAGGTATAGTTGTATACTTGGTCACAATAGCAGTGGCAGTATCATCATTGGCTATAACCATAACACTTTGGTGAGTATGACTCATCCATGAAATAGAAGACTTAATCCTCATTCATTGAGCTCCATTAAGCAATGCAAATTTTACAGCTACAAGGAGAATTTTAAATGTTTACATGAAATTTGATCTAAAAAATTTCAAGCAAGCAAGTGATATAAAATGTGTTTAAAAATGAATATTTATCAAAGGAAATTGGACCAAACAGTCCATTTATATTGCAATGAATTGAACAAAGCACATTTTAGGAAATACCTACTTTTCCTCAGAAGTTAAATGTGGGCCTAGTATTCAATCACTAGTGATTTACATGTCAATACACAGGGAAGGATTATGCACTATCCTGCAGGGGGGGGGGCATTTTAACTCAAACAGCTTGGTTCATGCTCAGTTCAGCCTAGCACCTCTGCTAATTGTTAAAGCTAATGCGAGCCCAATGGCTAGCAAGAACCTCAGGTGAGTAGGTGACAAACCCTAAAATCAGAGGTCACTTGGGGAGAATGAAACTTACTTTATCAAATAGTGTATTTCCTTCGGTTTTTGAATGATTAGGTAATTTACAAACTCAAAAAGGTAAACACGGACAGATTTCAATGATTTTACAATGTTTATATTATTAGACAAAACTAGGATAAAAACAATACATTTGGATATATGAAAATATAAAATCCCTCACACTGATTGTGATGATAGAAAATAAATGAAAACTTCTTTGATCACCCCAAACAGCTTTAAAAATAAATTACAGAATGACAGACAGGTAGCTGCTACATATGTAGTCTTAAAAAATCATCATCATTTCTCCTATAACATGAGAATGTAGTATTATGTGCCTAAATTTAACTGCTAGGTAGGTTTGGTTGGCTTACTAAGGCAGACAGACACATGAATAACTATCAGGCTTGCATAGTAACATCCTAGGCATTGACATGCTGAAAAGCTAATTTTTAGTAACTTTTAATTCAAGAATTTGACTTTTAGGTTTTAGTATATATAGTTATTTAAATATTCAATGTTAAACTTCACAGATTCAAATAAAGTCATTAGATGAAAGGGAACCCCTTAAAAAATAAATTTAAGCTTCACTAATGTGAGACAAAAGGGGAAAGAATAAGACTTCACTTCTACTTTATTTAGAGAAATCTAACTTTGTATTTACTTTTCATAATGATGGATTTTTTCTCAAAGAAAATGATCGATGTTTTGACAACGTTTTTTGGTAGTAAAATAGGTTTTCCATGTCAAATAACATTGGTTAAATGTAGTACATATTCTACATAATTATTCAAAATATATGATAATTCTGAAATTCAACAAATTTGTGGTACAGGTTAGAATCCTCTTAAGGGACCAAAAATGTTCCTTCTTACAACGGTACCAAAACAAAAGAAATTACCTCTACAATGTCATTTAAATGAAGGACAAACTAATTTGACAACACTAATTCTGGCACACCCTAGAGCCCATTCTCATAATTTTTTGCTCATATTACCTATTCTTTGACAAAGTTTCAAATACCCAGGGGATACAAAATAAAAAACTGTGACTGTAAATAAGGTTAAAAAATAGTAAGTACTGATATGAAATAACTAACACACAGATTTACTCCATTAACCAAAGGAGTTTAAAATCATAGCAATATTACAGGGTTCTATGGAACAGGAATAGGAAGCAGCAGATAATAATTGCTAATGGAACATCAGAGGTTTACATTCCAGCTGGAAATGTGGAGCAAAGAATTGATTCAAGTTACTTAGCCTATGCTATCACATCAACAATTATTACGGTAAGTGGGCAGCTTATTTAGTTTATCATGGTGACATCCTAACTGAAGAAACAACATTATATAACTCTACAAGTATATTTTCCATATGCTTATTTAATTTACACACTTAAGAATAACATAACCGCTGATATACCATAGGATTTAACAAAGGATTTTAAATCTGAGAGTATTAATCTCTTCATAAATGTTTTACTTATTTGCAGATAATTATTGTTCTTGTTCTGATTGTTATGAGAAGAAGGATTGAACTTGTTGTTCTAATGTTCAAAGAAGCTGGGGCAGCAGTACATTCCATGCCTCTTCTCTTGGCTCAACCATTATTTGTATGTATTCATTGAAACAAACATCACTGCATGCTTACTTAATGACTCCAAATCTCAAGTAGTTCACAAAATATGAGCTTAAGTCACATTCAGCTATCTCAAAACTTAATTTGCCATTCCTAAACTCCATAGATAAATAAAAGGTTTTAGGAATGTACATACTTCGTGATGTAAAAAATGCCATGCCTCGAAGTGCAAAAATGCAAATTGCAAGACCTTATAGATTGCTTACCAAAAGAAGTTAATGACACTACATCTCTTTGAATGATCTTCGAATCTATATTTCTCAAGCTATGAGCCTTATAATGTTGGATACCAAACTTCTACCTGTTTTCAGAGAACTTTTAAATTGACCTGCAGCTGAGAACTGGGCCCTTGGGTACACCAGGTCCTACACATGTTTAAGATGATGAATAACTGGAGATCATCATTAACAGTAAACAATAAATCAGCTCTTCAGTAAATAATACAATGCCAGGTCTGCTGAGAGACCATAGAGCTATTCTATCACAAAAAAATGCATAAGCAATTTTCCTAACCCTAATCAGTTGAAAATTGCTGAATTGTTTTTCATGAAAGGAGTTCTTCCAACAGAGCATATACATATTATCTGCCTTAAACTTCTCCATTGGTGATTTTTAAATATTATTTGTGTTTCTGTATTCTGCAATATTATCCTCCTTTGTTTAATTTTATCTCAGAAGGAAGGTCAGTATAAAATATGATGCATGTCTTACTGAAAGGTCAAGCCCTAATGACACAACACATTAGTACTTTACCTACCAACTTTACACAACATCCATTAAGAACGACCCACCGAGGGCCCGGGTTCGAATCCCAGAGGCGGAAGATATAATATTTTTCAGTGGTATCCTGACCCCTACTTGAGGTGCTTTGTGGAGAGCACTTTGAGTGAGTGTGACGTCCGTAGGATGAGATGTTAAACTGTGACCCCTTGGCACCTTTTGACAAGAGTAGACTAATGCCAATTCCGGGTTCCTCTCCACCCTTCCTTTCCCATCCATCCCTAATGGCACAAATGGTATTAGCTAGCCACCTTCCCTAAAAACTACTACTCCAATAAGAACGATTATTATTTTTATACATTACTATGTAATGTAAAAGTTATAGTTTAAAAAGTAGTAAATGCTAAGTAAAATTTCAAAATTTGTTTAAGTCCTCATAAAGATGGAATTTCACAAATTTAAGGCTTCTAAAGTGAACTTAATAACAAAAAATGTATTTTTATGTAAGCCCCTTCCTCTTAATGTGTTATTAAAAATATAAACCAACATAATAAATATCTTTCTTTCACTATTATTCCTAAAATGATACATTTCCAAAGGGAACCCACTGTACCTTTGTTCTTCAAAACTTCAAGGTTGACAAATTAAAGTGAAGCATAACTCAATGGAAATAGTTAATATCAATTTTTTCATGATAAAATAGGGTAATAAACTCTCCACCTTAGTTCATTGAAACAAATCAACCATGGAATCAGAATAGAATGCCATTATCAATACGAAGAATACATTTGTGAACTCAAATATATTTATACCCAAGGCAGGTGCATTCATTTTGCAATATTAACCTTGGCAATGATATTGTTTTTGTCTCACACAACACTCATTCACCTCTTCTTAACTTGAGTTTACTTCCTGGTCTGTGTCCCTCAAGATAAGAATATCTGACCTTCACCCATTTAGTTCACTCCCTTCTTCCCTCCCATTTTACCATGCTCCTTCCTTTCATTAGCTTATGATATTTGATCCCCACTTTTCCTCCATTTTCCTCTCACCCTATGTCTTTCCTCTCCCTCACCCCTCCTTTGCTTTGGGTATATACATCATACATCTGAGTTTGCTTAGGTATTCTTCACCTCAATACTGGCATTCTACACTGAAACTTTGATCAGCATGTTCCAATAAACAAGTGTGGAAACTTTACTTCTGTGTTTCATCTTGATACACACATAGATATGATGATTTAGCTTTTTTTTTAATTCCACAAACCCACAATGCTATCTCAAAACACTCATCATCATGAAGAAACTATGGGAAATTCAATATCATGAACATTTTATGATTATATTTTGCCTTGGGTAAAATAAGTTACTCTGTATGTGTCCACTTAGAGCAAATGCCTATCTGCTTGAAAATTTTCTCACTGATACTACAAGGAGGCAGTGTATGAATATTAAATAGTGGTGTAGCACATAGTTGATCATGTGGATTCTTGAAAGAGCTATTCCACTTGCCTTTCTCCCATTTCATTTTTTTAAGATAAAATAGGGTAGTAAAATTTCAATCTTTGTTAATTGGAACAAATCAACCATGATATCAGCGTTACATAGCAGTAGAACAGACATAATAAAGAATACTGGCTCTGGGCTCTTATTTTTATGTAACCTCTCACAGGAGGAGGACATATTTTCAGGTTATGTAATATCACCAAATGTAATTTCACTACTTTCAGACCTATATTTTCCTGGCAATCACAGTATCAATTTGGTTGTACCTCACTCTCTGGGTTGAAAGTGCTGGGCTACTGACAAAAGTTAGCAACTCAAGCTATCGCTACCTGAAGGATGGCACAATGAAGGTAATGATGTCATGCCCATCTCAACCACCATGAATTATATACAACGCACTTAGTTAATATGCATGTGGAGATTTAGATGATGAAAACTATTGATTTAACCATGAAACTTAGATATGTCAATCAAATGTATTAAATAACTAACATCACTTGGGTATTGAAGCAAGTGGTGCAACAAAAATGAATTCATATCCAAGTAAACTGGAATATTTTTCTAATTTTCATTACTGAACACTTTTTGGAGGAACTACTTAATTTCTTGCTCGAGTGACATCAAAATTAATTAGATTAATGCATAATTGTTTTTTAGTTTACTCGATGGTACAATCTCATGGGATTTTTCTGGATATCTCAGTTCCTCTTTGGATGCCAAAATATGGTAATTGCAGGAGCTATTACTACTTGGTTCTTTCAAGTGTGAGTATGGTAGCAATGAAATGCTTATTTCCAATTATTTTGTGAATTTTCAATCATTGACTCCTGAAGCATGATAGCGGTAACAATGCCATTATAAAATGGTTACGGACAAGATTATAAAATTATTTTAATTTTATGCTAGCATTTTTAATTCTCTAACTATAAAAATCTCTGAAATCTAAAGATGAATTAATTTGTTACAGAAATAAAGAGCAATTGCAATCGCCAATTCATGAAAGTGTTGGAAGACTCATACGCTACCATTTGGGCTCTGTTGCCCTTGGTTCATTATTAGTTGCAATTGTGATGCTAGCTCGAGTAATGGCTTGGCTGCTGAGATATTGGAAGAAAAAATGTGGCCTGGATGAGGAAAGAAATGGGGAAGGGTGCTTTTCCAACTCGTGCACAAGGATGACAGAATTTCAATGTTGCTGTTTCTCTTTGGGGTGCTGCATCCAAAAAATTGTGCTGTTTCTTTCAAGGAATGCTTACATACAAATAGGTACCAATAATTTTTTCCTTTTTTTTTTTTTGAGAACGACTCAAATAAGTAATCCTTTAATTCCACTCGCATACCCAGCTACAAAATAGAAATAAGTAAATAATAACAACAAATGAAAAACAATCATCATCAGTTCATAATTAACCAATAAGGTGGTATGTACATAGTATGCTAAGCCCTTAATGGTTTAAATAATTGCTAATTCAGGGAATGAGTATTATCCAATTTTATCCTCCACTAATGATTTCCCATAAAATTTGTTTCTCCAGAACATTGGAATATTCTGGGTATAAAAACTGCTTTCAGGTCAAAGTCACTACAGAGAGCACACAGTTTTGAGCCTAGACCTTCATTGAGCAGCTGTAATTTAATCAAAGTCGCAAAAACATAGGAAGTCCACAAATGAAGAACAACTCTGTCCAAATGATAATTATTATTGGAAAATTTTAGATGAACCCGTTATACAACAGCCATTAGACTATTTGGGTACATCATACAGTAACATTCACTTTTGAGCTCCCAGATGTCATTATTTGAAAATGGACTGGTATTTCGATTGATTAATTTTTCAATTATGCGATGACTTTAGAACAATAAGTTTAATTTCCAACACAGTTGAAGTGGTACTTAGGATTATCAATAAGAGGATGGAAAGAGGAAGAAATAAATACTTAAGAGGATATTCAGTTGGGGTTCAGGCAGGGGAGAGAGACATGTGATCCAATAGCAATAATGAGATCACTAATATAAAGAAACATTGAATACTATCAGGGTGTATTTGATTGTTTTGTAGATATCAAGAAGGCATTTGATAGAGTGAATTAGGTGAAATAAATTAATTTATAGCAGTAAATAGGAGTATGATGGAGAGATAAGTGATATTTACAACCTGTACATATCTCAGACTGTTTAGGTGTGAGTGTTCGATGGAGAGTCAGGATGGGCATTTTTGGGAAGAGGGGTGACAGGAGCATCCATTAACACCAGGGCTTTTCAACATACATGTGTAGGAAGAGGAAAAAGAGGCATGGCAAGAACTGAAGATAGGAATGAAAGTCGGCGGGGAATTCATAAAACATCAAAATAGAAGTTCATAAACTATAGTAGATGGAATGGACAGATGTGCTTTGGATCAAAATAGTCCAAAATTTTCACAAGGAGGAGGAAAGTGATGTCAGAGATGTTGAGTAAGTATGTTAAGAAAAGGCTTGCTAAAACTTTCACATGGAATGTGGTTTTGAATGGTGAGGAAACATGGTCAATCATTGAAACAAGTTGCTATGTATAGGTGAGAGCCTTTTGTAATGTGGGTGTGAAGAAGGATGGAAAAAGTGAAATGGATAGAAAGGAAAACGAATTAGGAAGTCCTAGACATGGGGAGGAGAGGGGCTTATTTGCATAAATCCAAAAGAGGCAGGAAATTTGGGTGCAGAGCATTTTGATTGATGATAGGATGCTGAAGGCTATGATAGAGGGAAGAATGTTAGACAAAAAGGAGGGAGTAGAAATAGGATAGGCATGTTGGATAGAAGAGAGGGAGGAAGTAAATAAGTGGAAAGAAGCATGGCAGTTTTGGTTTATCAGGATTCAGTCTGTTTTCACCCGAAAATTTCCTCAAATAGTAAAATACCTAAAACTAATTAATTTGCAATATGCGAAAGTACAGCAAATGGTTTTAATAAATATTTCATTACTGTTTCATGTAAGGCCATATTAGCTTTCACAACCTTTATAAGAATGCATTTAATAATTTGTTTAAGAAAATACATAATAAAATTCATACCCAATTGCAGTTAATTATTTTGCATGAAAACCCAACTGACAACAACAAATTAGTTACTGGCACAGTTAGGCATCATAACATCAAAATATGTATTATATTACATTTAATTTCCATAAAGTAACTGAAAAAGGATTTTACTTAGAAATTCCAGAACCTTTTATACTCTTCCCTCCTGAAATTTAAAAAAAAATGTTTTTAAGAGTACAAGGGCAAAGCCAAACAACAAACAAGATTATATTGTTTGTACCTGTAAATTGCAACTTATGCTCCCACTTATTTTAAGGTTTCCCTTAAAGAGTGTATGCTCTCTATTTAACACATGATCACACAGGATCTGTAAAATACTTAGCTCTATAACAAAAGTGACAAGAGTAAGACATTTCAGGTTATCTTTGCAAGTTGTATCTTTTTTTGTGAACATGAAGGTCTTGGCAATGAGATTTGAAGTAAATGCCGCCAGTGATTTCACCATTACCAATGATGCTGAACAGTAAAGACATTGCCTTAGGGTAATGTTCTTTTTTTTGGTTAAAGTTGGAAGAAGTTAACCAACAAAAACACTTGATACGCGATTTGCTGAAATTTTCAATGACCCACACATTTTCACCTTTGGTTAGAATGCAAGAAGTGATGAGAATTGACCTTCCTCACATTATTTTGTCTTCAGAGATTGTGAAGTTTGAATGAAACAGGACAAGAGAGTAAACAACTGAAGGGTCACTCATTTAGGAACATTTGAAAGGATACTTCATTTAATGGAGTCTCATGCAGCCCTGCCCTCCTTTCCATTTCTTTTGTATGGACTTTTTCAGGGACCCAGTACCCTTTAAATTTTTGTACAATATATAGATTTTGTATAACTATGGGTGCCTCAGTTTATAATTATTTTGTGAAAAATTTTCTCGTTCCCTTTAACACTCTTCCCAATCTCAATACTATTCAGGGTAAAAATAGGTCCATCTCAAGAAACAAAATCAATGCATGAAAAAAATCTAAGGGCAATAAAAATTTGATCAGGAAAACCTTACAATTAAGCAACCCAAAAAATGGCAACAATCCCAATTCCTAATCGACATATTTCATTACACAACATACTTAAGTCTTTTAATACATTTCAGCAATTCGAGGATGCTCTTTTTGTGAAGGAGGAAAGCGTGCAGTAGATGTTCTTTCAGCTAACGCCCTTAGATTAGTGGCAATTAATTCAATTGGAGACTGGGTGCTGTATTTAGCCAAGATAATTGTAGTGATTGGAACCCTTTTCTTTGGCATTTTATTAATCCAGGTAAGTGCCACATAATCCATATTTTTTCCCAGGCTGCTAACTTAAATAAAAAAAAGGAATAGCTCCTCAAGGGATTCCAATATTTTGAAATATTCTGGATTGGTAAAATATGGAATTAAGAAGTACATGATAATACATATGGATGATAATCCTGGGCTGGAGGCCTTAGATGGCCCTATAATGGCTAGGACAATTTGTCGAATAAATGAATCTGCAATCATAATTACTCTATGGTAACACACAGTTTTTAGAAGTTTTTGTAACATGGATGTAAGTTTACTTCAAGATACATAAAAATAACTGTCTTATTTTTAAGAAAGTATTGTTCTAAATAGTTTCTTTGGGTTTGACAGCTAAGGAAATAAGTTTCAAGTGTTTTAACTATCTACTCTGGAACGAAGGTTGAAACCTTCTCATTTTCATTCTCATCTCGCAGCATAGAGACAGTCCTGAGCACTTGCTGCAGCCTGCAAAAATGTCACTTAAAAGTCCAAGGATGAATTATTTCCACCAATCAATCAATGTATTTAATTCCTGCACTACACATGCCAACATCCTTCACCTTAAATCATCCTCGTGCCAGTTTCCTCAACTTTACTACATACCAATGCAAATATTTGGATGCTGGTGTACACATGGGGTGGCAATTCACATTAATGTTTATGATTTGATTAATTTTCCCTCAATTTAATCAAACTATGCAGCATATGCAATGAATTCATTGAAACAGTTATTGGAGTACCTCAATATTCACTGTAAATGAATTTATTCAATCCATAACTGTGCACCTAATATGCACTTCACATATTCTCAAACTGCATTATCAGAGTTTAAATAAATATGATAATATAACACATCTATCACTTTTAAAACAATCTTCATTTTAACTGACCATTATAATATTGTAATTACTTTCTAGCAGCTTAAGAAGTTGTTTGCATAAATATATGTAAAGCACCGTATGCAGTAAACCAAAAATTACCAAGGCAATGACAATACAAGCTGATGCTTTTATCACTAAGAATGTCCAAAATAAAAGGAGTAGATTCCAGTTACCAGTATCACCTTCATTACAGACAAGATATGGTCCTTGTTATTATGTTATTCATTAAAACAATCCAAAAATTCCATATATATTGGAGAAATTACAGAAATATTTCTTGGTAAAAAAATTGAAAATTTATATTTCTAAGCTTATACTAAAAAATTTTCATTCTCAACTTACAGGCTAAAGATGGAGTGCAACATGCATGGGTACCCCTTCTACTATCTGGCATATTTTCATATGCTATAGCACACAGCTTTGTTTCTGTGTACGAGGTAAGGCCAATGCTACAACATAAGAACCTATTCTAAAATTTAAAGAATGTAATACTGAAAAAAAAACAGGCAAACGTTACAATAATAGTTGACAATATTGTGTTAACCTTTACTGTCATGTGGCCATTAAGCAACAGAATGGATAAAAGGAATAACAAACCAGGAGCTTGCTGTAAGAATGAGAAACTGTGCATCAAAAAGACAATGATCCTTAACAAGGTGGCCAGATGGTTTAGAGGGGGAGCGATCAAGCAAGAAAGCGCAAGCAAAATAGTCGAATACTTTTTGGGAATAGAATGTAAGGGAGAGAGACAAAATCTCCTATTTAGATTTCAAGCAGATGAAAGAGAGAAAGATTAGGATGATCACTGATGGAAGACATCATAAAAATCAATATCCCTCACCTCATCACAAACCCAAAAAGAGCTTTCTTTCCACAATTTAGGACTTCTTCATTATAACCATCTGGGTATTAATTTTTAAAAATTTGCAACCATTGCTGAATGCATTGGAAAGTAGTACATATGAGATCAGAATCAATTTTAAAAAAAGGAAGGGTATGCAGTTTTCAAGAAAGCTGAAAGCTAATATAATATTATAATAGGAGTTCATAAACTTGAGGGGGATCGGGATGGTGCAGAGGCTGACGTACAGGTTTCTCACCACGATGGCTCGGGTTCAAAATTCTGGAGACAAATATTTTTCAGTGGTATCCCAATCCCTACTTGAGGTGCTTTGTGGAGACCACTTTGAGTGAGTATGACATCCGTCGGATGGGACATTAAACTGCGGACCCCTTGGCGCCTTTTGACAAAGAGTAGGCTGATGCCAAAGCCGGGTTTCTCTCCACCCTTCCTTTCCCACCCATCCATAATGGCGCAAATGACCTTAGCTGTCAGTTGCCTCCCCAACAAAACTAACTAACTAATAAACTTGAGCAGGTAGAATAATTTACCTATCCTGTAAGTTCTTTGGAACAAGGTGATCAAAGTAGTAGGAACATAAGGAGAAGAATTGCTTAAGCAAAGAAGCTTTCACAAAGAGGAGGGAATTGGTGACAGGGATGTTGGGTATGGATGGTAAGAAAACGTTTGTTGAAACTTTGATTGTAGTTATGTACGGTGTGGAAACGCGATCACTGACGCTAGACCATACGTGTAGATTGGAAGCATTTGAAATGTTCATGTGGAGAAGGATGGAAAAGGTGAAATTGACAGAAAGGGAAGCAAATGAGGAAGTAATAGGCATCAAGGGTGGGGAGAGGGGATTGTTAGCAGAAATTTAAGGAGGCAGGCAAGATGGAACAGAGCTTTCTATTTATTGTTTCAGGCTCAACTTTGTGGAAGTTCATGTTCATTAAATTGAGAACACAATGTATATATCCACTGGTCTTTATTCTCGTACAACTAGTTTCAACGCTTAGGCATCATCATCAGGTACCTGTTGAAACTAATTGTACGAAAATAAAGAACAGTGGACATACATAGTGTTCTTAATTTAATGGAACAGAGTGTTTAATCGGTAATGGTATGTTGAGGATTGTGATAGAGGGAAGGTTAAGGCAAGTGTGGAAGGGGATGGAAAATAATAAGTATGTTGGAAGGGAGGACAGAAATATGCAGAATTGAAGAAGGGTTTACTATAGTGTCAGATGTCAGCTGATATTATGATAGGATTAACAATAAAAAGTATAGTCATTCAGTTGTATAAGCTATGTCCATCTAAGAGATACCTTAACAATACCAATTTCATTCTTAATTAATGTAACTAAACAGAGTTCATACCATAATGTATTACACAAGACAACCATGCATATGAATCAGGAATCAAGAGTTGCTATATCACTAAACCAATCACAGATCTTGCAATTAGTGTCATTATAATATTTTAAGCATTTTCAATTATATATTCCCAAATATACATCTAAACTTTCTTCATTTGGTTTTCACCATCACAATGATAAGATTGAAGATGGCAGAGAAATGCAATAGAACAGAGAAATGTGATGGAGATAACAGAGAGGCTATATCAATCAAGGCTTGTTATGCTGTGTTTTTTGGTGCTACTTCAAGAGAAACCAAAGAATTCCATGAGTACCCAACTTGCATGAAAAATAAGCCTGAGGCCTAATAAGAACAGCAAAGTTATATACATTTTACCAGATAATTGAATAAATAAACTGAGGTTAAGAAACCTGGAGGCAAGGGATGTGATTTAATTCTGCCCCAACACTCACCCTGCCATTCATATGTCATCAAGGGACTATATACATTGCTATTCTGTGAAAAAGCACTATTAACTTGATGCATTCTCTCAAACTTCCATCTTTGCTCAAGCTTTTGGTGGATTAATTCTTTTCACCATGATTGTATTCAAAGAACTAAATTAGTAAAGGTATTGAAATTTAACATT
Source organism: Hetaerina titia (assembly GCA_037158775.1). Classification (NCBI taxonomy): domain Eukaryota; kingdom Metazoa; phylum Arthropoda; class Insecta; order Odonata; family Calopterygidae; genus Hetaerina; species Hetaerina titia. The sequence goes on along the minus strand of CM073769.1, from coordinate 80,668,325 downwards.
GTAAAATTCTGAATTCTGTGTGATACTAACTTTTATTCCCTGGTTTGGAATTATGAATGCTAAAGAAAAAGAGAATTAATCAGCACTAAATAAGTTTAGCTATTCATTTAAAAATAAACCTCAATCATCCTGTCATTTTAAATTATACATATTTGTGAGTTCCGAACACTTAAAAGAGTTCAATTGTGTTTTTATCATAGATGGCAATTGATAGCATCTTTATGTGCTTCTGTGAAGAATGTGAAATGAATAATGGCGTGACTAGTACCAGCCACTTAAGCCCCCAACTATTGGTAAGACACGGCATGAATACTTTAATTTTACATTTTCAGCGCAAAGTAATTTTTCATTCCAATTAATAATTTTGGCTAAACCTAGTAACATTTTTTACAGGATTACATGAAAAGAAATGAAGATACCAAAGGAAGATACTAAGAAGATGTGGAAGAAGCAAAGCAAAAACAAATGTAATAAAATGATTTCACAAAAAGATAAAATTATGAGGATGATAAGTGATTTGGATAATATATGCACATTGTATAATTAAAAGAATGTTAATAGTGACTAACTCTTTCATATTGCATCCAATCGGACAATGAGACTAATATTGAATTAAATCAATGTTGGACCAGAAAAGTTCTTCGGGTTACGCACTTCCAAATGACCCATAACTTGCCAACTTCCAAGAGCCATTGTTTTGGTTCCAATCTTGGGCATGGGTTTTGTTTTGCCATGTGATGATTTTTCCTTCATTGGATTTGGTATAGTGATTTCAATTTCCATAACATAACTAAAATAACAATTAACCAACATAGACAACCTACCCACTGATCTAATCTTACAAGTAAATTACTCTACGCTACAACATGCAAATCAGAAATAACTCATTCAATTATTATTCATTAAATGAACCACAATGGCTAAAACAATTCAAATTCAAGCAATACTCTGTCTCTGATTATATACTAGGGCAATTCACAAGCTATTTTTACAATGGCAAGAATTCTTTCACATTAAAAAAATTTAATTAGTGCCTACATATCTCCTTGGGAGGTTCAAATGAATGTTACACCAATGAATAAAGTCATAAGTTGGTAAATTCAATCTGCTCAAATTACAACTTTAAAAAAAACCATAGTGTTTATTAAAATTCAAAATATAATACAAAATATTATGATACATCATGAATGAGATTAAATTTTTCGGTACACTTTTAATCACTGTTGAATTACTTTTTCCCATTATATGATGAATGATACTTATGAGGAGTACCTATTCAGACTTCTTCAAAGCAGGATCAGCAAAATTTTTCATAATATCCAAAAATCAATCATGGCTGTCTTTGCTGAGGTACATATCCAATGCGCTCATGTATTAGTTCTTGCTTAGTTTTCATGGTTTGTAAGGACTGAGGTGTGATTGCCTGCTTTTTACACTCCTGCTCTCTTCTCATGACTTCATAATCCTGGAGATCTTCCAGCTTCAACACGATTCTCGTTGGGTTTCGACGTATCATGTTAGCTCTCTGATTATAAAATTAAGAAATACGAATATGCATCACAATTAAATATTATCATTAAAATCATTGCTCAAGAATGAATATAATTATCAACAATCAAGGTAGACTCCCAAACAAGGGACCATATGCCTGCTATGCACTCATTGCGTGCAGATCATGAGGGTTAGAGACAGGGAGAGGGCTAGCAGAGGGATGGGGAAGGTTTAAATGTTAGGAGATAGACGTAGGTCAACTCCAAAACAGTGGTGCATGTTATCTCCTGTCATGTAATGTTGGAGGGAATGGGTGGAAAGCTGGATTTCCTTTAGTGAGGGTGTACAAAGGCCTTTTCGGACAATCCCTAATACATTTGTTTGTCTTCCTTTGCCAATATTCATACTTATGACCTCATTCAAAACTTTTATATATTTAATTAATAATTTCACATACACCATATTGTTCCCAGAGCCCTAGCAAAGTGTCTCAAGTCAATTTTGAATCATAACCTGGGATGAAGATCCTTTAAATATAGCAGCAAAATGTGTTGTTATAATTTGTGGAAGTAATCACAATGGGCTACCTAGAATGTAGGAAACAGTAATCAAAAGAAAACAACTTTTTATGTTTTTTGATTGGTATTCAGCTGGGTAATTCTATTAAAAATGTATCTCTCAACTAAGATAACTTACTTAACCTTATCACAAATCTAATGCCAACTCATGATTTACACTACAATAACTTTAAATGTTTTGGTAAACAGTTAAAAAAAAACAGTTTGGTTACAATAAGTTTAACTGTCTTGGTAAACATTTTAAATGAAGTAAACACTTTATGAAAATCATTCAGCTAAATAAATTTAAATTTTCACCTGAAATAATATATTATATATACTAAGCTACATTAATTGTCCAGAAATAACATATTATACTTACAAAGTGACACAAAATATTTCAGAACAATATTTCTAAAACTGGGGATACAAGTTTTTACAAAGCACAAAAGGGAGTGCATACTTAATGAAATTTCAGAAGAAAAACCAAACATCTATAAAACAATCTTAGCAGGACAAAAATAACCCCAATCTAAAAATAGTTTTTACAAAAATACCAGAGGCATTATTAAAATGTTCAATTAGCAGCTGAAAAAAGACCGCTTTTCCTATTTTCTTTATGAAGCCAACATGAGATGAAATTAAGGGGAAACTAACTGCATATTTAGGAAAATTCATAATTTGAACATTATCTCGACCATATAGGGTGTTCGTATTGACAATGGACCAACATTCATGATGTCAATTTTACTAACTCAAGGGAGAGGGAAAACAGGGAGGGTCTCCATGATCTCAGACTTCTAAGCAGATCAATGGACCCAGAATGTCTTACTTTCTCAAAGAGCTAATATTATATGGAGTGGCAATCAGCCCATTTAAATAGGAATGTGTATACTTTAGTATACATGTTGTTTTGTTTTAACTAACAACCTATATTCAACTAAACCCCAGTCTTGTGGCTTTAAGGCTCCACTCTTCAGTGAGTTAATAGTAGATCAATGGTCAAAAGTGGAGAATTGTAGAGGATAATTTATCTCAAACCTGTGCTCTGTATTTAAAATAATAATAAAAAAATTTTAATCATCCTCTTCTATTGTTCCATGTCTACCGATGGCCATTGAAAATATATTTAAATGCTTTCGTAATTTACATATAATAACTATTTGTCAAGGTAAATCTGAAGTGTTGCCAAAAAAAAGTTCCAATGAATTGGTTTCCAAACTTGTCATCAAAAATATGTTAATCAAAGACAGGAAAAATAATTAGGAATTAGAATTGGGCGACGACGGAGGATGAATAACACCGAACGCCAATTGTACTTATCGTTTTTTTCGTAATTATCTTAATATTATATGGTACCTTTTGGAATGAAAAAAGTGAAGTGCAATGCAGAAATACGAAGCACCAGAGTTTACAACAACATAGAATTGAAACTCCACTAAAATTTTGATCTTGAATAACTAATGTATTTATGATTATTATAATCTAGGTACAATTTGGCATGAAATTACCTTGAAACTGTTTAAGCAAACACAGCAGGTCCAATAATCTAAGAACTTAATAATATCCTTCACCACATAGTACGTGCGACCCACAGAAACACCAGCGTATATAGTTTCAAAAAATTATTTATGATTGAACCAATAATCACGAAGGTCTCAAATTCAGCAGAACCGGACATCAATGTAAAATCGTACAACACTGTCAGCAACCTCATGCAACATTACCTTCGGCGGTTCGACCTCGGGGCGGCACCATTGTGGAAAATATGAACTAAATTTGTAAACACGTACGTTATTTTACTTGAGCGAATTTCATTCTCGTCACAACGAAATGCGTTATGTAGAGTGAAACGATCAGCATCGGCGAGTATGCCCAGATGGTATGAATGCAAAAAGTCGTTAGTGTTCGTTAAAATGTGTGGAGTCCATTTTGACTCAGAAGAAACCTCAAAAAATTAAAACGAAGAAACGATCGCTTTAATTTACTCCTCTGTATCGTATAATTTCAATATTACCCATGTACGAACTTCCTATCCGGATGGCATCATTGCAAATCAAAGAGTGTGAAATGGTTGAATCAGTTATCGATGATAAGTGCCCAACTGAACACATTGTCAATAACGAAGTGCCGTCAAGTCCAACTGGAAGGGTTTTGCGGAAGAGAATATCTGCTCCGCATGATGTGAGTAATAAGAGGCGGTGCAAGCTACTTCCCAAAAAATACTCTGTAAATGGTCCTGATGGAGAACCAAAGTCAGTGGAAGATTTAGCTACTTTATACACCAATAAAGGAGCCTCGGGAAGCCCGCCATTTAAGTGCCTCTTAGAGACAATTTATGAAGAACCTTTGAAGCAGAAGAATGGCTCATTAATCACTATTGGAATAAGAAAGATTAAGCGGACCATCACATTTCCTGCAGTAGGATTTGTGAGCAAAACTAAACAGCGTACACGTAAAGCAAAATCTAAGCTTCTTTGTAATAAGTGGAAGCTAATACGAGGTGGAAAAAACCGTGTAACCTTAGACAGCATTTTGGCAAAACTGGAGACTGATAACAGCGAGGACTTGGGAGGTAGTTGAAGGAATTCATTTAATTTTGTATAATGACGTGAAGATTCTGTGAAGTCAGTTTTTCGGCTAAAGGTGAGTTGGAAACCCGTTTTATCATGGTAATATTAGACATTAAAGTTCTCCTAAGCGTGGTAATATTAGACGTACGAGATGTAACCATTTATTCTTGAAAAATAAAAAAAGACCCGATCTCCTTTTGATGCATTAATAATTAAGCGAAGAATAGTCAGTAATCATTGAAATTAAATCAAAAGAATAAGTATTATTTATTCCTACATTAAGCAGGAACTGTTATAACAGCTTGCAGACGTCGTATGACAAGTAGTGTCTATTTGCATCGATAAATATATGAAAACGATTCTTATAAGAAATAGATGTAAATTTCGAACTAGTAATACCTTCATTTAGTTATAGAGACAGAACAAACGTCCATTCTAAAATATTCTTAAGTACCTGCATGTATTTAATCAAGTTGAAACTTGAAGAGTTGCTGTTTAGCCTCGATTTCAGTTTTGGTGACTGAAATGATTGGTAAATAATGTAATTGGGGAGTACACATAAGAACCAGATGTGCCATTACAGACCACATGTGTTTATAAGTCTATTGGAGCAATAAGAAGGTGCCAAATAATTACACTACGTAATGAGAGGACAAGTCAACAACATTGGACATTTTTACTGAAGTAGCTCCTCTGTGTGTATGGGTTTTCATAGAATGATTTTGCAGTATTTACGAATTACGTTGAAATCCAAGATACTGATGAGGGAAAGACGTTTGAGGAAATTGCAATACGTAAAACCATTTTTGAACTTGGATTCTTTTTTAATTGTTTCAGATTACATTAAACAAGGCTTCAGGGCATATGTTTGGTAGTTCAAACAACTAGTACAAGGAATGAAGAGAAAAAATACCAAATGAATTTCGAGTGGGGTTTGAAACAAAAGAAATAGAAGTTTTATTGTTGAACCAAGGGAAAACTTTTGGATGTTGTCATTGAAAACTACAGCATCTAATAGTTATGTTGCTTTCACCACCAAGGGGTGGTTGTCAGTAAAATCAAATATACATGCACATGATTTTAGATCGCACACCGCTATTTTTTATTTACATTACCTCTAATAAACCATACTAATTAAATGTGGAATTGTGCACGTGAATATCTAATATCATTGCTACCCTGATTATTTTATTACAGTACATAAATGTGACCACTGACCACGTCTCCGAATATAGCAGAAGGATAATGCTTTAAATACTTCTCATTTTCCTTCCAGGAGCCCCGTGGATCTCTATGCTGCTTCACCAGTACTCAACTCGGAGAAACTTTCATCAATGGCTGTCACTGTACTAGAGTTGCCCTAATTAAGCTTTGCTTATAAAAATTTAGTCGGTTAATGTGTCTCCGTTGTTATACATACCTGCCAGAAAACAACAGACCACCTTTGCTTACGCACACCCTAAACCAAGTCTTTAACCCAAAATACTTAATAACCAGGATAAGGACCCATTTTCTAGCTAGTGAATTTACTGGCTAGGTGCCACACCATAAATTACTTTCTTAATTGATATGTATTCTAAGCATTAGCATTTTACGAAAATTTTTATCTATTTTGTCAAGAAATTATTCAGGATGTTGAATAAAAATATAAATATTTATAATGGACTTTTCCACAAACTTTAAGTATATGCTGAAGATTTATAGTGTTCACTATTTGACCGTATTTCAATGGACATGTTTTTACAGATAGTGAATAAAGTCTGCTCTTATTGAGTTTATTCAAGTAACAGTTGTTATCTTTTCACATTATTTCACCTCCTGCTGGGTAGTATATCAATGGCAATAATTTCATGTTTTCACTGCACAACTAATGGCATCTTTGTGACATCCAGGATACTCCTCAAGCCTTGGGTCATTCAGTAAAGATACTTCTGAATGGCTTTCATTGGGATGTCTTATGCAGACACAGCGTGGTGTAGATGAACCTACAATGAACAGCTTCCTGGGAACGCCAATCCAGTCTCTGGAGATCCCGCCACTGAAAAATGCAATTTTGGGTACAAATATGGTGGAATATGTGGGCAATACTTTTCCTTAACATGAGATGCAAACCTCTTATTGGAACACCAAACTCTGCTTCCCTTGCTAGCAGTCCATTCAGTATTACACGGTGGAAATTTAAGTTTTTCTGCTTCATTTTCCCGTTCTGAATTTTCTGCTTCTTGAATTATTTTCTCAACTTTTATCAGATAAGGAGTTTTATTTCCCTGGTTGTTATAAAAGCGCCCAATTAATTTGCCTAAAAATGTATGGTCCAATTAAAACGAAGTTCCCAGTTAAGACAAGCGCACAATTTGATACCGAGTATTTTGCAGACTTCCTGCGGGATCAAAGCTACTTACCGACAAATTTGTACTCTTTTTTATAGAAATCATGCCATTTTTTCAATGCTCTCAATTCTTGGGGCGACAGATTTAATATATCATCAGAGAGGCCGGTTTCCGTGAAATCTCCAGTAACAAAAGCCCGCGAAGCATCTCGGCCTGGCAAATGAAAGTTCGTCGTTATTGCAAATTGTTATTTTTTCAGGATATGGGAGGGATTGGGAAATACAATAAATTTACCCGTGAAAAAACTATATCCACCTCCATCACCGTAGTGCATCTTTCCTTTGGTGACATCAAATACTTGACCCAAAATGCCCAAGTATAATTTCCCCTTAGTTTTGCTACTACCATAACGTTTCAGTTGTTCGGAAGTTATAAGTACATTGTTTACTTCGTTTGATTTTGAGGGCGTAACTTCCGATCTCGAATGAAAAATGGTCTGAATAAGACTAGACGCAAAAGGCAAACCTGCTACTATATCTACCATGATAGCAGTCTGGTACTCATGCAGGTAAAAAGCTAAGATAATAATGGCTACTGAAGCCAAACCAATAATAACCTTAATGTACATATCCGAGAATCGCGCTAATTACTAGCGCGACGGAACGATCATAGAAGTTTTGTCGATTAAGGGTTTATCAGAAAACAATTTACATTTGTTAGAAAAAATAAAAAGAATCGTTTAATTCCTGCAAAGCTTAGCAAGCCCTTTCTTAATTGAAACCATTCTTCACGCCTAACTTCTTCAATGTAAACAACACTAAGAAATTAACCAAGTTTACAGGTGTCCTTAAAGAGAGTATTGAATCCTAAAAGATGGCACCACCTACTTAACAGCTGTAAGCAGTCTATGCGTATCATGTCTCAAATTCATTAAACAGCCGCGAAATATAAACCACTTTGACGATGTGGTCGCTTAACCAATCAGCAGTAAGAATTTTCATGTAGGCGTGCACTGTATCATCTGGCGACCCTTGTACATGCCGGGGAGAATAATACTCCTATCACATTGCCCGTTTTATAAAAGTCCTCGGTGAAGCTTCTTCAGTGTGAAGAATTCCCGAACTTTTACTTTGTATATTGAGATACCATTTTTATGGAGAACATAAACCATAATTCTCATGCTTAGCAATAAATGAATCGTATTCTATACGAAAATCCTCGAAATAGTTATGCTCTCATGACCAGATAATGTTATTATCATCTCTCAAGGCTGTTATTCTGGATAAGGAGATGACAGCTCAACAAGCAAATTTAGTGACTGGTTGATTTTCTACTGTAAAAATCACTACTTTAAAAATTCCTAATGAATATTTCACTATCTCAGAAGGCCTACCTCAAGACATGCATTGATTTTCTGAAAGGCATGTCTGCATTTCAGAAAGCCAGCAAAGGCTCTATGGCAGACAAACTAGTGACCAAACAACAATTCACAGCCAAGATTGCTAAATAAGAATGATTATTAAATCATCAAGACAAGTTAACTACACAATTTCCGATTAATGTACTTATTTGTTTTATGAATTAACTTTATAATTACTAAAGTATATTCCCAACAACGTTTTTATAACAAAAATTTAATTATTAATTTTATAGATTTCCAAAATTTATTTCTGCAAATCTATGCAAAAAAGTGTGTTACACTTATTTGAAAATCGAACCTAATATTAATGTTCCGGGTCAATAACATCAACTGCATTTCACACTCTAAAAAGATTAAAGCACTACGGTGATCCACTCTATAAAAAAAACTTAACGAATAATAATTTCATTTTAAGCTCTACAAATTAGTTTACCCAATATTTTATAGGAATCAAATTTTTTTAGAATTTTACAAAAAATGTAATCTGGCAGCCAATTTAATTATCTACGATGACAGAATATATCTTTAAGAGTATTAAAAAACATTAATGTTAGTATACTCCCATTCCATTTCAATGATTTGTAATTAAATTAATATCTAGCCATGTTTTTCTCCAAAAACTGCTGCTAAGACATTATAAAAGGTTTTTTTTATGCTAAAGCTAACATTTTTAGAGGATATGGCCTCTCTTGACCAAAACACATTTCAACTAGGGCACTTTATTGTTATTACTGTGATTCATGCACTGATTTGTCTTTAGTTTGCATTTCCAAGAGTGACTTTTGTTTAGTCCAGTGTGTACATATGCAATATCTTTTAATAAATAATCTTGACTCACACTTTCTTTTATAGCATCGATTGCAGATTTTTGTTATAATATAACACATTTTTCTTCGAAGAAAGTGTTAATTAATTAACACTGGATGAAAAATTATGGAAAAAGAAAAAAGATAGAAGCAACAATACTTTATTTAGCCTGCATAAAGTTCAACATCAGATCCAACATAGTACCTACCCTCCACTTGAAAAAATACTATGGAATATTCTTCACCCAAATAAGTTAGATGACTACTATGCCTATTGAAGTGGATGATTCCATTTTATTTAAGAAGAGTATGTTATATTTTTATGGCTAAAAAAGCAATGTTCTACTTACAAAGTTTACATAACTGAAAATGGCAGGCCCTAATTTCCTAGCTCATTGCTAAGGGCATAGTTCCTCCAGCTACAAAAATTGATTTCTTAGTAGGTATGTGTTCAAAATAATTATTTTTTAAAGAATCACAGCCTATCACATAATTTACTGGTGAGGAATATGATTACTCCTTTAAGCATCTTTCTTAAAACTACAAGTACTATAAGGATAAGCATTGTGCCAAAACATTTTTAACCGTACATCACATGATTGTGCTAATTAATACAAATATTTTTTACAATAGTGTGAAATCGTTTGGTATCTATATGCAAATTAGATGATATTTCTATGAATATTAAACATACAAAAAATGTTATTACTAATATTAGCATAACAATAAATAACATAATGAAAAATAATGTAATGAAAATAGAGTATGGTGAAGGTGAAAATATAGATGCAACATGATAACAATTTTGCCTTCTCTCACACATACTTTTCATTATTGTTGGATGTTTGGTTAGTCACTTCACGTGTTGATAGTAACACTGGGTCTTTTAGATAGATGAACAACCTTTATTGATTATACTCATTTAATTTAATATTCAGCAATGTCATTTGCACCCATGATTTCCACACTCACGTGAAAATCTTTTCATGACTCAAGCAAATAAATGTATTCCTTTTTAATGAGTTGAGTCCTCTCCCTGACGCCTCATGTTCCACAATTTCTTTAAAAGATCCGTGAGAAACTCATCAAAGACAGATTTGATTCCATTCAAATCATCTGTAATGTCGACTGACACCTGCTCAAGCTCACTAAATTTGCTAGCTGAAAAGAATTTTTAAAATCATTTTATTTCTTGGCAAATAGGAGATGAGAGAGATTGACTAAGTAAATATAAGACATCTCAATCAACTTACAAAGATACAATTTTATAAAATATTCAGAACTTACATAAGCATCAAAACAGGAATTAAATTGGGGGCATAAAATTACAAGATCTAAGCTAGTGTTTACAAATACTCCAGGATACTTATGAGAGAGTTTTAAAAAAAATGAATATCTTAGTAAATAAACCCCAAATGAAACAATATAAAGTATTTTGAAAATTAAAAAACTTACATAACTTTTCCATTCGTTTGTTTTTGTTCTTGTTGTTGGAAAAAACAATGCAGCTTTGAAGTTCATTGGTTGGATCACTGATTATGTAGTCATAAAATAATTCCAGTTCCTTTGCATCAGTGACTGAAGAAGGATCATATACTAAAATACATCCCACAGCCTTGTGGAGAAACACAGGCCAGAAGTGTTTATACCTAAGTAGTTAATGTAAAGTTTTCAAAAGGATATCATGGACTGACTGAATAATAGATGCATTAATTAACATAAAAGTTAGCAATATAATAAAAACTGCACATGTACATATACACAAAAAAAAGCACAGAGTCATCAAAAAGTCCAAGTTGAAACAGATCACAATAGACTGTATAATACAGTGCACACTAGACTATTGGCGAAGGAGAAGAAAGAGTTGTCATATTTCACATAGAGACAAACGAAAGAATGCCAAGTCGGACGACCATATAATTGGTTTTGTATGGGATTTGGTGACCTCAACTAATAATAAGTTTTAAAAGTGCCATCATTGCCATAAGCAGAATTCTTTGAAGGGACATACATTGTAAGAGAATGGACAACATAAACAAAAGAATAGAGTGGATCCACGTGCAACAAGGCATGATATTTGAGGATCTGAAATGCTGGGTAGGTGACAGCCACTTGGGCCATGATGGAGTGCATTTTAAAAGGAAAGAATTCGTGGTTATGTTGAATCTCTTTAAAAAGTCACTCATAATCTTAGTGAGCAGGGAAAGTTATAATGGATACAAGAGGTGGATCTCGCAAACTCTTAGTAAGTTAAGGGCTTAATAGTTTTGCAAGTTAACTGCTGTAGTATTCTGAAAAAAGTCAACAATTTTGAGGCGTTAGTAGATGGATGCAATCCTGATATTGGGGTAAGCACGGAGTCATGGCAAAGTGATCATTTTCTACCTGAAGAGATTTTCCCTCAAAACGTGAAAACTTATAGAAAGATAGGGATCACTGTGGGAGGAATTCATCTGTCCACGTGGATAAAAATCTAATAAGTACATTGGAATGGGTAAGAAATGATTGTGAGAAAATATGTGTTCATGTCAAAGGAAGGAATGGAGGGAAAACTTATAATAATAAAAATAATAGCCATGTACAGAAGTCCCAATGAAGGAATGTACCCAGGGGAGATTCTAGAAAGCAATGCTCAGAAAACCCTGAAGAGCATACCGTCATAGTGGGGGACCTGAACCTTCCTGGTATTCAGTGGTCAGCTGGTGAGGTGACAGCATGCAGTGGGAAGACACAAGAAATTGCCAGTCACCTCATAAATGAGAAGGGTTTTGTAAAAGTGGTGGGAAAATCCACTTATAGAGAAAACATCCTCGACGTCATCCTCTCGAGGCCGAAAACATTGGTAAGGAAAGTTGATGTCCTTCCAGGAATAAATGGCCATTCAGGTGTGCATGTCTAAATCGGGAGAGGTCTTTGTGCAAGGGACTAGGAAAAAAAAGGACAGTATGGCAATGTAAGCATGGTGATAGTGAAGGGTTCCAGTTTTTTTTTAAGGGCTAAGTATTTAAAATGGGTAACAGGAGTTCAGAATACAGAAGAAATTTGGGGAGGTATTTACGGAGATTATGGAGAAGGAATTAAATAAACTTGTCCTGAAGAGAATTCTAAAAGAAAACACAGACCCAGACTTCTATAACCTAAAAACCAATTTATAAAGAAACAAATAAGAGTGATTCACAAAAAAAAAAGGAATGGAGTTTGGAATTTCTTGAAAAATACAAAATATTAGTTCATAAGAAAAATAACAAAAAGAAAACAGCCAAAGCAACTTTCTTAAAGAACATAATATTGAAATGTAATGGAAATAAATTTTATAAATAGTTGCAGAGGAAGAAAGATGATAGGGGAAGACATAACGGTTTTCATAAAAGATGGAAATCTAACCATAGGAGAGAAAGAAAAGGCATTTAACAATAGGTATGCAAGTGTATTCAGGGGGAGGATACACTAAATGGATTCTTTGATTTATCACTGCATCCTTTGAGTCATCCAGTAGGTATATTAAATACTAGAAGTATTAAAACAACGAACTTGGATATTTAAACAAAAATTAGGGAAATGAGGAGGAATGAATCATATTTGCCAGTTTGCATTTCGAGTGACTTACTGAAATAGGGTGATATCACAGTTTCAAATTATACGACGGTTGCTATTTATACTTTCAGCCTAATAATGAAAAGACAGTAATTTTTCTAGGTATTTCCCATGATAATCAATACACATTTGCATGCACTCGAACCAATTTGCATAACACTTTTCCCACTCCAATTGAGGTACCTCCAAAACATGGTTTTTGAATGCATCAACGGCTTCTTCAGACATTGAAAAACATTGACCACACAATTTTTTCTTGACAAACGGGAATAAAAAGAAGTCATTTGGTCTAAATCAGGGCTGTATGGAGGATGACACATCAATTCAATGTTTTGGCAATTCAAAAGGGTAGTTGTTTCAGGTAATCTGTGAGAGCTTGCATTGTATTGATGAAGAATGATCCTTCATTGCTACTTCTTTTTCCATATTTCACCAAGCACTTCTGGAAAGCAAATGCTGGTGTACCATTCGGAATTCATGGTTCTACGTTGCTCTAATGGTACAGTTGCCACATGTCCAGTTATTCCGAAGAAACAGGCGATCGTTTCTTTCGTGCAAAAATAAATTTGTTGGATTTGGCTCATGTTGGAAGACTCATACAGTCAATTGCTGTTTTGTTTCGGGCTCATATGTATAGGTCCAAGATTCATCACCTGTGTAGATGTTATACACAGCTTTTGATGCACCGTGATTGTATTTCTTGAGCATTTCTTTTCACCAATTGAAACGAGCATCTTTTTGAGTTTTTGTCAAAATATGTAGGATCCAGTGCGAACAAATTTATTTCACAGCTAAATTTTCATGCAATATCTTATTGATGCTCATCATACTAATCCCCAAGGATGCCTCAATCTATCGATAAGCCATATGACGATCTTCCTTTACTAGTCCTTGCACAGCGCCAATGTTTACTGGCACAACTGATTTTGGACGACCTTCGTCGCTGAGCGAATGGTGGCCATGATGGAATTTGTTATACCAGCATTTTACAGCGGAAAAGGATGGGGCTTCATTGCCAAAAATGGAAATAAGTTGATCGATGCAATCCTGTCTTGATAATCTACAGTGAAAGTCACAAAAAATCATTGCACGAAAGGGTTCATGAGTTAACTCCATTTTTTCGCCGAGACAGAATTTTTGAGTCATTGTAAACAACACAAGTTAAGACGAAACGACAAAATGTTCTGAAGAATGTTAGCGCTAAAAGGGTCATACTTTCAGATGGAAACGTCAGATGGCACCTAAAGCACTTAGTGCTGTCAAGGCTAAACATACAAATAGCAACCCTCGTATGAATCATTTATTCAATGTCACTACAAATAACAATGAACTACCAAATGTTTGGAGGAAGGCATACATAACATGAATTATCAAAAGAGGGAATAATATAGTAGTTTAAAATTATATACTAGTAAGCTTGAGTTCCGTTGTCTGCCAGCTTTTAGAAAAGTTACTACTGATTACCTCTTGGATTTGTGAGAGTGCAAAAATTGACTTTTCAATCAACAATATGGCTTCAGAAAAGGGCATTCATGTGAAACTCAACTTTTACATTTCTGCCAAGAAATTGCTGATGCTATAGATGCGGGACCAGAAGTGGATGCAATAATAGTTGATATTCAAAAGAATTTGACAAAGTTTACCATCATAATCTTATGCTCAAGATGGGACAATGACCATTGAAGGGATATGGAAAAGTAATTTCATGGGTAAAAATTTTATGAAGGATCATAGATAAAGTCAAATTAGGCTAAATTTATTCTGATGAAACAGGGGTAACTTCCAGAGATCTACAAGGTAGGGTTCTTGGACTGCTTCTGTTTTTAATCTACATAAATGATCTCCAGACTAAAATTAGACTTTTTGCAAATGACTGCATTATCTACAGGAAAGTTGAGATGAGAGTGATCACAAAATCCTTCAAATTTACGTAATTAATTGGCTGATTGGATAACAAATAATAGCATGGATATTAATGTGAGTAAACACAAATCAATCAATTTAGCAATAAGGTAAACATAAGCAAAAGAGATTACAAATTTTCTGAAAATGTCATCCCTAAATGTTATAAGCTGCATATATTTAGGTTTATTTAACCAAGGATTTAAGATGGGGGCCAAATGGGGATTTTATTGTCAAGAAATCTTTCATAATGTTGCATTGGGTAATGAGAAACCTCTACGGGAATAATAAAACAACTCAGGAGAAGGCATATCAGACTTGTAAGAACAATTTTAGAGGATATATCACAAGTATGGGAAGGTGTTATTGCAAAACTAGAGAAGGTACACATAAAGGTTGCCAGATATGTTTTGGGAAAGAACAGGTGAATGGAGAGTGTAACAGCAATGTTAAAAATACTGGGCTGGATATCTTTGAAAATGATGAGGAAAAGAAGCAGACTCTGGAATATTCCATGTGATTAAGGGAGAAAAAGATTGTGGAGAATTAAGGAAGGAAGTCAGAAATCCTAATTTTATAGGGAGAAACGATCATAAATCTGAAATGGCAAAATGAATTTTTTTCAAAAAATTAGTTTCATCAATTAATGAATTAGATATTTTTAGCAATAAAGATGTAGAGTTCCTGTGACTTTCTATCTATGACTAATTGTTTCTTAAACAAGACAACATTTTATATCATACATTCTTGAGAAAATGTCATTAGAATATTAGAACTATTCACTTCTTACAATCAATTTTGTACTTTCTATATTGTATTCATTTAGAGATACATTTTCCAAAAAACTTGACTTCTCAAAAATAATATTGTCTATCAAATTTAATTCCCATAATACATTTTTATCTAAAGCGCATACACCTAATTTTATAACTTATCATTACGATAAATAAGAAATGAATAAATTAAACTTGTCAAAACTCAACACTTGATTTAACAGCATAACACTAAAGAAAAGTAACAGAAATATTTTGAAAAATAAACTTAAAGGATAGTACTAGAAGGAGTGATTAATCAGTGACATAGTGCATAAAAACATTTCGACTAACTAGTCATGTAACATTGAAGATGCTGTGCTGGCAGCAATTAAGCGAGATGTTGAAGTAATTATAGCTGTATTCATAAAGGAATAATGATGACATCAGGCATTTGTGAGAAATAAGATTTGCATGAACAACGCAACAGAGCAAAGCACTTCATAAATGAGCAATCATTCCCTTCCCACTGTAGATCTTAGCTGACATATGGCCTATTATATAAATCGTGACTACTAAACTAATAACAAGTTACATAAGTATGAAACAAATACAGTGACCTCCAAAGATGCACACCTAAATTTCCATTCTATCCAATTTAAAATCCAATTTAATAAAATGAGCCACAAGTAATCATTACTATGTAGCAGAGAGTTACCTCAATCCCTCAGCTTGAAGAAACAGAAAAAATAAAATTTTTAAAACTCTGTGTTTCCCATTTTCTTTCCAATGCCATCTTCATTTTGAATCTATTTAATTCAATATTGATATTTTGGCTAAGTGCTGGTTATGTTATAGGTGATGAAGTACATCAAAATCAAAATTCACATCCCCAAAAATTGTATTAATCAATAAATAGTTTAAGCTCGAAAACGAACTCCAGAACTCCGGCAAACATTTACACCATTAATTGATGAAAAGATGTTCTATAATGATCAGGACTCAAATAAAGTCCACCCACACCATTCACACACTTTTATTCTTGCTGGGATGTCATCGACACCACAGCCATCCTCAGCGTCAACTGCTGATGATGTGGAAAGTTTTAATGAACTTTCAGCATTCCGTTCCATGTTATAATGAACAACGAATATATGCACTCCAAATGCTTGTTGTACTGGTGTTTGAAAATTCCGAAAGCAAAATAGGCATCATCTTGGATTGTGGCTGCTAATGTATTTGCGAATTAAGGTAAATCGAAGCTTGTAAAACTTGTCCTAAACAACCCATCATCTTGTTACCTATTAAGACATTTGATGTGAATGTCTCCTTGAATCAAATTGAAACATTACAGATGAAATGTCTTGTTGAAAAATGCCACACGGATTAAGTTTTACAATCTAACAATATTTCATTTAATCATAATTAAACAACATAATAGTCTCATTAATCTACGTGGACAACACAAAAAGACGGACTAACCTCTAGTATGGGAGGTACTCAGGTACTCTAGTATGGGAGGACTTCAGGAAACAACAAGGGGGAGCACCAGCTCATCAATTATTTTCGTCAAAAGTAAATGGTAAAACTGATCAATTTTGAGAGTTGATCCATAAAAAACTTTTCCACGATTTTATGAGAAAAATATTCAGACCATACTTTCATTGCGTGGAAATTCACGTGCTTGAATTTTGTATCATCAAATTCCACTGAGCACGTATTTTTCTGACACACAATGCTTATATTGAATGAAATATACTTAAGGGTTAATATTTTTGTGCTTTGTTTTTCAATACTTTAATTTGGCAAGTTTACAGAAATTCCGGAGATTTACTTTACTCATTGAAATAATATCCTTTCTTGTAAACACTGTAGCTAAAAAATTAGATTACTGATTATAAACTTTCAAAGGATTAACGGGTAAAACTTTCACGAAGGCATAAGTGTCATGCAGATAACTATCAAAAGAGATCATTGTACTGCACTTTCAATAAATGTCCTTTTCATTTGTTAATGGGATACACGATTTGGAAAAGTTTTTCGCTGAGATCCCCTCAATTCAACCAGATGATTGACGGCTCAAATATGACTAACTTCAACAAATTGACTTCACGATTTGGTACTTATTTCATCGAATATTTTGTGCATGCAAGCGCCTCAATTTTTTAGACAGCATGAAGGCAGGCAGACGTTACGCAGAAATTAAGAAAGAAATAAATTCTCGCGATACATAGAAATAAACAGTGATCACGGGACTAGACGAAACCTACTTTTAAAAAAGTTTATCAGGCTTTGTCACGGAGTAATTTAATATAATACCTTGATTGCACCACTTTAAGTATCTAAGAATAAGAATGGCATGACATAATCAATACGTGACAAACATTTCAAATCAGCACCGTATCGAATGTATCGCCCACAAGTATCTAAGAATCATCATTACAATACCTATTAATACATAATACCTTTGCATGTCTAAACGCAAGAGACGAATATTTTCGTTCAATCGGGAGTCTGTGTAGGATTGGAAATAATCTGTGTAAATATTTTCCACGAGTGGGTCGAAACAAAATTGCAAAACTCAAGGTGGAAATCTCAATGACACCAAATACAGAAAAACTACTAAATAAAGCAACAAAAGGCAAAATAACATAACTTACTTGTGCAATATATATGGGTACTCGCAAGGAACTGGCCCATATTCATTAATCATACTAAATGGGTGCGATGGTGCACGGTTGAATTTATTTTAGATTCACTGAATCCAAGTGCTCAACGTTAATTTGGTGCATATAAAAATATGCATACTTATGATCACCGCTACAATCCCAGAGTTCAATCTCAGTGTTTATGTTTCTTTCATCAATTTGTAAATATGACGACTCAAATTCAAGTATCCTCACACCTTTAGTAGGCCGATAACCACCCCCAAATCTTTCAACAGCATTAGACAAAATGTTAGATATGCTAGTTTTTCCGCTCTGAAAATAAATGTTTTACATAAGTATGTATCCCGAATAGTTTCCTGTAAATTTGTATGACTTACTTTAATAGGTCCCAAAACCACGATTTTACTCTTAAACATTGTTCATGAACGCAGTATATTTTTCTTTATATCCATCAAAGCTGTTTCTTCGTTTTAAATTTCTAAAGGGTGCCAACTAAGCAATGGGTTTAAGAATATACCGGTTTTTCGCCACTTTTAAGAAGTAGCCATTGATAAACAAATTAGGACACTCGAATATTGCTTTTCAATTGTTATATACTAAGTGATACCAACACAGAAAGATATACGTGTAAATTTCTCTGTGAATAAGCAAGTTTTCAATAGTATACACTTCTATCGTGTTTTTCCAGAGACAGTGAAGGCCTTAATTAAGTATAAGACTGCAGTATTATTTTCAGAACTTATTCAACAGCTCATACATTGAATCTCCCACTTGGATACTTGTTTTTCCAATTTGGTGTAGCCAGAGTATATTTACGTCAATATCTTTCCTCAAGTTGTACTTAAGGTGATGCATGTGTTGGGCCGGTGTGTGGCAAAGGAAGGCTCTTTTTATAATGATATAACAATCAGGACAAATGACAAGGGAAAGTTTCATGTTGGTGTACATGAATGTTTTGCTGACCGCCATGTGTGACATTTCGCTGCAGTGGATTAGATATTAAGTGAATCTAAGATAAATTCGTTTTGACGAATTTGTGTATGTATATTTTTTACAAATGAGGTATGTGATTTGAGCCTAGATATGCGGTAATGGGTATTCTATTCATATTTTTCAAGTATCATAAGTCTAAAGCCGTAGTTTTACAGTAATGGGACCAGGAATAACAATTTACAATTACATTGTTGCTTGGCGATGAGCAATCTTCTGCGCGTATCTTTGAATAATTATCTAGATCTGTGTAATATGGCACTTTTAAACATCAACATTTGAAAGTATGATTCATTTTTAGATGGTTATCCAAAGAGGTACTTTAGAATCGTGGAGACTGCCATCTGAAACACGCATTCCTCATCGCCATCAGTTGATTGTCACAGATGTTCCTGGGGAAAACGATACAACGGAACTCCATGCTCAGCTTCCATTCAATCACCAGGAAATTTCTCCACGTCAGATATTAAAATCAGGGTCTTTACTACATTCTAACAATGAAGCAGAAACTGGCTCTCAGGTCTGCCGAACTTTTTCTATGACACCCATGAAGAAAATAAAATTAGAGCCACAGGAGTGGGTCGAATGGGTAAGGTGTTGCTTACATTATGCAATATGATATTTTTTCCATGAGTTATTTAACATGACGTTTGGGTCTCCTATCAGTGGATGGGTACATGGTAATGGGTACATAGCTAAGAATGTGTTACAATGTTGCATTCTGTTGGCCAATTATCCTAAAAAAGGAAAATTGTTTTCAAAATTTCACTTTTGAAAGAATAAGGTAGTGAAATATCGATCAATAGTTTATTTTGAAATATAAATTCCTCTACTGGGAATACATACCTCTCTGTTAAGTAAACGGATTATAATTTTAAAATAAAATGTGCTATATATATTTATTTTGTTATTTTCATGTATATTGCGCTTTTTAAATTTAACCATTTTTTCTAGAAGAATGCATTAAACCTTAAGCAGGCCACATTGGCTGCTCTTCCAGCAAATTGTGCGGTTGGAAATGGCTCCAGTTCTTCTTTCCATGGAAAATTTATTGCTGACAAAAGTGAAAGTGGACCAATAGCAGCTGTTCGAGCACTTGACCTGCTAAGGCAAAATCTGCAAAAAGTTATAAACCAAGAAATAGATTTAGTCATTTCTAGATATCTGGAAGTAAGTAGTCCTATCACCCACAGGAAATTACATTTTCTGATATCTTGATAGATCAGAAATCACGTTTTTGTTTATACATTAGTCTGAGTAATTTTCCAAACTCAGCCATTGTGTAAAAAGTAAATAATATTTTGGAATCAACTTTATTTGATATCTCTGTTGTTAAAAGATTGTGATATCCTGTAAGTCTTATCTGGTCCAATATTCAACTCCAGATACACCATTTTCAATTTTTAGGATATTATTTATTTCTTGAAGACCACACTTCATAATTTTCAAGCTTCATTTTGTTACTGCCTAATTTGTCCTCCTTTATCTCCAAATCCACTTCTTCAAACCTCTGCCTAAGCACCTAGATGCTATAATGTCTCTAATATAATGCATCATATTCCCAATCTTTCTGCCATCTTTTTCAATCATCCTGGACTTCTCAAAAGTTCCTCAGCTGATAAATACTCGACGATATTTGAATATGGTTATGGTATTGTGGCTTCCTCGGTAGGAACTTTGAAGATCTTCCAAACCTTCAATACATCTGTAGATAAAATTAAATTCATGAAGTTTAAAAAGCTCATTGCACTGCAGACAATGCACAATTACGGCCGTTTGCATTTATAGCCCCCCAAATCTTCCACGCATTTTTCATGCAAATATTCAAAATCTGTAGTTGTAAGCAATATTTTTAGGAACTAATCAATTGGGATTAGGATAAAATCAAGTGTGACACCTTCCTATATGCTCATTCAGTGAAAAAGTTTTTAGATTAGAAGGTTAAATTATTCCTAAAATATTCAATGAGATCACAATATTAGGCCTATCCATAGCCATGCAATATGTAGAGAAAAATAGTGTACATAGGACAATGAGGCCTTCATCCCCTTTGTAGTACTCAAATTGGGACCTCACACACTTATGCCAGCGTCTCTTCCACTTTTCAAAACAATCGACGAAGTCCTTTTTCGGAATGGTCATCAGCTGCTTCGTCACATTCTCTTTTTTCTCATCTACATAAAAAATTCTGTAGTTGCAGGAGACTCGCGTCAAGCTTCAAACGATGACCCAGGTTTTCTAAAAAGGCCCTAACTCAAGATGAATCATGAGTCTACAAAACTAAAACAGAAAAGTTCAGTCTTTCCAAGAGTTGGTTGGTCAGATAAACGAGAATATAATGATGCAGCTGATGACCAATCCAAAAAAGGACTTTGCCGATTGTTTTAACAAGTGGAATAGATGCTGGGATAAGTGTATGAGGTCCCAAGGGGAATAATACCTCATTGTTCTTGGTAGGTTATTTTTCTCAAAATATTGTGTGGCTGGATAGGCTCCAGACAGACCTTGTGCATGAGTTAAGAAACTAGAGCAGATTTATGAACGGAAAGAGATTTGTGGATTTAAAAAAAATATTTCATCTTAGCATCTCAACCATTTAAATGTAAAAGAGTTCCATTGGGATATAAGTGTTTTTTTCATAGTTGCATTTCAATATAGAGCTTTAAATATAGATATGATAATAATGGAATTAAAATTGCAAAACAAATTCAAAATGTTTTTGCCTCTATTAATATAAAATAAATCTTTTAAACCATTATTTAATGAAAAATATGTAAACTGTATAGTTTCAGACCTAAATTTGTGGAAACTTTCCATATGGGAGAGAATTGATGTTCAAAACTTGTGATTTCCACATACTATTTTTGTTTGCACTGAAAATAAAAATAGTATGTCAAAATAGTTTTAAATGTCATTTAGTTAGGTTTCATCAGTCATAATAGCTTATTTTAGGTATATATGCATAGATTTTGTGAAATCCTAGTCTTAAATGAGGGAAATAAAATGGTAGACTTGGGAAAATTAAAAAAAGATGTCAACATATGATTTACTTTGTCTCTATTTCATGGTTTTATGGTAAAAGAAAATAACTCCTCTATGATGAGTGCACATTTTCCTGAGGAGATGTTCACCAGGAAGAATATCTTTGTGATAGTTTGATCGAATGCCATTTAACCCCAGAATGTATGCTCTCTTTAGGAAAAGTACAAAATGCAGCATTTTTGACATTTTCTTTTTTTTTCAGAATGGATATGTTGATGAGACAATGACTTCATTTTAGTTTACTTGAAATGAAAGGGTTGTCTTCTGTTTCTTTGGAGCTACTCTTGGCCCTGTTATCTTTTGTGGTGCCTTTGATCATCTATATTTAACTACCTGACAACATTTTGTATGTTCATCAAAGCCATATGGTTCTAGGAACCTGCTCTGACTTTATTTCAGCCCTTGTTATTGTCTGGGCCACTGGGGATTTTGTTTGCATGATTTGTAACTACTACTTTGCATAAATATCAATGGACTCTGCTTTTACTTAATGTCCTAGTACAGAATTTATTTTAGATCAAGCATATTTATCATATTACCTACTTTTTTTTAAATTCAGGTTGTGTCATTTGACTCAAGTAATGCTGAATGATGAGCTTTTAGTAATTCTATGCTTTGTAACTTTTATTTTCCCCTCTTCCAATGGAGCAATTCAAGTTTAATGTGTTTCCGGTTGACTCCTCTGGGAGGTCTGGGCAGTTCTCAACCAAAGGAAAAATTTATTTTTGCTCATCTCAAATTTTCTAAAAGTTTTCATATGCAAGCCATAGAAGTCTTTCAGGATGAGTGAACTGTCACTAAAAATACACATTCGACTGAAAAAGTAAGGTTACCAAATGATAACCCAAAGCTGCTGTGTAATAAAAGCACATGGTCCACTGTTGACCCTTTTCAAAATAAAATGTTATGAATTTATTTTTCGTTAGCTTGGCACTCGTTTGTACCATCCAACTAATTGAGCATTAAAAGTGCATATTAACATTTGTAAAGTTGAGTAAGATGTCTTTCAATGGTTTGATTATGCTTAAATGCAGTGCCATAAAAAGCTAAAATATGTGTTATTAAAAATAATAAAATTTTGCATTCCAGTCACCCATGCTTTTCCTTAAGCTAGAAACTTGCAAGAAAGGCTCCTGAAAATCTTAAAACATCTTTATTTCCCCAATTTTGTAGCAGATTTAGGACTCACTTCATCATTCTGCATAATTTTGGGCATCATACCATGTCAGGTCTCGTACAAAAGAAAATCATCCCTGACCAAATTCAATACAGTGAATTTAATATATATATATAGTGTGAAACTCTGATACACAAATCAGCTGTTGTGATGGCATCCCTGAATTCAGTGTTGTTCCTAAACTGATACATTAATGGTGGATTATTGTGGAGCCAAACTGTAATCGTTTTTAAAATATACAGCCAATGCTTGCTTGCTGAATATATCTTCATCTCTTGATGTAATGTTGATTTCTGCTACCTCTTCCTTGAGGTGGATATGTAATGAGCATTGTTACAACATCTAGCGTGGTGGGACAGCTATTATATGATTTATGTACCACACTTTCATGTTTGAAAATTTTTCTGCTTTCTTTGAAGGTCACCTGCCTTTAGTTAATATTGCCTTGGTGTCTTTCATAATCTAAAATTTCCTAATTGATGATGTTGAAGATGGGGTGTCTGGGATGTGCATGACCTGTTACTGAGCAGGAATGTGGGATTTACGTATTCATACTTTGAGAGAATTTTTAGCTTATGCATATTTTTTGCAGAAATTTTTCCAGCCTGCTGTGGAAAATATTAAAGATAACTTGGGACCAGAATCAGTAACCCAAGATATGCTCAGAAAAATGTGTCGTCAGGTTTTGGAGGAGGCAAAAATGATGTACTCTCCAATGTCAAATTCACATATAGCCTCAGAATCTCAAGCACTTTTGAAAGCAGGTCACTTAAAAGTGGAAAAGAATAGAATGCACAAGTTAAATATACCAAAAATCTCCAAGATTGAAGCGGTATGTATCCTCAGTAGTGTATAAATAATGCATGAATTGCATCTTGGGTATGCTTACTAGTAATGAGACTTTTTACTCACTGATCCCTTTCTGCAACATATGCAGTCAATGTTAAAATGCCACACAGAGGCCCCTGTGGAAAGGGATTTTCATTTTAATAAATTTTCTTTACAAGACGGTAATTCC
This sequence comes from Hetaerina titia, assembly GCA_037158775.1. Classification (NCBI taxonomy): domain Eukaryota; kingdom Metazoa; phylum Arthropoda; class Insecta; order Odonata; family Calopterygidae; genus Hetaerina; species Hetaerina titia. The sequence continues at coordinate 80,644,004 of CM073769.1, read as the reverse complement.
CGGAAGCAGCATGAATTCATCTTTGGGAAAAATGTCTGTACCAGCACAAGATGATAATTACTTGCTCATTTACATGTAAAGCCTTTAGAGGAATAAAAATTACATTTCATATTCAATCGGTTGGTGTATATTACTAGAGATTATTAGTGTCTATGGTGGTACACAATTTGCACCCACCTGCACTGATGTCCCAACAGTTGACAAAAGACTGAAAGGGTTGATGTTGATGAAAGACTGAAAGGGAAGAACCTTTATGTCTCTTGTTTTTGTTTGGGGTATTTTAACATTTTTCAGCATATACAGTCATTGCTTGGAAGATGTTTCTCCTCCCATGTCATATTTTGTGTAGTTTATGGATATTGCAAAGTGAAATAATTTTACATAATGTAAGTATGTCCAGTATCCATTAAAGGTATTATCATATTTTGGATTTTTTTAAAACTTTTAATTATCATTTCATCTCATGTTATTGACAATTGTAATGATACCCTTGGTGCAACAAGGTACCTTGCTTGAGTTATAATTTTTCATGTGACCTAGCATAGTTTGTGAACTAGAAACATTTATAATGTGAGGCAATTTCTAACAGGAAAGTGAATGAATTTGACTTAGTACTATCTGTAGTTGTGCATGTATTAATTGCATACTTACAGCAGTTGATATGGCTGTAGTAATTACAGTCATGCCTTGCTTTAAACAGGGTTTGGTACCTTAAAAGCATCTTGAAAGAGTTTTAACTTATAAGTAGGTGAATTATTACAGTAGTAGGTTTACCAATGTTACTCTCTTTTGGTTTACAGTTGCAGTTTTATGGGTTTTCCCAATTTTTTATTCTATGGCAGTGTTTTATACTTTAACAAGTTTAGCTATTGTTAGTATAAGTTTAAATTCCACTTCTATTCATGATTTTTTTTCAGAAGATATGCATTTACCATTATGGGTAATTCACCAAAGGTATAGAGTCAAAGATAGATTATGCTAAAAATGTATCCCTTGTGGATAATCAAATAGTGATGATGATGTTGCCTCTGGGCATCTCTGTGTGCCATCATGGCAGTAATCTACTTGAAGGTTAGCTTTGATAGATGAGAGTACAGCTTGCCACAAATTGTGTGTAATTCACTTTTTAGGGTTGGGGAAACAGTTTCTCTTCCTTTGTCACTATTTGGTTTCCCATGTAGTTCTGATTACAAAAAGGTTATGTCTCCTAGATATTAGATGGAATTGTCCTAAGGAATCTTTCGGAACCCTCTGGTCTGTAGATGGTTTATCCACTCAGTTACCATGCCCCCAGTACATTAATGAAAAGTGGGAATTTTTGGAGAATCATGTGCAATTTCAAGTTTCATATAAATAATTTGTAATATTTTATTTCTTATGGAATAGTTACAAATAAATTAATTTAGGAATTACTATTATTTTTATCTTCCTAGACTACTCAGTCATCCAAAAGAAAGTCACAACCCCAAAAATTAAGCAGTCCTGAGCATGAATGTGCTAAGAAGAAGCAGAAATGTTCTTCAGCAGCAGTTTGTAGTAAAGTCTCCAGCTCACCAACACCATCTGCCAAGACATCATCTGCTTCAAACTTGCATGTCATGCTTTCATCTGCTTTAAGTCAGTCCGGTAGCCAAAAGCATTCACTTCAAACTTCAGTTGCCAGCAATTCTTCTAGTGTCAATTCAAGCCAGACAGCAGTAATATGCAACTCTAGTAAATCAAAGGGGAAGGAAGTCATGCCCGCTGCTATGTTCCCTAAGTGGGATGGTGCTAAATGGGCAGCATCCAGAATCGTGTCACAAACTCTCTTTGTGATGGGAGCTAGGTAAGACATCATTATACTTTCATGAAATTAGGTTATGCACACATTAATTATTTCTCCTTTACTCCTGATTTCTAATACAAAACCCGAGGTGTCTTGTGCATTTTTGCCTTTAGTTAAATAATTCCTCTGAAGCATTTTTATGAGTGTCTCAACTCATACATGTATTGAGGTATTTATATTTAAAATAATAATCAAAAGGTGTAGTTAGCTAATGTATTAAGTATAAGATGGTATAAATTGTATCTGTTGAAGTATCAAATGTAGGTTAATAGGGTACTAATTATTTAAAAAAAAGGTGCTAGTAATTTGTCTTGTACATTTTTTACATGCTTTCTATTTGCAGGGCTAACAAAGCTCTTGGTTTCGGGCAGATGAGAGGTCGTTTGTATATAAAACATCCTGAATTGTTCAAATATTCTGGCGATCAGGAAGATAAAGAATGGCTAACCCGCAATCATTTAATGCCACCAACTGGAGGTAAAGCATATCTAATGATTGTGGAGGATATACGAGAGCTGGCTGAAACAGAGGAATACAAGTGAGTTTTAATTGAGTTTTATTATGTTTAGTGGGTGCTATTTTGTTTACTGCTGAAAGCCTTCCAATGGGACCAGTTTCACCTCAAAGGTCATAGTGCAGTGAATTTGCATTAAAGTAATAAACCATTAGCATCTAATCTCCACCAATGTAAGACACACCGGGGTAGGTGACTTATCTGAAGTAACACTTCCCACTTTGTACAGGTGTGGGTAGAAGACAGAGAGTTGGAATGAGCAGTGATAGGAAGGGATGTACACAGGGGCAGGGAATTGAGATAGGCAGGAGCCAAGGGATTGAAATCATTGATGAGCACATTACTGAATCGCAATGATAGGTCTGGTATAAGAATCTGTGAAAATAAAATAGTTAGGAATTTAAAGAATTGCATTATGTGAAGAAGCTTTTACAAAGAGTAGTGAATTGATGGCAGGGACCATAAGGAAGATGTAAAGAAAATAGTAGTAAGAGCTTTAATTTAGATTTAGTGACTTCAGGTTACAGCTTAGAAACTTGGTGATTGAAGCAAGAGGATTTGATGGCTTTTGAAATGATTGGAGGAGGATGGAAAAAAGCAAAAAGTCCAAGGTTTGGAGGGAAAATAAATATGGAAGAAATTCTAATTTTGTAAGAAAAATGGATGCAGAGCGTATTAAGTGGCAGTGGAATGTTGAACACTATGATGTTGGGTAGCTAATATGGAGGAGAGCAACTCTGAGTTACTGGATTTATCAAAAACCTAACTCAATTGGCTGACTATTCTAAAAAATATGTCAGTGAAAACTGTTGCCCAGCCTTCATCTTTGGCACACTCATCTAGATGGTACTACATTGTTACTGGCAAAGCTATTTATCACACCATTTGGGTTTGTGGTATTATTCCTGAGTTCTAAATTAAGATTACTTCAAATGATTTCCTGCATTGGGTCATTGATATGCCACTATTTATGTGTATTATATACTCTGGTAATAATGAGTTTTTCGCTTTAAGTTTTTTTTTGCGTTTTCAGGAATAATCCAAATTTGCTTTTGGATGAGATACATGGATTTGAAGTACCTGACTTCATGCTGAGGAAGATTCGTTGTTATGTAAACAGTTTAAAACTGGATGAATTTAGTATGTCCTCGGCATCTGGAAAACTAAATAATGGATCAAAAGGGAAAGTACAACAAAATCATAGCAAAAAGCTTCCACCACCTGTGATTAAAAATGTTTCCTGCCAATATGTAAGTAATAGTTGTAATTTTTTTGTTAGTTTCCATATACGTCCCAATGTAAGCTGGTGATTTTTTTTCTCAAAATATTTTATAAAACGTTCAGCTAAAGTATGAACGTGAGAAACATTGGAATTAACTTAACAAAAATTGCAATATCATTCAAATGCTGTCCTATTCTGTTGATGATATGGTAAAATCTCTATATAACGAAGCCTTGGAACCTAAAGAAGGGTTGTTCATTGTTGTTATTTTATTAAGGGTTGCGTAATCCTTCCCTGCTTGAGTGAGCCATAGTCATCAGGCTTGTATTACAAGATTGGCCACCAATTATTTGAATGTGCAATTTTTAGCAACAATTTACTCATAAAATATTTTCTATTTATCCATAATTTTTGCCATCTTTGTAATAAATTTGCCATTGTATTTGTTGGGAAGTTCACTAATTGCTTTCATCTTAATTGATTTATAAAAACTTCCAAACTGCATAAGTGGATTTTATTTGTTATGTTATTTGTTATGGAAAATACTACGCATTTTTGAGGTACATAAATGTAAGGAGTTAATATCTACTTGGGAATGAAGTCATTCTTTTAAGATTTAAAAAATATCTTTTTTTCATTCCTCCGATGAAAATACAGTGGTAATATTCTAAAATGCATTTTAGAATGAAAGTTAAAATTTACCTTAGCTGCACATTTCCTTTAATAATACATTTTACAGTCAATTATTGTTATTTCAATCCCATTTCATTTGAAATGTAATTTAATTGAAGCTGCAGTCCCTGACAAAAGTCCTAGGCTTTTGCATGCTTTTTAATATAAAAAAAACCATAAACACAGTAACCAACCCGAAAGGCGGTTTGGTAGGTGATGTTAGAGTTCACCCAGTACTAAGGCCGACAGCATGTGAAATTCGTACATCAGGGTAAGGGGGGCCAGTTCCTTTCGGCCCTTGCATAATGTTGAACTTTATAGGTTTTTCCACTGGATAATCTCATATTGCTCATAAAACTAATTCCACAAAACTCCCAGATCATTTCAGCAAAACTTCCATGCCTGGGTCAAATTCCAGTTTATCAAGAATTTTCAGTGAAATACATGAAATTGAGTTTGTTGTAAAAATATATCCAAAAACCTTAAGATGTCAATGAAAAATAAAATTGCTTCATATGAACTTATGATTTGTTTAAATTTTAATTTTAACCCATTATTTTTGTGTACTTTTATTGATAATGTTCTGCTTTATTTGCATGTCTTTTGCTTTGGGAATCCCATTTTTTATGAACCCATTGATGTCTCTCTATACAGCCATAATGCATGGAAAATAACCATGGATGTAAGAAACTATTTTACTGTCAAAAGAGGAAATGGTAAATTATTTTGGGGCAGATAAGAGATGTTTGTTTCATCTTGGAAAATGCCCAAAGAAAATATGAGTCCTAGTGTAGTGCTGACTCAACAGAGGGTTCCTTCTATAAGTAATAACGAAAGAGAATCTCACTGCAGCTTGAGAGGCAGAACAATCAACTTATTTCGTTACAATGGTAAGGAAATCAGCGGGATAATAAAGACAAAATGGAGTCATGTTTTTTGGTGACAAAGAAAAGCCATTGACAAGAAACACTTTCAATCTCCTGCATAAACATTTGTTCTACTGTCATGCATTAGGGCAGTGAATAATGATAGATGGTCATGTAAGCATTAAATTATTAACTTTACCAAGTCAATTTACTTTCTGTGTGCATAGAATGGCATATTGATTTAACTGTTCCCGTGCAAAGTCATGAGGAACTTTTATCTACTTTATTATGAATCAAGATCTTTTAAGTCCAGTTTATTTGATCTTTTGAATTTTGAGGTAATAAAATTTAATTTACTTATGTATTCGATTGTTTCATCCCTCACATGAATGGTATATAAATGGACTGCAACTTGACTAATTTGTACCTGATGGTGGCACCTAAGCGTTGAAACTAGTGGTACGAAAATAAAGAACAGTGGAGTAATACATTGTGTACATCAAATGATTTTAATTTGCTTGTTTTTTTTCTTGCTTACAATATTCAAATTAGTTGAAAAATACTTAAATGATGAGATTTGGTTTTAAAAAGGTGTATTTCATGTTTTTTTCACATTTGGACTGCACTAAGAATATGTTTTAGTGTTGTAAGTTAACCCTAGCAAGGTTTTTTGCATGCAAATTCATACAGTGGAGTCAGGGTGAGAGAGCTCATTTTATGGATGTTTATTGTACAGAAGTTTGTGGCATAGAGGTTTTTTGTGCTGACTTGTGCTAATTGGATAACATTCTACCACTCATGAATATATTGACACTATGTAACGTCTAATAAGGTTGTACATGGTCAATTTTCATTTATACAATACAACTATTTCAACTTCTTGCAATTTAACTAGCTTGTTAAAAACCTTTTTCCCCCACTCAACTGCATATGATGGATTTCTCCCTTGAGATTTGAAAGTTTGACCATCTACTTGTGGTTATGCCATAAGTTCAGGCGTAGATTCCAGACTTATCATTACTGGGAGAGGGTTTAGAGAATTTTTATAAATATTTTAGGAAATTAAACTTTTTTTTGGGCCAAGATAAAGAAGGAATTCTGTAAAATCCAAAAATTGAATAGCTAATGTTATCATGTTGTTGATTGGTTCCTGAAAAATTGTTTAAAATATTTTTTTAGGATAATAAGAAAAGGAAAGAAGAGCCAAAGAGTGCTGAAGGTGTTTCTCCAGTTAAAAGCATATTGGAGACAAAATTGCGTGGAGAGAAATCGCCTCTTGTGTCACCATCACTGGTCCAAACTTCCATCGCACCACCTCCGACTTCAAATTCTTGTACTGTGGCATCAGTGTCATCTTCCACCAATGAGAATAAGATAACACTCAAATCTTTGCTTGAAAGCAAAACAAGTCTCCTCTCTTTAGGAGATAAACAGTTGCCAGGTAAATAAAAATCACATTTTACAGATTCTATGTCCATCAACTAAGAAGCTTAAAAGAAAAGTGATATTCATATCGTTAATTGCTCCAGGTTGATCTGCCTTGGGGTGAAGTACAAATTGTGCTTGTAGTGTTTTTAATGAGTATACATATATATTTATGAAATATTTAGAATGAATTATTTATTTATTTAATAATATGAGCTTATGAGTCATTTGTCAATTTTTCCTCTGCTTACTAATAAAAAACTGTACCAATGAAAATATTTTAGTGTGAAAGGTTTAGACTAGCCACTATAATCTTTTCTTGATTTTTTTGTTTCCTTAGTGTATGCTAGTCAGAAAACCTAATGTATTATGATCACAACTGTATTAATTTGGGTCCAAAATGTCCATATTTTAATGCATTTAAAAGTGGGTAGTCATATGATCACAAAGTGACATAAGCCATGATTTGTTGTGCCTCATTTACAATTGAATTCAAATAGCAATATTCATTTATCATTACCCATATTCTGGCTCATTATAAATATATATTTTTGAAGGTACCATGCATAGTTTTTGGCTTTGCCACTACAAAGGACGTTCAGAGCAGATATTATTTATTTTTTTAGACATGGCTGTTTTCACAAATTATGCTGATACGTTTTTATGACATAATATATGAAGTCTCATGTTGTTTCAGCCATGAGCTTAATGATATAAAATTATTATATAATGTTTTCCATGTGTTTTGGTAGAGAAAATTCCTCATTTTGAGGTGAAAATAGCTATATTTTATGAAATTATTAGTTATACAAGAGAGAGTTGACATGTTTCTCTATCTGGACATGCCTCTCATGATAGATCAAAATTGGGTAATACTAAGGTGATAATTATGACTAAAAACAATGTTTAATGTATGGAAGATATTAAAAGTTGTTGTTTACATTCCAGATTTTTACATATAAGGAAATTGCAAAATGTTTATCTAAGATTCTATATTAAATTGACATATAAACAATGTTGTAAGTCATTTTTGTAGACATTTCTGTGTGTGCATATGTATACAACTTCAATAAAAATAATTTTCATAGGATATAATATTTCACTATACTATTCAGTTTTTGTGTCATTCATTGTTGAATTTATGTATTTTATTATATTGAGACCTTGAATTTATGAGCCCCAAATATACAATAATTCTTAGATTTATGTCATTTTTTAGTCTGGACAGCTCTCCGAATAAATCAATCTAATGGAACCTCAAATTTATATCCCTTTGCATTTCTAAATTTGAATCATTGTAAAATCTCACTGCTCCATCAGAATGACTGGCCTATTTTTACCGTTTTTCCCTAGGTTTTATTCATAACTCTTTTAAGTTTTATATTTATATGATGCAGAATGATTAATTAATTTTTTATTAACTGATTTGGTTAAATTATTAATTAGTAGTGGATTATTTCAATCAATGTTTACAATGGTAAATAGATTATTAATCTGCCATCTGGGTAGTCAAAACTGCACAAATTGTTAGCTATGCTTTGGTTTTAATGGCATGAGCTATTTCGGCAAATCATTTAAGACCACAGATGTTGACTGACCTCATTTAGATGTTATTTCATTTTGATATCAGTTAATATTGCATCAAATTGATCCATTGGAAAAACGAGCAAACAATGGAAATTCTGCAAGAGGTATGAACAAATAATTGGAACCATCCTTGTTGCTACAACATTTTGTGGGCCACCACCACAATTAGCCTCCAATCTTCTTTATCTGTGACTCTTCTCCTCCCTCCTTGAATTTTCCATCATCTGCTGATTTTCCATTTCATCTATAGGAGATACATTTCTGTCAACATTCTTTTAGACATCCTATCTCCCATCCTCGCTACAATACCCAACCGCTATATTCTCCAAGCTTTCAAAATCTCATGAAATCTCTTCCTATGAAGTAATCCAGCTATGCAACATATATTTTTCTCTGGTTATCATTTTTACTTGCAAGTCCATATGTTTTCCTCAGTATCCATCACCCAAATATTTCCCCCAAGTTCCCACTCCAATACTTTGCCGGCCCCGGTGGCTACATGGTAAAGTCCTCATCTGCCAGTCCAAGGGTCATGGGTTCGATTGCTGCCTGGGTGGGTTTTTTCCACCTAGGCTGGGGTGTGGTTGTATTGTTGTTACTGTTGTGTTGTCATTGTTGTCCAATGTAAAGGCCAAAAAGTGCTGTTTTCGGACCGAGAAGAATAAATAAAGTACTACACCCAAATAAAAGGATTTTTCATCTGATACCTTCTGTGTCCATACCTTGGTAACTAACCTGACCAGGGTCTTGCATGTTTTCAGCTTTGCATTTCTGATGATAAGCTGTTCTCTGAGCAGCTGCTTATTTGCAAAATATGCATGATTATCTGCCTGCTTTTTTTGTATATTTCTCTACTCGCACTGTCATTACATACCATGGATATCTAAAGCATGAGACTCCTTGAAACTTCATCCCCCTGGCTAATAAGCCTTGAGAGGCTATTTGCCTCTGATTTGATCATTCTCCTGTATTTTATCTTCCTTTGATTTAAAATGAGACCAATTTGTCTCCTTTTTTTTCCAGTAGTTCAGAAATTTGGTTAAGTTTTTTGGGAATAATTGCCATGTCATAGTGACGGCTAATACACAGATTTGACTGGATTACCCAAATATTTTTCCCTTGTGATCATTCATATTTATCTTCTAATTTTTGAGCCAGGTCAAATAGCTAAGATTTCTTAACAATGGTAGTTCTTTTGTAACTTCACAATGGCCACACAGTTCATCATGATGGTTGATAAGGCATACATTCATTGCTGCTTCATAGGCTGCCAACATGTGGCTCCTTCTGCATATATTATTTCATGGCCACTGTAACAATCTTCAATCCCAGACCTTTCATTTCGCTATCAGCTCATGAATACCAATCCTTGTCCATTTGATGCAGTCCATATATGCTTTTGTTGCTTGCTTCTTTTCTATTCCTTTCGTCAAACCTTCTAGGTTGTTAATATATAGTATATGTCCTCTTGGGTAAGGTTTTTTGAGGAAGACTACAGTGGCATCAATGTGATAAATCTTCCAACTTTTTCAGTCCACATCCCATTAATGATCTTGAGTGTCTTATTTTTAAGCACTGGGCTGTAGCTGGTCCACATAGTCAATTCTAGGTAAATGTGTACTTAAACTCTTGCCCAACAAGGCTAGCGTTAAATCAGCTGCAGTGATTAATCAAACTTCATCTTAAACACCCATCTACAGACAATATTAAAAATTCTGGATGCATGGGTTCAAGGTGGATAAATTATGATTCGAAATTTATATAGCTGTTTGTGTGTTTTAAATTCTAGATGCACTGAATTATTTAATTTTTATTGCCATTAATCACTTTGCAAGTTATTTCCAATTGCAGATACATAAAGTCTGGGGAAAGAGAAATTTTGTTTTGGTCCAATTATATGCAAAATGCACATTTGCTCTTAGAAGTTATAGCATAGTTTTCTTTATGAAAAAACAAGTAGTCTGGCTCTATGGTACTGATTTTAACTAATTATAGAGGGGTAACTTGAATAAAACAAGCTCATTCACTACTTATTTTCCACTTTTGGACACACCAAATAAATTAAAAATGAAACAGTCCCTATTTTCAATATTTTAGAAAGTTATATGTTTTGGCCAGCAAATCATTTAATGTATCTACTGAATGGGTCAGAACAATTATCTGTATGACTCCATGGCTTGGATCCCTGCCCACTTGCAAGACAATCCTCAAGTCATTGTGCTGTAATAGCTCTTCCTAATAAGTATGTTTGTCTCTCCATCATGTTTGTATGGATTTCATTGAACACACTAAATATTTCTGAGCATGCAGAATGCAAATGACACTATGTAATGTAAACTGAAAAAGTGTTAAATAATGATTTTTAAAAAATATTCCATTTTAGATGAATGTTGCAATACTTATTGGTCATATCATGTGTTAAGTTCATTCCAATGTTCATACAGTGCATCCTTTCTATTGCTTTTATGGATAATACCCACAATATCCAAATAGAATGCTGGAGACCAAACTACAGTAGAAATTCTGTGAAATAGGTACATTTTCATGTTTAGAGAAAAATAACTTTATTTTCTGTATCACTGGCTTAACATTGTTTTTTCAATGATTTTGGAAGAATTTTGAGCAGATGCTATAATACAATGCCATTGTTGAAACTTTATAATCAGAATCAATCTCCTAAAATTTTATGTTTGTTAATTGTAACATAGTGGAACGGTGAGATTTCCATTCTGGAGCAATATTGGCTGCCATCTAAATCGCTATATATATATCAATAATTTCAGTCTCTTGTTCCATAAAGATTTCCAGCGAAATTATTCCATAGCAAAATGAAATAAAGTGTTATTTAATTTCAACTTCTTTTTTTATGCAAATTTTGCCTCATGCTTCTGTTTCTTTCAGAATCTTGAGCAGTAGTGGAGAAATTAACAAACAATAATAATTTTTTCTCATTAATAAAATGATCTCAAATGAAGAAAACGAGATAACCAAGACCATAAACTTGAGTTTACAGTCTTTGCTATCTTGTTTTCATTGATTCACAACCGTAACTATGTTCATTCTATATTTACTTCAAATGAAGTATTGGAAAGAATGGCATAATAGGTAAAAAGGAGAAAAAACAGGAATCATATGTGAAATAGCATGGCATTCTCTTCTTATATAATCTTCCGTGCAGCATTATAAATATACGGTATATATGTTCATTATCAATGTAGGTTATATCCAGAGCTTTTTCTCTTGAGTTATAGTCTCGTATAAGTATTCATCAGTGATATTGAAACTGTCTATATGGGTACCATTGTCATACACCCTTTTAGGGAGGATGGAAATCCAAAACCAAATTTGTAAAAGCCTCAGAATTTCGGAAACTCAGTTTTTTTTCATGAACAGAAGTACATATTTATGTTAGTATTTCTCTTTCATAATGAAAAAGGTTCACCATCTTTCAAGTAAAATTTCCAGAGCAGAAAATAACACATTCTTACTTAGTAGAAGTAGCCAAATAAGTTTTGACTAGAGCAAACTTTTATTATATTTTTCCACATGGTAGCCTTTCTGATATGCACTACAAATTTTATCAAAGGCTCTGGAAAAAATACCACACGGGGGTTCAATATCAGAGTTCCCAACCCCTATGCTTCGCTACTCCCTGTAATTTGCTGTAGGACTGGTAGTTTGCACCTCGATGAGTACAGTGGACAGTAGGAAAGAAGAGAGATGCCATGCCACGAGTGGCTAATTCTTTCTCCATGGTGGGTTTCTGAGTTTCTCAAAATTTCTGGGATGGCTCTTAAGAATGGATTATTTTTAAATGTTGCAGGATATTAATTCATCTGTAATACAAAAGTGATTGCTATTATATTAAATATGCCTCAATCCTGTGTCTTACCTAGTGGGTAACTATTAATTCTTTATCTCTGCAGGACGATTATATTTCAATATCCTAATTCTGGAAACAAAATAAAAAATTGCGATTTTGAGAAATTAAATTTGCCTCATGAAATGTGTACGCCAAGGAAAATATCAACACAAGCTATTAGAAGTGATGAAATTTATTATGTTAAGAAGAAAATCATGAATTTTATGTACGTTTACAAAGTTTACGGTCCCGGTATTTTTTGTTTTCATTGATTCACGACCGTAGCTACGTTCCTTGTATATTTAAATGAATTTTATGTTATAAGGCACTGCTGGACACACATTGGCATCATAATTTTTCCTGCTTTGGCTTCAGCTTTCCTTTTGTGAGTGGCTATACATTTGGGCTGACAAGTACACGTACATTAGAGGAAATATTATTATATAAAGTAATTATTGATGCAATAATTAATGCATCAGTCTCCTTTTTCTAAAAAGCATTTATGTTTGATTATTTTTCATTACGATTATTTACTGACCCTTCAGTTGTGTGTTTTTACTGAAAACATATCAACAGCTTGCAATGGATGACAACTTTTTTATTTTTTGTGGAACCAAACAAATCTTTTCCAAAGAAGACATACCTCTTCTTTTTTATACAAATGGGGAAAAATTTTATTTAGTGGCGTAGAGTGAAATGAAATAAGCCTCTTGAAACTCATTTTAACAGATTAATAAATGGTTAGATAATTCAGAAGTGACAGTTTCATTAGTAAGCATCTGAATCATGTGTTATTTGGTGATCAAGGATTACTAAAATTCTATCTTCATAACAAATGGTTGAAATAATGCAATTATAAACCATAGTAGGAATTGTCTGGAATATAAACTTTCCCAAGGAAATGAAATGACATACTTTCCCTCTCCCCTAAATCATCATGTATATTTAAATGACAAACCCTTATTTTAGTGTGTTTTACTGGGAAAAACTTCTTATTATACCTTAGGTCCCTGACTTGACCAGTGATTCCCTATATTATGTCATATCATGAAGATTGCTACATAAGTCACTGAAATAATCAGTCTAGTTAGTTAAATTGCAATGATTGCAAGTGGGTACATGAGAGACAATGAATACCAAAATGACTAGTGCATTTGTGACACAGTGGAAGGGGGTTTATTGATCTATATCCTGAGGGGACTAATGCCTGCATAGGGAGAAATGCTGAAGAAGTTATGAAAATGTAGCACTCGTAGATTCAGTCAACTTTTACAATGCTGATCAAATTCCATTGCATTATCAGGGTACAGAGTTAGTAAAACGAAAGCTAATGGTGAGAGGAGCATTAGTCAGAATTAAAAGAAAATTTTAATCGTAAAATACCTATTGAACTTCGATGTAGATTTTAGTCTTAATTTGCTATGCTTTTTTTACTTGGAGTGAAAATCTTTTAATCCTTAGTGGTGTTTTATGAGTAAACCACCAATGATTTGTGTGTGCAATGTAGATTGGGGTAAAAGATACCCCACCTATTCATTGGCTGATGGTAGTCCCCTCCCTGCTATTCTAGCACCTCTGATGGATTTAAAAAAAAACCCTTCAAGTATCTCTGAAGAATTTGCTCACAGCGTAATATTTTTCTCCTTTTCATACAAAAAATTTTAGGCCAGCAGACTCATTCACCATTTTTTTTAAAATTATGTTACTAACCAAAGTGGTTATGATATTCCCTGTGAATTAATATAACTTATTTTCCTTTAACATCTACAGTTCATTATAATGTATACGATTTAAAGTTTCATAGCTTTAAATTCATGTAGTGAGTCTGTAAAAATGCTGTTTGTAAGGAAGGACTATGGAAAATTGAATTTTCATACAGCAACAAATTTGCTGTTTGTTATTTCTTATATTTGAGCAAATAAAAGAGAAACCCAATTGCAATTTTTAAATCCTTACGCTAATTTTTCTTATAACGAGATATAAAACCCAAATGTTGGCTTGATAGGCAATGGTAAAGGTTACCCAATACCAAGTCCAGTAGTGTGTGGAATTTGCACATAAGGGCTAGTTCCTTTCCCTGTGCTATCTATGGTTTCCCAAGAAGATCTGGTTCCTGTAAAATCACACAGTTTGGGTTAAGCTGAGGGTGCACAGAAGCATCCTCAGGAATCAAACCTGGGTCCTCTAGTCAGTAGCCCAACCCATAGGACTTGTATAATCAGATATATTTACCTTACTTGTATAATCAGATATATAGGTAAAAAAATATGTTCTGTGTTGTCATGACATTGATTTTAACAATTTTTCTGATTTTATATGATTCCAGGCATTTGTGTAGATGCATTTGATGCTCAGATTGGTAAATCCTAGAATATGTATCTAAAATATTTGGTGATTTACTAAAATTGGCATGTCATGGTGATGTGAATCCGATAGTGTTGCTTATGGTTCTTGTTTTCACCATTGTTTTTCGAAACTGTTGGAGATGCTAATTTGTAATGAGTGTTTTAGTCTTTAAAGTGATACCTAGTTTTGGTGGTGTGGCTCCTCCACCACATGTCATATAATCCTCAAATTTCCGACCCATGTGATGTCTTTCATCACAGTGTTGATCCATCTCGTATTACCGGGGGTGAAGTTCATGCAAAGTAATCTAAAACACTCCAATACCTCACACTGTAGTAAAATGCTCACACACTGTCTGAAGTTTGATGAATAAAGTGACATTTCATTGTTTTTGTTTGAAAGCCATAATTGAAACTACAAGGGAATCATTAATGATGCAGCTTTATATGAAGGAGTCTATGTATTATTATTTACATAAAAGATGTTAAAACCCATTGCATATATAGGCATAATGTTTGAAGTGATAACTACTTATCTGCCATTTGCATGATCCATATCCATTGTTGTGATGGGCATATCACTGTCACTGATATTTTCATCGTTTTCAAAGCTTTCATCTTTGGTTTTCATTCTTAAATAGGTTTCACATGGGGGAAAATCACTCACATCTACTTCCCCATGCTCAGGTGTTCTTCTAGCTGTATTTTCTCTTATTTATTGATCTGCTATCTTGGTGAAGTGCATAAATATTTAGTATAGTTTATGGCAAGTGGAAAGACACCTGTGTTCTAGTTTATACCAGAAAAAGCCAGAATTGAAATTTCTTTTTTGGAAGGATAGGAAATGAAAGGTGGCATGTTTGATAGAGCATTCAATTATGGACTGGAGGGTCCCTGTTTCAAATCCATGGTGATGTCTTGGATCAGTCCATCCTAAAATCTTAAGCAGTAAAACAATCTGGTCACTCACATATAAATTAATGAGAAACCGAATGGTGGTACAAGGAAGGAACTAGCCCCTCAACTGTGTTGTATGAACGTCAAGCATCTTGGTGTGATGGTCTCTACGACCATGTACCAAATCATACTTCAGGTTATTTCCTGTGGGTGATTGGAGGAATGTTAAGAATGGAAATATATGGGGAAGCAAAAAATCATGCTAAAAAGGTTAGGCATAGCTGGAACACAAAAGTTGTAAGAAGATCACCCAGTGACTGTTTGCTTGATGGGCTCTACATTACATGGGATTTGCAAAACTATGGATCTAGTTTTCCTTCTGGGGCTTTTATTTAAATTACACCTCTTGTATAAACTTGACTTTCCTGAAACAATCCATGTGCCTAACTTAAACATTACCAAAGTGATACTACTCTACTCAGAGAATCCAGTCTTGGATTTCAAAAACTTAGATCCTCTCAGTTCAGGTTCCAGAGGCATAGATATCACAGCAGTTGTTTTTGGATCCATCATATACATGGTATACTTTCATCTCCTTGAGCATGGTTTAGGTGAAAGTAGTAGTGCCAAGTTTAGGTGAAGTTAGTAGTGCCATTCAAGTTTACGGTCCCAGTATTTTTTGTTTACATGGTTTAGGTGCTAAATTCTGGTGTTCGTCCCCTGAGGAGAAAATATGAACGATGCCCATATTTTTACATTTGGACACACATAAATTCAAGAGCACATTGCCATTTCTGAATTGATGTAATATTATGATACAAAACCTGACATCTTTAAAGTTAATATTTCTGTGTTTCACCGACCTTTACTATTCCTATGCCTTCACACTGAGAATTGAAATTAAATCGTGATTTTGACATTTACCAGTGGATGGTTGGATTTGGTGGAAGTATCATTATAATGATAAAGGTAATTTTTACTGTAATAATTGATCAAAGCAGCTGCGGATGCGGGGTGAAATTGTTTCATATTCAGTGTACTATGCAGGGCAAAGTGAAACACGTGTACCAGGCCCCAAGTGGAGAGATTATTTATCTGCGTATACTCTTAGCACATACACGAGTAAAACTCAGGCAATGCTTATTTCTGGAATTTTGCATTTATTATTCCAAAGCCGGGTGAACTCCGAGAATGGAAGCTTTAATATCGTCATATCAGCAACTGACTAATGAACTTTTTTTGCCTTGTGTTCTCAAATGCGCACAATATTTTTTCATTCACCACCTTCCGAAGAGGAATTTTGGTCTAGATTATTGGATCAGGTGAATGGTGCAGTACACTACACAATGTAATTCAATGATGGAGTCAATATTATTCCCTTCTTTTCGTGTACAAGGTGACGGGTTCATTCAGTTCCAATCAAAGAATTTTCTAACTGGAAAAGAATTCGGTACTTATTAATTCTACATTACGAATCTCGACCCTGGCACGACAGCTGAAGAGAGGAGAATCAGAGACATGATTGTAGTCGGCGTTAGGTAAAGGAGCTAAATTCCAATCATACCATGTATTTATGCACCTTCAAAGCAAAGCTATGCTGTAAATCGGACCAATGCAATCTTCGGAAAATTTTAATTCCCCACCTTAATGAGGAAATGTTTCAATAGGGCTGAACTCAAAAAATAGCATTTTCATTTTGGCATCACATGCTAAAAAATCAAACTTTTCAAAATCCCATTAAAAAAATTTCTTTTAATTTTTTACCAATGTAGGGATTCCATAAAGTAATATCTTACGTTTATTTTTTTTTGGACATCAAATTTTTCCTGCTGCATGAAATGTAGTTCCATTGAAAAATCTCGTTGTTCTGTAACCATTGTTTAGCAGCTACGATTACGGAACATAATAGAGCATCATGCAGAATAGAGCAGAATGTAGGCATATTCCAGCTATCGCCCAAAACTTTAGCTTCATGCGAAATATTCAAAGGAAGGTTTATTTTGGGGTTTCAGAAAATTGCCTTGAAATCATTACAAAAGCCGCTCTCTATATTTTGAAAAATTATCAAAAAAGAAAATGATGTAAATAAGTACTTAATGCGCGCATGATGAGTTTTCCTTCCTTCTTTCGTCTGTGTACGGGTCTCGTTAAGGAAAACAAATTTTGTCGACGATTCGACAATGTTATCTTGCAGTCGAACGTTCGACTTTTTACACCCCACTCTCGTGCTCTCCTTAAATGGAGATAATTTTAAACGTCTCTGACGTGGATGTGATTCACATCAACAATAAATGTCTCTTCAACTTCAGACATCCGGCTTTCCTCTTCCCACATCTTCCATCGGTAACTCCTGCCTCGTGGCCACTGAGCCGAAAGGAAGCTCGCCGCCGTTCCTTTCCTCCGCGACGGCATTCTCTATCTCCCTCAACCCCGAGAGGTCCCCATCAACCTCCAATTCACCGTCCGAGTAATTTACTTGCTTATCCTTATCCCTGGACCTCGTCTTCTGGCACAGTTGCAGATTCGGCCCCTCGATGAAGCCCCGCTCTATTTCGCTCAAATTCTTGCCCTGCGTCTCAGGCAGCAAAAGGGTCACGAATATCGTCCCGAGCAAGGAGAATACGCCAAAAACGAAAAAGGCCCCGGAGGCACCGAAGGACGCCGCCATTTCTGGGTACGCTTTGATGATTCCGAAACTCCAGAGGTACGTCAGCGAAGAGGTAACGCCGCTCGCCGGCCCGCGAACGCTGTTGGGGAACACTTCACCCATCATTGCCCAAGGAATGGTTAGAAATCCAATCGTCCCCAAGGCAATGTAGCCAAAAAGGGCGATCGTGGGCAGCCACGCCTCCGCCGGAATACCCAAACCCCCCTCCGCCGGACTCTCCGTCGCATTGAACTTCACATCTGAAATAGTCATAAAGATTTGGTCACTATGCGGTCTCGTTACACTCACGGTCCATCGCTCATTCTCACTGGCGGCCACATTCCCTTAAAAATATTTCCTTTTAAATTAATAAATAAATATATATATATATATAAATATATATTTGTATGTATATATATATATATATATATATATATTCATTCACATAGAAATATAGATAAGGAAATGGGAAAGGAACACACAAAGGACGAACACAAGAGAGGTGGGGAAGGCGGATTTTAGCAGATCACAAAAGTAAAAATATTTTCCTTTTTCCACGCCATATGGCGGGATTTCGTGCTTGAATATACATATATATTTACGTTTGTGATCTGCTCAAAACCGCCTTCCCCACCTTTCCTGTGTTCGTCTTTAATGTGTTTTCCTATCCCCTTTCCTTATATATATATATATATATATATATATATATATATATATATATATATATATATATATATACAATGTAAATGAACTAGTCGACAGAAAAACAGAAACACATAAAAGAGGGACTCACTGGGTCTCGAATTTTCGGTGGTGCAACCACCTTTCTCAAGAGGAGTTAGGAACAGAACTGGAACCGAACAGTTCTGTTCCCAACTCCTCTTGAGAAAGGTGGTTGCACCACCGAAAATTCGAGACCCAGTGAGTCCCTCTTTTATGTGTTTCTGTGTTTGTGTCGACTAGTCCATTTATATTATTGTGCACGTCCGTGGGATTTTCAAAAAAGTGACAATATATATATATATATATATATATATATATATATAATGTGTGTATATATATATATATACACACACACATTAGGACTGTGAGATGGAAAGAGAGCGAGGATTACTGGAGCAATAGGTGTAGAGTAATATGCAACGCAACGGATGGGAGAGAATCAGCGAGAATTTGCTATAATATGGAACACATAGGTTGGATGGAGCGTAGTAAACATTGAGTAAGCGACTAGTTTTAGAATACAATTAGCACAGACATGGACTCAACGAACTGGGTTATTGCTCAAGTCTAAATCCACTAAGAATCATAGAGAGGAAGAAGTCGACATGGTATGCAATCAATTAGAGAATATAAATGCAGGTGTTCTTAGAAGGAAACATTTGATAGTGATGGAGGATTGGCACGCGACTGTTGACAAAGAAAGAGTTGGTGGTGAGTTAGGGGACTATGATTAAGGATCAAGGAATGACGGCAGGGAAAAATCAATAATTCTACCGGAGAATCATAACGAGTTGGTTTAAACACCACAATAGGTATAGACATGCGCGGAAAATGCTTAGGTATTCAGAAAGATAAAAAAATTAAGGACGGCATGATTATTCGCATTTTCCCTGTAGCGGATGGAGATTCGGTTCATAATTTATTGCCAATTTAAGTGTAACGTCAAATCCAACATGATCATACAAGGAAGTCTATTGAGGAAATACAATTTGGAAGCATTAACCGGAAAAGCTAGAAAGGGTTTTAGGGAAAATAATGGGTGATGACCCAGAGCTGGATATTATAGAAGAAAAATGAGAGCAAATGAAAAAATTAACATCGAAATCCATGTGGAGGACTACAGAATAATAAGTTTGATTTCGCGCGCAGCTAAATTGGCACCAAGGATCATCATAAGAGGATAGAGAGCAGGGCAAATAATTATTTAGGAGATGATCAGTGTGAGTGAGCGAGGGGCACGCGTGATGCCATTGCAGTGATGGGATCACTAATAGTGAGGAAAACAACCGCGTACAAAAGCCCAGCCTTTCCAATAGTCGGTTGACGAGATAAAAGAGAATGAGGCGAGGCAGCTGATGACCACTCCGGAACAAAAGTGGAAGAGACTCTGGCAAAAGTGCGTGAGGTCTCAAGGGGAGTACTTTGAAGGGGACTAAGGCCTCATTGTTCCAGGTAGGCCATTTTCCTCAAAATATTGAATGGCCGGATCCTTTCCGGACAGACCTCGCATTTACGTGCTCAACGTAGTTTGGTCGAGTTGCTTTAGTACGCCCAAGCCTGATGAAACAAATGCTATCATTTTTCGCATGTTAAGATTAAAATAATGTCTCATGGAATTCATGTGTGAAGTTTCCTGAATTGGTCTAATGGCGCATTTGTGAATTAGCCAAATACACTCTCAGGGTATTAATATTGTCCGCCATTTTATCCTGATCGAGTTAGGTAGGAATTAATATAGCATTTTTGCTATTTTTGCATGCGTATTTTATACGGGTTTCCTATTCGTGAGCAGATACTGGTACCTACTATATTGCCAAGTTCTTACCTGCAGATAAGAGGGTCTCCTCGAAAGGAGTTCCGGGGGTCTTCGTATGGGTAGTCACGTGTATCGCCACGGCGGCTAAGCATACGGTCATGCCGGCTCCAGATATGATGGACGGTGCTCGGCGCCCCCACTTCCTCATCCCGAGGCTGACGCTAATGGAGGCGATGAGGCGCACCAGGCCAATGAAGACCGTGGCAATGAATGGGTCGATTCCGGTGACGCCGGACTCGATGACGATATCGACTGCATAGTACATGACTACGAACATCCCGGCAAACTGCTGGAAGACGAAGAATCCGTTGAGGATGAGGAAGGGCTTGTAGACTTCCGGTCGAAGAAGGGCCGCTAGGAAGGAACTGGATCTAGTTGCAAAGGACGTGGATATCGTGGAAGAGCGACGGCGCCGATTGACCTGTGCCTTCTTAGCTGCTGCTTCTAGTGCCTGCGAGAACTCTGCTTCGGCCATGGCAACATGGCCTGCACGGTAGAAGATGAGAGCCTGCCTCGCCTTCTCCACCTTCCCTTTCGTGAGCAGCCAAATGGGAGACTCCGGCACGGTCATGAGCATTATGACGGACAAAATTGGGAAGATTACACTAATGCCGGCTACGATTCGCCAAGGAAGGAATGCCCCGAGGATGTAAACTATGACGTTACCCATGGCGATGGCCACTGAGTTCCAGCACATCAGCATCCCTCGTAGTTTAGGTTTCGCTACCTCACTTATCAACACAGGAGATGGGGAGGATGCCATCCCGGTGGCCAGACCAGTCAACACACGTCCGGCAATTAGCTGTGAATGGAGGAGAATTATTTATTATTATAAAGTAATCTGCCGGTTAAGGTAGGTTTTGGATGGACACAATTACCAAATAAAAATTTTGTGGCTCCTAACAAAACACAATCCAGCACCATTCCTTCTCATCACATTCCAGCTCACATTCCTTCCATCTCTCTTGAATATTTTCTGTTTCAACTATTACCTTACTCGACCTATGTCTAACTGTTAGCAAAAATCTTCCCTTATTACTTCCCGTAAGTGATTTTACTTTGCTGTATAGCGCACTAATTTCACTCTTCCTCTGCAAACTATCCATATCTTTGCACTGCGTCTTCCACCATGCTTCTTTTGCTTTATTTGTTGCCCGTCTCAAATTATTACTTAACTCTTTGTACTTCATTTTGCCCAACTCTGTGTTTATATTCTTCCATTTTATTCTCTCGTCCATCTTTGTAATCATCTCATCCGTGACCCATGGTTTCCTTGTCCTTTTCCCATTTAAGTTTCCTATAGTTTACTTCCCTAGTAGATATCCCTTTCTTGATGCATTCCCGTTTTTCTTCGATAGTACTCAGCTCTTTACCGTCATCCATGATTTCCTCTACAGCCTGCTGAGGCTCCTTCCTTCTCAATGCATTTAATTCTTCTACATTCCGTTTCTAAGCCTTAGTTTAATCTTTTTTTAACGGACGCTCCATTTTATAACAACTAAATTGTGGTCAGAGTCCGCATCCGCTCCCGGGAAGCTGTGCGAATTGATCACACCGTTCCTAAACCTATGCCTAACCAGAATATAATCTAAATGAAACCTTTGGCAATTAATCCAACTTCGTGAGGATCCCATATACTTGCAGCATATTCTAAATGAGATCTAACCAACGACAGACAACTTTTCTCTTTGATATTTTCACACATTTACTTGGTGCTTTTCTAATAAATCCTAATTTTTTGTTAGCTTGTCCACACATTGTCCGTATATCCTTAAATCAGGAGAGATCAAGATTGAGGGTAACGCCTTAAGTATTTAATCGAGTCTACAAATTCCATCTCGGTGTTCCCAATGCAGTAGGCGTTCGGGAGGGAATTGCTCTTTTTCCAAAAATGTATGACTACGCACTTTTTTAAGTTTAATTTTAATTGCCTAGTGTCGCACCAGCATTGTAAAGTTTACATTAAGTGGGTTAGAATACTGTTTACACTAAGACTGACGGTGTGATTTTTAGGTGAACTGGAAAACTGACAAGCTCACTGTATTTATGCTGTAAAGTTGATAGGATTACAATGTGAAGGCATTTCTTCTATAGACACCACCAGGGCATTCCAATAGGAAGTACCTAAAATACTGTTCAGAAACATTACTTTAGAGAGTTGCTGTGGATTAAAAGGAACAGGTTCAACTGCTGAGTGATGCCAATTGGAAAATTAACGTCAATATGCATTTACAAGCGTCTTAATTTTATCCAAAGTTTTTATTTCATCATTTGTTGGCATCCAATGGCCCAAATAAAACACATCTTTCGTCTTTGGTATAAGTAATCACATTTTCTTTGCGTTGAAAATTGGTCCAAAAGATAAGAAACTCGTAAGTTCCTAAAGTTCAAAGTATTATACTTATAAATGGTCTTAGACCTTAATATCTGAGGATTTTTTTACGTAATACACGAAGAGAAATATGTATCTACTTTAACCCATTGTTCTCTCTTCCCTCGGATTTTCTTGCTCTGTTTCGGATATCTGGTGCCCGGTTGCTCCCCTTCCCTTTCGGTGGTTCGCGAGGCGACACGCGTATGTGGAAGTAGTGAAGTAGAAATAGAATTACTATTGTACTTGCAACGGTTTGCGTGATAATGTATAGATACATGTAGAGATCTCAGAAAGATAAAAATTTGGCGGCAATATTTGATCTATCCTGTCCACTAAAAAATTCACACTCCGTTGCACGTAGCTAAATGCACAAATACAATATTGGAACTGATTGCTGGGAATTTGAGCCAAATAATTGAAAATAAGACGCCTGCCGGTCATACTACTAGTCTTTTACTTTCACAAAACTTTCGAAGGTGTCATGATTTTTTGGCACGGTGAAAACACTCGTCAAAAAGATACCTCTGGGTACTAATTGTCTTGTACAATCAAGTCATGTGCCAAAATGGAATATAATTTTTCGGTCAAAAATGTTCAACTTCGACATAATGTGGGGCGCGGTGTTTCTAAAATGACTTGGGGAACTATAATCTACATTAGAGTATCAGAAACTGTCCAAGAAACATCCCGTTTTAATGGCATATATTTTTCTAGTAATGTTGGAAATAAAGAACATTTTGGTTTTTGAATATCATGCACCGTTCGCTAATCGTCTCATTTCCAAGTGACCGATCCGACAGATTATTCAAAGGTAACCTCATTAATCGACCCTCATGGTGATGGAGGGTCGACGGGTGAGGAAGGAGTTCAATTCGTACGGTGCCTTTAGAAGTGAAAAAGGCAATCATCACGGCGAGGGGATCACACTCTTCCCGTCCCCCACCTTTGATTTCACCGAAAAAATCTGGTACGCAAAAATCTTACAATTCGGGTGATGCTGAGGGTGTCCAGAGTCACCCGACTTTGAACCCGGACACCTAAGTCAGTACCCAAGTACACATTTTACTATAGTGGCTACTACCAATACATTCATAAGGTTACAATAAATTTTGAAGTTATTCAAACACCGAGATAATGATTACCTGAGCCATTGGTCCAGGTCCACCGCCGAGCGGAAAATTTTTGCCTTCGCTTTTGGGGACAAAAGCAATCAACAGCCATCCCAAGACGCAAGGAACGTTGACAGCGATGAGAGCACCCCTCCTCCCCAATCGTTCACAGAGGACACCAGCCAAGAGACATCCGATGGGGGCTGCAGCGGAGACTGAGCTCGCTACGAATCAATATAGATAGAGTTGATCAGAAGAGACAAGGGTTACATGGAAGACACAACGGCGATAGGGAAGGCTAAAGAAGTTCAGTATTGATCAAAGTGTATTTTCCTCTTCTTCCGATCCATACAGTACTTTTTAAAAAATTCGCTTTTTGATATTAAGTTTCCAAATATTGTTCATCCATACTGTCAAAATGCCTTTTACGATCTTGAAGTGAGATCAGTTAACACAACTAAACACTGACCTGAGAATTTTATGACTAAAATCAATGTATCCGCTCCAACTGACAAGTCAAACAAATCAACAATACTTACACTTCAGCAGTGATCACCCGTCACACTTAAAACGTTCCATTCATTCATTCTACCTCTATCCGCTGTCATCGCATTTTTAACAACGCTCTTTTCTTCAAGAAGAACAATCACAACTCAGACTATTCCCTCATAAAACTTGGATACCAAGGAAAATATCGAATAATAAAACCTTGCGCAACTGTACAGTGCGTCCTCCGCTTCATTCAAAAAATGTCAACTTTATGACAACCTTTACTCTTTGTACCCGTAAAATTAGAAAAAAAGTAAAGAAGTCTACCTTAAAGGGAGACTACCAGTATCATAAAAAACTTTAAAATTAACATCAGACCTTTCTAAATGTTCATTCGTGCCCTTTAGACGATATTCGACCTCGTTCAAGAATTAAAGAAGGTCAGTCATCCGTTTAACAACTTTACAACCTCTCACGATTGAAATGTATCCTTCGCCCAGCGAACTCTTTTCCTGCACTCAAGTCTCATTATAACATTGCCAACGCCCCATACAGGTAAAATAATATAATACTCGTATATTGCTTTTCCTCCAGCTTCCGCCTGGCCTTCTACTTGGGTAAATGCATCGCCTCTCCCTCTATCTGCATATATAACCATTTCATTCCACCATACTCTCTATCTTCGTCTTCATCCCCTCAATTACCTGTTCCCACCGTCAAGGATTCGATAAATGCTTTACTCTCTCCATAATCAAAGCAATTCCAAGTATCCATTGAGGCTAAGCCCCGAGAGATGGCCAAAACCTGTCCCTCCATGCATTTGAAATTCTCGGGACCAACAGAGTTCACACATCATACACTCTTCTCTCCCATCTCCGCAACCATAAATACCCCTTCATTCCCTTGTTTCCTTCTCGTTTCTCTTATCATGCCTGAAATCAGTACCATTTAGACCTCTGAGAAAGCCAGCTCGTGTCTAAGAAAAAACTGACGAAACATCAAGCGTTACGTGTGTCCTTTCTTTTGTTCTATGTTTGATATTAGTCTTTTCTATAGATTATGTATATGCTGATGAATGAACACTACTAATTATATATATATATATATATATATATATATATATATATATGCGGGTCGCAGTGGTCTAGTGGTTAGAGCGTTGGACTACTGACCGGAGGGTCCCGGGTTCGATTCCCGGGCAAGGCACTTTGGGCACCTGCAGCTCCACCCAAGCTAGTTGATTTTTCGGGTACCAGATCTTCCTGGGAAAACCATAACCGGCACAGGGAAAGGAACTGGCCCCCCTACCCTGATGTGTGAATATTCACACGCCGTCGGGCCTTGGTACATGGGTGAGCTCTACCACCACCTACTAAACGACCTGCGGTTGATTACTGTGTTTATGGTTTATATATATATATATATTTACACATTTTTATACATATGTACATTCAAACACGAAAACCCGCCATTCGGCGAATAAATACTTATTATTTCACACATAGACATATAAAAAAACCATAAACACAGTAATCAACCCGAAGGTCGGTTTAGTAGGTGATGGTAGAGCTCACCCATGTACCAAGCCCGACGGCGTGTGAATATTCACACATCAGGGTAGGGGGGCCAGTTCCTTTCCCTGTGCCGGTTATGGTTTCCCAGGAAGACCTGGTACCCGAAAAATCAACTAGCTTGGGTGGAGCTGCAGGTGCCCAAAGTGCCTTGCCCGACATAGACATATACACATAAATATGCATATATGTACACATATATACATATATATATATATATATATATTTCTATATATATTTCTATAACATTTGGACGGCACAATAGAACACAGAATAAAATAGATAACACGCAAAAGGGCACACAGATTGTAGATTGTTTAAGCTTTCGGCCTACTCCGAGGCCTTCTCCAGGTCAGACAGTCTGACCTGAATACATATATATTTCTATATATATATATATATATATATATATATATATATATATATATATATATATATCGCAAAAGAAACTATAGGAACTGTTAACGGGAAATAGACAAGGAAACCATGGATCACTGATGAGATGATTACAAAGATGGATGAGAGAATTAAATGGAAGAATGCAAACACAGAGTTAGGCAAAATGAATTACAGTTTACATTATTTATATTTCTGCCAACGAAATTCCTGCGAGACTACTGAAATGTTTAGGAAAATATGGGGGGGGGAGACTCCATATTTACTGATTCATAGTACCTATGAGGAAGGAATCTGGCCGGAAGATTTTGTGAGATCAGTGATAGTTCCTATTCCGAAAAAGGTAAAAGCGACATCATGTAAGGACAATAGTTTGATATTCCACGCAGCTAAAGTTGTTCTCAGGATCATCAACAAAAGGATAGAGAGTAAGGCAAATGATTACTTAGGGGATGATCAGTTTGGATTTAGGAAGGGGAGAGGTACGCGTGATGCCATTGCAGTAATGAGATCACTAATCGAGAGGAATATAGAATACGATCAGGACGTATTTGCCTGTTTCGTAGATTTCGAAAAACCTTTGATAGAGTGAATTGGGAAAAACTAGATATATCGATATGTTGCCGAAAATAGCAATAGATTGGATGGACAGGAGGCTAATCCGCAACCTGTACATGTCTCAGACAGCTCTGGTGCGAGTTGGGAACGGAGAGTCCGGATGAGCAGTATTAGGAAGAGATGTAAGGCAGGGTTGCCCATTATCACCGGTGCTGTTCAACGTATATGTGGAGAAAATGATTAAAGAGGTATGGGAAGAACTGGAGGTAGGAATGAAAGTCGTAGGGAAATTCGTAAAATCAGTTAGGTTTGCTGATGATCCAGCTGTAGTTTGTCTGTCAGCCAAGGGGTTTGCAAGCATTGTTGAGTGAATTGGAGGTTCAGTGCGATAGATACGGGATGACATATTTACAAATCTAGCTCCTCGAGAGATCTACCTAATTTGATAATCAATTCAACTCCATGAGGATCTCATATACTAACAGCATTCTAAATTAGGCTTAGTTACTAAAAGATAACATCGCCCTTTAATCATCCAGCCATATATCCCCAATACTCTTCTTAATCCTAATTTTTTTGCTAGCTTGTCCGTATAGTCCCCATATACTTGTATATTTCACTCAGGAAAGGTGGTGAGTAAAGATAATGCACAAGTATCTAATCAAGCCTGCATTTTCTATTTCGGTATTTTTGATGCAGGAGACGTTTCGGAGAGAACTACTCCTATTCCAAAAATCCATCACCTCTCACTTGTAATTGTGAAATCCCCGTCTTGCACGAGTAAAATGCTACCTGACAATTAGTGACTGCATTGAATGTGAGTTCGCCCTTTATAATGGGATTCCTTATTTGTCTTCTTGGTTGAGTCAGTGGCGTAATATTACTCATAGTATGATATTCATAGCCTGTATAACTGATGCTACATCATTGGCGTCCTATCGCCTCCATTCCATGTGCCCTGTCGTTGGGTCGACGGGTGCCATACTAGTATGTGGAAATAGTGGAGTGGAAGTAGAATGCTGGGGGTGAACATGCACGCTCAATCGCCTGGTTGCCAAGATCGCCAAGCAATACGTGCAACGCAGCAGTCAACCACGTGAAAACCATCAAACCGATTTGTTGACACTGCAAGCATAGACATAGCCTCAGTGTCCTATCTCACTTCGAGTCCTTATTACCAGCCGAGTCATTGCAAAGTCAACGCCGTATATCCTAGTTTCGTTGTTCGTCAGTAAATCCAAGAAAACGCAACTGTTATACCGTGTTAGAACTATCTGACCACACTAGGGTGGAAAACTATTTTTCTTTTTTCATTCTAAGTAGCCTAGCGTGTTGTCATAATTTCATCTATCCTTAGTTATTGTCCTTATTGCTATTGACAGGCTCCCTCGTATGCGTAGAGAACTATATCTCACATAGATAACGTAATGAATGTACCTGTAGGTATCATGATCTATATTATTTGAAGTGTTTTGTAAATGCATATTATAACTAAAAATTTACTTTTTTATGTGCATTAGTGGTGTTTAATCACTCTCTGCCACTCATCCTAGCGGTGGCCGGCAGGGTACTATCTAGATGTAGATGATTACGAGATCGTTTCAACGGTAGGGTGAGTGCCCTCGCAGCGTTGGATGAGAGATGAACTAAGGATATGATCCCTACTTTCCTATTCCTCGGAATACCTAAGAAATAATTTTAGAAGTTTCCTGAACCGACCATTATTTTCAGCTACAATATTTGCTTATTTTGCAATATTTGAGAACGCTTAATATATTCTAGTAAAATATAGCCTCTCTAACTAACTCTAACAAAAAATCTATCCAAAAAAGGGTAACATGTAGTAAGCATTAATTAAAATTAGCAATTTTCCACAAAATAAAATTTTTAATACGACCGGTTTCGATGTAACTACATCATCTTCTGGTGATGATGACCAGAAGATGATGTAGTTACATCGAAACCGGTCCTATTAAAAATTTTATTTTGTGGAAAATTGCCAATTTTAATTAATCATGATATTCCAACATATGGCGCCTGAAATATCTCTTTTTATATGTAGTACGAAGTTTGATTCTTCAAATGGCATCATAGCCTTAGATGCAACAAGGCACTTTTCTGAAAAATTTTATTAGGTCTTTTATGTATCAGTAGTTTATGTTAATACATTAA
The DNA here is from genome assembly GCA_037158775.1 of Hetaerina titia. Classification (NCBI taxonomy): domain Eukaryota; kingdom Metazoa; phylum Arthropoda; class Insecta; order Odonata; family Calopterygidae; genus Hetaerina; species Hetaerina titia. Next base: position 80,614,934 of record CM073769.1, on the reverse strand, counting down.
CAATACGGAAAAGTATACGTTATTCCTTCTAATATCATGGATATAAACAACTTCCGCAAAGTGAAACCTAAAATCATTGAGTACATTTGAATGGCTTATTTTCCTTCGCCATTTCATCTAGTATAATACTAATCAAACGAAGAAATTAGAGGGAAAGCAGCGCCATTGAAGCCCCAGCAACAGTCCTTTTCACTTCATTATTTTTGTCTGTAACTATGGAAAAAGTTGCTTATGAAAACTAGTGCGCTATGTAAAAAGCTATAGCAAATACATCGGTATTAAGTGCAACAATTGTGTGCACTACTGCATATGCTTAATATTTTCATGATTGCCTTTTTGGCGCTTCATCACAGAAGGCATAAAAAGGCAATATAGTCAACACAAAAAGCTTTCCGGGTTTGCAACAATTCCATGGCTCTCAAGGTGGGAAGTTAAGAGGATTGCACAGAGATTGAGGGTCATCGATCCGCGTCAGCTTAGACGGAAAGAATGTTCGATGATGGTAAGGAAGACGTTAGGTCAGTATTTGTTCCGTAAGAATTTCCTTGAAGGTCATTCCCCACTCCTCGGAACGGATTCTACCAGCCTCCGTTCGCCAGCTAGCACAGCACGGTCAGACTTCCTGCAAGTTGTCGGTCATTGCTCGAGGTGTCGAAAAAATTCTGATTCAATGTTTCTTCTGTCCTACTGATTCATTCGAATAACATCTATGTGTTCGAGCAAGATGAATAATGACGTACGGCCCAAGACAAACAGAATTCTTGACATTTTATTTTCTGTTCTACGGTGATAACCCTATTCGTTGCTCCTCCTTCGAACTGGTGACTCTTTTGCATCACGAGGCGGTTGAGAACGCGGCTCAATGACGTTCGTTAGCATGAGGGCACTGGGGTCACTGAGTCCACGAGTTCCAAGAGCCTCCCTCTCTCCCTCTTCCTCCTTCCTCTCCCCCTCCTTCTCTAGGCCTCTCTATCCCAGTGGGAACCTATAAACGTCATACCACATCCATTTTTCAAAGTGTATATGCATTTATACAAAGATATTGTTTACTTTTCGCTTCAGTCCCATGATCCGGACCGAGCCAAACAAGTTTTCCAACTGACTCACACCTATCATTGCTCCTAGGTATTCTAAATACTAATTAAATGATTCAGTCGTACTTTCAGAAAGTTTCTGATAAAGTGCGAAAGGGCATAAAGGGGTTTTAAATCTTGGAATTTTTTAGCCATCACTTTGAAATAAAGAATAACTCTATGGCTTACATTAAGATAAGTCCCTTCACATGATTATCAATACTAAAATCTTTAAATTCCGTTTTGAAAACTTTCACCTCCTACACGATAATTCCAACAGAATAAAGTAAACTGAAATGAACTGTATATCTGGTTAAAGCTAGAAATTCCCACTAATTGGGTTAGTCATTACTTTCACATATATTTTACACCTCGGCTCACAGATAGACAGCAGCGTCTGACAATGATATATATATATATATATATATATATATATATATATACATACATAAAGTATAAGGTAATATACTGGTTAAGATAGGTTTTGGATGGACAGAACTACCAAATAAATATTTTGTGACTCCTAACAAAACAAAATCCAACAACCTACTATAAATTAAGTCCTTCTTCACCTCTTTGTACTTCCTTCCTCCCTTCATCCCGTCCAACATCCCTATCCTGTTCCCTAGCCAGTTCATGTTAACTAGCACCGCTAGTGGTCGGGGCTATAGTCCGCGTCATGGCCGCCAGATTGCACCAGTTCGCGTATTATTTCGGCTGACCACGTATATACTTGTCTAGTGTGGAGCAGAATAGTCTCTCTGTTTTTATAAAAAACACTGAAGAGCGCGCAGGTAAATTTGCGGAATGGGAAGTGGTGGCGTTAGCTGGGAGAAACAACGCCATTTTTAGTTTGTCACCATGCAGTGGTCTGGTGAGCATCGAGGCTTTGTCGTAGTAACGTTATATAAGAACAATAATAGTGTGGTGACGACGTAGAGAGCGCTGTGTTCTGGCGATGAAGCGTATTTTTACCTTTCCGGCTCAGTAAATAAGCAAAATATTCATTACTGGACGACTGACAACCCTCGCGAACTTCACCCAAGACCTCTTCATAGCTCCAAAGTGACATTTTGGTGCGCTATATCTCCATAGGTATTATTGGGCATTAATTTTTTAACCTCGACATGGCAGAGAAGCCTTTTGGTTTCAACAGGATGGTGCCACGGCTCATACCGCCCGTCGTTCACACCAAATCCTGCAAGAACAATTTCCCGTCCGCCTGATCTCCTTACGATGAGATGTTCCATTGCCCCATCTCTTCCCGGACTTGAGCCCATGTGATTTTTTTCTTTGGTGATATCGCAAAGCTGAGGTTTAAAAAGTTTGACCAAGAGCCTTGGAAGCTCTTAAGGAGGCAATTACAGATGTCATCGCTGAAATAACGCAAGATATACTGAGAAGAGTTTTCGAAAAATTTGTTGAACGACTCAACATGTGCATCGCTCACCAAGGTCGTCACCTGGACGAAATTATTTTGCAACCTAATGAAAATAAAACGGCATTGAATCTGGTTTCAGAAATGAAAACCTTTTTTAATTATCGTGGTTGATTTTTTTACAATTCACCTGATAAAAATCAGGGAGTCAATTCTGTCTCACCCTATATAGTATAACTAAAAATTAAAAACCTTAATATTTGATGTTGCCAGTCTTTTGCATAATCACCCCCTCCCACACACCCTAGCAGTGACTTTCAATTTATTATGTAGACAGATCAGTTGATAAATAAGCCCCACAGCGTGAAAAAACTTTTACAATGGAGTTTCTGCTGAATCTTTGTTTAGGATCGAGTGATGAACTCCCGACCCAAACATGAAATTTTTATTCCACGCGAATGGCTTATTGAAGGAGCTTAAGAGGGTAGGTGCCCTCTCATACTAATTTCATGATGACGAAGAGTCATTATTTTGTCTTATGGAGTATTTGTCTTCCGTTGTGACGGCTTTCTGCGACGAACCAGACATGACTATTTCTGTATCCAGTCTAGTTATTCGACTCAATTTATTATTGAAAATACACATAAAACCATCGGCAGAATAGTTATTAGAGTCAAACCTAGATACCTTGCCTTTTCAGCTTGTTTCTATTACCTATGAATGATGAGGAGCATTCCGGGAACAATAAGTACCAATGAATTCAGATGTTTCTTTACTCAAAAGTACCTATGAATTTTCTCATTTTAATCCCTTTGTTGATAGCACATAATAATTACTTTAATGTATTATTACTGTAAAATATTCACAATTTGATCGTTCCAATATTTTCTTAATAATTTTCTGAGTAGTATTTCGAAAAAAATTACAGCTATCACCCCGAAGTTTGGTTTCATAAGTAAGTGTAGATAGTACTCACCTAACACTTGGCCAACTTAGTACAAATTGTGTATGAAATTCACACATCAGAGCAGGGGGAGCAGTTCATTTGCATGTACCTCTTATGATTTCTCAACAAGGGCTGCTACACGAAAAATCACAGAGCTTGGATGAAGCGGTGGGTTCCTAGATGCGTCCCCGGGAATCTAACCCAGATTCTTCGGTCAGTAGTCCAGAGTTCTACTCACTGGAATACCTTAAGTGCACTACCACATTAATACTTTTTCTCCCGCGCTCAAACTTGTTCATCCAAAGCCGATCGTACTTGCACAAATGACATGAGTCACCCAATGTTGGGGAAATCCTTAACTGGATTTCCTTCGCTATACTAAAAGAACTGAATGACACCTCGACTTTCAATTTTGTCCATTTTCTAATGACATCCATCAAGCTTGTGTTTAAATACTGCAAAAAACTAGAATCATAGGAATAATGCGTAGTAATAGAATATTTAACAATATGGATGAAACTTTAAAGTTAGAAATATTGTTGACCGGAATCAGCTGCGTGGAGGTTGGTTCGAGCCCTTCCCATTCAAATTTTAGGAGTTTTAAGAATAAGTGTAAAGCAGTCACTGGGTGATAAACTTCATTGATCAGTGGTTATTATACCATTTTACTCATTAAAATATCATATGTATGTGATGTGGACGGACTGAGGACTTTTTTGCAAAAGTGAATGATGTGTTAACGGTGCGTGATTTTGAACGGTATATGAAATTGAAGAGTGCGTGATTATGGACGGAGTGTGGCGATGGACGGTGCGTAGTACGTACTCGTGTGGTGTAAACCTAATCCTTGTGTGATGGTAAAGGAGCGATTGGTAATCTAAAAGTGTCATTGTATATAACAGCATTTTATCTCATATCTGTTCCTCTTGTGTGAGCATTTATGAATGTGTAGTGTATGTATGAGTGACCAGTGATCAGACTGGTCCGTTGCCACCAGGAAAAGTGCGTAATTGCAACGTGGTTTATATAATAATATACATATGTGTGTGTGTAGGTCGCGGTACTCGCGGGGTAGAATGTTATGTCCTCGCATATAGTGATTTAAAAGGCATTTCATTCAACTCATTAAAAATTGAGTTTTTTAAATTAAAAAATGTGTTCGTCACACATCCAGGAAAATAAAATACAAAGCAAGTGTGAAAACTCCGAATTTTCGCGCTTGCGGGAATTGATTTTATCGCAGGATTAAAACTCGCCTTTTTCTCTGTTTTGAAAATTTCAAAAGAAAAAAGGTTGAAGAATGGTTCAGTAAATTATCCATCAGAATGAAATGGCGACCTACGTTCCGGATCGATATTTCTTGAGTGATATCATTGTGAAGGTTTAGACCGCTTCTCCACAGCTCTCTAGCTTCCGCATAAATAATTATAATCAGAAATGTGTTCAGTGGCACTACAACACATGGTGGAGAGGAGTTTTAAGACCGACACCGGCTTATCGTGTTTTTGCTATGCTCGATCACACCGAACGGAATTATGGTCTCAACGGGAGAGCGCTCGCGGATTTACATAAAGATGGTTTTCCAATCCAATGATTTTAAGCTGTGAGATTTTAGTATCTGCCTTTATATTCACGCCAATGCTTGAAAGATCTTTCTTAATTTGCACCATTTGCTTCAGCTTGATGCTGTTTCACACCTACTCGGGTTCTAAATAATCCTATGGATGTACAAGGTTTGTCCCAAAAGTAGTAGGAGTGAGTAAATTTAAAAACAATTACTAGCGGAATTGGTTCATTCACTCGAAAGTCTTCGAAGTAGCACCCTTGTGCGCCCACACACCGCTGCCAGCGGGTTTTCCACGCCTCGTACGCCTTCTGGAAGCACGCGCCCGGAATGCTGCTAAGCTCCCTTGTCACGGCTTGTTATAATTCTTCCACCGAGCCGTGGTGACGTCCTTTCAGCACGCATTTTAGGTGAGGGAAGAGGAAAAAACCTGGTGGGGCATTGTCAAAAAAATTTGGATCCTCACTCACATGGTTGAGAAGCTCATGGCAGATCCGCGTACAAGTTTCCTTTAATTCGTCCGACAACGCTTGCGGCACCAATCTCTCACACACCTTTCTTATGCCCATGTTTTCGGTCACAAGTCGACGCACATCGATTTTAGGGATGCCAATTCATTAGAAACCATACGAACACTTAATCTGCGATCCATGTTCAACAAAGTCTTCACTCTTGCAGATTTTTAGCAACTTTTTGAGGTCGAAGGGCGTTCTGAACATTCGGCATCTTCGGCATCTTCTCTACCCTTCCGAAACAACGTGGGCCACTCAAAACCCCCCGATCTACCCATGGCGTTATAACTATAAGCAGCCTTGAGCATAACATGAGTCTCTTTCCCGGTTTTTCCCAGTTTCACGCAAAATTTAATGGCGTAGCGCTGTTCCAATTACCGGTTCATGATGGATCGTAACAAGGTCACGCTATAGAGGTTTCGCAAACGAACGATCCGAACTCCGAAAAGGCTTTTAGCCAACTTCCACCGGCTTCTAACCTTTCCTAAGACTCCCCTCACCCGAACTCAGCCAGAGAACCCGCCATCCATCCGTCCGTCTATCCGGGAAAATATAATTCATTTTACTTTTAGAACTGACCTTGTAAATCGGGGAAGAATAGATCAGCCTTGGTTTCTCACCGAGATTGATTACACAGGCCAACAGTGGTTTTGGTGCCGGAGCTTTTAATGCTGATTTAACGAACAATTGGGGTGCTGAATCCAATTATGACACTAGTTTTTTCCTATCAGCTATAGTTTTCAAGATATAGATATGTTGTTACTTACGTAAAAAAATCTTCTACTTGATGATATGGGAATATTATATTAATAATTATCTCATTGGCCTACAATATAGAAATATACGTAAAACTTATTGACAGTTTATTGAAAATAAAAGGAACACCGCAGAGTGGTTATAAATTAGTATACTTATAGATTTATTTAACTTTGAAAATTATTTTCCGGAATATATCAAATATTAAAACAACTAATCGTAAGATGTGCCATATCTAAAAAGTAGAGCTGTTAAATAAAAACGGATTTCATATTTGGATTCAGCTCTACAAATATAGTTAAAATAATCACAAAGATTCCCGGCACCAAAAAAAAATTTTTTTGTAGGCCTGTGTTATTTATGTCAGCTATAATTGAATGCCACCGAATAAAGGAGAAGGCGAACGACCCCGCTTTTATCCACAACAATGCGCTTCAATCTCTTATTTATCTTCTTTTATCTGAAATCCCAAACGAAAATGACCTTCACATTGCCAGACACTCATATTATCAATTTTCTATGAGGATATGACATTCGTCTGTACACTCCCCGTTAGCCATCGTCGGGACGTGTGGTAGGGGGTGTTAGGTTACCAGCCATTCTAATTTTACTGCATTCTATTTCCACAGACATTCTTTAATAAAGTACCACACGCCAAATTGAAACGCTAGCGACGAGGGTAGAGAATAAACGATGCGGTAATAAGCTGGATTCGGGAATACCGCAAACTAAAAGTAGATGGTCCAAGCTCTAATCATGTAGAAGTAACATCTGGCGTCCCTTAGAGTAGCCTCATAAGTCCTTTACTCTTTCTTATTTACTTTACTGATATTAAGTCAAAAAGCAAAATACTTGTAGACTGCTTGCCAAAGGTAATGTAATTACAGAGAACATAGCGACCCACACAGATCTTCAAAGAGTCAATATTAACATAAACATCATTCAAAATGGTATACGGAGTGGGTTTTGGATTTACGCTTCGGTACCTTTATGCACTTATTAAGGTGCACCCGGAAGAATCAAAATGAAAACTACTATCTACCTCTACCGTCCCTCACTTATTAAAAATTTAAAAAATACGACTAGACTTTACCAATTTACGTAATCAGAGGTGTTCGGAAATCGTGAAAAATCACGCAAATTAGTTGGGTGTCATCATCGCATCGTATTCTTAATCGGGGAAAACACATAATACATTCTCACGATTTGCGGAGAGGCCCTCAAGAAGCTGGATTTGATAAAACGTATAGTTGCGAAATGTAGCGATGGAAAAGGGAAGAAGACGTGCTACTACGTGCTCGTATTTTTCTTTTGTAAGACGGCACATATAGTATGCGTCTAGCATGTTGGATCCATTTCAATTAAACGCTGATTACAGGATTGAACAAGGTACAGGGAAGGGGCTTCAGATTCACAAAAAACGCACAGAAGAACCGTGATATCCGTGATCCTGAGGACTCAGCGGCTTTGTCAGACGACCTAATGTTATACAAAGTTCGTGCGACACTTGGAAATTAGAATTAAACTTAAAAAAGTGTATAGTCATAATTTTTTGGAAAAAGAGCAATTCCCTCCCGAACGCCTACTGCGTCGGGAACACCGAAATAATAGAGTAGCTAGGCTGGGAATCACTCACGGAGCGAAGATTAAATTACAGATTGAAGCTCGTGCATAAATTGGAAGGAGATCTCTTTAGCAGTGATTTTGAAAATGTATTATTACCCCATCGTATTACGATAGTAGAGATCATGTTAATAAAATTAGAGAGATTAAGTGTAGAACGGATTTAGATTTAAGATGTCATTTCTTCCACGAACGATAGGGGATCATGATAACATTGTCCCAAGTGTCATGTTCAGGTAAAAATTAGTCTGGTGTGTATTCACCCTTGCCACACACCCTAGTGGTGGCTTTCAGGGTCCATAAATTATAAAAAAAACATAAAGCGTCGCACAATTTATACAAGATCAGAGGTGGCGAGATGTTCGAGGACTCATGCGTATTATGCGTTAGTGTTATCAGTTGGCGTGGGTGAATGCGCGTGTAATTGTTAAATAGTAGCTCTTAGTCTGCCCAATATTTTTTTATCCAATTGATTAGCATTCATATTTTTCTTTACTAATACAAATAAGTGACACCACAATCTCACTATGGTTGAAAAGAGAAACAAATAGGAGAGGCAGATAATGATCAATAGGATGGACCGCAATATTTGAGAAAAATTCGTGCGAAAGAACACAAAGTGCAACAAATTCACCATAAAATATGGAATGGGAGCCTGCAGATATGAGAAGACTCAGAGCGAGATTAAATCTATTGCAAAAAGAGACCAATCTTGTGGCTTTACATCCGATATAGAAGATTGAATTCAGCCCCCAAATTATATTGGCAGGACAGATAATTGTTATAAAATAAGATAGAATATCGAACGGATAACTGCAAGCATTATTTTTTCCAGAGCTCTATTCTCGACAACAACTTAAGAAGGGAACACCAAGACAGAAATGGATTAGCTCGAGCGAAAATACGTAGTTTGTGTAGAACTTTATCAATGACCTTCTAAAATCCATAACGTGGGTTGATTTGTTCTTTTATCGATTGTAGGATAACGTACGTATTTATCAGCTGGATTTCACACGATTTCACCTTTCTGAATCCGTTTTTTCATTAGAATTAAAGCTGTGAGTGTCGAGGAATGGCCATAATGCAACTAACAGTGGATTATAGAATGGGAAGCTTCGAAAATTGATATGTAATTACGTGGGTCTTGTATATTTTCTCTTTTAAAGATAATTGCAACGTTAGATATTTTCCAGTTCAGGGAAGCTACGATTTCTAAAATCGTTTGTTGAACGTGTTGTAAGACAGGCGCAATTTCATTAGTGTGGCCGTAACTCCATTCAATGCATTTAGATAGGGACTCATGGCCGAGTAACCAGGATAAACTTCTGAAATGGTCGTAACCAATAATACTATATCCAAGGGTTCATTATTCTGAGAGAGATGTTATACTACAAAAATTGCTCAAAACAACTTTGCTCATGGATTATTATCGTCAGGTGGTCTGAAGACCTGAAGACCTCGTGATGCGACAAAACCTCGGTCGTATTGATGAGAAAACTTAAATGATTCACTAAAGTTTTTTCATTATCTCCGTGATGGATACATTCCATCAAATAAAACCTCAAATCGGTTCCCCCCTGTAAAAATTTGGATGCAAACGGTCGAGGTTGTCCCTTCGCTCTATTTCTCTCTTGAACATTGGAGGAGGTAGACAGTGGGGGACCGAACGTTTGAGTTTGGAACCCCCTCGTTCATCCTGCTACTAAGGACAATTCATTCACCTATGGCTGACTCCAAGACATTGAATGGACTATGGGGCTAAAAGTCAACGGAATTAGATGTCGTTAGATCCCATATCCATCATAATATCGCAAAGATTCAAAGGCTACACGTTGATACTCGATGCTAAAAAAACATGTAAGATATTTAGTGATTAATATTCATATATGAATCATCTTGACGGGATCTCCTACTTAATGATCCTGAGTACCACTCTAGCTGTGTGCAACATCAAACTTATAGTTCTGTAGACCTCACATATGACAACCTTTCCCTTCTTTTGGGATAGGAGCTAACACTGTTCTGACGAAATCTTCTAAACAAGTTCCTTCCTCATAAATGCTGCGAATTAGCTCCTAAAAACTCATCCTCCGATATTTTCCCAAGTACTCAAGTAGTTCCGTGCGAATTTTGTCTATCCACACGGTCTTACGTAGTACCCTTAATGTCCTTTGTAGCTTGCCATCAATTATGTCTAGACCTTAGCTATTCTCATCTAGGTAATACTCTCTTTTTATATTTGATCTGGCTGGCCTTATATCTTTACCATATAGTTCCTCAATATATTCCTTCCAATGCTTATACTCGTATTAGCACCTGAAAAGGACGCTCACACGAGGGTGGTGTGATTTTGGCTTCCAATCCGATTAAGTGTCGTTTCCTCGGTGCTAACTTCCTGTAGTCGTTTGCGCAACGCCAGGTCATCCGAAGTTCATCGTAAAGTTTTTCACGCCTCAATTGCGATCTATATATGAAGTATAATGCAATGTAGGAAAGTTTTGGGTGTTCTTAGTTCCTCGCATATCTCATCCATACATTAAGTACGCAAACAGGCTAGGAAATAGCTTCCTTCAGCCAGGAATGGCTTCCAATCGCCTCGTTCCTAGGGTTCTCGATTATTAGCGAATAATCGTCATTTTCAACAACTTTTTGCTGTCCCGCATCCCTCACTAATGACACATTCTAATTGGTATCGTAGTGTTGTTCTAGTATCACCGTATCGGCACTTGAGAGATCAGCGATGTTGTAAACATCCCAGATTAATCATAAATCGTCAGCTAAAATATTATTGCGCCTCTTACAGATAACGTCTGTTAAAAAGTTGTTTTTCGTAAGATTTGGTAGCTCTCTTAGTAGGATTCATGTAATCACTTCTCTCCCTTGTGGGAAATATTTTTCAACTGTAATTGTGGGATAAATGATTAGACTAATTGTGCTGTTAAAGATAAGATAATCTATAGATAACGGGGAAAAATATGTCATTAGCTAAGCAAACAAAGAGGCTTATTCCGTAGTAGCAGATAACATTATGGCTGATTAAATGGAAAAATTATGTATGATTTCCATTGCAAATAGTTGAAATTCGACTCGAGTTATCATATTGACTCTTAATAGCTTCTGAAACCTCTTTATTGTCACGCAATGCCCGTTATACTGATTTGTTCTGGAATAGTCATCGAATGCCAGAATCGAATGCCAGTCATTCTATGCCAGAAACCATTACCCATAAACTGAATTTATTTCACATGAAACAGAAATATGTATCACACACAAAAGTGTATTTTCCATTATTTAAATGAAAAGGTGTTACATGGGCTAGTATGTAAAGTAATACGTATGCTTGCGGTTCCGCTTCAGGATAAAAAGTGCATATGCTATTTGGTAATGGATCCCAATAGCGTGTCGGTGCCCTTTCTGCGCTCTCAGCCAAGCGCCAATAAAAGGATCTTTTACCTTGCATTCTCTGCAAACATAACCATTAATAAATTGATCTATTTAGGCATACGTGAATGAAGGTCGCTGGCGTCAAAGAAGAGTCGATCCATTCATTCCCAACGGAAATACTGATTATTTCGAGTTGAGCATCAAGACATTGTTCATTATCAAGTCGCGTACCATGTGTGTGTATATATATATATATATATATATATATATATATATATATATATACCTGCTAATGCGTAAATGAATTGAAACATTTAAGAGACATAAAAACATTAAATTAAACTCACTCGATTAAGCGAGGACGTGTTTATTTTGTGAAATGTGAATAATTTTGGAAATTGGTTACGTTTCCAGTGAACTTTGAATTTTTAAATATTCCAAGAACAAGGGAATTTTATATTCTTATTTTATACATTACAGTCTTCAACATTCCATCTCCAATTAACATGCTCTGCATCCACCTTTCCTGCCTACTTTGGATTTCTCCCAACCACCATCTCTTCTTCCCCACCATGCCTAGTGTTTCTTCGCTTGTTTTTCTTTCCGTCCATTTTGCCTTTTCCATCCCTCTCCACATCTCAAGTGCCTACTATCTACGCCTATCATCTTGCTTCTGTGACCAAGTTTCCAAAAAACCACGTGCTTTTCTCAAAATCCTAGTTCGCCATCCCTGTATCTCCTCCTCCTTGTGAATGCTTCTGTGGCTCCTTTCTTCTCCTTCCATTTTGGTCCAAATCACTTCCTAGGTAGGTAAACTGTTCTACCAGCTGTAGATTTTATCCCATTATTTTACGGTTCATCTTAACTTTTATCTTTCTCGAATATTTCATAACTTTCGTTCGTTTTCATTTGTTCTCATTCCATATTTATCGCACAAACGTTCAAAATGCGCTCAGCAATACCTGCAATTTCTTGGTGACTGGAGAATTAAAGCTTGATTATTCGCTAACCTAACTGGTTTTATGAATTCTCCTCTAACTTTATTTCCTATCCCCAGTTCTTCCCATTCTTCACTCAGCATTTCCTTCACATATAATTTGAAAATAACAGGTGATGACGTACATCCATGTCTTACTCCTCTCCTAGCACTGCACATCCCGAATCTCTAGCCGCCAGTCACACTCAAGCAGCCTGAGATGTACGGGTTGTGAATTACCTATCTCTCACCTATTCCTCCAATCATTTGGAAGAGAGGAAGAGGGAGGAAAAGTTAGGCATGTTCGACGGAATAAATGTAGGTAAAATTTATTGAGAATTGAAGAAGGATTAATTATAGTGTAGCGTGTCAGGTTGTCTTTCGTCGAGGTTAAAAACGTAAAGGTTTTAAGTTTGTGGCCATCCAAAACCTACCTTCAAAGGTAGACTACCAAATAATTTTATGCATGTGTGGTTTTATGAATATTAATATTAATTTTTCCAGGAATGTGGCCAGGAGTTGCCAGAAGAGTTTATTTTTAATGGCCTTGAACGCTATCCGAAGGCCATGTGAGTAAATCATGTAAGTCTCTCCATAGGCGAAATATTCGTGAACATTCCGCATATGATCATAACCGTAATGCGAATTTCTTCAAAGAATGTGAGATGTGGCCAATAAAACATTTTTATCCTTTAATGAATTAGCTTCGACTCTTTTGAGCTTCTTTAGGCGAAAAGCTATAGACTTACCACTTTGCGAAGTGGACGGTAACAAGTTAAGAATTCGAAATAATGCTAGAAAGATATAATTTCTTCCAACTTTAGAGGTATTAAAATTTTTCTTTAACTTTTGACAAGAGTAGCAATTATTTCTATAAAATAATAAATAATCTCTCATGATAAACAAATTTTGATATATTTTACTGTTATTTTGGTGTACCAGCACACTGTTCTTAAACAGTGTTAAGAGATGAGGACTTTTATGATGGAGTTCATGAAATTTATATTGTCACAATTTTTCTTGCCTAAAACATGGGACTTCCATCCAACTTGTGACCTAGCAATGGTTCAATATGTTTTGTGATCCTTTCATTGTAAAATGAAAACAGCTTATTTCTTTTGCAATCATTTAAACTATTACTAATTTTTGTATTATTAGTATTTGGACAAATAATTGGGAAACTGCTTTAGTTCAGTTTATTTTTACTTTATCTAAAAATTGTTATTTGTCAATATTTATCACTTTAAGTTCATGAATTAACAACTAGAGGTGATTTTTAGTTAAGTTCAAATCATTCCCTTTAGTAATTGGTGAAAACAGACGCTTAATCACGAGAGGAACAGTTCTCCAATTCATAATTATATACCCATGTTTTTTTTCCATTATAAGCATTGTCTTCAGCTCTACTTAATTTGCTCAACTTATTTTTTTATGATAATCTTTAAACGATTTTAATGGGCGAGACATTTTGTAGTTTAGCGTGCTTCCGTGAAGTGTCTCAAGTCAGAGAAGGTGATATAGTAAAATCAATAAAATGATAAAACTTTTGAGAAAGGATTCATTATTCGTAAATTCGTTGCGCTATTTCACGACCATCGGAGAAAATATTTTGTCCGAACGTAGTATCATTTCCCACCTGAAGTTACGCCGGAAGTTCCAATTTCTCCGTCTGAACGACAGATCCCCAGCCTCCCTCTCAAGATCTTATGAGGGACATCTTCACAAAAGCCTCCCTACGAGATTAAAGATTATGGGACTGGCGTGAAGCACTACCTACTCACCTATCCAAGACGATTGCTCTAAGCTCAGGGTGGCCTCGTCTTGCATCAAAGGAAGAGCTACTCCAGAGAACCCAACGACCATTCCAGGAGAGATCGACGGCAAGTTCGCGACGATGGTCGCCAGCACCTGCAAAGATGGAGCCGATGCTTAAATAAAGATTTTATTCCAATATATCGTCATCTTCGAAGTTCTGCTCAATCCATTTGATTTTCAAATCATAAGACTATCATGGTTGACTAAAATTATGCGAATACGATCACCCAATTGTTGCTTAATTGAATATGAAAACTTAAATCAAGAAGTCAGTCTTAAGTTACTTAAATATATTATTTCGTGTGTCAAATTTCCTTGAAGGTAAAAAATATTCGGCGTGACGTAAACAAAACTACAATGTAGCCAAATGAGGGAGTATGTCGCACAAATTAGATACTTGAGATACAATTAGTGCTGAAGAAATCAATCTTTCAGTGAGGAAGTTTGGGGACTGCATTCAGCCAATCTTCGTACTGAGCGACTGATAGTGCAGAAATATACATGTGGAGTCTCTTCGAAAGGAGAATATCTTGTCTCCTCGGTACTTAGGTCCCTCCTAAATTAAAATAAATTATTTTGGATTGATGAATCAATGTAAGTAATAAATATTGTGAAGTTGCACATAAAATAAGAAAATAATTTGTGTGAATTAACAATTTACATAAACCTCTCCCACAACGTGCCATCCAAAATAACATTTCTTGTCTTCTCCCTGCCGCGCTTACCCAGCTTTATCTTTTCTCGCGCAACCTTCAACGTCCCACTACCACAGTGTCACATCCATCTACTTTTGCTGTCTTCTTCATATTTACTCGATCAGGTTTACACACTCCGTATCATATCCTTAGTTTGCCTCTTTTTGTTCCCACCTTAGTTTTGACACCCTTCGTCACGACACGTCTGTATCTCAAGTCACCAATTACTGTTCATCCCCTCTTTCCACGAGGGCAAACAAAGCTACGCATCACATTAACCTATAGTAATTTTCACGTCATATTTGCACATAGTCCTTATCTTTGAAAATACTATAATTAACACATGGATTCTCCTAATCTCTGTAATATTAAGGGCATTTTTCCTCCGAATATTACCCAAATTATGCGTGAACTGTTATACCCGTTTTGATTTACCTCGTTTAAAATTATTGTGAACGTTAAACTTGTGATTAATTCTTTTTGAGAAATCCATTTATTTTATTTGATTGAAATTATAGCGTCAAAAAAGGCCCGCGTAACGCTTTGCACAAAATGGCAGTTGAAGACTTTCCTAGACGCTATTTATAACTCTCTCCTGGGTTGATGATGTTCAGCTTTTGTACTTTCATTGTTGAAGGCAAATGGATCACAGCTCACAACGCAGGATAACATTGCTGGGTTTCTTACCAGTTTCACTCACTCCTTAATTTAGGTTACAGTTTTGTTCTTTTACGTTAAATGAAGCAATGTTCGAAGATTTATCACCGCATGGACTAATAGGAATAGGAGGATCTCACGGAATAGCTGAAGCAAATGGGTATTTAATTTTGACTCTTAGCGAATAATTTGCTGTAAATTTTGGCCGAGTTCCGAAGAAGATGTGTAATGCACCCCTAGAGATTTGTGAGGTTATAATATGATATGAGGTGAGCCTCGATACTATGAGTTAAATATACTATAGTCCCTGTAACAGCGCGTGTTACCTCAAAAAAAATATTACAAAACAATATACGTCATTAAATTTATTTGAAACGTAAAAAATTCTCCGAAAGGAAACACCAATAATATACGAATTCTCTCTGTCTAAACAATAATTTAACCATCACTTCGCCACTGCAAACTAGTAGTTCAATTAGCCTATGTGATAATAGTATAATAGAACAGTACGCTCCGCTTTTCTACCACCGTTAAAATATTCTTGAAAATTATAGAAAATAATAGCGAATGATTAATATGGGGAAGCTTTAATTTTTCATGCTATCCATATCCAAGCAAGAAAAATTATCGAATTAATGGTAGTGAGGTTTATAAAATACGATATATGGGCAAAGTGAAAGAAATTATACTTTTTTAGGACTTTTTTTATCTTGCCATTACATTTCTTTTTTTTCGCATTTTTCATTTCGCACTCTGTATACAATCATGCATTTCAGACCTTTCCCTCTTGAAATAGACAGTGTCTCATATCACATATTGCACAACATACCTCCCTCAGAAAGTTATTCTTTAAAGGACAAACATTTAACTAATTTCGTTTCTTCTTTAGCTTAAAATCCAATCGGAAGGATTTATACTTTTAAAACTTTAAAAAAATATCTAATAGAAGGAATTTTTATATTAACTCCGAGTCTTTTTTGACTATGGCATAATTTTTCGGCCTTTAAACTGATAAATATAATAACTGTAATGTCATCAATAAAATCTGTAAAGAGTTCACCATTTACACCACCCGAGCGAAATTTTAACGGACTAAACGGACCGAACTTTTTGGATATTTATTTCCAAGTTTTTATCGACTATGGCAGAGGTTTTCGGTCATTCCCCTACCAAATGTTATAACGGTGATGTCGTCGATAAAATATGTAAAGATTCCCCATTTACACCACTCGAGGGAAATGTTAACGGAGGAACACGCCAGACGCGGAGATTTTCCCAATATATTCTCCAAGCATATTGATGAACATAAAAAGTGAAAGAACTAAACATGAAAAAAATATTTAACTAAAGTCTGCCCACAAGAAAAATTGCAGAGCAAAGGGAAAACCCACATAGGCGCTATCCGAACCCATGACATCTGGAGGAGAAGGCGCCCCCGTAGCAATGGAAGCTGACATTTGTCCCTCAGTAACAAATAATAAAAAAATCCCTACATTTTCGGTCTCTCGTAAGCCTTTCTTCCTTCAATTTTTTTATTCGTAACGAATTCTAAAGCCCAAGTAAATAAATAAAAATATAAATGACTCTCCATTCTCGGGATGTCACCGCGTAGGTTGTTTGGAGAGTCATTCATCTGAACGCCGCGAAAATCTACGATCAAATAAAAATGTCTATAGTTTCAGCGCTTCCTATGGATTACCTGGATGATGGTGATACGTAGTTTGGACGGGGGTGGTCCTTGGTTTTGACCATCTTGAGTCTTGCTCAGCAACCACATATTCTCTCCGGCGAAGTTCCAGCCACTGTACCAGCTTTTTCCGATGCGGAGTGCACCACTTGGCTCTAAAGAAAACGGAAAGACACTAACCATAAGCGAATTTCGGAATATTTTATTCATTTTAGTTCATATACCACATTATATTTCTTTCTAGATTATAAATAATTACTGACATCTACTACGTAACTTACTTTAATTGTTGTGTGATTTTTTTCCGATTTATCCTCCACGTGGAATGGATGCACTTTCGATAGGCATCACCCGGGAAATGAAAGTGAAATAAAACTTCCCGGTATTCTACCCATGACAGAGGAAAAGCTTAATACCGAGAGAATTAAGGTAATTAAGAAGGCTTTAAAAATATACTTTTATGCGTATTAGTATCGCGCTGCAATCGTAACTTAATACATATTTGGCATTTCCAAGGACCTGGTAGCTTGGTGGGTGGAGATAGGTGGATTGGGGGGGGGGGGTACAATTGATAGGAATTATTCAGGTCCCGGGTGACACCTTTGTTTAATCCATAAAAAAACATCCAAGTGATTTGGTTTTATGAGTACTAGAATTTTGCTGTTAACCAAATGATGGCAAGGGAAAGGAATCTTCCCATATCCAAATCTGAGTATCTCACGCGATTAGCCCTACATTCGCCTATAAAGCCAACCTTCGGCTTGATTGTGTCGGTTTTTTACTATAGTCGATTCTTTTTGAGAGTTTCTTGGATCTCCCTTCATGTCAAGTTTGGACAAAACGTCTTACCCGACAGCCAGTAGTTCCGTTGGCTGTATTGTGTTGAGGACCACGGCGCACTCGCTCGTCTTAAGTCGGGAATGTCTCACTTCGAAGTGTACGTAGGAAACGGCATTCCAAAAGCAAGGCCTCGTAAAATGATTGCTATCGTCTTTAATCCTCTGAAAGGAGATTACATAGCCGGGAAAAGATTTCAAAGAGATTGGCTGAGAGAAAAACGTGGGCGGTAGTATTGTGGGCTGGTCTCGTATAACACAATCGTTAAAGGGAATGAAACTCGAGATCATTTTCAGTGATAAGATACAGAGTATAATAAATAGTCGGCAGAAATCACTACCTAAGTATAACGTCAGCATAATTAACAATGAACATATCCATGAGAGAAGCCATAACGGTAAATTTTTTTTGGTACTCCTTTCCTTCTATACATTTACCAAATTTCAGATTCCCTTCGTTGGTTGTTCGGTAAGTCGGAGGGATTATATAGAATGCATCGCTTCAAAGTTAACAACATGAAACTGCGTCAAAATTTGGGGTATACTGTTGTATTGTGCTTGATAAAATATAAAATATTAATAAATTTTAATATTCCTATGAATATGAACTCTCCAAATCATGTTTTAAGCGTAATATTAATAATACTATACATGGGTTTTAAAAATATTTTTCACGATCAAATTCGGAGTGAGAAAATAGAATTTCGTATCCTTAACAGTCTCTTTATATGTCGACTCTAATTTATTGGTAAATATTCTGAACAATAAGAGAAGATTTATTTTGTATTCTACAAAAATATCTTAATTTTTTAGATGAAGAATTCGACTACATCCATTTTTCAGCGTGGTAAGGCGATCGCGTCGCGAATACATAATAACAGCTGTCTGAAAGAGGTCATTAAGAGGAGTTCTCCCTAGAAAAACTAGGCACACAATGAAAATTGTAAAAATCACTTCGAGGAAATTTCTCAGAAATGGAAATTGTTTCTGCATCAGAGAACAAGAAGGTAACAAATCAAATGAAACTTTATTCCCTTCCCACCTCCCATTGTTTCTGTAGACTTTTCCCCTTCTTCTGTATTTACGACGTGGCGTAAATTTTCAGCGTGAAATGTCTTAGACTATCGGTTTTTAATGCCAGGCGACTGATTGATTGGCTGATTCCCTCCGTACACACAATGATAGTTTGTCTTCTCACACTGTTACGTTTTCTTCCACCTATATTTTCCTTTGGGAGATTAAAACTAGTTCATCTCTCCTCTCATCACGCACGTATTCCTCAAGTGACCTTAGCTAACGTCATGGAAATCAGTCGGGAAGCTCGTAAATTCGGAAAGTCAAGAAAATTTTAGCGCATATTGGAAAAAGGAGGAATTTTGCAAACTTTACAGAGTGTATCTCATTATTCTGCAAGATTAGGCCTCACTTATAAATGCCATAGAACGTTATGCCTTGTCGCGAAAAAGACTCCAATAAATAGAGCAAAGTTTAAGCGGTATCATATCCTTACGAGTTCGTTTACAGAGAGCTATATTTCGTTTTGATAAACTTTTCCCAAGTACTCTCTTCCCGGATTAGTTTCCCAAGCATCATAAATTTCCTATCGCCGCCGCAGCGACCTATATTTACCTGCGATTTTTAAATTTGACGAAGGAAAATGAGTACACGTTTCGTAAGAGATTTGAGTCTCACCGCGTGCATGTTTGCTTCCAATCATTGTATGAACTAGGCATCTCCTCCATAAATACTTCAAAGCGGCGATTCGCAGGAATCTAGCCTAGGGTAAAAATGATATTCCGCGATTATCAACTACACTGCCATTCACATGTCTTGCGTGATTCGCGGAAAGGAAAAATAATTTGTCGTCACATGTACTAACTTTTCTCCTCTGAATTTGGTGCACAAGTCAAATGTTGGGTCGAGAGGTTCATCATCGAATTTGAAACATCCTTCTCGAGGAGTGAACATTATTACTTTTAAAGTAAGATGAAATGTGATCAATTGATTGTTAAAATAAAAATCCTTACCATTCCTTTGATTAATTTGAGTATGCTTCTTGTCATTTGTGTACCGATGAAGGAATTGTATATTACAGCACTTAATGGAAGTTAAGCGCTGGAATATACAATTATTTGACGCACTTTAAGCTCTTAAATGTGGAAAATAAATTTATTTCATGCTTTTAATTCATTAACTTCACATCTAGAGTAATGAAACAAGTTATAAACTATTTGCAGTTTATAAAATAACTAGTTACAGGAATATCGGAAGATTTCTTGAATTCAAAGAATTTGCTTATCTGATATCCTAACAGAAAGCTCATAATGACATAGATTACTAAATGACATAAACCAAAGTCATATTCAATATTTTATGAGTATTTTTATTTAAGTTATATATTTCGTCTCACACCACAGTTGATGCATTCAATTTTCGGCTAAATTCTAACTATGCTGGACTACTGTTCTTCCATTTAGTCTGCAATATGAGTGAGCAATCTTAATATCTTAAATCGGCCAATCAACCAATCAACCCATGATATTGGCCAACATTTTTCCAAACCATGCTACGACATCGTGCCACTCCTTCCTTCTGAAATAATAACAACAATTAGGACACTTACAGAACCTGGGATGTCGCTTTGGAACGGTGCCGCATTATAATTACCTAAATATTTTTCATGGGATCATGAACGGCCGCGACAGGTCAAACGGACTGTTCGTAAAAATTCTCTCTTCATGTCACCTCTCGCAAAATCCAGAACTCGATTTCATTTATTTAGCCCATTGCCGTCTTTCTGTTACCCAGAGTTCCGATACCTGCCGCCTCCCGGGTAATTTCAATGACATCACTCGCTCTTCTTATGAAATTGATATTTCCGCATCAATCTTATCATTCAATGTCTTAAACCACGTACGTTCCCTCTAATAAGTGCAACTCACGTCAATGTATACACTGAATGACTTTATGTATCTGTCTTTGATTCATGTTGTGAATACTCAAATGAATGCTTTAGTTTCATAACCAATGCAAATGGGGAATCGGGGTGCCATTGTGCCATTTGCTGGAGGCTAATGTACTCGCTTTACAACTCGAAGGGTTCTATCGGAGTTTGCGGGGGTTTTCAGTGGTATCCCGATCTCCTCACAGGGTGCTTCGGGGAGAGCAAGCAAAGTGGAGTACACCATCCGTCGGATGGCACGTTGAACTAGAGACCCCCTGGCATTTTTCGTTAAACTAATCCCGACGCCGAGTTTCTCTACACTATTCCCCCATTCCGTGAGACCTATCCATTGCTAATAGCCTGAACCTCATCTTTCGGTCACCTCCCTTAATAACTTATTGTTAATTGCGTCTGTTAATACTCCAGTATGAAGTCCAACAATCATGCCCCCAAAATTTTAACTTTGCACCCATTGAAATCTCCATTTACGAGCCAGGATACAACCATAAATTTCACTGAATGTGTTCGTATTTATTTTGGTTATAAAACTGAAAAGGTTATGTTTACTTTCTGAATTCCGAAAAAGATCATTAGAAATCCGAAAAAATTTAATTTCCAATTTATTTTAGTATATTCCACATTCATTCAGATTCGACGATTCCTGATTATAACCCCGAATGGCATGTATAAACACAAAGAGACGCCATTGAACGCCAAGTACTTATATATCACTGATTCTCTCCTGAAATAGTGACATTAGCATCTTGTTTCTAGAGCAGTGAGAATAAAGATATATTTTTATCTGTCGTGATAAATTGTTTAACTAGTGGTGGAATATAAACCTAATTATAAGTCACGCTGGTGAATACCACACTCAATCATTCCTAATCTCCGATCATTTCCTTATGATTGTCCTTGATGAAGACGATGGTGCGCCAAGGTAAAAAATTATTTCCGCACACAAACGGTATCGTTGCCACAGACAGCACCATTTGTGAGCTGAAAATTAGAGCAGTCACTCGTTATTCATCATATAGCCAAACTCCTCTGAAAATTGACCTTCAATTTTTGATCCCCGGCAGTAGAAGAAAATCAAATGACCTTCTAATTTCTCCCCGCCTACGTCCGAAACTATTTCTTTGCTACCTGCTCGGTCGCGTGTGACGTAGCTGCAGCTCGAGAAGGTCGCGGGTGAAAAGGATGATGCGATGAGAGGTGGGGATGCGAAAACATTGGCAATCTTTCTACGTTCCCGGAACGATGTTACCACATCACGATGAAAGGAAAAATAAGAATTTGCACGGCGGGAATAAGCATCGTTTTATAGTTTGGCCTGAGAGCTTGGGGTACATTTAGTCTCGAGGTCCATTACTCGGTTTTAAATTGTTTGCGTTTTGACAATTAAAGAGGTAAAACTATTTATTCAAGCTTGAAAACACGATATACACGATACTCCGACAAAACGGGTCGTAAACATGACTGTTTCAGGTTTCACTTTTTGGAATTCTTTCATGACGAGGGTAAAAAAGAAACTTTGCACTTCCACATAGAGGTTCATTATTTCACGACCATGGGTTCGTCATCTTCGCTTCATCATCAGGAAATATTAAATCTTTATGTGGGAGTGCAAAGTTTCTTTTTTACCCTCATCATAACGGGCCGTGTAGTAGTCAGTATCGCGCTCGGAGTATCATATCTCCGACTTATTGAGTTGTTGTCCTTTGTTGTATGCTTATAGAATTAGTTGACTATTGATTTGTCCTTGCTTACCGTTACGTTCACTGTGCAAAGATCGGGTATTTTCAAGGTTCTATCAGACTCTTGTAGTCTTTAAATCCCTTTCTCTCATCGGACGTTGTTCGGGTCAATTTAAGAGCCCTTGGGCCTCAAAGGTTTGAATCAAGTTGAATATGGCAACGGAAGAGATTTCTACTGTTTCTACCATTATACAACTCTGTGACCTGTAAACATATGTGGAAGAGATTTTTGGGATATGAAGTAGCCTACTTGGACCTTAATGGGCATTGTGAACCGTGAGGTAAATTCGTACGTCTCAGTTCCAAAGGCGGCCAATTAAAGAAAGATTTTCGCAAGTTACCTTGCGAGATTGAACATATTCTGATTATAAACCTCTGATATATAATCACTTTGTCGATATGAGCACATTTTAATCATTTATATAAACGGGCAATAAAATGTATCCAGAAACATTTCGAAAAACATTGAAGTATTTTTTCGAATTACAATAAATAAACTTTTAATTTCATTAAATTTTACTTAACACCTTCATTTTATGCCTTTATTAAATATGGACAGAAGCAGAGTTAAATATGAAAATGCAAATTTATATATCATGTAAATAAATTATTTGTTTCTGGTCCACCAGACCTCACTTCGGGATGCGAGTGCGAAAAACGCGTGAGAGGTTGTAGAGTAAAAAGAACACATTGTTGGTCGAGGATTTTTACAAACCAACTATCAGGTTTCATCAGGAATTCCTGTCACATATTTTAATTCATTTAGGTTGAATTTTGAATAAAAATCTGATCTCGCTGCAGGCAAATTTTCCGCACTGAGGGGTGTGTGAAATTTTCCCACATTTCAAATTGACTCTCTTAACTACTTAACAAATTTCAAATTTGTGGTAATGCCTAATTAAGTTAACCTCTGCATTTTCAGTGGAATTGCAAAGTCGCAGTGCTCGATTTTGCAACTTCAAAATGACCCTTTGGACTACGGCCGAATGTACGCCAGTCTTTTGCATTTGGGAAAACTATATGAGGAAATAAAGAAGAAAAATAACGATGAATATGCTAAATTTGAGCGTCTATGGGCGTTATACAGGGTTCGTCCGGAAAATAAGTGTCTTTTTCTCATTGTCTTTTTTGACAAAAGGGGAGTCGTCCACTACGAATTTGTACCTGAACGACAAACTGTAAATGCTGCATTTTACGTCCAAGTGCTCGACAGGCTTCGAAGACGAGTCTCCCGCGTCCGGCCAGCGATCAAAAACATCTGGCGGCTGCATCACGACAATGCGCCGTCTCATACCGCGTTTGTCGTGTCGGACTTCTTGGCCAAGCACGGCGTGGCAACGCTGCCGCACCCGCCCTACAGCCCGGACTTGGCACCACCGGACTTCTTTCTGCTCCCGAAGATAAAGAGGAGTTTGAAAGGAACGCGATACGGGACTTTGGACGCCGTCAAAGAGGCCGTGACGACGTGTCTTCGAGAGGTTCCCGATGATGCCTTCGCGGGAGCGTTCCAGGAATGGGAACGCCGCTGGAACAAGTGTATCGACTCACAAGGGTCCTACTTTGAGGAATATTAGCTTATGATATGTAAAAGTGCAATAAATTTTTTTTCCTGAGCTCAGTACACTTATTTTCCGGACAAACCCTGTAAGGTAATTTTAAGACGATAACAACAAGCGAAAGAGCTATTATGTTTCCCACGGATATTGCTTTTAACTCGGACGTTTACCAGAGGATTCATTTTCTTGAGTGAACTTGACCGAGATTCCAAGATCAAGGTGTGCCTGTCCACATCAAGGCTCGAGACTACGGATTATGTAACCGCGAAATGTATAAGGATAATTTAAACCGGTTAGTGGATGAAAGCAAACAGCTGATATTAATTGCTGGACTGAGGTGGAAGATCTTTGTCCTGTGATGTTTACGCCCCTAATTAGTTTCGGTCTCAGTTACATTTGGATATGAGTGTATTGCAGGATGGTTTTGCAGGTTCTCCGGATGATACTGAGAGAAAGAAAATGTTTAGCTTCAGTTCTGAATTACAGTACATATGTTTTGCGTTTATTTCAACTTTGGCTTAGAATAAGAGCAAAACATACTGTAAATTCCTATATATTTATTTTAAAATAAATATTATGTCTTCCTATTCGTAGAGCTCCTGGATTTGAAATCGTTGCACAATTTATGACGCTGGGCGACTGATCGATTGATAACGCTTGAAACCTTGGTGAAATACACTTATAATAAATCAAGACAGGATTATTTAGTAGCTAAGATAAAGTTGATCTTCCTTCCAAGGCCATTTAGCTGACCTTTCAAGTTTCTCTTACGCATAAACTTTAATAACTTTTCATTAAAAGGAATTAACGGTGGTCATGCCAAGTAATTATCAAGGTTTACTTTATCTGTGGCAATTGAAGGGCATTCAACTCTCGCGTCTCGTCATAATTCACCTCAAAACTCATTTCCTCAAATCACTTTTCCTCTCTTCCTGTAGATTTATGTGTGTCAGATGTCTGTGGTTTCTCTCCGTTTGAATGTTGTGGTCCATATAGCGATAACATGCATCTTAATTGACCTATAAATTTATAAGTTGTTGAGTGGTGGCATTGTTAACTGTGTCCATAAATGATACCTACAAACCTATATTGGTTTAATGTGATTCGTGCGAACCTCTTTAAGGATCTCATTAAAAATGGTTATCTAGTTAACGTCTTTTAATTGAATTGAAATGTGCAAGCCTTTATCACATACGGCAAAGCCAAACCAATCAATTCTATTCTAATGATTATGAATTTTTACCTCTAGATACATTCTTTTTTTCTCGTTGAAAAATAAATCGAAAATTTAATGCGATCGAATAAATAAAATGGTACTTATATCTATCTAAACGCTCGAATATAATAATACATTTCTTTAAAATCCAAAAACTTCGAAGAAATATACATTTATAAAAAATAGAAATTATATGTGTGTGTGTGTGTGTTTTCGCACAGTAACTCTTCGTTGTAAAAGCACCATGTCCTGGAACACACGAGGACAGGCTTAGAGGCAAGGCCAGTGACTCAGTGTGCTCAGTACCAGTGTGGTAGCTCAATGATATACGTACCATTCAGGAGTAAGATATTCCGTAAATTAACTGTTTTACCTTGATTATTGCTCCTATCCTGAACATAAATAAGCATATTTACAGCATTGATGTCTCTTGGCATTGATGGATGAAAGGAATAATCGAATTCAATGCTCGATAAGAAAATTGATATTCAGCCAGGCATGCAAATGAACTTATGGTCTTTTCACTACGCGGCCGTTGAAATCAAATGGCAAGTATGAAAATGCACAAAATAAGAAAAAATGTCACATTTCTTACAGAATTAAAAATCAAGATTTCACTCATACAATGTAATTATTTACGGTGGTTATTATATATTACTGTACTGCTAACGTTTCTCTATACGAACGAAAAAAACATTGAATTAAATTTGAAAGCGCTAACACTACCCTAACAGCCTTGGAACCTGATAAAATTACACCAACGTGAATTAATAATACGGATAATGTATCATTACGCCATTTCTGGGCTTTCCTACGTGTACTGAATTTATCACGTACTATAGCATTTAAGTTGAAGTAGCTGCTAACGTACGTGTACGTACTTCGGCGAAGGCCTTTGCAAAAATTTAAACCTTAATGATTAAGAGGCGCGCATTAAATTCAATGAAGTTGCTGACAACATATGCAGACGGGTAACGCCGCGGTGTTCTTTAAGAATCTTCAATTTTTGTGTAACGCTACGTAAATTAATACCACCAGCAATGGTTTAAAACGATGTAGCTTCTGCTGAAAACCTACGTATTTGTTCATCTATCGAAATACTCCAGTAAAAACTCTCAACTTGGGATGTTTGCTATTGAGATTATATAATAATCGTTTAATAGTGACAGCAATGAAACTGGCAAGCGATCTGGAGTAACATAATTCGCTTTCATTTGAATTTTCATATTGATTTTGGGACAATTTATCAAAGAGATTATTTTTGTGCTGTTTTCTTATCGCTGGCAATGGCAGACTACTCAAAGAGTTATGACACGTAAGTTAAGGCAATGATGCAGTGTGCATCCTGTCATTCAACGGAAACGGTCATGCGTGGGGTGTTTTGTGGTTGTCGGAAGATAACGCTTTACTGTTTCACTAACATTCAGTATGTGACTCATGAGATCGTGATGAAGTAACGTTTACGGACCTATAACATTTTTAAAACTCGTCGATCTCGCAATGATTTGGTTTCATTGGATGGAATAACGGTAAAGGCCTGGTAAGCTTTTTTATTCGCTGGTATTTGACTACAATGGCAATGCAACTGGAGATGAAATCAGTGGAATGTGAAATATACATAGATTAAAATATGACAAGAGAAAAATGTGCACGAGCATTCTTAGTAAAATTCTTGACAGTCGTTAAATTTATATTTACGCTTACACCATACACCAACGTAAACATTTTGAAAGCGAATTTCAAAATAATCTCATTGTTACAAGGTAAATCGTTCTTGACACAGAATTAGATCGATTATTAAAATGGGAATCTTTCATTGGAAGTCCTAGAATAAAATGTAGGAAACAGTTACTGAAATGCACAATGAAGTATGAATAAATTAAAATTATGAGAAGTAGATGGAAATGGTTACTTTCAGCAATAAAATCATATAATGTGAAGACGAGGTGTATTAAAATTGTTATAAAATATAAGATCATTTCAGCCTCAATCCTACATAAAATGTCGGCGAACATAATTCGATTGATGCTGAATTCCCCTTTCCGAAAGCTGGAAATTCATTCAAATATACTATATTATATATACATATACATGTATATGTAGATATATATATATATATATATATATATATATATATATATATATATATATTCATATATTCAAATTCATATGTAAAAATATATATACATATGGGTCGCGGTGGTCCAGTGGGTAGAACTTTGGACTACTGACCGGAGGGTCCCCGGTTCGATTCCCGGGCAAGGGCATTCTGGGCACCTGCAGCTCCACCCAAGGTAGTTGATTTTTCGGGCACCAGGTCTTCCTGGGAAACCATAACCGACACAGGGGCACAGCGCCCCCCTACCCTGATGTGTGAATATTCACACGCCGTCGGGCTTAGTACATGGGTGAGCTCTACCATCACCTACTAAAAGTACTGTGTTTATGGTTTATATATATACATATACAAAACATATATGTATAATATATTTCTATCTTAACAAATTCTTTTGAACAAACTATTTTTCATTCGGAATTGAAACTATGACCTTAAGTTCAAAGAGCAATGAGCTCTCTTAAAAAAATTGTAAATATTTATATAAATGAATACATTAAGTGGTGCCATAAACTGGTACAGAAGCCATAAATCATTTTTTTGCTATAGGCTAAATTGCTAAGTTCTACAGTTCCTCTATTCAAGTATTGAAATATTGCAAACACATTATTATGTTAGAAACGGTATGTTCTTAAGCGCACGACTACAGAAATGAAACTCTAGCTAAATACGACCGGCAAGTCATGGGCTGCCAACTACATATAGATTACTTACACTAAGCAGTTCGGTCGCGGCAATAGGATATGCCGTGTTAAACATATTTAGTTTCAGTTGAGTTAATAAGAAAGGGTAATATTCTGTCAGAAACGATTCAAACGTATCGGACCTTTCCGTTTTTATCAAAATAAAACCATCTATAATTACGGGATGAATGCACTTTTATGATGACGAGAGCTCAAAACGGCTATCAGTAATTGGTTGGCTAATGGGTAAAATGTGGAAAAACGTTGTTAGGTTTTTTATTTGTGAAGACAATGTCCCCATTTACAAAAGAATCGCTATTCCATCTGGTTTAAATTAGCTATCACTCTTTAAGAGGAAAGATACATAAAAGGCACGTATGCAAACAATAGTTAAGTGGACGTATGTGTGCATTTCATGTTACACACATGGCATATAGTTTTAGAAATGCATCATGAATTATATTTTTTCATAAGACTTCAAAATATAGGCTCATTTGTCACTTTGTGACAAATGAGCCTATATTTTGTTATCTGAGTGCTTCGTGTCAAAGGAAATAAAATTCGTAAAGCCATTGAACCTCTGTCGGACAGTCGTGTTAGACGTACCGGAAAACTCTATGTTTACAAAAACGCTACTCAAGCTTAATTAAATACTGATTTTGGATGTGGAAATAGTGTGCAGTCACAAAATCACTCAAATATAAAACTCAAGCACTCAGCACGAGCGGCACCCACCTTTAAAGCGGCGCTCTCGTTCCGCAACACTTCAGCTGATTAAACTTCGCCGTTCCGTGATAAATCCACATTATATTCTTCAACCTCGGGTTATCTCCCTCTCCCACCCAAAACACCACACCTTCGGCCAACATTCCCACCCGATTATTCCATTCCTTGTACGCGGGGATGCTGAATCCTAGCAATGACAACCTCTCACCGTCTCACTGGGCGGGCGGAGTGCAACAGCGCCGAGCCCCTCGCGGTTCCGAGTGCGAAGTGGGCACTGGCGAAGAGCGAGCCGGTAGAACACGAACGGCCGTCCTTCTCGCACCCCCCCTCCCTCCACAGAGCATACTCCTCTCTACCCTCCGATGGCGGAAGTGAGCTCATCGGTTTCACGATCCACAGGTTTTTCGCGTCTCTATGGAATGGAAGAGAAATGGCGAGGGCAAAAGTTCGCGCCGCGAATCGAGGCGTTGCATGCGCGTGAGTCATGAACCTACAATCTATATTCCATGGGGCAGTCTCTCGCGGAAAGGCCGCCTCTCCTCTGTTAGTCTTTCGAAGGAGGTCACCGGGAGCTTTTGCAGGTCCGCAAGACGATAGTCGTTTCTCTCCCTTGTGCGTCGTCGGCGATGCTGCGTAATTTTTTTATCGACCTACGCAATGCACTGCGTGTGCTTGATCTGATTAGTTCCTGGACTATCGATTAGTGCGAAGAACAAAATGCGAGTATTTAGAAAACAGTCTCAACGAAGCTTGGACGTACATCATGAAGAATCCTTCAGCTCTTGGAACTATAGGCGTAGCATTGAGGCTTAAAAATGCGTTCCGAGAAGCATTTATCTGATTTGGTTTTATCTTGTCTAGATATTTTTTTCCAGTTTTTGATGCAAACATCTATCGTCTATTTTACCAAGGAAGAGTTTTGAGTTGGCGCGTATTGAGCAAACTAATCAGTTTATTTGAAATTGGCAATTGAATCTATAGTGCATGGTGTATGACAATATCAGAACACTATCAAAACATGCAGGCTACTGGTAATTGATGGCGCTGCTTATGAACCCATGCTTCCTCTCTTTTAAAATCATCTTGCTTTGATCTCTTAGTTTAGTTTATATACTTAGTCAGTTGCTTCCAATCAATTATCTATTACTCTATGTAAATATTAAAATCAATGATACACACTATCTTGTAAGACTAATTTCCGATGCAACATAACGAGGTTATTCATCTTACTGATCATTGAGGTTATTTATATTATTTTTATATTATTAATTATTATTATACAATTTGGGTGATGCACAGAAAGTATTCTCTCAATCTTCATCAAAAATGTAGTCAGTGGGAAATGGATCCCCACTTGATTTCACTTCTTCTTTCACTCCCTTTTGATTTATGTCCCGCAATCCTACCTAAATAGAAAATCAAGAAAAGTCAAGTTGAGGTAAGAATCTTAAAAAAAAAAGAAGTTGAGGCAAGTGGCCTAAATCTCATTCCCCTTTGGCCGATAAGGTTGGAATCGAGTGTTTTTCCCATGCAAACATTATATTTATTGTAAAGCAAGCCATTCTAATCAAGAGTGACTTGATATCATCTAAAACAATCAAAACCCTATTAAGGCACGAACCACTGTTAATATCTGGTAAGTTTGTGGACCACATACCCTTTTATATGAGCAGTTTTGAGTTATCGCAGGCGGTCAAATTATTCAGGCGAGTACCGTAGGTTCCCGTCTCTTATTGATCATTGAATTCACGCTAAATATTTTGTTTCTGCCCTTGGAACAGCCGATGTCAAGCCAGGTGTGGCCCTTAATGACTTCAGGGTCCCAGGATCCCTGCCACCAGATTTGTACGGAGAAAGAAAGAAATACTCCGGCATCTATAAGTTTATTGAAGCATGACCTCAGTAGCAGCACAACACCCCTCTCCGAGGCATGCGGCATTCCCTCCGAGGAATAAAATTCGATCCCACGGCCTTCCAGTTAGCTTGCGAGCGCATTACCCACCTACCTACCCGTGGCGGCTTCCCATATCAGATTTCCAAGGTTACAAAACACGAGGAATACGAGTGAAAACCAAATTGGATATCTTTTTAAGCACCACCGGGTCCATTTCTAACCCTTTGTGACCCCCATTTAAAATGGAAGATGCCAAAGAACATATCCTAGAAGGCGAAACGATGAGGGATGGCCCAAATAAAAATTTATTCACAGATGCGAAATATTCAAGAGAATGTTTCTCATCTAAGAATTAAGGTATGAACTTCGGAAAAAAATCAGAAATGAGAATTTATAAAACGAATGGCCAGCATATGGGCTCAACTAAAGGATTTATAAAACTGCTTAGCTCTTTTCACATGTACTATTTTTTCGTCCACGCCACCTCGTAAGAGAGTGCGCCAGAACTAGGCTCTACGAAGCACAAATACGTATATCAATTTTGGTGGAATAGTATTCACCTAAGACGACATGATCTAGTTGTCCAGGCGTTTCTGCCGAGATGTAACTTGCTAAGTGCGACGAGTAATAAGTCGTCAACCGAATTCATTCTTAATGTCCAATTCTCCAATAGACGGTGTAATGTACCTTATGTGCTTTCCAGGAATATGTATGCAGTGCCTACTTCAAATCAGAGGAAATAAGCTTGTGCTTTTCCTGCCTTTGTAATTAGAAAGGAACGATTTTAGGCGAGATTGAGTACCCTTTGGAGTACATTGGATGGAATCTTAAGTATTCAATAGACCTCATTAAACCTTATGCCTTCGTAATGAAAAGGCCAACACTTGCTCTAGGGATCTCTTGATCTTACCTTCTCATCCTAGGTAATTAACTAACTTAATTACCCTCATAATTATAATGGTGCTAATCTGAGTTATATCGTAGACCAACAGCATATACTACCAAAGAGGTAGGCCTTCCTACGGATCTCAAGGTTACCAGCGTTGTACTTTATTCGTCCTGCTCTGTCGAGTAGTTGATGTGACCAATGGTCATGATCTTCATGTCGAACTGAGATTATTACGTCAGGGAAGATAAAATGCTGGCTAGCGTAATCAGGTTTCAGAATGTTTAGTCGTGTACCGATGACGAACGTTGATTGCAAATGTTATTAATGATAGCGGAAGACGTCACTCTCTAGGCGACAAGAGAGGAAATGATTGCATATATTTCTTATAATTTTCCAAATTATCGATACCATATTGTTCGGTGTTAAGGACCCAAACTACGCTCCTTAATAATGTCACTCTACCGTCAAAAACAATTAAGGCGAAGAGAAGGAGTTTGGAAGCTTCCTCATTGTCAATACGTTTTCAATCCAACCTTGAATCAAAGAAGAGTTTTACAATTTGAGATATTTCACAGAGGTGCACAATGATTCTGTGTAATATTTGACAAAAAACGACTATACTATATTTCATTCAGTTAGTTCATATCACACGAATAAATTTGACCCAAGAAAGAAGTGGGCCAACATGTGATCTTGTCTTTAAATAAATTAAGTATTGTTTTGCGTAGAATGCTTTATAAAGGCTCATTTTCAGAAAAGGTTATCGAGCCTTTACCTGTGATATAGCTATGTCACTATTCACATTGTCAATTTTTTCGGATATTGTTTAAAAAAAAGTTTCACGAAGAGCTCTCACTATTGATTATGTTTCTTTTAAGATATTCTTTCTGCGAATTGTAATCCAAAGAATCTAGCAAAATGGTGAATTCTAACTTCCAATTAAAACCGTTATATTAATAATTTGACGTGTTCTTCAAATCCTCTGTTTTGCCAAAATAATTGGTTCACATAAAAATGTGGCAGAAATAAAGTATGTATACATCGCCAGGACTGTGAGATCAAATATGTGACCTTGTGACACTCTGCGACCTTCTTGTCTCCTCATTTAATTAAAATATGTGTCACATTAGACATTATATTGACACTTTGTGGATTTCGCTTATAAAAGGTAAAATCAATATTAAAACTTCACAAAATGGGATTATTAAATATAATTTTTACCATCTAAATGAGTATAAACAGACGGTATCTGAAAATAATCAGCAGAATTTTTATTCTTTCTGCTAACATTAAAAAAACGCCTTTTCATTAAGAGTGCGAATAGTGACTGCATTGCATGTAATACTACCCGTTTTATTTGTTTTCTTTTTATGGGGTAATTACTGACCGCACAATACTCGCAAAGTACATAACGAATGTTGCATGAATGGTGCCCATTTGCCCTCCTTCCACGCGGCCTCTCGGTGGATCGTGGGGTGCCATTTGTATGAGAAAATATTGAAGTAGAATGGCTGCTGGCATAACACCCCCTGCCAGACATCCTTTCGACGGCTTTTGTGGAAGTTTAAACGTGTAGATGTGGGTACAAAAGCCAATAGGTGAAAAAAACTCAAGAATAAGAAGAAGGAACATTACCCAATCATCCCTATCACAGATTTCCCCTGCATGGAGGTGGAGATAACTAACTGCATTCTGGTTGCATCGCACTATGTCGCTAATTTTTCCATTGATATAATTATGCATCTTTTCGCCCTTCTTCCCATCTCTTTGATCGATTATTTGCACATCCTACGTTTGCTCGCCACGAAATTCATAATCCAACTCTGCGTCCTGGTGAATATGGAATGGAGCCGAACACCAATAGGCCAGCGAACGATCGCCCACGAATGAAAGCACACGACTTCGAGTATAGCCATTTCCCACGCTGAAGCGCGAACACGTGGAATATCCTCCTAGCATCCTTAAAATTACACGCTCCGATCACCGTGGCATACCTGACTTTTGTTCCGGTGGGATCCGACGAGATGATGAGAGGAGAGTGACTCCTATTCAAGCGTGCGTCTCTGGGCGTTCGGCCGTTACGCTTGCAGTGCGTCTGTCCTCCTCCATTCACCGACTTCTTTACTACAGGATTCGCGCTGTTGTGATACGGAGGAAGAGAGGCGCCTGGGTGGGGGCACACCGGGAGGGACACTCGCGTCCAAGAGGAAGTCCGTCAGTCGCACGTGCGCCTCTTTCGGCGAGGCTGGAGTAAAAGCCACAGAGCGGCGGCCGCCAACTGGCGATGGAGTGTCCTCGCCACGAGAGTCCTTTTTTTTACGCTCGTTCCCGTCACACTCCTCCCCTTCCCACCAACCCCTCCTCCGCCCTCCCTCCCGCCCTCCGTCCAATCCCCAGTCAATGTTTTAACCCTCGGCCTTTGCCCCAATCTCAAGAACTCAGACAAGCAAGCTTCTTCCCAGCTCTCATATCCTCTTTCCTCAACGAGCAAGCCTTCTTCTCTTTACCCTCCTTTCTCATTTCGAACGCATCTCGATTCCATCCATCTCCCACGCTCATTATTTACTCCCTCTTCTCTAATCCCCCCCCCCGCAAACTTTCGCACCTGCACGTCCTCCCTCGCATCCTCTCGTCTTCCTCGGCGTGATATCGTAGTAGTTTTGTTGGGGAGGCGACCGACAGCGGAGGTCATTTGCGCCAATAGGGATGGACAGGAAAGGAAGAAGGGTGGAGAGAAACACGGCATGGGCATTATCCTACTCTTAACGTAAGACACCAAGGGATCCGCAGATTAACGTCCCATCCGACGGACGGCGTACTCACTTAAAAGTGCCCTCCACAAAGCACCTCAATTAGAGATCGGGGTGTCACTGAAAAATATCTGACACCGCTGGGATTCTTACCCTCTGGGGTGGGCAGCCTGTACGTTAGTCACCGCACCATCCCGATCACCCCGGCGTGGTATATATATACATGCGTACAAACAAGTATATAAGTGCATATACATGTATAGTATATATATGTGTGCGTGTGTATATATAATATGCATACGTTTTTTTATTTTTTATAAATATATATGTATACATATACGCTCGTATACACTCACGTATATTTGTGTACATGCACAAATATACGTGAGTGTGTGAAAATATGGAAATATATAAATACATATACACATATATATACACACTCATATATATATAATATATTATATATATATATATATTATATTATTCGTAAAATCGGTTAGGTTTGCTGATGACCAAGCATTAGTTGCTCAGTCAGCCAAGGGGTTGCAAGCATTGCTGAGTGAATTGGAGGTTAAGTGCGATAAATATGGGATGAGAATCAATATTAATAAAACAAAGATTATGCGATTTTCCAGAAAGAAAAAGGCTAAGCTAAATATTAAAATAGGCGGGGAGAGAATAGAGCAGGTAGAGCAGTTTACATATCTCGGAAGTGTTTTGGACCATTACGGTCAAGTGGTAGGGACGTAAGGAGAAGAATTGCGCTAGGCAAGGAGGCTTTCTTAAGGAGGAGGGAGTTGATGACGGGGACGTTGAGTAGGGATGTTAAGACAAGACTCGTAAAAACTCTGATATGGAGCGTAGCGGAAACGTGGTCACTGAAGCAGGAGGATAGACGCACATTGGAGGCTTTTGAAATGTGGGTGTGGAGAAGAATGGAGAAGGTGAAATGGACCGAAAGGTAAACAAACGAGGAAGTACTAGAGATGGTGGGTGAGGAGAGGGGCTTGTTGAGAGAAATCCTATGGAGGCAGGAAAAATGGATGAAAGGCGTATTGAGCGGTAGTGGAATGTTGAAGAAGGTAATAGAGGGGAGAATGTTGGGCAAACGAGGAAAGGGCAGGAATAGGATAGGGATGCTGGACGGGATAAAGGTAGGAAGGAAATACACAGAGATGCAGAGGGACCTGATGTAGAGTAGGTTTCTAACAAACAAAACCCAATTTAGCAACCTACTCTACATCAGGTCCCTCTTCATCTCTGTGTACTTCTTTCTTCCCGTCATCCCGTCCAACATCCCTATCCTGTTCCTGCTCTTTCCTCGCTTGCCCAACATTCTCCTTTTATTATATTCCTAATCAATCCAAAAGATAAATGTATTATTCATTGCAATTAATTTTCCCAAAATGACGCTAGAAACTGAAAGACACTTTCCAGTGGGTGATTGAATCAAGTATTACGTGCGTAGTTCAATAACTCCTGAGATAGCCCAAGAAATGGAGCTTGTTGTTTTTGGAAAGGTTTGCTTATAGTAAGCCTAATCTCTCACCAGACTTCCTTTAAAGGTTCAGCTATATCCTTCCAGTAATTTGATATTTTATCGTCGATTGAAGCAGCAAACGTTCGTTTATTGAGAAAAATGTAAAAAAAATGAGTTTCGTGCGGTGATTAAACACTTCTATTTAATAGGTTTAGCACCTAATGAGATCAAAGCCGAGTTGGGTGAAGTTCATGGCACGTCTGCTCCCGTGTTTACGACTGTTTACATTAAGGTAAATGAGTTTGAACGTGACCGTTCATCCACAAATGAACTTCCTTCGGCACGTCCAGTAGACTTCTTCCAAAATGATTGACAAAATTCACGATATGGTTTTGAGTGATGGACGAATCCAAGTTCTCATCGACATCATTTATATGCAAACAAGAATAATATACTCAATGGAGAGTATTATGCGCCGTTATCACACTGGTTGAGCGAAGAAATCAAGTAAAAACGTCCTTATTCGGCAAAGAAAAAAATTCTATTCCATCAAGTAATGGACAGGTGCAAAGTTTATATGGCAAAAATTATGGAATTAAAGCTCGCATTATTGCAACATCCTCCATATTAACTAGATTTGGTTCCCGGTGGTTTCTTTTTTTCCAAACTTGAAAAAATGTCTCGGCGGAAAACGATTCACGTTGAATGAGAGAATGTTATCGCCAACAAAGGTGTCTATTTTGAGGACCTCTTTAAATCCTACTTTTTGAACGACAAGTTTCAGAAACATTGGGAAAAGCGTATAGAGATAAAAGGAGATTATATTGAAACATAAAAAAATCTACCCACAATAGTTAACAATTGTGTTTTTTCCTGATGACTTATTGAACGGCCTTCGTATTATTTCATACACACAGGAAATTCCCTTGAACTTGATGACTCTATCCCCCCGGTATCGATTTCTCAATATCATTGAAGGATTGGGTTGCCTTTTGGATCTCTCCACTCGATTTCATATGTAATCTTATCATTATATTATTATGAAGTGTTGATTTGTATCTTTGAGTTATAAACAACCGAAGACCAAAGCCTTAATGTAGACTATTATATCATGGAATAACCTTCAGCAAACTTTCAGTTAGCTACGTCTTCCGGCCCTTGACAGTTTCTCGACCAAACAGGAAACATCGTAACTGACATCAGCATAACAGATATGATAAATTAATTTGTTAATATAATAAAATTCAATATATATATGTGTATATATATATATATATATATATATATATCATTTGGACGGAACAATAGAACAGAGAATAAAATAGATAGCACGTAAAAAGACACTCACATTGTAGATTTTATAAGCTTTCGACCTTTGCGCTGGGCAAGGAGGCTTTCTCAAGGAGGAGGGAGTTGATGACAGACACATTGAGTGGGGAGGTTAAGAAAAGACTCGTAGAAACTCTGGTATGGAGCGTAGCTATGTACGGCGCGGAAACGTGGTCATTGAAGCAGGATGATAGACGTAGATTGGAGGTTTCTGAAATGTGGGTGTGGCGAAGAATGGAGAAGGCGAAATGGACCGAAAGGAAAACAAATGCGGAAGTACTGGAGATGGTGGGTGAGGAGAGGGATTTGTTGAGAGAAATCCTATGGAGGCAGGAAAAATGGATGAAAAGCGTATTGAGCGGTAGTGAAATGTTGAAGAAGGTAATAGAGGGGAGAATGTTGGGCAAACGAGGAAAGGGCAGGAATAGGATAGGGATGTTGGACGGGACAAAGGGAG
Source organism: Hetaerina titia (assembly GCA_037158775.1). Lineage (NCBI taxonomy): Eukaryota > Metazoa > Arthropoda > Insecta > Odonata > Calopterygidae > Hetaerina > Hetaerina titia. Next base: position 80,577,235 of record CM073769.1, on the reverse strand, counting down.
GAAGGAAATACACAGAGATGCAGAGGGACCTGATGTAGAGTAGGTTGCGGGATTGGGTTTTTTTGGAGTTACAAAAATATTTATTTGATAGTTGTGTCCATACAAAAACCTACCTTAACCGGTAGATTACCTAATAATGTGTGTATATATATATATATATATATATATATATATATATATATATATATATATATATATATATATATATATATATATATATATATCGATGATGCGGAAGTACTCACGAGAGCAATATAACTTTTGGACGGCACAGTAGAACTCAGAATAAAACAGATAACACGTAAAAGGACACTCACACTGTAGATGATTTAAGCTTTCGGCCTACTCCGAGGCCTTCTTCAGGTCAGACTGAAGTGAGTCTAGCCTGAAGAAGGCCTCGGAGTAGGCCGAAAGCTTAAATCATATACAGTGTGAGTGTCCATTTACGTGTTATCTGTTTTATTCTGAGTTCTATTGTGCCGTTAAAAAGTTATATATATATATATATATATATGTATATATGTATATATATATATATATATATACATACATTTGAGTTCTGTTCCTAATTCCTCTTGAGAAAGGTGGTTGGACCACCGAAAATTCGAGAACCAGTGAGTCCCTCTTTTGTGTCTTTTGTGTGTTTTAGCTTCTGTGTTTGTTATGACTATCGGTGAATTTATATATATATATGTATATATATATATATATAATATATATATATATATATATATATATATATATATATATATATATATATATATATATATATATATATATATATATATATATATATATATAGCAGAATGGACTCCCTAGTTTCAAAAACATCAAGTTTTTGGTTAAGTGCGTTAAAAGTTTTCAAGAAATAACTGAAATGTTTACAGCTGTTTACGGGGATAATGCTTTGAAATTAACATCCGTTTTCAAGTGTAATAAATGTTTTAAAAAAGGCCGACAAGACGCCACGGATGATGCAAGGCCTTCAACCACCTGTGTTGACGACAACATTGATGGTGTGCAGTCCCTTGTCCTTACCGATCGTCGAAAAACTGTCCGAATGATAGCTGATGAACTGAATTTATTAAAATCAACAGTGCACACTGTTTTAACCGAACATGATGGATGGATCCTACACCATGACAATGCACTTATACATTCAGCATTGATTGTTGGTCAGTTGCTGGCAACGAATTCAATCACCATCCTAGATCATTCTCATTAGCCAGATATCGCCCCCTGCGACTTTTTCCTATTCCAAAAATGCAAAACTTTGACGAGGGGACATCGCAGGGTCGATGTGGACACAATAAAGGAAGAAACGACGAGAAAACTAAAAAGCTTAACTGCCAAGGACTTTCAAGGGGGCTTTAAACAATGGAAAAGAAGATGGAATACGTGAATAGCAACGAATGGAGAGTACTTTGAAGAGGACAAAATCGATGTAGCGTAAATTTTACAAAATACAATTTTATAGTCTCTATTCGCGTATTTATTCGACAGACCTCGTATAATCGTTAGAGATTTCAATGTCCCATCTATTGCCTGGATCACATATAGTTTTATACACATAAACCATAAACGCAGTAATCAACCCAAAGGTCGGTTTAGTGGGTGATGGCAGAGCTCACCCATGTAGTAAGCTTGACGGCGTGTGAATATTCACACATCAGGGTAGGGGGGCCAGTTCCTTTCCCTGTGCCGGTTATGGTTTCCCAGGAAGATCTGGTACCCGAAAAATCACATAACTTAGGTGGAGCTGCTGGTGCCCAGAGTGCCTTAATATATAGAGGGTAATATGTATATATACGTATGGCGGGATTTTCAAGTTTGAATATATATATATGAAATACCGCCATATGGCGAATAAATATTCATTCACATTGAAATAGAGATAAGGAAAATTGTAAAGGAACACATAAAGGACGAACACAAGAGAGGTGGGGATGGCGGATGTGAGCAGATCACGAATGTAAAAATATTTTCCTCGACCGGGACTTGAACACCGGATCATCTCTATTTTAAAGTGAATGAATATATATATATATATATATATATATATATAATCTTGAAAATGACGCACTCCGGCGACGCAGAGGGTTATATAAATATAAATATATAGAGGGTAATCCCAAAAGTAAAATCTCCAATTTTTTAGAAATAGAAAAAACATTTATTTTCTATGTTATATATGTCATTTTAAAGATTGATCAATTATCTATTTTTCCACATAATCGCCATTCCGGCGATGCATTTTTGTAAACGCTGTGACAGTTTTTTAATGCCCATGTCGTACAAGCTCGCCGCCATGTCCTTGAGGAAACACTGAACTTCTTCCTTAACCTCTTTGTCGGAGCTGAATCGCCTTCCGGCCAAATGTTCTCTCAACTTAGGGAACAGGTGAAAGTCGCTGGGGGCCAAGTCTGGACTATAGGGTGGGTGGTTGACAATGTCCCAATCAAAGTCTTGAGGAGAGCGACGGTTTGGCGGGCAACGTGTGGGCGAGAGTTGTCGTGGAGAATACATACGCCCTTGCTCAACATTCCCCTTCTTCGGTTCTGAATTGCCCGTCTGATTTTTCTCAATATTTCACGATACCTGTCAGTGTTTATTGTGGTCCTAGCAGGCATGTAGTCGACCAACAAAACCCCCTTCCCATCCCAAAACACAATCACCATGACTTTACCGGCAGACTGTGTTGTTTGAATTTTCGCGGCTTGGGCGAAGGGGGATGCCGCCACTCACTCGATTATCGTTTGGTCTCAGGTATGAAGTGGAATGCCCAGGTGTCATCACCCGTGATAATGGAGTCCTAAAAGCTCCGAGCTATGACGAAAAGGTGATAGATGAAGTTTAACCTATCCTCAAGGTCATGGCGGCGAGCTGGTACGACATGGGCATTAAAAAACTGTCACAGCGTTTACAAAAATGCATCGCCGGAATGGCGATTATGTGGGAAAATAGATAATTGACCAATCTTTAAAATGACATATATATCATAGAAAATAAATGTTTTTTCTATTTCTAAAAAATTGGAAACTATATACATAAATGTATATATATATATATATATATATATATATATATATATATATATATATATATATATATATATATATATATGGGCAGTATTAGGAAGAAGTGTAAGGCAGGGTTGCCCATTAACACCGGTGCTGTTCAACGTGTATGTGGAGGAAATTATTAAAGAGGCATGGGAAGAATTGGAGGTGGGAATGAAAGTCGGAGGGGAATTCGTAAAATCGGTAAGGTTCCCTGATGACCAAGCTTTAGTTTGTCGGTCATCCAAGGGGTTACAAGCATTGGTGAGTGCATTGGAGGTTCAGTGCGATAGCTATGGGATGAGAATCAATATTAATAAAACAAAGGTTATGTGATTTTACAGAAAGAAAAAGGCTAAGCTAAATATTAAAATAGGCGGGGAAAGAATAGAGCAGGTAGAGCATTTTACATATCTTGGAAGTGTTTTGGACCAATACGGTCAAGTGGTAGGGACGTAAGGAGAAGAATTGCGCTAGGCAAGGAGGCTTTCTCAAGGAGGAGGGAGTTGATGACGGGGACGTTGAGTAGGGATGTTAAGACAAGACTCGTAAAAACTCTGATATGGAGCGTAGCTATGTACGGCGCGGAAACGTGGTCACTGAAGCAGGAGGATAGACGTACATTGGAGGCTTTTGAAATGTGGGTGTGGAGAAGAATGGAGAAGGTGAAATGGACCTAAAGGAAAACAAATGAGGAAGTGCTAGAGATGGTGGGTGAGGAGAGGGGTTTGTTGAGAGAAATCCTATGGAGGCAGGAAAAATGGATGAAAGGCGTATTGAGCGGTAGTGGAATGTTGAAGAAGGTAATAGAGGGGAGAATGTTGGGCAAGCGAGGTAAGGGTAGGAACAGGATAGGGATGTTGGACGGGATGAAGGGAGGAAAGAAGTACACCGAGATGAAGAGGGACCTGATATAGATTAGTTTGATAGGAGGGGGGTCGCAAAATGTTTATTTGATAGTTGTGTCCATCCAAAAACCTACCTTAACCGGTAGATTACCCAATAATATTAATATATATATATATATATATATATATATATATATATATATATAAAGAAGAATGGTGGAAAACGCAATGCGAGGATATGGAAAGTTTACAGAAGAAGGGTGAAATTGGTGCTCTATACAGCAAGGTTAAGTTATTATCGGGAAGTAAGAAGGCAAGAGCTGTGCTAACAGTTAAAGATAAATGGGGTAAGATAATAGTTGAACCAGGAAAAATCCAAGAGAGATGGAAGGAATATATAGAAACACTGTATGGTAAAGAACTTAGGCCGACAAGGTTAGACATAGAAAAGGAACATGACGTAGAAGAAGATAGCTTAGGTCCAGGCATACTCGACGATGAAATAGAAAGGGCATTAAAGGAGATGAAAGCAAATAAGGCTGTGGGGGTGGACAATATTCCTGTAGAAATGTTGAAATGGTTAGGGAAAGGTGGGAAAAAGGCCATATATGGACTGATTCGTAGTATCTATGAGGAAGGAATCTGGCCGGAAGATTTTGTGAGATCGGTGTTAGTTCCTATTCCAAAAAAGGCAAAGGCTTCGTCATGTGAGGATTACAGAACAATAAGTTTGATATCCCACGCAGCTAAAGTTATTCTCAGGATCATCAACAAAAGGATAGAGAGTAAGGCAAATGATTACTTAGGGGATGATCAGTTTGGGTTCAGAAAAGGAAGAGGTACGCGTGATGCCATTGCAGTAATGAGATCACTAGTCGAGAGGAATATAGAATACAATCAGGACGTTTTTGCCTGTTTTGTAGATTTCGAAAAAGCGTTTGATAGAGTGAATTGGGAAAAATTAATGTGTGTATTGCAGAAAATAGGAATGGATTGGAGGGACAGGAGACTGATCCGCAACCTGTACATGTCTCAGACTGCTCAGGTGCGAGTGGGGAACGGAGAGTCTGGATGGGCAGTGTTAGGAAGAGGTGTAAGGCAGGGTTGCCCATTGTCACCGGTACTGTTCAACGTATATGTAGAGGAAATGATTAAAGAGGCATGGGAAGAACTGGAGGTAGGAATGAAAGTCGGAGGGGAACTCGTAAAATCGGTTAGGTTTGCTGATGACCAAGCATTAGTTGCTCAGTCAGCCAAGGGGTTGCAAGCATTGTTGAGTGAATTGGAGGTTCAGTGCGATAAATATGGGATGAGAATCAATATTAATAAAACAAAGGTTATGCGATTTTCCAGAAAGAAAAAGGCTAAGCTAAATATTAAAATAGGCAGGGAAAGAATAGAGCAGGTAGAGCAGTTTACATATCTCGGAAGTGTTTTGGACCAATACGGTCAAAGTGGTAGGGACGTAAGGAGAAGAATTGCGCTAGGCAAGGAGGCTTTCTCAAGGAGGAGGGAGTTGATGACGGGGACGTTGAGTAGGGATGTTAAGAAAAGACTCGTAAAAACTCTGATATGGAGCGTAGCTATGTACGGCGCGGAAACGTGGTCGCTGAAGCAGGAGGATAGACGTAGATTGGAGGCTTTTGAAATGTGGGTGTGGAGAAGAATGGAGAAGGTGAAATGGACCGAAAGGAAAACAAATGAGGAAGTACTGGAAATGGTGGGTGAGGAGAGGGGTTTGTTGAGAGAAATTCTATGGAGGCAGGAAAAATGGATGAAAGGCGTATTGAGCGGTAGTGGAATGTTGAAGAGGGTAATAGAGGGGAGAATGTTGGGCAAGCGAGGTAAGGGTAGGAACAGGATAGGGATGTTGGACGGGATGAAGGGAGGAAAGAAGTACACCGAGATGAAGAGGGACCTGATATAGATTAGTTTGCTAGGTGGGGAGTCACAAAATGTTTATTTGATAGTTGTGTCCATCCAAAAACCTACCTTAACCGGTAGATTACCTAATAATAATATATATATATAAATATGAGTGGGTCGCGGTGGTCTAGCGGATAGAGCGTTGGACTGCTGACCAGAGGGTCCCGGGTTCGATTCCCGGGCAAGGCACTATGGGCACCTGCAGCTCCACCCAAGCTAGTTGATTTTTCGGGTACCAGATCTTCCTGGGAAACCATAACCGGCACAGGGAAAGGAACTGGCCCCCCTACCCTGATGTGTGAATATTCACACGCCGTCGGGCTTGGTACATGGGTGAGCTCTACCATCACCTACTAAACCGACCTTCGGGTTGAATACTGTGTTTATGGTTTTTTTTATATAGAAATATATGTATATATATATATATATATATATATATGTAATCATCATCAGTAGTATTTCAATGCAAGGATTGGTTTACTACAGCCCTCCATTCTACTCTATTTTGTGTCAGTTCCCTCAATCCTTGATACCTTCTGTTTTACGGCCTTCTTAATTTGTCCTATGTACATGTCTCTAGGTCTTTCACATGGAATCTTCCCTTCTATTTTTCCTGCTATTATATTCCTAATCAATCCCAATTTCTTCTTTGGCGTTGAGTTCTCCTTATGGTGCTATTCTCTTCTGCTCTTCTATATACGAAGCATATTTATTAAGCAAGGGCCGTTTGCTTATATTTAAATATTGGCGCTTCAGAACACAGGTTTACTCCTGCAGCGCCATCTACTGATTCATTGAGAAGCTATATCTACATTTGTTTTGTTTCAGAAGTCGTTTGCTTGTCCGTGCATGCAAACAACAATGTCCGCGACAATCGTTGATCCCGCCAGCTGTGAAGTGCGTTCTGTCTTACGATTCTTGTACGCAAAAGGACTGTCGGCTGCTGAAATTCATCGGGAATTATGCCTAGTTTATAAACCTACAGTTATGAATGAAGGAAAGGTTAGACAATGGTGCTGTGATTTTAAAAATGGACGAACAAATGTCCATGACGAAGAGCGAAGTGGCAAGCCCAGTATTCTGACCGATGAAATTGTTTCGCAAGTGGAACAAAAACTGCGATGTGATCGTCGATTGACGATTAACGTCCTGCCTGAACAATTTCTTCAACTTGGACGCACTACTGTCTACAATATTGTCACGGAAAACCTCGGATACCACAAATTGTGTGCAAGGTGGGTACCGAAACACTGCTGCCAAAACCAATAAGAAAATTCAAGATTTCCGTTGGCAACTCCTTGACCACCCACCGTATAGTCCTAACCTTGCACCTAACGACTGCTTCCTCTTCTTGCACTTGAAACAGTGGATCGGTGGACGACGTTTAGAAACCGAAGAGGAACTCAAGAACGGCGTTGTCAATTGGTTCAACTCTCAGGCGGTGAGCTTCTATGCAGTGGGGTTAAAGAAGCTGGTGCAGCGGTACGAAATATGCTTAGAAGTGAACGTCGATTATGTAAAGAAGTAAAGTAGGTTTGTAGCTAACTAAAAGTGCCGAGAAAATGCGCTTCATAAGAGTATTTTTTTCCTGTGACCAAACGGCTCTATATGAACATGCCTCGTAATTCCTCATTCCTTACTTTGTCTGACCATTTAATCTTCATCATTCTCCTCCAACCATATTTCAAAGACTATTCTTCGCTGGTCCACTTTTCCCATGTTCCAAGTCTCTGAACTATAGAACGCAATGCTCCACACGAAAGTCTTGTCGAATTGTTTCCCTGTTTCCAGCTTTAGGTTCTTTAAACTTAGTAATTGCCTCTTCTTCATGAATGCGTTCTTAGCTTTGGCTATTCTTCGCTTGATGTCGGTCGAACTTCTTCCATCCCATCTTATGCTGCTGCCCTGATAGATGAAGGATTCCAATTGCTCTAGTTTCACCCCTCGAATTGTGATATCTGCATTCAGCTTCTCTCTTCCACCCACAGAGATTTTCGTTTTCTTCTTGTTGATGTTCATATTATATTCCCCCAGTACTTGGTCCGTAGCATTCTGGTTTGTTTGCAGGTCCTCTCGCGTCTAAGTATGTTACCACTGCGATGCCGCCTGGGAGCCGCTGTATGTTAATTTCTTCGTCATTCACCTTGACTCCTTTGATACCCAATTCTTGTGTTTCTTGTACGAGCATTGCCCCTTCCAGGTATACGTTGAATATGGCTGGCGAGAGGTCGCATCTTTGTCTTACTCCTTTGTTTATTTTGGCTTCGATTTTCCTTCCATTTTTTGTTTGGATTGTTGTAGCCTGATTCTTGTAGATATTATCGATTATTCTTCTGTCATTGCAGTCCAATGCTCCTAGTATCTTGAGCATTTTGTTCCATTCGATGATGTTGAAGGCCTTCTCCAAGTCCACCAGTGCCACGTGTAATGGCTTATTTACATGTCTCATTTTTTCCGCCAGAACTCTCTTGCTCCTCGGTTTTTCCTGAATCCGAATCGGTTTTCTGAGAGGTTTTTTCTATCCTTCCTTCTACTCTTCCGCTAATTATCCGAGTAAGGATTTTTGATGATTGAGTAACCAGGCTCAATGACCTGTGTTCTTCGCAAATTATCTGTCGGTTATTCGGTTTCTTCGGTATTGCAATCATTATACTTTATTATTTATATTTATGTGTATATATAAAGTATATGTATGTGTGTATATACACCAGGGTTACTATATATTTTTTGAGCCTTGACAACACTAAGTGCTTTAACCGCAAGCGGACGTTCCAATCCGAAAGTTTGACCCTTTTAAAAGTAACTTTTTCAGGACATTTTGTCGTTTCATCAAAGCTTGTGTTGTTTATAGTGACTCTAAAGTTTTGTCTCAGCGAAAAAAATGGAGTTAACTCATGAACCCTTTCGTGCAATGATTTTTTATGACTTTCGAAGTGAATTATCAAGACACGAGTGCATCGATCAACTAACTTACTTCCACTTTTGACGATGAAGCTCCATTCTTTGCCACTGCGAACAACTGGTATAACGAATTCCATCATGACCGCCCTTTGCTCAGCGACGAAAGTCGTGAAGGTCGTCTAAAATCAGTTGTTGTGCCAGAAAACATTGATGCTGTGCAAGAACTACTAAAGTAAGATCGTCATGTGACTTATCGTGAGACTGAGGCATCCTTAGGGATTAGTATGACGAGCATCAATAAGATATTACATGAACATTTAGCTGTGAAAAAAATTTGTTCGCGTTGGATCACGCATAATTTGACAGAAACTCAAAAAGATGCCTGATTGGTGCAAAGAAATGCTCTAGAAATACAATCGCGGAGCATCAAAAGCTGTGTATAACATCTAAACAGGTGACGAATCTTGGATCTATGCCTATAATTCCGAAAAAAACAGCAATTCATTGTATGGGTCTTCCAAGACGAGCCAAATCCGACAAAAGTGATTCGTGCACGAAGCACATCGAAGCAAATGATCTCCTGTTTCTTCGGAATAACTGGACATGTGGAAACCGTATCGTTAGAGAAACTGAGAACCGTGAATTCTAAATGGTACACGAGTATTTATTTGCCAGAAGTACTTGGTGAAATACGGAAAAATAAGCGGCAACGAAGGATCATTCTTCATCATGACAATGCAAACCCTCACAGATCGGCTGAAACAACTACCTATTTGACTGGCCAAAACGTCGAATTGAATGGTCATCCTCCGTACAGCCCTGATTTAGCACCAAACGACTTCTTTTTATCTTTAAAAAAAATTGCGTGGCCAACGTTATTCGGCGCCTGAAGAAACCGATGTTTGTAAACAAAAATAATGTGCAACGTGAGCATGACGTACGAGGATATTTGAGAAATTCGGATTTGACCCTCTCTCGTTAGGTAACTCGGGTTGACTTCCGAATGCGAAGGAAATACTAGCACTTTTCACCTTATCGAAATTTAAGTTAACCTGACTAAATAAGAAAGAATGCAACGATGTGGATGCATTTAAGTAGCCATTTTTCCCTCGCTCAATGATTTACAATAAAAATCTGCCGCGAAAATACCCAAAATTTTACTCTAAAAATCTATTAGTCTACATTTAGCCTACCTTTTACAGAAACCTCACGGAGAAATTCATAATTATTTGGGTGAATATGCCCCACTTTCCCAGTGCTCCAATTATTGGTCCTCGTGCTGGCTGGTGGATGCTTATGGTCCTTTTTTTGCCATCGGAGTGGCTTTCATTCTTGATCAAACCACGAAAATAAGCAAGAGAGGTAGATGGGTAGCCATATTTTATTGATAAGCGCATGTTCTCGATGGTGAATATGAAGAGAAAGTAGGGTGAGAACTGGACTCAATGACTTATAACTAAATGTTCACGGTTATGTAGTTGTTGCACAGTTTCGCGTAATTGATCCGACCAACCCAAAACGACCCACTTTAGGAGCACCGTTCCGTACAGTTATCGCGTTTCCGAAATGCCATTTATTTTAGGGTGGTTGGACCACCACGTGCCGGGAAGCCACTTGAAAGTTTTGGAAGGGCCCGGGCGCGCACGGAGAAGTTTTTTTGAAGCAACCGCGAAATTGTATCACCCATCGATTTGCAGTAGACCTATCAACAGCATCGTCACCATAAGCAGCCTTTAAACGGCGATGAATCCCAGTAGGAATCACTTTTTCAGCATTTCAAAATTCGATAACAGCACTCGCGTTGACATAGCACTAGAACACGCCTACATACTTCCGCCTCTCAAAATACACTGGATGAATGAACGACCTCAAACCTGAGCATGCGTGTGGGGGAATGTTACATCCACATGCCACCTGGAGTGCTTCTGAAGGTCCAGTTTATGAGTTTAGGTGGCTAAATAATTAAATTATAATTTTAAATAATAATATTCACGTGCTTGGGTAGGAAACTGTTATGACGTCTATCGTCCGAGGAAAGAACGAGTTTTGGAGCACCCGGTCAGGATGAGGGAGAATTTATTTCATCGCCCATTTCTTCACTGAGCGAACAAAAAACGCCATCCACAATTTCTCGACCCTCCCTCGGACGCCAGTTGAATTTAAGGTTTCCTTGTACCGCTCCTGTCACGTCACATAACTTAGCAGGAATTTCTCGCAAAATCCGCAATCGGCCTCTGTTGGACCGCAGTTAAGGGGATGGATATTGAAAGCTCAAAAGAGGGCCGACGAGAAGGGGAGAGGTTTTAAGAGGGACCCGAACGACGGCTCAAATCCTCGCGCATGATGAAACCTGCCTCATGGGATTCCTAAATCGATACATGTATCACATTCGTACGTGAAACAGCGATTGTGCCCGAACGTATGGCCAACTAGCCAACACAAGCAAATATCAAATGGCTGATTCACACACGCTGCTCGAGTACTAAATTATTTACTCACAAACTGATACCTCAGCATTCTATCCTTATGGCCATAAATCGCAAAATCACACGTAACATGATCTCCATAATTTAAAATATGAATTTGTTATTAATAATTCATCAAAACTTTACTTTGATGTAACATTCCTAGTGTGGAACCTTCCCCGGGTCCCTAAAATATACCAGCTAAGGTAATAAAACATTAAGCTCCTAACATCGCCCCGTACCTTGAAGTTATATTTAACAAATCCCTCACAGAGTGCAAAGTCCCTAAGAATTGGAAAACCGCGCATATAATGCCTATTTTTAAAAGTGGTGACAGGGAGGACCCCCAGTAATTACAGACTCATATCTCTCACTTCTATGTGTTGCATAATTTTAGAGCACATAATTTTCAATTCCATAATAAGATGTCTCTAGATAATATTAACTTTTTAAGTGACGATCAACAGGGATTCAGGAAAATCCGCTCATACGAGACCCAATTAGGATTATCCACATATGACTTACTTTTATCGGATGAAAGTGGTAGGCAAGTGGATGCGTTTTTCTTAGATTTTCAAAAGGTATTTGATAAGGTTCCCCACGGTAAACTTATTAATAAATTAAAAGTCGTAGGAATAGCGGGAACAGAGGGTAATCCTTGACGGCGCTAGTTCGATAGCTTACGAATAACCTCGGGGGCACCTCGGGCAGTTGCTTTTCTTGATTTTTGTTAACGATTTGAACCGCGAAGTGAAAAGTAAGATTAGGATGTTTGAGGATGATATAATATCATGATGATGATGTCAGGAGATATCTGGGGATGAGGATCATTTAATTCTAGCACATGATCTAGATTGCATTACTAAATGGTTTTCAAAATGGGGATTGCCATTAAATCTTAATAAATGTTCGGTGGTAAATTTTGTTAAAAGATCCACGGGATTTGTTCACAAATTAGCTGGAGTTGACCTAGAAGTAGTTGATACGGTAAAATACCTAGGTGTTACATTCACTAAAGACTTAACTAGGGGGACCCACATACGTAAAGTCTGCGGGCAAGCATATAAAAAATTGGGATTTATTAGACGCATTGTCGGCAGAAGTGACTCTAAAGTCAAGGAACGTTGTTTACCACGCTCTTGTAAGACCTTTATTTAGAATATGTACGTAGTTTATGGGATCCGACTGAAAAGGCCTCATTTGGGAAATTGAGAAGGGTCAACGCCGGGCAGCCCGTTTCGTTAAAAAAATTACGATAAAATGAAAAGCGTCACTGAAATGCTTCTGAAGTTGGGATGGGAATCATTAGAAGAAAGACGATTCAATGCTAGGTTGAAATTACTAAATAAATTCAGATCCGCATGTTTCAGCACCGAGGTCTCACAAATTATTTCCACTCCAGAACCAGAAGACTCAAGGACTTCTTCCCACAGACAATACGGGATAGCAATTGTAGAATTATAGAGAGCAAAAATTCCACTTGCCACCCTCAGCGTCAAGGGAATAATTAGTTCTACTCAATTTTTCGCACTTTCACTAATCTCGTGTGTTTTGTTTTTGTCAAAACCCTTTCTTCCCGTATTACCTCACTAGAATGCCTAAAAATAATGTAGCGCTCTTTACTGTGTTCCTTGCTCTGCCTTTTCTGTTTTTGGGTTTTCCCTTCCATCTCCGTGGAGGGGCCCTCCCGCTACCTGCAGCGTTGGGTCACATTCCCTACCTGTGTCTTTGGGGAGGAGACCGTTGATTGTTGCATGTCCATGTGGTAGTGGAATTTTGCCTTCTTACTTTGCAAATTCAAGCCTGCGCGTCATTGGATAAATTTCTTACTACATTCTAAGGTGAAATTATTTGTTAGATGATAATATATGCATTCGCATGTGTGTAGAATGAAAGGATTTTGGCATGAATGTATACACCTCTGTGGGTATAGTTTTGCATGTATGTGTTGATTTTGCATGTGGGCTTGTTCTTTTTTACGGGTGGTGACCTAACACCCCCCCACCACACGCCCTTGGGGTGGCTTGCGCTGTATTATGTCGATCTAGATGGTACACAAAAGAGCTGTAGTTTGCATGGTACCGCGTGGATGTAGACACAGGGATACTTTTTACCGATTTAATTTCTTATTTCATCTACATCAACATCTAAATAAACACTAAATATCCTGCAAACCACAGCAAAGATCTCCGTCAAAGAGTATGAGGGCATCAGCCATACAAGAGCAAATATTAGTCAATTCAAGCATATGAATATATATTTACTCATGGGTACACACGCGTATCACGTCCTTGCCTATATATATATATATATATATATATATATATATATCACTGCAATAATTGGCGTGCTTGACTTTACCGTTAAATGTTTCCTTTTCAAATAAAACGTTCGAGTGCTTGGCGTCGATTTTTTTGATTGGGTATCATCGATTGGAAGAATGAGTACTTTAATCTGTCAGCGACGGTATCTATCTCTCTTATTTTATTTCGGTAGTCGAAAATATCAATATATTTTGGTGCCATAATAATTCCCTCCGCATCACAAGAGAACATATATTTTCTGTACTTTTCTATCCTGCCAATTCTCTCCGCAAATCAAGGCCCTCCCAACCTAATTCCTTCAACACACAGGTCACGCTTACACTCATCTCGTGGAAGTTTTAACATCTGGCGGCTCTAAACTTTTCCAACTCCTGAATTAACGTTTCCTCCCATGGATCACAAATTTCTCACCGTGTATTCCAAATATCATAAAGCGGAGTTATACCTCTCTCTTAACTTTTAATAACATTTGCGTGCAATCTGCCTAATGAAACCTTGCTGCTTTTGAGGCTGACCCTAATATCCTTCCAATGAAAGGTTTGATGTAAGTGTCCCACCCAAGAGTTCACCTGTTCTGAGTTGCTTCATTCGATTCAATTTTCTTTTATATTCAACGTCTTGTCTCTGTTGTGTTTTATCGCCAAATTTAAATACCTTGCATATTTTTAAATTTAAATTCTAATCCTCAAAACTTATATTGCTAGGACATACTGTGATCCAAATCACCCAAGGGTATCGCGCAATCTACAGGGCACACCGATATTGTTGTACCTTAATGGTCAGACTCATCTGTCGAAACTGGTTGGTACATTAATTAAAAGGGTGGAAAATTACAAATACCTGTTTTAATCCAGTGTAATAAAACGATTCCGCAAATTAAATCTTAATTCCACTGGTCATTTAAATGAAAAAAATTATGATGGACGAGAACACTGATAAAATAAATGAAATACAACCACACCTTTTGAAAAATTTCTTTATTGATCAACGAACTTGAAAGTTACATGATATCGATACTCCAGAATTTTTTTCATATCCCAAGGACTGACTATATTATAAAATAAAATTAATCAGTTTGGCTTTGATATTTATCATTTTTTGCCCCTACTGCAGCACTTCACGCCCAATAGTGATCCGTAAACGCTGAACTTTTCCCAGAACTTGACATAATCGATGTTTGCTCCAATCAGGATCTACATAACTGGTAAATTGTATAAAACTGGTAAAAATAGTAATTTTTATTGTATATATGAATTATGACAAATCTCAAGTCACAAATCTTGGAAGTTGCATGTATCCATGTCATTGGAAGGGAAAACGTAATTTTTCAAAGAATTTTCCAAATCATAAGAGCCTCAGTGAATGCCAGTGCAGAGGAGTAAATAAATTACCATCCCTCCCCATTATTCCCACACCAACTAACCCTGAGTACACAAACGCATATCATCTATGATTCCCTTCCCTCACCCCTCCGTCGCTACCCTCCCCAACTTTCCCGTAATGCCACAACCCACCTCTCACTGCTTCTATCTGCCTGGCCACCTATCAGCTACACACACAAAATGATCAACTATGTTTAAAATTAACCCTACCCCCGATACTGGCACGACATATATACATGTGTACGTCAACGCCCTTGATCTTTGTACCTGATGGTACCGTGTGATGGTGAAACGAATTGTACTCGTACCAATTAAAACTGTGAAAAACTATGTAATAGAGTTCAGTTATGCGTCCCCCGACCATCTCGTTGACCCCCCTACGAATGCATTCTCATCCGAAAATAGTTTATATTCAGACCTCGGCCACATTGTTTCCCGCCTCTCTCTATTATCCTCACGGATTAAATCCGCTCCCCCCCCCCTTATTTTTTCCCTTTCATCTTATTTACCCGCGATCTGTTGCGCAATCATTTGGTAATCATTCTCTGTCTGATGAGGATGCCCTTGCCATTGAAACGGCGTTGCGTCTCTCTCTTTATCTCTCTCTCCTTCCTTGAATATATTTCATCTCTTGCTACCCACTTTTATCTTCCACCACACCACATCCCTATCCCGGTGACTGCCTTTTATCTCGTGTCGATCGAACTCAGTATCTCCAACATTCAGCTGATCCTGTAAACACCAATTGGCCTAAGGATTCTCCACCTAATGATCGAGCCACGAGAGTTACCATTTCCCTCTTTTACCCTCTCCCATCCCTCATCTCACCGCTCTTCTCCACCACCTCATTATCATTGGCTGTTGAAGTCCCTCCAAGAATAATATGGAGGTCAATGATAATAATGGATAAGTTCCGCAAAATTATTCCTGAAATTACCAATTTCATAACAAATTTAGTTAATTGTGAACATTTATTTTGAGGATCATTGCTAAAAGTCATTGTTGTATATCTCTGGTCAATTGGTTATAAAACTGATGATACTTCGGAGCAGGAAAATTTACAGCTACAACCCCGTAAGTCGTCGTTAAGATTTGTAGCGTGGGGATGTTATCAAAGTTTTATGGTCTAAGGCCTGTATTTTCTCGTAAATCAAAGAACCCCCAACCTAATTATTCAAACATACTCGTTACGCTCACCATCTTCTCGAAGCTATGTTTAACAAATTTAGTGGATTTTCTCTTAACCTTTATTAATTACTCAAATAACGTTTTCTCCCATGTACTATATTCCAAATACTTGCTTCGTATTCCTAAAAGTGGCCTATTCAAGGCGAATTAAGATCTCTCTCTAACCTTTTAATTACACCATGTAACGAAACATTAGCTCCTTTATCGACATTCATATTCCACTGATATGCGTGCCCCATGAAAGGTTTGGTGCAAGTTTAGGTACTTGCCATTCAGGGAAATTCAGAAGTATCGGTAATAGAGGTATTTCACAAGAAATTCCAACTTTGTTTTGCGTCTATCGCTAATTTTTCCAGTTAGTAGGAAAAGTGTGTCGTGATTTTTTTTCCGAACTTCTCTATTGCCATTATGAACCCATTGCGAGCCAAGAAAAACTTCCTACTTCCCCACACTTAGGCTATTTCTGAACCCTCTCTTTTCCGGTACAAAATGAATAACTAATGTCAACCCTCCAAAATATTTTGCCATATATTATCTAATCATCTAAAGTTTTGAAAATTTGAATCGATCATGACTACAGCTGTGTTCATTGTGATTTATTATCTGCCCTTAGGAACCTTTAACACACACGAATATGCAACATTTTTTCGCTGGCCTAAACGCCCTCCTTAAAACCCGTTTTGGATGTTTTCCGCGTGGAATTCCTTCAACGCTTCTTTCACCATGCTATTGCGTCATATTTTCCCCAACCCATCCCTCCTTTTGTAGTGATTTTTTATGCAAAAAAACTACTGGCGTTGTGGAGATCTCATTATATATATATATATATATATATATATATATATATATATATATATATATATATATATATATATATATATATATATATATATATATCTTTGGAATGGAATGCTCTCCGGCGACTCACAAACACAAAAACCCACCGATATAGAGTATTTAATACATACATATATATTTTATAACACATGGACGGAGCAAAATTGCGCCCATCCCTCGGGTTCAAATTCGCCAGCTACGGATTAACTAATTGGAACGACTGACTTGCACGGTCCAAGAAATTAGTGTTTAGTTTCTGAACTAATGCACATGTTTTGAATTCACTTTTAAAAATTTAATAAATGTGAACTAGACACCTGAGATCCATAATTTTCCCTTTTATGAGAAATATTTCCGACGCTCCATGCATTCATTGCCAATAACTCTTGACATAACTCCCTGAAGGGAAGGTCACAGCCACGTTGCCGTTTACCGCCCCCAAAAATCCGGAACAAAGTTTGACTCCGGCTAAAAAAGCGGTTCCTCCAGTTTAAACCTGAATACCTGAAGGTCATTCATCGTTTTTTTCAAGGACGATCACCTCTTATCTCATAGTTACAAGTTATTTTACAAGTCCTTTAAGAAAGCATTGGAAAGGTCCAAATGAAAAAAAGCATAACCCTTATGGCTGACGTACATTCCACATGGCCTGATCATAAAAATTTAAGCCCACGCTGTACTTTGAGAGGGCTATAAATGTGCTAATAGTTTTGAAGAAGAATTATCGTTCCAAGGCAGATGTAAGAGATTTCCTGAATGCCTGCCATGAGCAATGACTGTTTCCTCGCCTTTTTATCTCAAAAAGAAAATAACGTTCAAATTGGAATGATAAGAGGGTTCTCAATCAATCTTATCGATCGATGTTGTAATTGATACAATACAGTTCGAAGACCGCTCGATAAATCGCCTACCACCTAAATTCTAAGAGAGCTGTACCTATTGAGTAGCGGGATAGAGATCAGCGGAGAGAGTTAAAAGGAGCTAATTGTTCAGGTGCCAATATCCACGTAATTTTCCAATATTTTAGTTAGGAAAACTCTCCGAGTTGATACCGAGTCATGGATGCTATAAATCGTAGTTACCACGTTTGTGTTTAGAAATTTACACGAGTATTGATTCAAATTATCAAACATATGTTATATATAGAACAGGAACAGAACGAGTGGGCGGCTTTCACGAGGATAAATTGCCCCCGGAGTATCATGCTCACAATGTACTTTCCTCAACACTTCTATCGCCCAAGCCGAGAAGTTAAAGAAAGATCTGACCTCTCCTCCATCTTTAGTTCAGTACGATTTTCCAACGCGAAATTTAGTATACTTCAAGTTAGATAATGCTCCGCATACATGTACTGTATTGAACATCAAATGCCCAAATTCAAGTCACCAACCATAGCAACAATTTATCAGCGCATTGAAATTAGGAAGAGGGCAATCTTAAAGCCACGATTTCGAAGTGCGTTAGAATGATTACAGTTGAGGAAAAGATGAATTACTGACGTTGAGGTTCATTAAATAACTATGACAGGGAAATAAATAACCAAGTTATATTAAAATTAGATGGTGATCAACTTAGATATAGCAAATTATAAATCAATAGGGCAAGTAAAATGCAAGTTTTTTTTTACGAGATAATAGTCTCTAGGGACCATCCAAAACCTTCCCTGAATAGGCAAAATTCCTTTTGCTACCAATTACGTTCATTTGCCTCCAAAGTAAGAAAACTCTTTTTCCAGCGTTCAGCTGTTGAATGCTTCCATATCTTATCATCTTAAATAGGTATTTTATATTATTCAAGTTTTCTTTTAGAGTAGGGTATGTGTTATTCAGAAACGTGATAGTCCCATGCGTGGCGACCCGGACTAATTTGCCTAATTTTTCACTGTGGAATTAGACTTTTCAACTACAATTTTAATAATAAAAGTCTGCAATAAACTGATTACTGGCTATGAAAAACAGAAGAAATTGAATGCTGAAGAGAATAACTAACGTTTTAGCCCTGTATTTTTTATTTCATCTTCTTAAAATTGTTTGCTGTTCGATTGTGTATTTCGAGGAGTGTAACACTTCCCAAAAGTTCTGTTGCATACACAAATATAAAGTTTTCCTTTCGTTTTTCATACTTTACAAATACAAGATTGAAATATTTGATTTTGAAACCATTTAAGCTGCAATTTACGATCACGATCTTATAAATAAAAGTATCCAACTACCACTAATACAAGTGTTTTATGCTTCTGTATCACTGTCGCTTATTCTCCAGATTATACAATCAATACTCATTCATCTACATCTATAGACTGCCAAGTAAGCCGTCGCAAGGACATGTGGTAGGAAGTGTTCTGTCCCCAGTCATTCTACTCCCACTCCACTATTTCCACATACGCATGGCACCCCACGATTCACCGAAAGGGCGCGTGGAAGGGAGGCGACCATTCATACATCATCCGCGAAACATATTATGAATATTATACCATTAGTAAGTGCTCCATTGGCTACACTAAGGAGAATAAGGAAACCCATTAAAAAGAGCGGGTACACCTGTAACGCCGTCACTCATTACCAGTTAGTATTATATTCCTACAGATGATTCACAAAGAAATTACATCTAAAACTTAATTCACACGACACCCTATCAACCGACCCAAGGTTGTTGGACCGGTTGATGGGGCAACGTGGGAGGCGTTAGGACTGAGGACAGGCATGACGTGAGGTGAGGGGGAATGTGACTTGTGTGTTCCTAACTATTTTCACCAGTGCTTCACCCATTTCTGTCTTCGTGATCCCCCCTTGAATTGTTGTGCTGAATAATGCGCGGGAATAAAGAATGCCTGAATCTATCCAATCGGCTGTCCACATGTCTTATTTTGTGGCAATCTTCCAATTTGCTGTCCTGCCGATATAATTGGTAGTTAAAGTACTGTATACCTTCCATGTCGGATGCAAAGCCGCACGATTGGTATCTTTGCAATGGATTTCATCTCGCTTTGAGTCTTCGCATGTCCACAGGTTCCCATCCCAGATCTTGTAGTAAATGTGTGACGCTTTGTGTCCTCTAGTACGAAATTTTCGCACGACTGACGGTCCTTCTTATTGATCACTCACTATCTGAGCTATATCTGCCTCTCTTATTTGTTTCTCTTTTCAACCATAGTGAGATTGTGATGTCACTTATTTGTATTAGTAAAGAAAAATGTCGAATGCTAATCAATTGGATAACAAAAGTATAAGACTGACTAAGAGCTACTATTAACTGCACGCCCATTCACCCACGCCAACTGACAATACGATAACGCATGATAACTAAATAAAATTACGGTTGAATTTTCCAAAACATCAATAGATGAATGCGTTTTATCTGTAATACACGATGTATTATATTTTAATCTATGTGCTGCTGGTATCATTTGGAAACGTAATAGTGTAGTGACTTCATTCTTTTAACAATTATTATTCTGGATTCTTATAATGTTCGACATAGAATTATATTAAAATTATTAACTTAAAGTCGCACCAATTGCATGTGCCTCGCCAAATGCTACGGTGAAAACTTTGTTTGAATTTTTCTTGTAACATCTAGCCCTTGATAGCAACCGTATAAAAATTATTTGTGTAAAAGAACTTTGCATAGTCTTTAATCTCGATAAGTGCAGAAATTGAAAACGTCACAAACACTAATGAAACTCAAGTCTTTCGCACTTGAGAGGATGTAACTCGGAATAAAAAAAGAAACTAATCCCGAAAAGAAATTGTCCACATCTACACACTATCATTGAGTCGCTGAGTCTTGAGTCCATATACACGTATCACCTCTCATACCGTGTTACCTATTCGATCTGATGACGTTCACAGGGTAGCTATGTAATCTCTGAATGACCAAGTAGCATTGAACTGTATGCCATTACTTTGACGTTTGTTGTGTGGCGGTTGGCTCGTCTCGGTCGTTAAAGGATATAAAGGCGATGCTCTTCGACGCCGACGCCTTAAGCCCTGATCCAACTTTTCGTGTGACTGTTGGCTGGTAATAGAGAGACTTTTTTTAGGGAGATTTTTCAAATTATTGTCGAGAACATCGATGCTATATTCCCTTACAATATTATTTTGCTTGGTTACATTCCTAGCTTGCATTTCTTCCAAATAATTAAATTGCATAAATTCGGCTGCGTTGAAACTTCGCAGTGACCTCGTCTCTTGGTCTCTGTCAAGGTAACAATCCGTTGCGGCCTTGTCAATTTTCTCGTCTTGTTGAACTGCTTTCACTTTTTGATCTGGAGTGATAATGAAATATCGAACACATTTGGTGACATTTTAGCTGAACAAGAAACTGAATTTAGATCGTCTGAATTTTTCATCATATCATTAATTAGCATCCGATTGGGAGCTGAACAATGTATTGATGGTAGCTTAATTTTAAGCTTCCCAAGTCAAGAATCTGAATCCCGATTTACTTCATTGGTAGATGGAGGGAAGAAGTAAAAAGAAGGCAGAAAGGAGAGGGAAGGAATGGAGACGGGGAGACTGAGTTGGAAGCCGAATGGAGAAGAGGCGGTAGTAAACAAGAGTTAAGGTTGAAGTTAATTGGGGTGAGGAATCGGAAGAATGAGGAAGGTCGGCGGGACTAGTAGAAATGGAGTGTGGGACCGGCGGTGGTGAAGGTAAGAGTAATTCTTAGGACTCAACCTCTTTCGCTGACTCATTTGACGTCAAGACTTAAAAATTATTTGGTCGTCTGTGCAAGGCTGTTTGTGGTATTTTGACCGATATAGTCGCATTACATTTTCTTCTCCTCTTTCATCCGAGATTCAGGAAGGTTGTAGGTGGTTGTAGAATCATCACTGTACTATTTTCTGCGAATCTTCTCCCAAATCTTTTTCCTGCGAAAATCCCTCGTGCAACCTTGCCTCGTGCACTTAGAAAACGATATGGTCAATTAAGTGAGAAGTGTGCTCGAATGAACTTGCTCTCTATATCCAGAAGCCGCACATTTGGCCTTCGAAAAACTGGAACTACTCTCAAAAACATGTGATATAATGAGATCAAACCTGTTTAGTTCTTAAGATAAAGGTCGTAATAAAACCACACGTGGTCACAACCTATTGTGCAATATCGATTAAATCACCGTCATATACTTCTGGTGGGACATGGGTAAAAATTAGCTTCGCATTCTCGTATCCATGATGCAATACCTTCGCTTTTAAAATTGATCGTGATTTTGTAATAATTAATTACATTCTGACCTACATTTAAGGCAGAGCTCCCTGCATGGACCATTGACTCCATGGAGGTGGATAGGTACATTCATAGCACTGTATAATTAGCCCGGATTAATTGGAAGAGCCAGTAGATATGGGAATTACTTTCTCCGGCGGCAACGGAAAAGATATAGGAGTTTCAGTTTCTTATACAAAGGGCATTCGTTTGATTTGGCAAGTGAGAAACTCTTGTTTTTTTTTCGAACGACCGCCCATTGGCAACCGACGCGTTGATATTCTCCCTCGTCGATCACGACACGGTGGTGACAAGAAGTTTACGTTAAATATCTTCAACAGGTCGACAGAGTACTGGTAACATGAGCAAGAACCACCTCAGATGTACAAAAGTGGGGCGATAAAGATGAAGGGTCAGTGGTATCTACTTTTCTCGTTGAGGGGACCATGTTCGTTTCGTGATTCCATTTTCAGGTTTTAGGCGCTGAGAGAGGGGAATGGAGGCAGGTTGGAACCGAGGGGTTAAGGAGACAGTCACTTTCTACCCGTCTTCAAGGCCATCATCTCTTGGCCTAGTTGTGGAAGGAGTGTGCGCCGCCAATGCGTGTGAGAATGGCAAGTCGACGAAAGGTGTACGAACTCCTGTACCGAGTTTGAAATTCAGTGCAAGAATCAACGAATAGAGTAGAAATGTCGAATGACGTCAGAATGATAAAGGAAAAAGGTGTCACAAAGGAGAGGACGGAATTTATAAGAATCAAAAAGAGAAAGCGGTGTCGATGGAACAGAGACGAGATGACGGGGTGCTAGTGTATGTATGCACAGTTCTCACATTCACGTTCAATTTTCTCTTTGCTTCCTCTCGTTTGAACCTAGATTTTACAAAGATGCGATTACTTTGAAATAAAAGTCTGGCATGAGGAGACGTTTTTGGTTATCCTTTAAACTTCATTGTTATTGTTTTTCCGCCCTGTGTTTCTTAAGAATTCGTACTGTTTGCGTGTTACAGAATTGTTGACTTCGATATTTTTATCCAACATCAGACGATTCAGCTTGAGTATGTGAGCCGGAAACGAACCATGTGTTGAACTCGTGCGAATAAGTGATTTCGATGTTAACTTAGTTAGTGTACCGCAATATTTACTCTGCTTACCCTTCCCGGAGTAGATTATTTAGTCCGGTATATAATTTCCAATTTTCGTTCATGATTACATGCGGCTAATCTGTTATTATTTCGTTTTCACGGAAAAGTGGAGAAGGGAGCCTATTATCCTGAGCCCTAAATCACTTCCTTCAGTCACTTTTATTAACAATTATCGTTAAAATGAATGTCTCAATTTGTGAACAAGATAATTTTATCAAAACTTATGTGTTAGCGTCCCTCCAAATGACTATAACCTTGACAAGGCGGAAGGGTTTGTGCGTTCCGATAACCCCTAGAGCTATTCTGGTGTGAGCAATGATAATTGTTATGTATTTAGTAGCCTGCAAGCCACTGATATGGAGTGTGGCAGGGGATGAATACACACCAGACTAATTTTTACCCGAATATGACCCTACCGCGGTTCGACAATGTTATTCTCATCTCTTATCGTTCGTGGCAAAAAATGACATCTTAATTCTATCCGTTCTACACTTAATCTCTCTAATTTTATTAGCATGATCTCTCCTACCGTATCACGATGATAGTAATAATACATTTTCAACATCAGTGCTAAATAGACCTTCCAATTTATGCAAGAGCTTAAATCTATAATTTAACCTTTGTTCCGTGAGTGATTCCCAGCCCAGTTACTCTATTATTTTGGATACGCTACTATGTTTATCATGACAACGTTTTACAAATCCAGCTCCTCTACGCTGCACGCGATCCAATTCGGCAATTAATCCAGCTTCGTGAGGATCCCATACACTTGCAGCATATTCTAAATGAGGCCTAACCAACGACTGAAAACATTTCTCTTTGACCTTTTCATCACATTTACCTACTACTCTCCTAATAAATCCTAATTTTTTGTTAGCTTGTCCACACATTCCCCGTATGTGTTTCACCCAGAAGAGATCGTGAGTAAAGATAACGCCTAAGTTGAGTCTAATTGAGCCTAATTGAGTCTACACATTCCATTTCGGTGTTCCCAATGCACTAGATAGGTCAATTAGTGGGTCTCTAAAGTCATCTTTGCCAAATTATGTAGCTTTAAATGAAGTGAGGTTCAGTGTTAGCAATAGTTTATTTTACACGAAGCAGATAGCATCGGACGAAAAATTTTATGAGGAATTCAATAAGACGATCCTCGTTAAAAATGCAGACAACCGTAATGTCAAAGAAACGTCTGTATTAGTAGTAAATTGCCGAATTTTAAGGAACACAGTCGCAGGATATCATCATCTTATCCAAAACACAGGCGCAGATATAATTATTGGGACAGAAAGCTGGTTATCCACTGATATTACCGACGTTTTTTTCTCATATCAATTCAATTTTACCAAAATCCTTGTGCATTTACAGAAATTGCGGAACAAATAGAATCGGGGGCGCTTTCTTTATTGCAGTTCAAAATTCTTGCATCAGCAGGGCTCAGGTAATTCCGGGGGAATAGTTTGGAAAGCGTTTTTTGTGCTCAATTAAAACTCCTCAATTCAAAAGATTTTCGTATGCGCATTTTACAGATCGCCAGTCGACAGAGACAATTCAACACTGGAATTAGATCAGCAAATCAAAGGTTTTCATCACAACACAATGATCGCAATGTTATAATCGGTAGAGATTACTATGTCCTATCTATTGACTGTAGCAAATATAATTTTAAAACGGAGGGTAAAGACAAAGATATCTGCGCATCGCTATTGAATTCTTTTACGTCGAACTCAATGAATCAACTTTTCACTTCACCAACTAGAGGTGATACTATTCTTGATTTATTGGTTACGGATATTTCCGAACAAGTCTTAACTATAGAAACTATGAAAGGAATTAGTGACCACAGGGCAGTAAGTGCTAATTTTTCACTTCATGGGGTCCGAAAGAAGAAAAGGAATATTTACTTGTTAGAAGAAGGGGACTGCAATATCCTAAAGTGCGTGCTACAGATTCAATTTGCTAGTTTTAAAAAAGATAGTAATCACCGAAATACTGAGGATACGCGGAATCACTTCCTTGAGATCACGCGCTCAGCATTCAACAAGTTCATTCCCAGTAAATTTATAAAAGATAACACGGAACCTAGGTGGTACAACGCGGATCTTACAAGAGGTCGGATGCCAAGAAGAAATTTCGCAAAGCGTTAAGCGAATTCAAAAGAAAAAGGTTAGCGGAAAATTTGAAAGAGAGTCAGAAAAGCATTTTATGCTTCAGGCGTCGGAGAAGTTCAGGAAAATGAGTCAACTGTTAATTCACTCAGAAATGATAATGGCGAAAGACTAACAAGTAGTTTTGAATAGCTAACTTTTTAAATTCATTCTTTCGAAGCGTCTCCACTAATACTCGTATCTCACAGAATACCCCCGATAGCTTACCAAATCGTGCCGGTCAACAGATGCCCATAATTATACTATACTAATCAATAATAATAATACTACATAATTAAAACCGGTTAGGCCTCATTTAGAATATGTTAAAACTATATGGGATCCTCACGAAGTTGGATTAATTGCCGTATTGGATCGCGTGCAGCGTAAATCAGCTAGATTTGTAAAACGTTGTTGTGATAAACTTAGTAGCTTATCCAAAATAATAGAGTGACTGGGCTGGAAATCACTCACGGAGCGAAGGTTAAATTACAGATTTAAGCTCTTGCATAAATTGGAAGGAGATCTCTTTAGCAGTGATGTTGAAAATGTATTATTACCCCCCATTGTACTGCGATATAGTACGGGAGCTGGTGGTACGCTGTGAACCTGATATTTACACTTGTAAGATTTGCTCACGATTAACGAGGATACCTAGCAGAGTACAAAAGAGGCAAGTCTTACAATTTACCAGTTGTCTTTTCCCCTGGAGGGAGGGGGGAATGAAAAATTTGCGAATCGGACATATTTATTTGCGTCTTAAACTTGGTCGAGTAGTCAATGGGGATGCCAAGACCCAGTTTTGACCATTTTAAAACAATAATAGTATGCCAATTCCGGAACCGGGCCCGCAAAGTTGCAAAAAAATTTGCGAATCGGACATATTTTTTGCGTCTTAAACTTGGTCGAATAGTCAATGGGGATGCCATATGCCGTTTTGACCATTTTAATACGATAATGGTGTGCCGATCCCAGAAAAGGGCCAGCAAAGTCGCAAAATAACTCCACGGGCCCCTTTGCCCGCTCTGAACCAAAACTGTACAGCATCCCTGAGGAAATTAATTCAAAAGCTTATTATATCTGCTTTAGAAGAAGAAGAACATAAGAACATATGACTAATATTCTTTGTCTAAGCGTTATTGAATACCTAGTGGACACCAAGAAGACATGATAATTGACACTGAATACATTTACAACGTCCTAGACACCATACAGGTAGAAATCTAGTTTTGAAACAGCTCCAGGTAAGTTGGGATTTTCAAAGATATATTATTTCCCAGCACCTGGAGGTCCACTCTATTATTTCCTTTTCAAGTACCTTTATCGGCTTATACTCCCATTTTTTGAACCCAATCTGATGAAAAATTTGAGATAAATTAAAGTGCGTGGTAGACGCTTATATTTTTCTGTCCTTTTCAAAACAATGTAAAAAAATCCTGACATGAGAATATTTCATTTTGGGATCTATTTTTCTCGGAAAGGACAGACAAACTTACGTGCTCAACCTCTGTCTACGACGGACTAAAATTTTTCCGAAAGTAATTATCAGGTTTCCGTCTGGAATCACGGAATATATAATACATTCAATATATAATACAAGACCCTTGAGTCTGGAAAAACATGTATGCAGCTGCCTCCCGGGAAACACCATGTCTAATTCTTTCAATTTTTTGGAAAGTTTAGCCCGAAATTTTTCAATGCTCTTTTGGTTCCATACGGCCAGGCTAATCCAAGATAATGTGAATTTTGCTTCCATTTATTCTCTGTCAACCCGAAATGAAGTCACGATTCTTCTCCGATATCAATAAGATTTGCCATCCAGAAATTTTCAGGGCCAAAATCGGGCAACACCTGGCCCCCCGAAAATCTCCTGTATTTTGGCCACTTTTATTACCGCCGAAACGAAATGTTCATTAATATTGAGACACAATATTACGGAAGGTGAAGACGCCAGAGGGCAGAGAAACGCTGATACATAATAAAATATTGGTAAAATATATTTTTAGCCGATAGAAAAACAAGAATGGCGAAGCAGGAAAACATAGCGCGTATGTAAAGTGTGTATAGGTGAAAATATTTTATTTTCAAAACTGTGCGAACTTACGAGTATCTGATCATGGAACGCCGCCCAACACAAACATTGTCCTAGTTCGACATGCAGCTCACACATGAAGCAGCCTCTCGACATTGGCGATGCAACCAGATTAACTTTTGGAGACAACATCATCGTTTTTTCCTCGCGGATTCCTCCCATAAATGGTATCAAACCACTGATTATAACGAATGACGGGCTAAATTGAACCAGATTTTAATTCATCTAATTCCTTCCGGATTGTCCTTGACTTTTTCATGTTCACAGGCATAGAGACGAGAGCATTCCAATATCATTCCTTATTCTGATGCACAGATATACGCATTTTTTATGAGGGAAGTAACATCATCCTCTTGGAAACCTATTGAAAGTTTCAAAAGAGCAAGATATCGAAGTTGAAACACCCACGGTCGTTAACGAGCATTTTCCATTAATTTTACCGAATTCCTTGGTTTAAAATCTCCTTTTTAGTGCTGACCAGGAGCTTGTAATTACTATTCAATCACTTCCCCATTGAGATTTTTCCATCTCCTCAAACTACCCATTTCTATCTAAAATTTTCTCAGTTGATAGTGCTCCTGCGTACAATTGCAATGTTGTCATGCGTAACCTTGGATCTATCTATGGTATGGATTTATCTCAAATGCGATAATCATCTATGATTAAGAGACTAGTTCACGAAGGACCTGGTAGATAGGCAAGATTTAATATTAGACATATGCACCGTTACCGACAGGTTCAAGCACTCGTTTTTCCCTCAGACGCTACACGGTTATAACGAAATCAAACCCAAGCGTCCGACAACATTTATCCATTAAGCCAAGCACACCTATTATTGCATTCATATGTCTGTGTACGTCTGTTTGTGTATGAGTAATTGTACAGGGTGTGGCAGCATTGCTAATTTGAATTAAAATCCCCTTCAAAAAAGCAAGTTTTGCTGCCGCACTGTATATCCATATATACGCATATGTATAAATAGTATTCTAATCTCAATATTGGTTTGCTGCACCTACTGCCTCCGTTCTTCTCTATTCAGTGCCAATTCTCTCACCTCTGAGTGCTTCTCTGCTTTATGTCCTTGGCACTTTTCTCTTGGTTTTCCTCATTCCCTTCATATTTCCCTTCTGTTATGTTTCTAACTAATTCATTGTGCCTCAAAAGGTGTCCAATCCATCAAGGCCTTTTGCCGTAGAATTTTCCGTATGATCCTCTTCTGCCCTTCTACATAATCCCTCGTTCCTCACTTGTTTGTTATTTCAGCAGTATTCTCCATTGTCAATGTTTTGAAGGCGTTTATTCCTCGCTGGTCCACTTTTTCAATGTCCCATGTCTTTGATCCGTAGAGTTACATGCCCCATACGAACTATTTCCTTGTTTGCAACCTCAGGTTCTTTGAACATGTTAACTACCTCTTTTTCATGAGCACCTTCTTAGCTAGGAGCCATTTTTTGCTTGATATCGGTCGAACTCCTTGCATTCTAAGTTATATTGCCGTCCAGGTAGATGAAGAATTCCATTCAATCTACGAATTGTGACATCTGTCTTCAGTTTCTCTCTTCATCACACAAGGATTTTAGTTTTCTTCGTCGATGCTCTTATTACAGAGTAGGTTCCAAAAGTAATGCAATTGCGTTTCCCGCGCCGCTTCTATTGGTCGGAGTGTAATGAAACTACTTGGGATAGGTAGGGGGGACACTAACCTTTGCCGCTAATCCAATTTCAGTGCTCTCCAAGCTGCAGAAGCGGCAGGACATCAGTTATTGTAAACCTCTGCGCGCCGACCGTGTCACGAAAAAAATTGAATCGACGATCGAGCAACGTTACACGATTTCCATGTTTTGTGCTAAACTGAAAAGTCTCTTGAGGAAACTAACAAAATAAATCGGAGGGGTGCGGGGACTCTACTCTGCCCTACTCAAGTTTCGAGGTGGTTGAAGGCCTTTAAGGAGGGTCGGGAAGAGGTTCACGACGAACAACGCTCTGAGCGGCCTTCAACCAGCAAAACCGACAACAATGTGGCTCGTGTTCGACAATTGTTGGACTCTGGCTCTGTTGGATTAAAAAAAAAGATGGTTGCCAATGAACTTGTCTACTGTGTTTCGTATTGCTACTGAATATTTAGCGATGAGGAAAGTGTGCGCCTAGCTCATGCCCAAGATGTTTGCCACAACGTGCTAAGAGTCCGCGAGCTCCTGGCCAAACACCAGGAGCCAACGCTGCTCCACCCCGCTATAGTCCTCACGTCGCCCCAGCAGACTTCTTTTTGTTCGCTCGCATTTGGGCAGCCATGAAAGGAACCCATTTTTCGTCAATAGAAGAGATCCAATCAGCTGTGACGAAAACCTTGCAAGAGGTCTCCGAAGACGTCTTCCAGGGCGCGTACCGGTCATGACAGAGTGGCTGGAAAAAATGTGTAGAGGCCCAAGGACAGTACTTTGAAGAATTTAAAGTACTTCTGCAAATCTGTTAAATAAATTACAAAGAAAATGATTACATTACTTTTGGAACGCACCCAGTATGTTCACGAACCACTTGGTCCATAGCATTCAGAATTACTTAAGGTTTCTCTCGAGTTTGTGAAACTACTGCGATGCCATCTGCGAACCGGAGTATATTAATTTCTTCGTCATTCACCGTAACTTTTTTGATGCACAATTTTTCCGTTTATTTTATATATGTAGGTATGAACTTATATTTCAGCCAGGATAGCTGATGCCCTAACACGCCTCGCGATGGCTTGTGGGGTATTACGTAGATGAAGGAACGCTAGTTCACCGTTGCGTACCCCTGTTAGCGAAAAAATCCGCTAAATTCTCGAACACGATATTCCGATTGGCTTCTAACATTAAACACGGACCCTTATCATTAGGATTCATTGAAAGTTTTTTCATAATTGTGGATAAAGTAATCGCTCACCATAAACGGAGTACTTTCCACCTCTACTTAATAGGACAAATCCATTTGAATATACTACAATAAGCCATAAAAGTTTGCATGGTCACCTTCCGCCGCCAAAAAGAAGAGTGGTTCATGATCAATACCTCATTCGATGATTTTTTCAAAATAGTAATGTCGTAACTCGATAATTATATGTATATACTATCGTATTTACAGTTCACCGCAAAAATTTAACTTTCGTACCTGATGCGCTGTGGCCACTGCTATCCATGGCAAAAGCTGCAGGGTCAGAACTCCAAGCAGGTGGAATAAACAGCCGATCACAATTCTGCCTCTCCAAAACGCTGACTACGAGTTTCCCAACTAGATTAGGATGTCCAGCCGCACGATCTATATTGAAAAGCATTATCGGTGAACTCCGAAAGAATGATACAATGGACCAAGGTCCTCCTTATGACTCTTCCTCACAAAACTGAGTATCAGAGATTTGAAAACCAGTGTAAATAGAAATAAGGTAGTTCAAAACTACCTTTGGAGTTTTATCCGTGATATAAAATTGTCTTCAACTAAAACTAACTTTCTGTTAAAATATTCGGGTGCACGTCTTTGATTTGGTTATATATATCGTCCGATGAAAAACCTCTCAATAGGTCTTAGTACTTTCTGTTCTCATCGTGTATCAAGGATTTCCTAAATTAATTCCCACAAGTCACTTGAGAAATTGGTCTTACTGCTTAGACTTACGAATAATCCATTTTCTGCCATAAATGAAAGGAAAGTGTTGAGGGCTCTTTATTGGATCAAGTCCCTGGAATTTTTTTTTTAAAGCATTAGTCTAACTGTGATCTTCGTGGTTGAAGTGGAAAACACAAGGGCTCAATTTTCAAATGATATTAACAATATAACTAAAGTGTACATGCTTGATGTTGCCAAGTTGGAATTGACATTTCTGATTCAATTTCTGAAGCAGTGATCCAAAACTACATTGAACATTACTTTCATAACTTGTTCAGTTAAATGAAGGTGAAATTTTCAAGTAATTTTTTAACTTGCTCCTTTATCCGTTTCTTATGTAAAATGTTTGCCAGCCTTTCATTAGAAACTTAATTGGGAGAATCCTGATACAAAATAGCAAATAATCATACACTGTGATATTTAGTGTCAATTTTCCAAATTTCTTGCCGAAAATAAAAGTTTATTTGGCTTTTTAAATTCTTTCATTATACAAAAATGGCCCTGGGACTCTATCCAGCAAAACTTACATTAATTGTTAATTTTACTCAATATCTCTATAAACCCTACTTCTGGACAATCTCCAATGTATCAAGTCTTCTTCCATAAATAAATTCAATTTTCAGCCACAAAGGGCATAATTAACATATCTGTACCAATAGTACCCATATTTTAACAAAATCATGGCATGAATTAAAAAATTGAGTTCCAAGTTATCCATAAACATCAAAGCAAGAAGAGGTGACAAAAGGGATCCCATTGCATGTCCTTCTTTCTGGTTTTAATGATAATTGTTGCAAAGGAAGTAGTTTTGGCTGAAGCAGAGTTCAGTGAGAACATGAATTCATTAACTATTGTAGGGTTGGCATTTACACAAAAGTGGATTTTATTCACTCCATTGTGATAATTGCCCAGTAAAACATATTGGTAGGGCAGAACAAAGTGTTGATATTGGAGTGAGTTAACACAAAAAGTGCTTCAAGAAAAAGAATGTATATTCCATGTTCATCAAGCATTTCCTGGATAGCAACAAATCAAAGTGACGAAGTGCTGGATATTCTCCACTTGGAAGACAACAGAAGAATACTTGATGCATTGGAGATGCTAGAAATCATCCAGCATTCCTTGAACAACATTGAACTGATGAGCAAGTGCTTCCTCCCATATCTTGTTCCAGCTGTGGTATGCCCTTTGGTATGTGTCTATGGTATGTCGCATGGCTGGCAGGGTGGAGCATATCTTTTCTCACTTAATCAATCACTCTTAACATATGCATTCCAATGCGTCTAAAAGTCATAAAAAAAATTAGTGCCTCCATACTATGACAAGTATATCATTTATTTTTCAAAAAATAAATGAAATACTCCTTCTTAAGCAATGACATATTACTTCTTAAGAAGGTTATGGAATGCAATTGGAAGGATGTCTCTTTAGTAATGATGTGGAAAATGTGCTATTAACCCCATTGTACTATGGTAGGAAAGATCAAGTAAAAAAAATTAATGAGATTAAGGGTAGAACAGACAGATTCAATATGCCATTTTATCCATGTACAATGAGGGATTAGAATAAAGTTGTCTAACTTCAGTAGGAGTAAAAATATTTGGGTCAATATTAGTCTGGTGTGTATTCACACCCTAGTGGTGGCTTGAAAGGTACTAAAAATACAAATTCTACTCTCTCTTTTACTAAAATACCTATTAATGTAATGCACAGGATTCCAACTAATAGATATATGAAGATTTCACTGCTGTTTCCTTAACCTACCAACCAATCCCTGGTCATTAGAATATCCAACACCTCCTTCATCTCCCCTTCCCAGGAAAGCTATACAATTAATTGGGACTGTGACTACAGTGGATATTCAGGAGGACAATATAGTTTAAAGACTCAAGATGATAATTTAACATGTTATTTCTAATTTTATGTGATGTGCAAAACCTTTTTCCTGAAACCACGCCCCATTCTACCTATGTCATATCCCAAAACAACTGCTTTCACATGCTGTTGTTCCACGATCAAAAGGTATATGTGGTCTCTGCAATAAATGCGTGAACTGATGCAATCTGGTGGCCATGACGCAGACTATAGTTCCCCTGCCCATTAGCGGCGCTAGTTGCCTTAGGCCGGATGAGCTGTCTGTGCTTGGCGCATCGTCGGGCTGTGCTTATGGTGCCAGTTATGTTAGTTTCTGTTGTCCTTGTTTTTACTGTTTGTCGAAAACAGAAATTGATGAAATCGCAGAGAAACAAATCAACATCAAGTTTTTGGTGAAGTACAGTAAAATTTATCAAGATATTACTGAAATGTTGACAGCTGTTTACGGGGATAATGCTCTGGAATTAACATCCATTTTCAAGTGGATTAAACGTTTTAAAGATTACTATTAAAAAATTACATCTTATACACCAAGGAATGTGGTAATACACAATGAATTAATAAAAAAGCTAATTATAAACTGTGTATTTGTGTAACATGGATGACTAGAATTCACAAAAATTCAACGGTGGTGAGCAGCTAGGAAGAGGAAAGTATGTATATGTGCAGTTTGGATGTCCACTAACAACACAGACTTCAATGGATGAGATGTACTCAACAGTTTATTGAAAATATTTTTCAGAGTAGGTTTTTTTAGATAAAAACTACTGAGCTTGGTTAATTGTATATTTTAGCTAGCTCAACTATGGTTTAGTGCAATGGACCATTTACATGCTCATCCTAACCTGGAGTTACATAAGATTTAAGTAATTTTTAAATTACAAATTTTTATGGCATTGCTAAAAATATCTATTTTTTAGATTTTTCTACTGTTAGAACTTATCACAATGGAAATTTAACAACTTCATCACTCTAATACATGTATATATTGAGTTCACTGCCAGGCAGCCTCATTGTGACATAGCAAAATGCTGTAAAATTAATGTAGAGTTTCATACTCGTATTCTTACTAAATTATCCAAGCATCTATTCAAAATATTCACAAACAACTGGAAACCATTGAATAAATGGTGTATTTTTTTGAGGAGATTAATCCCAAAACCTCAACAGTTAATTATAAGTAATATGTATTCATGTTAATTAGTCATTAAGTAACTAGAAGTTTCCCAGGAATATTTTTTTTATTTTCCTCAAATTTTCCCAGTTCCTCCTAATAATCAGTTTCATAAAATTCCTGTTAATCTATTTCAATCACTCACAATCATGGGTGTGGCTAATTACTGTGCACATTAGTTGAAGTGTGTGATCAGGTATCTCAGGAGGGAAAAAATTATGTGCATGAGAAGAGTAATAAGAACAAACCAGTTTTCATCCCCAAGAATTGTTTGACAATTTAAGTTAAAGCTCTAATAATAATTTATTGCATGTGAATTTCTCATTCAGGGTAGAAGGTCCAGTTACTATGGGTTCATAGAAGATCATAGTAACAAGTAAATTGTACAATTTAGGCATCAGATGCATTGCCCAAATTTTAAACCAGTTCTTTCCAGGGTGTATCTGAATACTTAATGCACTAGGCTAATAAACCTTCCAAGCACCCCTGTAGTATAATAATTTAATTTATTCTTCTCCAAATTCCCAAAACAAATAACTCTAATTTGTGATCTTAGTCTGGCATATTTGTGAAAATGGAATTTTACTACTTTTACATCAGTTACTAAAGGACTTCTATGGGAATATATTTGGGACCTTTTTAGTTTTATGTCTTTGGTTTTCAAGCCTTATTCTATATTCCTCCTTTCACATTTCCTATACATGGGTAAATATTGAAAAGCAGGGGTATTCATGGACATGGGTTTTACTGGCCTTCTTAAGACTGCTTATCCGGACTCCCCATCATCCAAATTCACCGAAGCATTATGAGACATGTGCAGGTTGCAGATTAAGTCACATATCCCTCCAATATATTTCTATCTTTTATATATTAATTAATTCTACTCAATCTACACTTGTGGATGCTTTCTCAAAATCTATAAAACAATTAATTGTATCCAGATTGTCTTCTATGCTCCTCTCAAGTAGTTACCTCATCCTTGCTATGACGTCATTTGTGCCTCTTCCCTTCCTGAATCCAAACTGATTATCCCTCAAATCATCATTTGCCATGCTCTGCATAATCATATTGATGGTCCCAAGGTCTGCCTTAACTTCAAGTGAAATCAAACTTATTGATCTGTAGTTGCCACATACAGCTGTCTTTCCATTATTTAGGATGGGAACTAACACTGATCTGACAAAAAATACTATGAATTATGTATGATTTCAAAAATTTAAGGTAAAAAAACTTGTTAACCAATATCATTAGCAAGCTAATATTTGACTCTTGTAAATATGCCAGCATATGTATATATTAATATGCTCAATTAAAAAGGGTGAGTTTTCCATTCAATTCCATATGAAATTTTTGTTTTTACACAAAACAGCGTATAAAAAATCTAATTCATACTGATAAAACTAATTTTTGCATTTGTGGTTAATCATTCATCTCTCTCCATTATGTGCTTTAGAAGAAGTGAAAACTACTTTATTTGCCTCACAACATTTATTAAAAAGTTAATAAATTCTCAGTCATCACCTCTCATATTTCTCCTCGGGCTGTTTTGACATGTTTTTCAAAGTTGTTTAATCCCTTTTGGTTTGCTTCTTCATATCCAGCCATGTTCTTCTTACACCTCTCAACCCAGGCCACCAATTTTGGATGGTTTGCTATTCCAGGAACCAGGCACTTCAAATTAAAAGGATTATGATTGTAATTGTAGTTCATACAGACTACAGTTCCATATAATCAACCCATTGCAATTTCATAACAAATTTTACTAAAGAAAATACATGACATAATTTCAAAAAAAAGCTCACAGAGTATTCAATAGTCAAAGTACCTCATTAAAGTTGAACCACTATTTCCAATTGCAATCAAAATAATTACAGGAATACTTTTGGAAAAAGAGAAGAACAACAGTACAAATTAAAAGAGAAAAATTACAACAGACCTTAAGCTTTGGAAAACAAATGTATCAGCAATATCATGTTTTGACCTAGGTAGATGTTTCTCTTGATGCATTGTGAAGATGATATCTCCAAAGTCTCCCATTCATAACATTTTGAGACAAGAGTGACAAACAATAATCCCCTCTAATAAAGCAGACACTGATTATTCAAAAAATACTGTTTCCAGTAATGAATCATAGAGGAAATTTTAGCTAATGAGGTTTAACTACTGCAGTTTGGAAAAATCAGTTTCTTACAACTTTGAATTCAACATCCTACATTAGACTTAACCTTCCAATCACCACAGGTAGGAGCTCAAAACTACACTGGTTGGAATATCACAATTCATTATTACATACTAAACCATGTTCATTTCCTTGAATACATTTTTCACCAAAACAGATGCAAAGACATTCACCTTAAGAGATTCACATTTTCATTAATTTACATATTGAACACATGAGACATTTTTTCAGGTATTTCATTTATCAATTAATTGAAGTTGATCAGGTGGTAGAATTGCTGCATTTGATAATGTAAAAAAACAATGGTACATAGGCAGCTTTTTTTCATTTAGATTTTTCTCTGTTTCTCTTTTTTGCCACAGCTTCAACTAATTACTGCAGTCTTTCTTTCAAACCCAGACAAAGTACAAAATGAAAATAGAAAAATATTAAATGGATGCCTTTATTACAAATTTTGATAATATCATTGTTTTGGGCCAGTAGTAAACAAAAAGAGTTTTAATATTTCCTTGAAGATACTTCCTTAAAAATCCCAAATAAATCTTCAATGCACACAATGGTAGCACATATAGTTCCAACTTACAAGGTACTGCTGCAAAACTCATATGCACTGGACTAATAGGAATGTAGTTCCTCTTCTACATATCTTAAATCAGAAAGATGCTGAGTGAGTAATGATAAAGAATACTAGTTGCAAGAATTTCCTTGTAATATTTTGCACTATTCAATTTTAAACTTTTTTAACCTTTAATGAAAATATGTGGCCTGAATGCACACACAAAACTTATGTTGTTATTCATCCTAAAAGATGATGGGTCGATAAAGGAGGTATGGAGCTGTAGTTACAGTAAGTGTGGTCTAAGAAGTCTTATGAAGAAATCGTTTTTACTAGTGTACAATCAGTTTAAAGCCAATATAACGGAGCCTCACTGCTGAAATGAAGATGCATCTTGCTTTGAATCCTGGTCTATTAACTTCTCAATTGCACCACCTGAACATTTCAGTCAGTATAAGGTTCAGGGGGTTTATGGATGAAGAATGGATAAAGCAGATTGAGGTACCAAACTCATGACTGATCCTGAAGCCATCAAACTCATAATGTGAAGGATGAAACAGATGCTGCTACTAGAAGTGTTTAAGATTGAATAAGTCCAGATAGAGAGTTAAAAGTCAACATCATAATTTCTTATTGTTAAATTAGCAATATGCTATAGGGAAGTGAAGATAACAGTGAATGAGGAAAAGGAAACATCAGTAAAAATAACTGTGGAAATAATTTTAGCAACAGTGATGATGAATATCTGGGATTCAAAGGTGAATAAACATTGATTGGTCTTCAGCTGCTATTTTTTTTAAATAAAGTCAATTTTATTTTCATTAAGTGATAACTTCAAAATACTTTCATCCTTTTCTACCTGATCCAAGTATTTTTCATAAATTCTAGCCTGAAAAATTACAGCGTGTCTTATTCACCAGTGTCTTCATGTCTAATGGGCCGGGGAATACATTGATATCTCCAAAATCTCACTCCATACATCAAAATTGTTTCCTCTCTTAATGTTTCTGCATTATAATGCCCTTGAAAAATGAACACAGAAGTGAACAGACACACCTAAGATGTTAGGTTTTGGATTAAACTGAGCTTCAGACATTTTATAACAGCAAATACATACATAAATAATCCAGGGATAATCCATTTTCTTCACTTTCACTTCAAAACAGAGCCCTCTGTAAAATAATTTCTTCTACTGAAATCTCTTGTCTTCTTCTGTAAAATCTCTTGTCCTGATTCTATACCTCTAATAGTATTATTGCTGGTGCTTTAACAATGACAGAGTCTATTGACCCCTCTTCCCTGGCATACAGGAGGATTGCAAGGATAACTGTAATATTATCTCATGAAATCAAAATGTTCATATCATATAAATATCAATTAAATTTTTTGCTTGTGAATTTGTAGATGGGAGCCAGAAAGTAGTGAAAGAATGTAAATTTACGTGAATGATTTAAACTTGAAAAGATTGAGAAACAGGGAAAAATCTTGAAAATTCGAGGTATGATAATTTAGGTAAGATAGTAGATAACTCTATGACATTGCTGAACTCATAACAATTGATTTATTCTTCTTCTTGGTCCAAAAAGAGCACTTTTTGGCCTTTACACCGGACAACAATGACAACACAACAGTGACAACAATACAAACAAACGCCAAGGTCCTAGGTGGGAAAAACCCACCCAGGTGGGAATCGAACCCACCACCCATGGATTGTTAGATGAGGGCGTTACCCCACTGCCAAAAAAATCTAAGTCAATAATACTATATATTTTTTCCAAGAAACTGTGGAAGATGCCGCAACAGTAACTTTCAACAGAGTCATCCGCTAATATGCATTTCAATGCAGTAATTTCAGAATGTAAAAAATCATTCACCTCGACCGGGATTCGAACCAGACATCAAGGCATTCGGGTTCGACTCCCGGGCAGGACGAATGATTTTTACACTATGAAATTGATGTATATATTTTTTTTTATTTTTTGTCAATCATAAATTAAATTATTTACTGGATATTCATTATTTATTGTTTAAACATCACTTAATGTACAAAAATAGCAGTTTTATAAAGAATGTACTTACTTCTAAGGAGGTAATGCTTGCCACACAACAGAAATCTGCGATTGTCATGTTATCTCCTGCCACCCAGTTGTGCTCTTCAAGGAACTTTTCCATGAACTGGTAGGCCTCTTCAACTTCCTTCTTCGCCTCTGCAGTCAGTTCCTTTTTCCCAAGAAACAGCAATGGGAACTAATGATGGAAAAAAAGACCCATGAATTATTTTAGCTGGAACAGAAAGAAACAAGGACAAATATAAATAAACATGTTGTCCATGTGTCAATTTGAGCTCAACTTTGGGGTTGTGCAATAGACCAAATCATATAGGGAGCAACTTCTGATTGGCGTTAATTGAGTGGTAAGAGACAAGCAAATATAGTGCTTTAGATTGATGCAGGTTGTCATTGAAAAATATACATATTAATCAAAAGTTAATTGTATATAAATAGGTCATAGTTGGATATCTTCACAATTCTCTTCATATTTTGTCCTTAAAAAGCAGGGAAAATTCTAAAATTCACAAAAACAAGAGAAGTATTGAATTTAGCAGAGATATACAACTTAGAACACTACTAGATATAACTTTGGTGAAATTTTAGGCTCAGCAACTAATAATATGTCTATGTTCTTAGATGAGGCTGTGTGCCATGGGCTGTGGAATGCACATTTGTAATTACCTTTAATTTTTAAGGGTGTTGATGTTAACATTTGAGGAAACTTGATGTCATACAAGTAAAGATACATTTCTAGTTGTGTTTAAATAGTTAATAGCCTTGCTAAGCTTAAAAATTACTCAGTACAGATTTACATAACTTATTATGAATATCTTTATAACACAGACAATCTTCAGTCATACACATTGAGACTAAAATTACTTCTGGGACAAAAAATTCAATAGTTTACACATTTTACTTAATTATGGGATATTCACACAGTTGCAGACAGAGCACATTAAGCATTTACTTGATAAATAGTTTCCACTGCGAAATTATAAAAATATACCTTTCTTACATACCGTAATGTTCCTGAGCCTTGGGAAGAGAGTTCCAGTGTCAAAGTGGAGCCTTTGATCCACAATAGCCCTAGCTTTGGCATCCTTTGGGCACAAGGAATCATCTTTTCCATATTTAGTGGCTAGATACGCTACAATGGCATGGCTACAAAGAAATGTATCTTGTTAGCTACGAAAACATTGGATTATCTCCTAAGCTTTTACTCTACCAAATTACCAATTACAATCTCATTACCTGTCATACACCACAAAACCATCATCCACAAGTGTTGGTATCGTGCGCCTGGGGTTCAGCTATATGAAAGAAATATTTGGGTAATTAAATTTACACTGCAATATGAATCAACTTCAAAAATATTTATCTTGACAAATGTAAGGTAAGGAATAATGACTTTACTTAATTACAACTATGTACACTTAACAAGGAAAGCCGATATTTTGAATGCATTGCTCTCAATTTTCTGAGAAATACACAGCTAAAATCTTTTAAAATTTGAGAGAGAGGAGTATTATCGGTTAAAATTTCTGGTGGCAAAAGCTACTGTCTTAGGTATGCCACTTTCACTGTTGTTTTCACTATTTTTTGTGGCATGGATAATTTGATTAATGTAGAGAATTGAGTGATGCAAAATCAGGAAAGTAATGCATCTTAAATTCTGTACTTGCATTGCATAGCAACCCAAGGAAGTAAATTGAATGTTAGAAATAGGGAAGAATGAGGTTATATTTGCATAATTTCAGACAAATGGGTATATTATGCATCAGTCTCTTCTCAGTCATTTTTTAATTAATCTGCTTTTAAAAAGAGCTCTACAAAGTATTCATGCATGCTTTACTCATGAATTGATAAGCCAGAATGTTTTAATAGGAAGATAGAAGAGTACTTACTCATTTGAAGCAAATTCTGTGAGATTTTATTTCAGAAAACTAATAGGTTTTGAAACTAATAGATAGCTGACTAAAGTCAGATAATAATGGATGAGTAGGTAGCATGGGTGGAATGGAAACCTTGCTTGAAATAATGCTCTGAGATTATTATTAACTAAAAAGATAGCTTATTCTACTTTTTCAGAGTTAAAATTAGGATATACATATAGTATTCTAATTGAAAGTCTAATCTATTCATAAATATACCACAGGTGAAGAACTATTGGTACCATATCAAAAGATTATGTACTTTTCCACAGTCTTTATTTTAAGATACAATGACTGTCAGCAATTTGCGGCATCATCAGGGACAGTCAATAAAATCTATGGAAACTACAAAATCTTTTAATATAGATATTAAATACTTCCACAAAGTGAAGCAATAATAGAGTATATATTGTTCTTGGTATTTATACCTTGATATCAGCAACTATTAATTGAAGGTCAATCTTTAATATAATCTAATTAATACTATCAATACAAATTACTGACATGGCATAAAAGCTTTTACCTTTACAAATTCTGGGTCAAAGTGCTCCTTCTTAAATAGATCCACCAGTTTCAAGTTGAACTCAAGTCCCAAAGTTTTTCCAGCCAGAAGTACTGCTCTGACTGGTGGGCTGGCATCAAGATAATACAAATCAAGAGGCATCTTCTTGTGTACTCTAGGAACAAAGAAAGTGAATAATTTACAAAACAAAGAGGGAAACCAATACGACACATCCTGTGGCATGCTAGTTAACTGAACATTTTGTTGAAGGAAACATTGAGAGTAAGAATTACCGAGGAAGACTAAGAGACAATGGCCACATAAACCAAGCAAAAAGCAGGTAATGGAAGACATTAGGGTAAGAAACAAAGGGGGGAGTAAAAAGAAAGGCCGGGAACAGAAGCTTGGAGAGCTGCTGCTGCAAACCATTCTTCACATTGATTGCTCTACATAATATTGTCAATGAATACACTCAAATCAGAATACATATATGTATCATACATGGTCTGTCCTAAAAATGAGTGGAATTCAGTACCTAAGTTTAGGGGTTGCTTGAAGGAGACAAAGTACTATACTTACAGTACTACATTTATTTTATCCTATTCTACATCATATTGTCTTTCCACATTAAAGCATGCTGGCCTAATATCTTTACCATATAGTTCCTCTAAATATTCCTTCCATCTCTCTTGAATATTTCTCGATTCATTAAATAATTTTATCACCGTATCTTTGATAGTGTGCTCAAAGTTTCCCTTCTGACTTCATGAAAGTGATTTTATCTTCCTTTGAAGCACACTAATTTCACCCTTCCTTTGTAAACATTCATATCCTTGCACTGTGTCTTCCATCGCTTCTTTTGACTTGTTAATTTCCGTCCTCAGTTTCTTATCATAGTCTTTGTACCCCCCTCCAAGTAGTAGTAGTATTGTTGAGGAGGCGACCGACATCTCAGGTCAATTGCGCCATTAGGGAAGGATGGGAAAGGATGAAGGGTGGAGAGAAACCCGGCATCGGCATTAGCCTGCTCTTAACGAAAGGCGCCAAGGGGTCCGCAGTTTAACGTCCCATCCGACGGACGGCGTACTCACTCAAAGTGCCCTCCACAAAGCACCTCAAGCAGGGATCGGGACACCACTGAAAAATATCTGTCGCCGCCGGGATTCGAACCCGGGCCCTCTCGGTGGGAAGCCCTCTTTGTACCCCCCTCCAAATAACGTTGTTTATATTTTTCCATTTCCTTCAGTTGTCTATTTTTCCTGTCATTTTTTTCATAATCAAAGGTGTCCTTGTCCTTTTATTTTTCCTATTTACTGTTGCTGTTTTTCTGTTTGTGGCTTTCGATATCCACTTTTTGGTATGTTCCTATTTTTTTGTGTATTTCCCAATTCCCTTTCATGCCTCAAAATTTTACCTAGAGTCTGTGAATAATCCTTTCTTGTCGTTCTCAATAATGCTTCTACATTAAAAGAGGATCAGGATGGTACGAAGGCTAATGTACAGGCTTCCCACCAAGAAGGGCCGGGCTCTAGACTGGAGATAACAGATATTTTTCAGTGGTATCCCGATCCCTACTTCAGGTGCTTTGTGGAGAGCACTTTGAGTGAGTATGACATCTGCTGGATGGGACGTTAAACTGCGGACCCTTGGCACCTTTCGACAAGAGTAGGTTAATGCAGATGCTGAGTTTCTATCCATCCTTCCTCCTTTGCCATCCATCCCTAATGGCGCAAATGACCTCAGCTGTCGGTTGCCTCCCCAACAAAACTACAGAACTACTTCCACATTAATTATCCACATCCAAAATAAAAAATTAGATATTATGCACAAAATTACGCTTACTACTCACCTTTAAGCCAGATTATGAGATATGCCAACAGTTGTGGTTATATTGGCCTATTTTCTATCTCACATGGATCTCCTAAAAAATTGTACCAAAAATACCTGAAGAATTTTAGAATGGTAATTACTGCTGTGTGAATATATGTAGTACATGTCAATCAGTTTTCCTAATGCCAATTGGATAAATTTTCTTAACCATTGTCACAAGGTTGATTTAATGACCACTACTAACATTTATCATTTTGTACTATCATCTGGCCTGTAAAAAATACTATATTTCTATGTTGTTTCCATTTTTTAATTTGGAACATTATTTAATATTGATATTTTGTCTGCATTAATTAATGTAACTAGGTACATAAGTATGCATACTTGTATACCCTCTGAAAATGTCTTTTGCGCATTACGAATCAAAATTCTTCTTAAATTCTAAATTACAAATTGTTATTACTAAATTTCTCAATACGAGTATGTATCTTATTTGTACTTTACACCCGTACGTAAATGTTTTTTATAACTGTGGAACGAATCTATGTTTTTGCCTTTCATTTTGTAAAAGGGGTATTCCCATCAATAAAAATCTAAGTACATTCAATTTCCTCAGCCGTGTTCCCTCTTTATTCTGAATTTTCACTTATTAGTACTAAATTATGATCGGAATCCGCATCTATTCTCTGTAAACTGCTAATTCATCTCGCCGTTT
Source organism: Hetaerina titia (assembly GCA_037158775.1). Classification (NCBI taxonomy): domain Eukaryota; kingdom Metazoa; phylum Arthropoda; class Insecta; order Odonata; family Calopterygidae; genus Hetaerina; species Hetaerina titia. The sequence continues at coordinate 80,533,270 of CM073769.1, read as the reverse complement.
CATATCTGCGCCTATCCAAAATATAACGTAACTGATATCTTTCTGGATTCCTGGGTATTATCCATGAATATCTTCTACAATTTTAACGTTTAAACTAAGTGTTTGGACAAAATAATGCTGTATCCTGCAGAACACTATTGCTTTCTCCCCTTAGTCTTCCGTGTTCCTGAATCGTAGTCGCCCACCTCATTGACATTTCTTCCTTTGCCTACTGTCGCGTTCCAATCAAATTTTTCAAGAATGTGCTAGGTATCTTAGACAGAATGAAGGGAGAAAGAAAGTATGCCGAATAGAAGATGGGCTTTTATAGTTTCCGAGTTGTGTTTTGTAAGGAAACGCAAAGAAATGTACCGCCGTACCATTGTTTAGACCATGCCATTCAAAACCTTCCTCGAACGGCAGAATACGAACAACGAGACCTCATTTGCTAATGGTGGGTCTAGTTCGCGAAAGGTTCAGAAAAATAATAGAAATAACTAAATCAACTTAGAGAACCTGAAATCTATCTAAAATGAATAATTTCAGTGGGAATCCAGAAGACGATAAGTGGATATGTTTACTAGAACTTGGGTAAAAGAGAAAACGAATACTTAGCCCAAAAAATAATTAATACGCCATAATCAGCGTTCAGCAACCTCTCTCCAAGAAAAATATAAGTTGCAAGATTTCATTCACAAATGTATCAGCTGTTCAATTCTTGTCTTATTACGTTTGTTTAGCCGTACGAAAGAAATTAACGCTCTCGACCGAATGTTTCGAAAGGGCCAATATCACTCAAGATCAATCGATAAGTGGTTCTTAACTTTCATTTTTCGCCATGAACTGCTGCATGGGGTAAATTGCGTCCCGTCGTCGGCCAGGGTATCGCGAATAAATCATAGTTGCGTTTAAGTTACCAAGGTGAATGAAGTAATTGCACCGTCATCGTAACGCCTTAAAATCAACATTGAGAATGCGCAGTATCCACACCCCAGGCGGTATTCGGAATCGTGACCCTCGGGCAAACGGGCGCATTATCCAGCCCAGTCGGGAGTCTTGTTCTTTATGCCAATAGTGGCAAGGGCAAAAGACCTTGGCCACGAGCTGAGTGGTCATACTACTCGTACGATAAGGCACTGCCCGCAGTGACGCTTCATGAAGTGAAGGGCGGGGACCTGCCTTCTTACACAACGTCTCCATTGCCTTCCGTTATTCCCCTTATCGTCTTTCCTCCACCATTTCTCCGCTACTTCCCATTCTATTTCTCAATTCATCTTCATCGCAGGAGGGTTACAATGAACCCCGCATTCTTCGGAGATGCGGGTCGCGGTGGTCTAGTGGGTAGAGCGTTGGACTACTGACCGGAGGGTTCGATTCCCGGGCAAGGCACTTTGGGCACCTGCAGCTCCACCCAAACTAGTTGATTTTTCGGGTACCAGATCTTCCTGGGAAACCATAACCGGCACAGGGGAAGGAACTGGCCCCCCTACCCTGATGTGTGAATATTCACACGCCGTCGGGCTTGGTACATGGGTGAGCTCTACCATCACCTACTAAACCGACCGGGTTGATTACTGTGTTTATGGTTATTCTTCGTAGCGACTTCGGGTCCCCGGATAGTCGACTCGGGCCCCCCTCACCAGATATGACTTTAACTTTCGATTACACACGCACTTGTTGGAACCCATGAATGGGCTGCAATTTTTATCCAGCATTAATTTGGCCAAACAAGCAGTTAACTTATTGATACAACAATCAACCAGAGCCCAAACTTAACTCGTATCTCGGAAATTCCCGCGATTCAAACTCTCTATTCCTCTTAAGCCATTGCATCTTGTCAATATAACAGTGTCGATCACGCAATGCACATTATTGTTTTTGTGATTGAATGTGTACTCGAAATTTAATTAAATCCAACGCTATTCGTTAATGTAAGGAGGAAATATTCACAATATATTATTCCGGGAAAAATACAACCTTTGGAATTTATGAAATCGAACTTAAGAACTATCCTTGAAATAAAAACTCAAAACCCTCAATTTCGATGATGGATTCTTACCACTGCCAAAGATTTCTGAACATTGACCCAACCCTTGTAGTGTGGTGTTACAACCCTCCCGCTACCTGCAGCGTTGGGTCACATTCCGTAAGCGTGTCCTTGGGGAGGAGACCGTTCTATGTTGCATGTTTTATGTGGTAGTGGAATTTCGCCTTCTTACTGTTCATATTCGGGAATGCGCGTTGTTGGATGGATTTCATATTGCATCCTGGGGTGCAATTGTTTGTTGGATGATAGTGTATACGTTTGCATGCGAGGGGGACGCAGGGATTTTTGAACGAGTGTATACGCCATTGTGGGTATAGTTTTCATTGTATCTGTTGATTTTGCATGTGATTTTGTTCCGTTTTACGGGTGGTGACCTAACACACCCCGCCACACGCCCTTGCGGAGTTTAATGTAGATGTAGATTCATCAAATTCTTTTAGTCTAAAACATAGCCACTCTAGCCTGAATTTTTAGCATCTCCTCTTGTCAACCCAAGAGAATAGCCCCTCATAATACTTTCCTACTAATCCGGCATGTTAATGGGCCATCTCAAACAACGGGAAGCGTTTCAAACTGAGACGATGTTGAACGAACGAAGAATTTTAACAGATTATTATGAAATATTGTGTTTATTTCCTCGTGTTTTTGTTTTATTTTCTTCCTCAACGTTAAGGAAAAATACTATCGCAGCTCCAACTTCCGCTTCCGACCTACCTCAAGGCGCGACGAGAGACCCCTCGCAGGTACCTAAACGAAAAGGGCGACTGGGTTATGTAATGTAAGAAGCCACCGTGAAGAAGCGTACGACAGCGGCTGTTGGCTCACCGCCACGGCGTTTCGTAGGAGATGACGACCTGCCGCTTTTGCATCCACTCGAGCCTTCTAACGATCATTTCTCCGGATTTCAAAATAAAACGTAAAAATATGTTTCTCGACTCACCGACTGAATGGATGAGAAGAGGACAGTCAGACTCTGCTTCCGCTCGCTGCCTTGTCTGGTTCCCTACTACGCTCAACCGGTTCCGACCGTGGTTGGATCTTTCGCCGCTCTCACCCTCCGCCTCGTCGCTCCCACCGCTCTCTGCCGCTTTGTCCTTCGACCAAGGTCACTCGAGTGCGGAGCCATTATAGAGACAAGGAGGGATTTTCAAGTCGACAGACTGGTGGCGTCTCTCGCTTCCTTAGCTCTTCTTCCTACTCGCATCTATTTGCAGGGAAAATCGACAATAAGAGTCGGTGCTCCTAAAAAATATAAGGAGCCGACGTTGGCACTTAGGGCAGAAATTCTAGGTATTTCACCGTACCGGTACCAAATCCTGGTAAGGGGAGTACTTCGACCAGGATTCCCCCACCTAAACTTACCTCGTATCGAAACGCTCTTAAGCTTAAAAAGCAAACGACTGCATTGTACGAAATATACCAGTGTGCCCCTTTCACAACCCGTTCACACTTCTTCCCCGCTTCTCTTCCATCGCCCTTATCCGGCTATAAATTTATTTATTTATTTACATACTTCGTTGCAATTAGGCAATTTTCCTGGTGGCAACGGTCCAGTGTGATCACTGGTCACTCTTACAATGCACATACATACACACACAAGAAGAACAGATATGAGACAAAATGCTCGTATATTCAATGACACTTTTAAGATTACCGACCTCTCCTTTACCATCACACAAGGATTAGGTGTACACCACACGAGTACATACTACGCACCGTCCATCGCCACACTTCGTCCGTAATCACGTACTCTTCAATTTCATATACCGTTCAAAATCGCGTCCCGTTAACACATTATTCATAGCACAAGTACATACGGTTTTATTTCTCACTCACACGTTTTTAAGGCGAGCATACACCTCGTTTTAAATTTATTTAATGAATAAGGTAAGGACTTAAAGATATCCTCAGGTAACTCATTCCATTCTTTTATTCCACGATTGAGGAAGGAGTTTTTTTTAATGTTTGTTTTGTGCCCTTTATGTTTTATTTTGAACTGATGGTCCTTCCGCCCAATGTAATTTGGTTTGTCTAATCTTTCTGAGAGCTCCTCCCACCCCTTCTCTTTATTTACTATCTTGAACATCCCACATAGCCAGTTCAGCTTCCTTCTGAGTCGGAGCGGTGTCCATCCTAGTGTCTCTAACATTTCTGTCACACTATCTGTCCTGTTATGTCTTCCTAGAGCGTACCTAGCTGCCTTTCTCTGTACTTTCTCAAGCTTATTTATATGCACCTTTACCATAGGGTCCCATACTGTTGTTGCGTACTCTATTATTGGTCTTACAACTGAAGTGCATGCTAATTCTTTAGTGGATTTGTTGCTCCCCTTAAGGTTCCTCATGACCCAGTGTAGAGTTTTAAAAGCCTTACCTGCCACCTTATCTATATGATGTCCCCATTCTAAGTTAGCTGTGAGATAGACACCTAAATATTTACATTTCTCAACTCTTACTAGATTTTCACCTAGCAAGTTATAATCTCTATTTTCCCTTCTCCTTTTCCTACTAAATGTTATTAATTTACACTTTTTTGTGTTTACACCCATCTTATTATTAGTAATCCATTCCGATACCCTGTTTAGATCATCCTGTAATATATCACTATCCCTGTTGTCTTTTATTTTTCTATATATTATACAGTCATCTGCAAAGAGACGAATGTTACATTCTGCTTCCTTACCTATGTCATTGATATAGGATAGGAACAGTATCGGGCCCAGTACACTACCTTGGGGGACGCCCATCGTCACTATTGATTCTTGAGAATATTCTTCTCCTACCCCACCCTTTGGGTTCTCTCCCTGAGAAACTCTTTTAACCAGGACTTAACTCTTGGGTCAACGTTCATCTGTCGTACTTTATTTAGTAACAGATCATGTGGGACGTGTGGGATCATGTGGGTGTCAAAAGCTTTTTTAAAGTCAATTACAACTGCGTCTATTTCTCCTCCATCATCTATTACCTCAGCTATATCTTGGCATAGGCCTAGTAATTGTGTTTCGCAGGAATAACCTTGCTGCTAATGCAATAGTTTGTGCAGGTTTTATGGCTTCTCCTGTTGCAAGAACTCATTTAGTTCTCCAATGTTGTTTATCGTAAGATTTGGTCGTTAGCTAGCATCATCTTCTCCAGTTACGTTTGGTCAACAACTTTCTGGCGCAATGAGGAGGTCACTGGCTCCCTGGAGTCGTCTTCCATGATATGATATTTATTTTCTTCGGTTCCACTTTATTGTTGAAACTCATTAAGCAACCATATATGGAATACATTTGGTGATGGCAAAAGGGTAACATTACATTTTTGCTGTGTCCTCTTAACCAGCTCCCCCCCCCCCACCCGAAAGATTATAGGCGACTTACCAGTAGTAGTAACCTTAACGTCTCAGACTGCTTAGATGTGTACCGCGGATGGAGAGTTAGGATTGGATGAGGTGTGGGAAGAATTGAAACGGTAAAATGGACAGAAGGGAAAACAAACAATGGAATCCTGGGCAAGGTGGGGGAGGAGAGAGAGTTGTTGGGAAAATTCTAAAGGAAGCAGGAAAGTTGGATGCAGAGCATTTTGATTGGCGATGGAATTCTGAGGACAGAGATAGGAGGGGGGAGCAAGTGAGGTAAGGGGAGGAAAGGAAAAAGCCTGTTGGATGGAATGAAGAGAGGAAAGAATGAGTATGCGGAATTAAAGAACGGTGTTTGTAGTGTTAGATTTTTTTGTTAGGAGACGCTAAGAAATGTATCGGTGGTTAGCTTGCATGTCCGTACAAAACCTAACTTAAACGGTAGAATACCCCAAATAAGAATGATCCAGAGGCATATTTTCCGCTGTCAATTCCCCAGGTGACACTATCGTGAATAAGGAAACACCTGCTAAAAAGAAAAAAATATCCCCCTCTTTGAAAATAACGAGGGGGACTGTGAGATTTTAACATGTTTTCCACGATAAATAATTCGATCTTCTCGCTCACTAGGCCAGGAAAGTGTCAGAAATTCCATGAATCTGAGAGAACGCTGATATAGTTTACCATGCCGTTCTGGTAAATTGTTTACCGTTTTTGAACATTTTGCTTCTTATCCTTACTCGTACAGACTGAGCGCCATTGTTCCCATTTCTGTCCTCGGCATACACTAGCTCTAATGTTTATCCTCTATGTTGCTCTATTCTAAACTATTATCTTGTTGTAACTAGCGTGAAAATTGTGTAAATTACGTGTGACAGGATGTATTCAAGTTAAAGGCACTAACTTAATCTGTTAAATGTAGTTCTTCCGGTTTTAGTTCCAATTTATCGTACTGATTTTTCCATGGTTAGATTAAAGGATAGAGTTGACATGATATCACCTTCCGGTGACTCTCTTTCAATTTTGAACTTCTTTGAAAGTTTGCCCACAATTTTTACCCTACCACTGCTATTGAGCATCATTATCTTAGTAATTTCCAATTTCTCCATGAGTTCCTTTAAGCGTATGTTCGATGTGTAAGTAAATTGGTGTAGGACGATGTCAAAGTCATAACATTTTTCCAATGTCGTTCTCAGAGAGAAAAGAGTTGGCCTAAAGGGGTTCTGTTATTTCAGAACTCGCCATGATTCTCTCCCAATATATCTTCTGCTGAGTCGTTTAGTTGAATTTTTTCCAAAAACTTTGTACTCGATACCGAGGAATGTGAATCCCCGGTGATTTTCCCACTGTCCTTCCAGTGGATTGGGCACGTGATTCCTCCCATCCACTGCTGATGTCTATTAATTCTTCCATATTTTAATTATTAGTTGTGTTATGAACATTTACAAAGTTTCTTCGCCCATCTTAAGGAATTCTAGCCACATTTTGTCTTCCCCTGATGTATTATCATTTAATAGTTCTTTAATAGCTTCTCTAACTTTGATAATAAAGTCTTAGTGGTCTTCCTAATTCTTTTCCTTTGTTTCCTTCTTCCCTTTCTTCAATTTACACACCTTATCCTCCATTGTGATTCATTGAAATATTCTACTCAGCTATCAAGTCTTTTTCCCTTAACTCCAATTAAGTTTCTCCTTCTTCTCGTATCTTTATAGAACACCGCTCAAGGTTGGAAGCCTCTCTCTCTTTGCATATTTTAAACCAAGGAAAAATGTCCTATTTTCTTATTCTTCCACCTTACGTACGCAATGTTGCTTTCTGCAAAACCCCTTATCTTTCTCCGATGCACACCAACTGTGAAGTTCCTTTTCTCTTCTCTTCCTTCAATCTTCCATATTAGCCCTTGTGTTTGCATTATTTTCATTCTTGCTACATCTCTATCCCTTACTTCATCCCCACCTTTCTCGTCACATTATTTTTTCCCTTCCAGTTGTTTTCTCCCACCCTAGAACCTCCTCCGAATTATTTTAGTCAGGTATTTGATTATTTTCCACTCGATTTCAATTTTATATTGCACCCATATTTGTCGCGCCTCGAGTTTTTTTTTTGGAGAGCGATTAAGGAAAAGAAAGACATTCAGGAAAAAGGTAATCAGGGAAAGAGGAGTTAAAGAATCGACTCTCCTTATATAGGATTATAAGATGCCAAGGACCTTTCATCATTATCAGCCTGAAGTTTCTAAACATCATGTCTTTCTTTTTTCTTTCCCTCATTTTTTATGGGAGGCAAATATCTCCCTCCATTGTTCATAATAAAAAATAACTTATTAAAAAATTACACCCACATGAAATGCAGAGGAATGTGAATTACCGCATTGAAAAGTGGTCCAAAACAGTGGTGGGGCACGGGTATTATATGTCAGTTTCGTGTACTTATATCAAAAAGCATATAGATGAAATCCCAATTATATCAATTAAAGATCATGGATTTTTATATTGGAGCCCCTAAGGTCACTATTAAATATTAAATCCACGAAGAAAATAATAGAAAAGATACTTGACAGTAAGAATTACATAGGAAGACTAAGAATGGAATCCGATTGTCAAGCAGACAATGAGAAATGGGGACGTAGCGAGTTGTAAGGAAATGTTGAGGACGTAGCGGAGTCTTGAGGCGAAATAACTTCGAAACGATACCTGCCTGATACCTGATATTGATTACTTAGACATTCTAGATCACTTAGGATTTAAGAGGCATTTATTGTTCATAGAGGTCGTTTAAAGTAATTTTCCCATTAAAACACGTCTCAAAGGAAGAGCTCACAATCACCCTTCCATACGCGATGAGGGCGAGAGTGAAGTATAGATCAGACAACATCGGTGAACGAACCAAACGTCCCGAATGTCCGCACGCTGTAATTTCTTTAATTGATACTGTGATACTGATTTGATGTTAAATAATTATATTAATCACTGTTCAGTTAAAGATAAACTCACTGAAAAAAATGCCGATGAACTCAAATAGCATGAAAAACGCAGAGGTCGGATGACAGTTCTTTTAATCAAACCTAATATTTTTACAATCGCGCACTATACCTCGTCACTGCCTCGACACAAGATTTGAATTTGAACCCTAGCTTCTTGTTACGATTTTCTTCCGATCTTCTTCTCCCGCGGCTTTTCCCGCCCTAGCGTGTGGTCGCTGACTGTGATTAGCTCTTCCCTCACTTCACCCTTTTACTCCTCCATTCTAATTAAAGCAATATATTCCAGATAGTCGTATCAAATGTCGACATATCTTTCTGGTTTCCGTCGTTTTATTCAAGACAAATGAAAAAGTGCACTTCCTTTCCGGAAAATAGCACGGATTTCCTTTTCTGTTGGCACTCTGCAAGGTTGAGTTCTTCCAGAAGGATACTTCTTGGACCTCAGTGGGTAAGTCACTATTAAGCATAATCTTTCATGTGAGGATATTGACCGCGGATAATTCCACAAAACTCTAACGAAATTCCCAAACCTTTATGTTCAACGGCTACCCAGAGAAAATTTAGATATTTTTATGCATTAGCGGACCCAATCTGAGAAATTTCAGGTCGGACACTGCACTAACTCGAAGATTAAACGACAGAGAAGATTGGGAAGTTTTCAACGGGCAGAACATCTCCCCGAAGATCCGTCCACCTGACTTACACAAGTAAAGAAAACATACGACCAGAATAAATGGAATAGTATCCTGAACAAATTCCAAGAAACTGCGGGAGATGCCGTAACAGTTCCTTTTAACGGAGTCATCCGCTAACATGCATTTCAATGCAACAATTTCAGAGTGTAAAAATCATTCACCTTGACCGGGATCCTGGTCAAGGCGAATGATTTTTAAAGTCTGAAATTGGTGCATTGAGTATCCTGGATCTTTTAGCATTCGTGAATTTTGGAATCGAAGCACGCTTCATCATTGAAGTCCACGATAGAATGGTCAGATTTCAATTCTCTGCTTACTTCCATGTGTCGGAGTCTTTATTTATCCCACACTCTCTTAAGATAACTGCACACGGAGTTTCTCGGAATTATAGGTGACAACTAGGTTGAACAAGGAGGAGGAAGTCGATAGGATGTACGATGAGTTAGAGGATATAATCGCGTGTGTTTCGGCAGGCAAACATTTGGTAGTGATGGGGGATTGGAATGCGACGGTAGGCGAAGGAAGAGTTGGTGGTGAGGTGGGGGACTATGGGTTAGGAGGCACGAGGAATGAACGCGGGGAGAATGCAATTGAATTCTGCAAGAGACAGGGGTTAGTCATCACTAACACAAGGTTTCGACACCACAAAAGGCGTAGGTATACAAGGAAAATGCCATGTGACTCAGAAAGTATCAGTTAGATTCTATTATGGTTAGGCATAGATTTAGGAACAGTGTGATAAATTCGCACAGTTTCCCAGGAGCGGATGCGGACTCTGACCACAATTTAGTCGTTATGAAATGTAACGTCCGTTTCAAGAAGATAAGGCAAGGGCGGCGGGTTAGGCAATGGAATGTAGAAGCATTAAATGGATTAACGAGGAAGGAGTATCAGTAGGTTGTAGAGAAAATGATGGATGACGGTAAAGAACTGAGTACTATCGAAGAAAAATGGGAATGTATTAAGCAAAGGATATCGGAAGCCGCGAAAGACACTGGAACCGGAAAAGGAACCGTTGACGGGAAATGGATAAGGAAACCATGGGTAACGGATGATATGATTGCAAAGATGGATGAGAGAAGACGATGGAAGAATGTAAGCACAGAGTTAGGCAAAATGAAGTACAAAGAGTTAAACAATAAACTGAGAAGGGCCACAAATAAAGCAAAAGAAGAATGGTGGAAAACCCAATGCGAGGATATGGAAAGTTTACAGAGGAAGGGTGAAATTGGTGCTCTATACAGCAAGGTTAAGTTATTATCGGGACGTTTTTATAAATCAAACCACTTTACTTTTCCACATAAACTTTTTCATTTTCACGACCCAGGTTTCGTTATAGCATAACATCGTCAGGTAAAAGTGACTGACTGACTGATGCTTAAGTACTGCGCCGTTTGGCGCATTTTATACCGATACCCAGCTATGTTGATAAACGGTTGTGTGATATAAGTGGCTTAAGGGCGAAATTAAGCTAACGAGTGTATGTAAGTGCAGCAGATGTCAATTTTATATTTGGTGATTATTAGGATTCATTTAGACTTTTTTTGCACGTTTGTATTTAAAATGGGGATTATCAGAATAGTCCCATAAAGGTTCTATGAGAGGGTTACCAGTATTTCCTATTGCTTGCTGAAATGACAGGGCTAGGTCTCTTAGATAGGTTGGTAGGTTTGGTATTTTGAGGTCCTTGTGAATTATTAAAACCACAGGTATTGCAATTTTCCACTAGATATTTTATTTCGACACTACCGGTTTCGATGTTTTCACATCATCATCAGGTGTGATGATGTGAAACCTGATGATGATGTGAAAACATCGAAACCGGTAGTGTCGAAATAAAATATCTAGTGGAAAATTGCAATACCTGTGGTTTTAATATGTTACGCTTCCACCACATCACGCCTGAGACCTCATCATTCGTCCTTGTGAATGTCTGAGTTTCGGACGAATCAAGGGGCGTTGGTAAGAGTTCGCAAGATTTTATTTTGAAAGTGTGTCAGTTTGTTCAGGTTTTTTGCAGCTACTGATCCCCAGGCTGGATAACCGTAGGTTAAGATAGGTCGTATCATGGATTTGAACAGAAGTACCTTAGTAAGAAGACGGAGGGAACTCGTGCGCTCCATGAGGGGATAGATTGAGAAAAAGGCCGCGTTGGCCTTGTTAGGTGCATATTGGGTGTATGCTTGCCAAGTGAGTTTCTTGTCCAGTTGTACACCAAGAAATTTACAAATCAAGCACAGTATATATACATATCTCTGGGCGTAGGGGAAGAGGAGGTAGGAAAGAAAGGATTGGTTGAGTTAGGAAGAGGGGGGCTAAAAGTCTATGGTTTGAGACGGAGAAGGAGGATTGCTAATATTGACAAGTTAGCAATAACCAATTAGATAATTAGCAGGCTGGAAGGATAGGGTCAATACAATGTTGCAAAAAGCCCACCTGACATCGGATTAGTAGGCAGAATTAGTTAGATGACTCAGTAGCGGGCTGGGAAGAGTCGCTACATTGTTGAAAAAGTCTCACTTGGCTTCAGGTGAGCTGGCAGGGGGTGAGGGAAAAAACAATAACGGGGAATGTGAAGGGTAAAGAAAATCGTTGGTCAAAACATCTTCTCCGTAATTCGTGTGTTGAAGGATTTCCAACTGCTCCAGCGCATTAAGACGGTAGCCTTTCTTCTCAAAGTGTAGAAATTCGGGAGTGAAATCGCTGGTGTGGCCACAATCTCTCAAGTGCTTGGCGAATACCTGTAGTGATGCGGAGATGTTATTTTTAAAGCAAGCTCCGTGTTCCATTATTCTTATTTCAAATCTCCTCCCCTTCTGGCCTATGTATATCCGGTTGCAGTCTTTGCAGCGGAGTTTGTATACTCCACTTTTGTGTAGTGGTTCAACGTGGTCTTTCGTGTGGCATAACATGTTGCTTCAATTAGTTTTATTGTAAAAGGCCAGTCTCACTTTTTCCTTTGGGAGGATTCTTTGTACTTTTAACGACAAGTGACCAAGAAAAGGAATCTCCGCCACTTTGGCTGGTTTCCTGTATATGTGGGTGAACTATATATGGATAACTTTGCTAAACGGGATAGTTTCTTACGGTAAAGGATATCAATTAAATCTTCTCTATATCCAATGTTCACTGCAATTTGTTTATGATCTTTAGTTCTTTGGACAAGGGGATAGAACATACTCTGTGTATCATGGCGTGAAAGGCCGATAATTTTTGAGCGAAATAGTGCCTAGAATTAGAGGGACAGGAGACTGATCCGTAACCTTTACCTGTCTCAGATTGCTCAGGTGTGAGTGGGGAACGGAGAGTCCGGATGGGCAGTGTTAGGAAGAGGTGTAAGGCAGGGTTGCCCATTGTCACCGGTGCTGTTCAACTTATATGTGGAGGAAATGATTAAAGAGGCATGGGAAGAACTGGAGGTAGAAATGAAAGTCGGAGGGGAATTCGTAAAATCAGTTAGGTTCTCTGATGACCAAGCATTAGTTGCTCAGTCAGCCAAGAGGTTGCAAGCATTGCTGAGTGAATTGGAGGTTCAGTGCCATAGATATGGGATGAGAATTTATATTAATAAAACAAAGTTATGCGATTTTCCAGAAAGAAAAAGGCTAAGCTAAACATTAAAATAGGAGGGGAAAAATAGAGCAGGTAGAACAGTTTACGTATCTCGGAAGTGTTTTGGACCAACACGGTCAAAGTGGTAGGGACGTAAGGAGAAGAATTGCGCTAGGCAAGGAGGCTTTCTCAAGGAGGAGGGAGTTGATGACGGGGACGTTGAGTAGGGACTTTAAGAAAAGACTCAAAAAAACTCTGATATGGAGCGTAGATATGTATGGCGTGGAAACATGGTCGCTGAAGCAGGAGGATAGGCGTAGACTGGAGGCTTTTGAAATGTGGGTGTGGAGAAGAATGGAGAAGGTGGAATGGACTGAAAGGAAAACAAGTGAGGATATACAGGAGATGGTGGGTGAGGAGAGGGGTTTGTTGAGAGAAATCCAGTGGAGGCAGGAAAAATGGATGAAAGGCGTATTGAGCGGTAGTGGAATGTTGAAGAAGGTAATAGAGGGGAGGTTGTTGGGCAAGCGAGGAAAAGGCAGGAACAGGATAGGGATGTTGGACGTGATGAAGGGAGGAAGGAAGTACAAAGAGTTGAAGAGAGACCTGATGTAGAGTAGGTTTTCTTAGGAGTCACAAAATATTTATTTGATAGTTGTGTCCATCCAAAAACCTACCTTAACCGGTAGATTACCTAAAAAAAAGCTAGGTTGACTAACGATGACACTAAAGGAATTATAATGGCTCCACACTGTAGTATAGGTAGATCAGACCACAAAGATAAAATAAGGGAGATAGATTCCAATACAGATAGATTAAAATACTCATTCTTTCCCAGAACAATCAGAAATCATAATAGTAAGAAACCGAAGTCCATTTAGAAATATTAAAAAAATTTAAGTTCCAAGTCGGAACAAAATTAAAAATTGCAAAGGTATCAGGTGTAAATGTAGGTGCATGTGTATGTTTGTTGGTAGTTGGTGTGTTTGCATGTGTGTAGGGTGAAAGGGTTTTTGCATCAATGTTTACCATGTTTGGTTTGTGGCCTATAAATTTATGGCTTCTGCATGTGGTTTTTTTCTTTCTAAATTACGGGTGGTGCCCTAACACCCCCCCCCCCCCCCGTAACACGCCCGTTCGGCTGCTGGCAGGGTATTGAATGGATGTAGATAGGTGGCGGAATCGACAGCTCATAATGCCAGATACTTTATATTTTTCTTTCAAAAAACATTCTTTCGTAGCATTCTTTATTTTCAAAGATTTCTTCGAGTGAATATGAAAACGGAAAGTCCTAAAATGAAAATGGAAGCATTCCGTGATTCAATAATATATGGTAAAAGAGAATACACTCCATGATCGATCTTTATTCCACAACCCCTAGCAGGTATTCATCAATACGAAGGAGTCCCCTCGTGGGACGTGAAAGAAGAAGAACGAAGAAGTTATCAATACATTTAAAAAAAGTAATACAATACTTCTAGATTTCGTTTTGTAAATAAGCTTATTATAAGTTATCTAAAATCCTGCGACAAAACACGGAAAACTACACATTCTGCACATTACAACCAAAATCAACCTTGAATTAAAGCAATTATGTGCATAATTCACCCCCCCCCCCGCACCGAATAGAAATTCTGAATCCGGCCCAAAGTTCACATTCATCATAAAAAGCTAGTTCGGTATATCAGTATAAAGTGAGAAAAATGCCTCCATTTTAGCGACACAAGGGGTGTAGGTTACAGCAAGTAGCATCTCTAGAAGGGACATACATACACCAAGTTTCAACCAGATTGAGTAATTATTCTACACATAGCGTTCGTTTGAATAAAGCAAGTCGAGCGATTGCCAAACAGTTAACGAATGAGAAGTTTGTGTGTGTGCTAATAAAACTTATTTTAAGATAGGCGAATCGCCAAGGAGCCTAAACAGAAACTTGATCAAATTATGATGAATCTATGCGTTCCATTACAATGGTTTATGAGTGGTTTAAAAATTTTTGGGCTGGTCATATTTCCCCATGAGGTGCTGAATACTCTGGACTTCCTGTTTAAGCAACTACACCAGGAATAATTGATAAAATCCACGACATGTTGATGCATGATAGGAGTTGTCAACACTGTAGGCATCTCGAGTCAATGGGTATAAAATATTTTGCATCAACATTTGGACATGAGAAAGCTGTTCGCGAGAGGATTGTTCATAGCTGACCAAAAACGAAATCGTGTGACTTGTCCCAAGGCTGGATTACAGCTGTTTCAGCGGAATCTGCAGGAGCTCAGACATCGTTCCGCAACTGTGGACGAAATATGAATGCACCACTACTGGTACGAGTGTGAAACCAATAAACGACCCAATTTCTGGGTAACCGGCAAGGAGTCTGTACCAAGGAAGGCGAAGACCGTACATTCAGCTGTAGAGGTCATGACGACTGATTTTAGGAATTCGCAGGTAACAATCTTAATTTACTATTAGAAATAGGGTCCAACTTCGTAGTTGCATTCCATATAACGTTACTGGAACGTCTGAAGATCGAGTTGCAATAAAAATGTCCACGTTTGGCCACAAAAAGTTCCTTTCCATTAGGGTCGTCCTCGTAACTTCTCTGTAGTTACGGCCGAAAAATTGATGGAGTCATGATTTTTATTCTATAAATGTATTATGGAGTTATGGTTTTTTTTATAACCTCGTTTCCCATCCCCTTATTCCCTAGTTTTGGCTCTCTGTTACTGCAACTACCCGTTCTCCTATGTGAAGATGTGGCTGGCGGGAAGGGGATTTTATTCAAACGAGGTGGTTGCGAAAAAAATGCCTATTTTGCAGAGTTAAGCGAATGTATGTATCTAAAAGGAGACCATGCTGAAAAAAATGGTGAACTCCGAAAAATTAACAAAATGTATCCATTTTTCCTGTCTCCTAAAGATTTCTCCCAACAATCCACTCTCCTATCCCACCATTCACGATAGCCCTGATAGCCTAGTATCGGGAGTGTTTTGCTAGTTAGCTATATTACGGGTAACACCTTCACCTTGGGTGAGGAACGAAGTAATATACTAATGAAAGCATTTTGGGCGTTTTGTGTGTCAGAAGCGGGTGGAATTACGACCAGAAGAATGCCATACTGTGATTTTGAAGTGAACTACGATGCATAAAATGCTAATATTTAAATTGGAATGAGAAACTAGTCATCCCTAGCTTGCATGAAGAGAACTACTTACTCAGAATAGAACTCACTACTAGAGCAAGGTTAACGTGACTTTATTCTACACATTTAGAAGATTTAATTTTATGTGCATGACACTGGTAGTCATCATTGAGGGCACGTTAACATGAAATGACAAAATGGACCTCATACCGTTTGTATCTTAATCAGGATGGCGGCACGAGCACTGTGGAAGTGGAATGTGGAAAGCAAGAAGCCAGCTGGAAGAATTTAATGAATTAATACACTGGGTTATTTAGTAATGCGAGAGGCATGAACGTAATCAAATCCCATATGATGACTGATGTATTGATATAAATTTGCGTAGGTAGATACCTTATGTAACATAAAATCAAGGGCACATGGATTTTTCAATATAATACAGTAAGGGGTTTTTCGATATAAAATACCATGCATAGAAGTTCATTAAGCATTGCTTTGATTAGTTTTGTCGTAGGGTACACAAATTGTGCTATTAAAGATATAAACTAAATAATTTGGTTTGAATAAATATTATGTTTATTTTTTGTTTCAGTTGAATCTGATACACTGATTTGGGAGGAACACCTAGGAAAACAGATTCGCATAAAATACGCATTCACACAAAATATGATGACGATTGTGGATGAGCTGAAGACTCAAATGAATATGATTGAAGAACATATATTGTTTCTAAAAACATACCCCTTGAGTAAGCTTTATCTATTATGATTTATTAATGGAAAAATACTTTAAAAACAAGTACAAAATATTAAAGATGGATTAAAGTAACTGTAAATGAGAAAGGTATAACTGTGACATTCCAAAATATTTCATTAATTTTGGTGGTAATAGAAATATTAGTAGTGGCATCCAAATATTATTAATGGAATGCCAATTCATCTGCATGAGTAAAGACCTATGGTGAGATTTATAAAAGAGTAAAGAAGTATCTCCTTCAAAGGCATGGCTCGATGACTAAAAAATGTTTATGTATTTAACTTAAATGAACATAGCATATTTGACCGTAATGTGAAAATGTTGTCAAAGTCAAGAGTCTATCAAGCCGGGAGCGCGATTGACTGGAGAAATGCAGGGTCAAACGCTAAAATGTGCTGTGATAGATCGCTTGAACATCCGGTAAGATTCGCGTTTTATGCCATAGTACGCATAGTATGAAAAGGGAGTTATCCTAGGTGAACCATTCTCCATACGCACTAGATAATTCCCCGAGTAGCGTGCAGAACATTCTTGAGACTCTGCTGCATGCGTCTCATTCAGTAGAATTTCGAATCTGACACCAATCCCAGGACACGGAGGATACTCTGTGCCTGGAACGTCTGGTTAGTTTCTTTAACCTCAAATATCCATGTCCACGGAACCTGCGTCTTCTGCTCTCCCAAACCCTACAACTGCTTGCTTCGCAGGTACTCGTTTTGTAGTCCGTTTATCAAATGCAGCCTGTCTCACGGCGGATGGGTTTTTGCACATCTCCAAAAATTTCAATTCTACGTGTGCTGCGCCACCTTATCTGTGTCGAGGGAACCAACCATTCACTCGTTGGCTCGGGTCTAGGGGAATCGGAAGAATATGAGGCACCGGTCGGATTCCACGCTGGAAAAAATACGTAAGCTTTATCCTAGTGAAAAATATATTATATTTCTATTGATATACACAGAGAAGCAGCAGTTAACGAATATTTTGTGTATTAAAATAATTTTAGTCAATTAAACAAAGTGAGATATAGTAACTATTCGTTGGTCAAATTGGTCCTCATTTTCCGTTTTATTTCTTCCATCCACTAATCAGAAGAGGAGGAGTCTTCATGCAGTTATGCTGATGTCATCAGTCACCAGTCCGCGGGAAGGTTTCCTGCCGGATGCCGTCGGTGAGTGAAATGAAATACTTGACCTCCACCCTCAGCTAGCTGATCTAACTGCTGGTGAACAACTCAAGGTTTCAGTCTTCAGTTGCTCTCTTGCTATTTTTTTCGGTCTTTACCAGTAAACGTAATTCTATTTTCAAAAATGGATAATTAGACACTGAATTTTATCTGGTTAAAGATAAATGATTTTACGCATATCCAATTACGGAGCTATCAGGATATCCTGTTTTTCCTTTTCTCAGTCCGGTTTCCCCAAGATGATACCAAGATAACGTATCTTTTGGCCACCGATTTATTCATCCCTATGCACTGAGACTGGAATATGATTGATGAAATCGCCGTAGTATAAAATTATTCCATTCATCTTACGATATTCATCCATTCTAACTCAGAACAAATAGTCAAAATAGGGTACTAACTTTGAGATAATCCTCTACGTGATTTCCATGTACACAGCCAGGGTTTGTAGCATTACTATTTTTCGTTTCCTTCGTAGTTGATATATAATCTGTGGGACGCTAATTTGGGTCCATTATTGTCATATATTTATGCGTTATATGTTCGCGTATTTGTGTCTCTATTGAATTACCTTGTAGTGTTCGATTCTTAGATGTCATTTGATTCTCAAATTGCCACTGCAGCAGTTTTGACTCCGCAGTGAAAGGCACAATTATAACAAATGGGAAAGAAGAGCGTCCAGTCTGAGAGGCGTATGAGGTACAAAGTGAAATCTAGAGCACATGGAAGGAGTCTAGGGATTATTCTTGTCTGATGGCCTAGGATGAATGGGACCCATAGGTATCATAAGAGTGACTAGAATGTGTGTGAGTGGAAGAGATAACATAATTGACACGTGTTCATGGGAAGGTTGGAGGGAAGCACTGTAGTCTTACACTGATTGGATGCTATGAGTGGTAGTAAGGTATGCTTAAATAGCATCACCGCGCCCCCGATGGAATGTGAAAGAGAATATTTGAACAGAGAGAGAAATCAACAATGCAGTGAGAAGAAGACTTCTATTTCGCCTCAGTAAAAGATTACTTCTAATGAATAATTCCATTTGAGTTCTCCTCTAGTTTCTTAAAGAATTGTCACAATCTAAAATTATAATGTTTTCTTTCTCCTGTGAATTATTCCTATTAAATGTTCTCAGAATAAGAAAAAATCGAAGTTACTGCAATAATTTTGGCACAAAAGGTTTCCATTATTACCGTGACATATGTATTGTCACAACTAATATGAGGGGAAATCAAATGAAAACTGAACACCTGCTACAACAACTAGTCCACGCACCAACAAGGACATAACACAAAAAATGCGTGCGCCTGTGAGTTGTCACTATGCAGTTCTCCTATCACAGCGATTGAGGTATCGATACGTACGTAAAAATCTAGCTACTAGGTTTTAATGGACTGCATTTTATAGCGGGTGTTCGGTTTTCATTGGACTGCTGCTAGTAATTTCGTGACGAGAGAAGGGCATGAGAATAGATTCTGGGGATCTCTCTCTCTGTCTAGTCAGCGCTCCTATTACGAGCTTAATTAAGGTTTGAGAAATGCGAAGGAGAAGAATAGGGCAGAGCACAGAGAGGTTGGAGTGCGTTCCCGTATTTTTCTCTTTTTCTTATCGACAGAGTAATTTACATTGCATCGTTCACTGTTCATGGGGTTCCGGCTGCTTGTCGATTGCATTTTGGTGCATGTCACCGAAGTGACATCAATGGCGTCGGGTTTTGAATATATCCAGGTAGATCCTTAAATGTATAATATATATATATTTTTTATTTTTTATTAGGTAATCTACCGGTTAAGGTAGGTTTATGGATGGACAAAACTATCAAATAAACATTTAGTAACTTCAAACAAACCCAATCAAGCAACTTACTCTACATCAGGTCTCTCTTCATCCCTGTGTACTTCTCTCCTCCCTTCATCCCGTCCAACATCCCTATCCTGTCCCTGCCCTTTCCTCGTTTTCCTAACATTCTACCCTCTATTACCTTCTTCAAAATCCCACTGCCGCTCAATAGGCATTTCATCCATTTTTCCTGCCTCCATAGGGTATCACCCAACAAACCCTTCTCCTCACCCACTTACCCACCATACCTAGTACCTCCTCCTTTGTTTTCCTTTCGGTCCATTTCACCTTCTTCATTCTTCTCCACATCCACATTTCAAAAGCCTCCAATCTACGTCTATCCTCCTGCTTCATTGACCACGTTTCCACGTCTACGCTCCATATCAGAGTTTTTACGAGTCTTGTCTAAACCTCCCTACTCAGCGTTCCCGTCATCAACTCCATCCTCCTTGAGAAAGCCTCCTTGGCTAGCGCAATTCTTCTCCTTACGTCCCTACTACTTTGACCGTATTGGCCCAAAACACTTCCGAGATATGCAAACTGTTCTATCTGCTCTATTTTTTCCCGTCCTATTTTAATGTTTAATTAGCCTTTTTCTTTCTGGAAAATCGCATAACCTTTGTTTTATTAATACTTATAGATTCTCATCCCATATCTATCGCACTGAACCTCCAATTCACTCAGAAATGCTTGCAACCCCTTGGCTGACTGAGCAACTAATGCTTGGTCATCCGCAAACCTAACCGATTTTATGAATTCCCCTCCGAATTTCATTCCTACCTCCAGTTCTTCCCTTGCCTCTTCAATCATTTCCTCCACATATAAGTTGAACAGCACCGGTGACAATGGGCAACCCTGCCTTACACCTCTTCCTAACACTGCCCATCCGGACTCTCCGTTCCCCACTCGCACCTGAGCAGTCTGAGACATGTACAGGTTGCAGATCAGTCTCCTGTCCCTCCAATCCATTCCTATTTTCTGCAATACACGCATTAATTTTTCCCAATTCACTCTATCAAACGCTTTTTCGAAATCTACAAAAAAGGCAAAAACGTCCTGATTATATTCTTTATTCCTCTCGATTAGTGATCTCATTACTGCAATGGCATTACGCGTACCTCTTCCTTTTCTAAACCCAAACTGATCATCCCATAAGTAATCATTTGCCTTACTCCCTATCCTTTTGTTGATGATCCTGAGAACAACTATAGCTGCGTGGGATATCAAACTTATTGTTCTGTAATCCTCACATGATGTAGCCTTTACCTTTTTCGAAATAGGAACTAGCACTGATTTCACAAAATCTTCCGGCCAGATTCCTTCCTCATAGATACTACGAATCAGTCCATATTGGGCATTCTTCCAACATTTTCCTAAACATTTCAACAGTTCCACAGGAATGTTGTCTACACCCACGGCCTTATTTGCTTTCATCTCCTATAGTGCCCTTTCTATTTCATCGTCGAGTATGCCTCCCACTTATATATATATATATATATATATATATATATATATATATATATATATATATATATAAGTGGGCTAAGCGCCGTCGGGCTTAGTACATGGGTGAGCTCTACCATCACCTACTAAACCGACCTTCGGGTTGATTACTGTGTTTATGGTTTATATATATATATATTATATACCTCACTTATCTTTAACTGTTAGCACAGATGTTGCCTTCTTACTTCCCGATAATAACTTAACCTTGCTGTTAAGCGCACCAATTTCACCCTTTCTCTGTAAACTTTCCATACCCTCGCATTGGGTTTTCCACCATTCTTCTTTTCCTTTATTTGTGGCCCTTCTCAATTCATTGTTTAACTCTTTGTACTTCAATTTGCCGAACTCTGTACTGTACAATCTTCCATTTTTGCATCTCATCCGTTACCCATGGTTTCCTTATCCTTTTCCCGTTAGACTTGAGACTTTCGAAATCACTGTCTTGATACATTCCCATTTTTTTACAAACCTGAACAATGACCAAGTTCGTCGGCTCTGTTTTGATCTCTACGAGTAAGAGTCTATCAGTTGCTTTCTCTACGTTGACTACGCTTCTTCCTACCCCTTTATTCAATATTACGGCAACCCCTCATTGGTTCTCGTCCCCGCCGCTGTATATTATTCTATAATTATCATTCCAGTAATTCCCGCTATCCTTCCATCTCACTTCGCAAAGACCTAAAACATCTATAATACCTCTTTCCATCTCTCGCTTATTATTCTCTAATTTGCCTGTCCTCAACATGAGAAGAGTGGAGAAGGTGAAATGGACCGAAAGAAAAATAGATGAGGAAGTACTGGAGATGGTTGGTGAGGAGAGGGGTTTGTTGAGAGAAATTCTATGGAGGCAGGAAAAATAGATGGAAGGCGTATTGAGCGGTAGTGGAATGTTGAAGAAGGTAATAGAGGGGAGAATGTTGGGCAAGCGAGGTAAGGGCAGGAACAGGATTGGGATGTTGGACGGGATGAAGGGAGGAAAGAAGTACACAGAGATGAAGAGGGACCTGATGTAGTTTAGGTTGCTGGATTGGGTTTTGTTTGGAGTTACAAAATTTTTATTTGATAGCGGTGTCCATCCAAAAACCTACCTTAACCGGTAGATTACCCAATTATATATATATATATATACTACCTTGAACAAAAAGTTCCCGGAATAACCACCGTGTGGCGCTCCCATCGTTCCGATTTGAGTTCTGTTTTTTTGTTAAATTGGTACATCTGTTGTTGATATTCCCTTTAAATCTTAGTGTCATAACTTGACATTTGCAAAAGTTACGTAGCCAAGAGTACATCTATCTCTGTGTGTGTTGGCGATTTTTTACAATTGCAGAAATGGATGTAAATTTGCAACAACGAACTTGTATTAAATTTTGCGTAAAAAACGGATTTAGTGGCGCACGGACGTTGGAAATGTTGGAAAAGTGTTTCGGCAACGATTCTCTAAAAAAAAACGGTCGTTTACCAGTGGCACGAGCGGTTCAGAAGTGGTCGTGAGTCAATCGAAGATGATGAACGCAGTGGCAGACCATCGACATCGAAAGTCGGTGAAAAAATTGATAAAGTAAAAGAAATGTTGGTCAATAACCGCAAATTAACCATCAGAGAAATAGCGGAGGACTTGAACATTTCCTATGGATCCGCCCAAGACATTGTGGTTAATGATTTGGGTTTCCGTCGGGTAGCAGCAAAGTTGGTGCCAAAAGACCTCAATTTAATGCAAAAAAGAGACCGTGTTGACGTCGCAAAAGACATGATTTGCGAGGCTGAATCCGATCCCACATTCATCAAAAGGATCATTACTGGAGACGAGACGTGGGTTTATGAGTACGACACGCAATCCAGACATCAGGCAAGTGAATAGCGTTCACCAAATGAGCCGAGACCAAAAAAACCACGTCGTTTTCAGTCAAAAAAGAAGGCAATGCTGACGGTTTTCATGGATTACAACGGTGTAGTGCATCATGAATTTTTGCCAGAAGGCCAGACAGTAAACAAAGAGTATTATTTGGGCGTTAAGAGACGTTTGCATGAAGCAATTCGCCGAAAGAGACCAGAAATCGTCGCACAGTGCGTCGAGACCGTCGCACAGTGTTTATTCGCACATTATTCGTAATTTTTTGACGAAAAATGCAACAAATACCATCCAACAGCCACCGAATTCACCTGATTTGGCTCCCTGTGACTTCTTTCTGTTCAATCGAGTTAAAAAACCATTACGGGGAACGCGTTTTAGCATCCGAGAGGAAGTAATGGAAAAATCGCAGGAAGCACTGATGGACATACCGAAAACCGAATATAAAAAATGTTTCGAGGATTGGATCAAGCGCTGGCATAAGTGTGTTGCAGTCGATGGGGATTACTTTGAAGGGGACAATATAGATTTAGATGAATAAACTTATATTTTTAATTTTCTGAATAAATTCCGGGAACTTTTTGTTCAAGGTAGTATATATATATATGTATATGATAATGTAAATTCACTAATAGTCATAACAAACACAGAAACCAAAACACACAAAAGAGAGACTCACTGGATCTCGAATTTTCGGTGGTCCAACCACCTTCTCAAGAGGAATTAGGAACAGAACTGAGGCAGAGGAGGGCCCGAAAGCAGTGGTAGGAAGGAGAAGGGGAAAATGGGGGAAAAGCGGGGAAAATAGGGGAAAAGGGGGAAAAAAGGGGGGGTGAAGGCATTCGAGGTGAGGAGTTTGGAGGGTACTGTATGGCGCGGGAATTTTAAAAAAGGTGGGGATGATATGGAAGTTGTTGGGGGCGGAGGGGGATGAAATTATATGCATAAAGGGGGCAATTAATGTCTAATATTAATGCCTGGGCGATTCCAGGAATCCAAGAGCCAGATGAAAGCTAGCTCTAATGTTTTGAGTTTCAGTGGAGGGTCTGAGTGTGGGAGGGATGCTAAGACGGATACTGTAAAACATTGGTCAAAGGCAGTGTTGTGTTCGGAGGCATGGTTGGGGATTGGGAGCATACCAATGAGGGAGGAATTGTTGCATGAGGCTCGATGATTATTGATTCTAATATTGAGGGGTGTGATACACTGTCCAATGTAAAAGGCAGGGCAAAGTTGGCACTTGAGTAGGTAGACAACATTACTGGAGGTACACGAGGAGTAGGGAATTGGTGGGAGAGAGTTAAAGAGCGGGTGGGAGAGGGATGGGATTCTGGTTAGGAAAATAGGACATGTTTTGCATCTAGGTTTATTGCAGGGTCTGGGAGTGATTTTGGAACGGGGCGAGGATTTAAGAAGTGGATTGGTAGATTTTAGAAGATCTGATAGATTGGCGGGGCGTTTGAAAGTGACGGAGGGGCATTTGGGGAAAAGGTTGGTGGTGGAATTGTGGTTTTTGAGGATAGGATAGAGGTCCTTTAGGATAGAACGCAGAGATTCTAGGCCAGGGAGAAACGTGGTACAAATTGAAAGAGGGTGGTTTTTCGCGGTGGTGGAAAGTCTGGGAGTGTAAGTATGTCTACGGATCCTCTTATTCAGGAGGGATTCAGGATAACCCCGTTTGATGAGGGAATTGTGTAAATTTATGAGGAAATTGTCTAGGGAGTCAGGGTCATTGCAAATTCTGTGTCCCCTTATGGAAAGGGAATAAGGAATGGAATGTTTGGTGTGGTATGGGTGACAGCTGTTGAAATGTAAGTACTGTTGTTTATTTGTGGGTTTTATATGTACGGATGTGTGAAATTTATGGTCTATAAATGATATGTTTACATCTAGGAAGGTGATTTGGGAGGAGGAAACTGTAGACGTGAAGGAGATAGAGGACGAAGCATTAAGGTTGGAAATGAAAGTTTTCAAGGAATCAGGACCATGTGGCCAGAGAAGGAAAATATCGTCAATATATCTGAGCCACAATAGCGGTTTCAGGGGTTGTTGTGACAGGAATTTATTCTCCGCGAGACCAAGAAAGAGGTTTGCATAGGACGGGCTGAACCTGCTACCCATGGCACAACCCTTGATTTGTAGGTAGAATTTATCATTAAAGGAGAAGGAATTGCGGGTAAGAATGAACTCGGAAAGGCTGAGGAGAAAATCTGTGCTGGGGATGTGTGGCTCAGGGCGTTGGGAGAGGTAGTGTTGGAGGGTATGTATATATATATATATATATATATATATATATTAAATGTATATAAACCAAAAACACAGTATTTAATCCTAAGGTTATTTGGGTAGGTGATGGTATAGCTTACCCAGTACTAAGCCTAACGGCGTGTGAATAGTCACACATCATGGTAGGTGAGCCAGCTCCTTTCCCTGTGCCGGTTATGGTTTCCCGACAAATCACATAGCTTGGGTGCAGCTGCAGGTGCCCAGAGAGGCTTGCCCGGGAATCGAACCCGGGATCCTCCGGGCAGTAATCTATCGCTCTACCACATGGACTATTGCAACCCACCCATATATATATATATATATATATATATATATATATATATATATATATATATATATATATATATATATATAAATTTTGGACAGCACAATATAACACAGAATAAAACAGATAACACGTAAAAGGACACTCACACCGTAGATGATTCGGCTATTCGGCTTTATATTCGGTGATTGTTCATTCGAATGGATAAGGGGGTAATGCATTCGCCTATGTATAATGGAAAATAAATCGCATGAGGAGGTAGGAAGATAGGAGAAACAAAAGAATAAATCAGCAATAAAAAGAATCATTGTACGGTGGAAATTTCTATACAGGTCCACGATATTGTGGTATATGTAATTATAAAAAACGATGCAAAGAGATTAAGAGGGACATGTTGTAGAGTATTACGTTGGGTTGTGTTTTGTTGGGCGAAACAAAACATTTATTTGATAGTTATATCCATTCAAAACATACCTTAAAAGTAGATTATCTAATAAAAATGAGACGAGACCGACGAAATAGCTGTGCGGTGGAAATCAGGGGAGGCCAAGTTTTGCGGGGTCGCAGACTCAACGAAGGCGCGGTCAGGATCGGACTCCCCGAGCATCGAAACTGCCGCGCTTATCTAATAAAAATGAGACGAGACCGACGAAATAGCTGTGCGGTGGAAATCAGGGGAGGCCAAGTTTTGCGGGGTCGCAGACTCAACGAAGGCGCGGTCAGGATCGGACTCCCCGAGCATCGAAACTGCCGCGCTTATACCCCCCTTCGAGGTTTGTTCAAAGGGTGGATCGAGTCATCCGTTGATGTTCTAGCAGGGCGGGCCCAGAGAGTTAAAGGAGGGGATGAGTGGACTCACCCCCCAACGTAACGTTCCTGCCCCCGTGTCCTCCCGCTACGACATCTGTAATATGTCTTTAACCACTTCAGATAAGTAGTCTGCCTCAAATTAGCTCAGTTAATTCAACTGTATTATAAACTACGGTGGCTCCCGTATTACTCCCTCCAATGGTATCGCAACGCCCTGTTTCCTTGTTCATTTGGGTACTACCCTATCATTTAGGAATTGATTAAATATTATTTTCAATTAAGGAACTATTTCTGAGACCATTGTTTTGTACACACGAGGAGAGATATGATTACGGCCTGGCAATTTGTCTGAGCTACTGTCTTTAAGCTGGCGTTCAATCAAATATTACAATTTCAGATATATGGTCATGAATACGGCGATCGGGTAGCGACTCAAATTTTTCCTGTGAACGATTATTAGAAAGGTTATGAAAATTATGGTGTAATGTGCTAGCTTTTTCTAAACTGGTGGTAAGTTCTCGTCCGCTAGTTAGGGATGGCACTGTGGACTTATTTCCCTGAACCTCCAATGACCAAAATGCTTTTGGGTTATTACCCAATTATTCACCTAGTCTTTTGTTGTTCGTTAACAGCTGGCGATATGCATTCCTTTCAAACACTTTAGCTATGTTATATTAATTTATTACTTCATTTTGTTTATTGCTAGACTCGTCCTTTTGTGATCCTTTGTTTCCTATTGATCCTTTTTGTTAGCCTATTAGTCCTTCAAGTATCGCTGTACTTGGACGTCGTCGGATAAATTTGTTGCTAATAGATCAAGAATATTATTCATTTAGTGGGTTTTAGCACTGACTGGTTTAACGAGTGTGATGCAAAAACACAAAACTGACTCGCGTGACTCCTTTTCCATACCTCATGCTGTAAAACTATAGTTTTTCCCGAGAGGAGATGGACGATGATATGGTTTAAATCGCCTCCGAATGTAATTCTCGTATATTGTAAATGGGAATCCAAACTAGCGATTTCTCTTTCCAGTTCTAAAATTGATGTATCCGCGGAATCGGGAGGAAGCACAAATGTAGACTTCTCGAATAAGGGTCTTTTATGGAGAACCAAGCGCCTCCTATGTTACTATTGGAGAAAGACTCATTTCTGCTTTCGTGCAGCTATGAACACTCCAATCTTTTTCTCCTTGTCCCTTCTGTAAATTTCGAAGTATTTTGGAAAAATCTCCTCGTCTGCGACTGTGATAGAGAGGACAATGGTAGGAAAGTGAAATGAAAGGAATGTGTATTCCAGGAAAGTGTCCGATTCAAGTCAATTTATTACCTGTCGCGGCAACGATTACGGAGATACCATCAAAGTAATAGCCAATAAGTGAAAACAATGATAGCAGTAATAACTAGCCAATCCCTTGTCAGGTAACAGGAAAGTTATTTACCTGAGCAGGGTAGCTTCAAATTCGTATGCCCAAAGATATTGTGAGGCGAATTTCGTATGCCCACAAAAATTGGACCTAGTCGAGGAAAAAGTTCAAGTTTATAAAATTAAAAATTCTCTTGTCCTTGTTCTTGAAACATCATAAAAAACCATAGCCGAATGAAATTCGTAGAGATTGTGAATATTGAGCGATTGGATTGTGAATATAGTGGAATGCGGCGGTAGGCGGAGGGAGGGGCAAGGAGTGAGGAAGGATAGTGGAAACGATCCCAGGGAGGAAGGGGGTTTGGTGAACTGGAGAGGCTTGGCGGTGGAATTTAAACGCCGCTGCAAATATTATGCGCAGCCAAATGGCGACTGTGTGGGCAATGGCGCCCGTGGTTTGAGTGTAAGAATCAAGCAAACTAAATTAAGGCATTGGTTTCCGGAGAACGCGGGTTCGAAACCGAATACTAAAGTGATGGTTCCGTGTCGTTTTCTATGCTGCCTAACACATTATTTTGAAACTTTGGTAGAGAATTAATTACGAGAACAATGTAGGTTTAAAAAAACTGCCAACCTTAATCCTCACATACACAACCTTCCTGAAGTAGGAGGTATATATTCAGACTCATCTCCAATTGCGGGTAGGTATACGCTGTGGTTGGGAGTGTTCGGAGCGTCGGTAGCCGAGTGGCCATTACGCTATTGATTAACCGAGCATGATTGACCATGGCGAGTGTCGACCATATGCCTGAAAATATCCTGACTTAATAACTCCCAGTGCTATCAGCATGTGCTGCAACTGAATCCGTAGAATCCTCCCAGAGGGTTTGAAGTACGGTGTGTGCATGCTGACGGTTGGGTCGATTGAGTCTCTTAAGTTAGGATATTTTGCAACTTTTTAGCGTGTTTTTGCAAATCCTATAACTTTTTTATGAGCGCCACGAATGAAGAAATTCAAGGTTTATCAAGCAGAAAGGTGTGCCTGTCAACGTTTTATTGGCCATGATAATTTCTGATTAATCGCTTATTTTTTATTCCAATATCTATTAATCACAAAATACGGCAACAGTTTTTTGTTCTTCCTGCTCACTTTATGTCTTTCATCATCCTTGGTGGTGAAAAATGAATCGAAATGTGCCATGTACACTCGTACCAAAGGAAATCCGTCCTTCTGTTTCCTCCTCTCGTCTGTCTTACTATTAATCTCGCATTCTTCTCCTTCTCCTCTTTTCCTGTAGTTTCCTATGCTTTCCACATTCCTTTTTTGCCATCTTCTCCTGTACGTTTCTGTATTTCCTCATAATGTTCCCTGTAGTCTGCTGAGACTCCTTTCTTATCGCTTTGGTTAATCTGGAAATATACTTCTGTCTTACTCATCTTCCCAATACTGCCCATCAGGACTCTTCATCTCATATACAGGGCTACCCCTGTTTTCTTCTGCAATGCATTCACTAATCCTACCCTATTTGCTCTATCAACGCCTTTTTGAAATCAACGAAGTATTTTAGAGTCCTCACAAAATGTAGTCATTCCCTTTTTTTGGAATAGCAACTACAATGATCTTACGAAGTGTTCTGACCAAATTCCTCTCTCATAAATGCTACAAGTTAGTCCATGATAAACCTTCCTCCTACATTTCCTAAACCCTTCAGTAGTTCCACATGAATATTTTTTCTAACTCATCTTTGACTGTTTTCCACGATTTTCCCTTCTTTCTATACTTTTGGCATCCCTGAATGGGGCACCAATTTCACTCATCCTCTACAAACTTTCCATATCCACGCACTGCATGTTCCACCAGGGGTTATCAGAAATCGTCAGTTTAGGGAGTCTTATAAGTTGAGCAAAGAGATACTGATAGAAAGAAGAACGTTGGGCAGTAGGGGTAGTGGTAGGAAAGAATGGATACTTTTAATGGAATGAAGGCAGGGAGTGCCATAGGTAGTAATACTATCTAATAGGAGAAATTATGGATTTATAATGTCTGCATTACCGATTTTTACTTGTATTGAAATTCCTTAAAAAAACAACATTTTGCATGCATATATAGTACTGTGAGCTAAATAATTGTGTGATGGACTGATCAATTTCTCTGTTGATACGAAGTTGTGGCTTCTGTCATGCATGTAAAATACTCACTCACCAGGTATTTCACAGGATTGGGATGGAATTTATGGTTAATCTATAACAATTGATAACATTCCAGTTATGGAATTTTAATCCCCAAGTTCCTTACTTGAAACTATTATTGAATCATTTTAGCACTTATTTAGTATTATCTAAAAGTAGTACAATGGCTGAAACAATGAACGGAACCCCAATCATCAGATGGCACATTGTGCTTAGAAAGATTATGCATTTTGAACTAATTGAAAATTGCCCCAAAATAATTAATTATTTCTCTTTCCAGAAACTTGGATGGATTTGAAGAATCTTACTGCAGGATGACTGATGCTCCTGGGTGTGAGTAATACATATTTTTACTTAGCTTAAATTCATGCCATATGCATAACATTGGAGATTAGTTTCTATATTGGGACGTTATGTAATGATAGACCTGTAGGAAATGAAATTGTAAGTAAATAAAACGGGGAATATATTAAATTAAACAACCTTAATAGGGTAAAAGAGGATGAGTGGATAAATTATGCCAAGAGAAATTTCAGTCGGTCAGCAATTAGAAAGAGGAGGCCGATGATTGCAGACTGAAGGCATATATGAAGAGGAGGCCGATGATTGCAGACTGAAGGCAAATATGAAGAGGAGGCCGATGATTGCAGATTGAAGGCATATATGAAGAGGAGGTCGATGATTGCAGACTGAAGGCATATATGAAGAGGAGGCCGATGATTGCAGATTGAAGGCAAATATGAAGAGGAGGCCGATGATTGCAGATTGAAGGCATATATGAAGAGGAGGTCGATGATTGCAGACTGAAGGCATATATGAAGAGGAGGCCGATGATTGCAGATTGAAGGCAAATATGAAGAGGAGGCTGATGATTGCAGACTGAAGGCATATATGAAGAGGAGGGCGATGATTGCAGATTGAAGGCAAATATGAAGAGGAGGCTGATGATTGCAGACTGAAGGCTAATATGAAGAGGAGGCTGAGGGTTGCTGTCCAAAGGCATATACGGGGAGGACAACGGGAGTGGTGGACAGGAGTCTGAAGGTGTTATGGGTCAGTTTTTGTTACAAATCATACATTAACCTACTTGCATTTTGGAAATTTATGGGATTTTTATAGGTAGAATATTTGAAATGACATCTCCTTGGAGGATCAGCTGTTAAGTGGATCAGAGAGGGATCTGAGTAAATGATTTTATTTAGGCTGTACTTTCGAGGTGATGGGGCAAGTAGTACTATTTATTAGTTCCATATATGATTATGGAATAACAAATCACCTCTCCATGACAAGTTTTTTTGTCCACCCCCTACTTTTACTTTACACAAAATTACTTTTTTTAAATTCCCCTGCTTAGATCATTAGGTCCTAACTCCTCATTTGTCATCCCCTTTGTCCCCCCTTCCTTCCAGTATTTCCTGATGATGATTTGTGATCTGCAACCACTTTTAATGAGTGAAGGTCTCTGAAGGAATTAAAGGGAAAATTTTCCTTTCCTCCTCTTGTCCCTTCTGTTTGTCCCACAAGTGTTGATGCAATCAACTCCTTAATCAATCTCATAGCACATTGTCAAATTTCCTTGACCTTAGTTAACAAGCTTTATCAATTGAAGGATAGATTGCTTGTCTCTACATTGGTACTGATTAAATAGGTTAAATATGTAAATAGTTATCAGTAAATAGTATTTTTTGATCCATCCCTTCGCTCAATCTCTCCAATAGCCACATGGTTTCATACCTTCATGTTTCTTCTTTTTGGCTTTGTCATTGCTTTTTCCTCTGCCTTTCTCAGTTGCCATTCCATGCTAATTTCATTGTCATGATGCCATTCTTAGAGTTTGTTCTTTAGTACTGAACTCCAGTGCTCCCTTCCTTCCAGTATTTCCTGATGATGATTTGTGATCTTCAGCCACTTTTAATGAGTCAAGATCTCTGAAGGAATTAAAGGGAAATTTTCCTTTCCTCCTTTGAGGAAAGGAAAATTTCCCTCTCCTCTTGTCCCTTCTGTTTTTTCCACAAGTGTTGGTGCCCTCAACTCCTTCATCAATCTCGCAGCACATTCTCATAGCTACTTGATAATTTGCAAGCACTCGTTGTTTGTTCTTGCAGACCATTTATCTGGTAATACATTTTTTCATAATTAAATATTTATTCCATAGAAGGTATGTTTAAAATTTTTAACCTTATATAGAGGTATCCACAAAAAAGGGGTAGTGAATACATTTGATTTGAGAAATCAGTCATTCCTGATCTATTTCTTCTATGTCTTCTTATTACCTTCTCATACTCATTATTAATCCGGGGAATGGTGTGCAATAGTAAAGAAAGAAGTAGTCAATGGCAGTGATATTCCCTACCATTCACATCTTTAAGTTTTGTAATATTATAGGGGAAGAGCAAAATATTGATAGCTGTTCACAAGAGGCATGTGGACATACCTTACGTGTAGCAAACAGGGTATCTTCTGTTCAGGTATTGTTTTGAGTACACATGGGTAATGATGATTACCAACATTGCTTTTAAAACTAAGCCATCGTTCAATAATAAATACTCTTCTCGAACCTGAAACTTCTCTTAGTGTCCCATTTATGCCAGATTGAGTCAAACATTATCCCTCATGAGTAATTCACTAAAAATTACCTATTGCTTACATCTTTACACCTCATAACTCTGCTTCTTGAAAATGCATTTTCTTTCCTTTGGAGGCCATCATATTTCCTTCCAAAAAATCTTTTTCTTTGACAGTTGGTATTCTGTCAAAGTACTCCATTTAATTTCTTGCTGCACTGTGTCTAATGTATACTCGAAAAAATTCCACTGTGGCCAATGCCTCCCATTTTCAATGAATTTTTAGCATATGACTGTTAGCTAAATGAAATCTGACCATGTGACATGTTTCAACTCTTAATGGGTCTTATTCTCTAGTCTAATAACAGATCCTTAAAGTCATACCCTGCTGCCAAATATTTTCACTAAATTTGCTAGTGTCATTCCTTAATAATGCGCCATAGGATCTCTCTTTCTTATATACAGTTACATTGAGAATAATATGGGCTATTGGTTCTTAACCAATTATTAGCAGAATTCTAGGCTAATATTTTATTCTTTTGAGGCAGTTTTTCTTTGAATGAATCTCTTTTTGCTATTTATATTCCGATCCTTATTTCTCTCAGCATCATTTGTTATTATTGACCCCATTTCAAAATTTTTTCTATGAATAATTGATCATTTTTCCTTGTAATTCAACTTTATCTCCACTGCAAGCCATTCACTTTGCCTTTTATCATTGGTAATTCTTATATGCCATTCCCATGATGTGATTCATAGCTTCCTTTGTAATTTGCCTTTCTTATACACTTTCATTCATGTTGAATCCATAGCATGTCTATCTCAGTCAACTAGATAAACACACTTTCCCTGATTTACTTACCATTCACTCTGAATTGAATCTTGGCCATGCAAGTTCAGGATTGTGACATTAAGTAAAATTGCATCTGCTTGCTTCCACTCATAAGGTTAATAGTAGCATTCCTTAACATGATCAAATTCATGGTCTAAGGGACATTTTGGAGTCAAACATTGAATATATCAAAATTGAACCTATCTTTGGTTGTGTACTGGACACTACATAATTAGATCACATTATCAACTCGATTACACCAATACCAATGATGGTTAAATAACAACTCTTGCTATGATGATAGCCATCACCAGTTTAAAGACATAGCATGAAATAGAAATTTATCATTATTTAACTATTTGCTATTTTAATTTAGGACATAGTTAGAACTATTGAGAGATCTCATCTAGTATTGTGTACCAAGTACTAGCCATTGATTGGTAAATCAACCACTTCAATACAGATAGAAAAAATGCTTATCAAGCAGGATAAATTCATCAGTGTTCAGATCCAAAGCAAAGGCACCATTTCCTTTTTGTAGGTTTTATTAATTTTTTTAGGTTATACAAGTAGTTATTGATGAAATATACAGTAATTTACATGGTCATTCATAAAATATGGGAGTTGACATTTACAGGTGCTTTGATGCACAGGCAGATACACGTAACATCAGACAGGTGGAGAAACACTATCCTGAAATAAAAAAAAAGAAAAATTAGATGTTTCAGTGGCATATTAATAGTTGTCTGCATGATTGAAGGTGGGAGTCAAGCCTCCTTCCAAGATAGGTGAGCTGTTCCACCTGCTCTATTTTATGAACTCTAATACTATTTTCACGTCTGAGACATATATAGTTTTGGATTTGTCTCCTACCCCTCTCATCTACTTCTACTTTCTGCATACAGAATAGTATGAGATGTTTATTTACCAATGATGCAGTAGTACATAGAAATAAATGTAATCCTAAGGGAAAAGAATCTTCTGCAGGTGATATAAATCCTATGCAAGACTGTTGTGACACTTGGCAACTAGAATTAAATATAAAGAAGTGCATAAACATAAATTTTTAGCAACACTCTCTTGAATACCTACTGCATCAGGGACACTGAAATGAAAAGTATAGACTTTATTAAATGCTTAGACATTACCACCTCTCACAATGTCATTGATGAAACAATATGGGAAATAATATGTGGAAAAACTAAAAATAATGTGTATATAGTAATAGTGAAATGTATTGATGTAAACATAGGTAGGATGGGGTACACATAAGGGAATGTAAGAAATAGGTGAAAGAGTGATGTTATATTTTGTCTCATTTAGAATATGTTGTATATGGGATCCTTATGAAGTTGGATCAAAATCCAATTTGGATTGTATGCAGCATAGAGCACCTAGATTTGGAAATAGTTTTTATGGCTGAGTAGTGTTCAAAATTATTAAGGGAACCAGGTTAGGAATTTCTCATGGAGTAAAGATTAAATTGCAAAATAAATCTTATGCATAAATTAGAAGATATTTCTGTAGCTATGATGTTGAATATATATTGTTAGCCCCATTGCACTATGGTAGGAAAGATTATGTCTATAAAATTATAGAGATAAATTGTAGAACAGATAGATTTAAAATTTCATTTTTCTCGTAACAATAAGGTATCAGAATGACATTGCCCTACCTATGTTATGGGGGAAAAGTAGTTTGGGACTAAAGTAATTCTGTGAGTAATCAACCCTGCCACCTACCCACAGCAGGTCCATGGGCCACGGATGAAATGAATACAAAGATGGATGAGAGATGAAGATGGAAGAATGTAAACAGAGAGTTAGGCGAAATGAAGTACAAAGAGTTAAACAATAAATTGAGACGGGCCACAAATAAAGCAAAAGAAATGTTTAGGAAAATGTGGGAAGTAGGCCCTATATGGACTGATTTGTAGTATCTATGAGAAAGGAATCTGGCCGGAAGATTTTGTGAGATCAGTGTTAGTTCCTATTCCGAAAAAGGTAAAGGCTACAGCATGGGAGGATTACAGAACAATAATTTTATATCCCACGCAGCTAAAGTTATTCTCAGGGTTATCAACAAAATGATAGGGAGTAAGGCAAATGATTACTTAGGGTATGCTCAGTTTGGGTTTAGGAAGGGAAGAGGTACGCGTGATGCCATTGCAGTAATGAGATCAATAATCGAGAGGAATATAGAATACAATCAGAATGTATTTGCCTGTTTCATAGATTACAAAAAAGCATTTGATAGAGTGAATTGGGAAAAATAATGCGTGTATTACAGAAAATAGGAATGGATTGGAGGGACAGGAGACTGATCCGCAAACTGTACATGTCTCAGACTGCTCAGGTGCGAGTAGGGAACGGAGAGTCCGGATGGGCAGTGTTAAGAAGGGGTGTAAGGTAGGGTTGCCCATTGTCTCCAGTGCTGTTCAACTTATATGTGGAGTAAATGATTAAAGAGGCATGGAAAGAACTGGAGGTGGGAAAGAAAGTCAGAGGGGAATTCGTAAAATCAGTTAGGTTCTCTGATGACCAAGCATTAGTTGCTCAATCAGCCAAGGGGTTGCAAGCGTTGCTGAGTGAATTGGAGGTTCAGTGAAATAGTTATGGGATGAGAATTAATATTAATAAAAAAAAGGTAATGCGATTTTCCAGGAAGAAGAAGGCCAAGCTAAACATTAAAATAGGAGGGAAAAATAGAGCAGGTTTAACAGTTTACGTATCTCGGAAGTGTTCTGAACCAACACGGTCAAAGTAGTAGGGATAAAAGGAGAAGAATTGCGCTAGGTAAGGAGGCTTTCTCAAGAAGGAGGGAGTTGATGACGGGGACGTTGAGCAGGGACTTGAAGAAAAGACTCGAAAAAACTCTGATATGGAGCGTAGCTATGTACGGTGCGGAAACGTGGTCAATGAAGCAGGAGGATAGACGTAGATTGGAGGCTTTGGAAATGTGGGTGTGGTGAAGAATGTTGAAGGTGAAATGGACTGAAAGGAAAACAAATGAGGAAGTGCTAGAGATGGTGGGTGAGGAGAGGGCTTTGTTGAGAGAATCATATGGAGGCAGGAAAAATGGATGAAAGGCGTATTGAGTGGTAGTGGAATGTTGAAGAAGGTAATAGAGGGGAGAATGTTAGGCAAATGAGGAAAGGGCAGGAAAAGGATAGGGATGTTGGATGGGATGAAGGGAGGAAAGAAGTACACAGAGATGAAGAGGGACCTGATATAGAGTAGGTTGCTGGATGGGGTTTTATTTGGAGTTACAAAATATTTATTTGATAGTTGTGTCCATCCAAAAACCTACCTTAACCGGTAGATTACCTAATAATAATGTACAATCTGTGAAAGTTTTAACTCCTTATCTTCATTCAGTTGTTTTACAGAATACCTTATATGATCAAAGAACTGTGTAACATCCATTCCTGAATTTTCTTCTCTCAATAGTCTGACGCTTAATTATAATAATTATGAACCTTACTATTATTTCTCTAAGTGATGGTGTCACGTTAAAAACACTATTGAGGAAGGCAACGGGAAACCACCTCAATTATTATTCCCAAGAAAATAATGATGGACAACATAAAGAAATTGAGTCCTGGCAACTGTGGGACTCGGCCCAAGGGGCCGTTTGTCGTGCCCGGCAGTGGGGGAGGTAAGGCTTCCGTGGTCTCATCCCATGAAACCCTTGCGAGGGAGAAATAACAGCAGCAGGACAGAAGATGCAGAAGAAGACGAAAGTAGTTAGAATAGAAACATGGAACGTCAGGACAATGTTGAGGAGAGGCAACTTAGAGAATATTAAGCGAGAGATGGAAAGAGGTAATATAGATGTTTTAGATCTTTGCGAAGTTAGATGGAGGGATAGCGGGGATTACTGGAGTGACAATTATAGAGTGATATACAGCGGCAGGGACGAGAGCCAACAAGGGGTTGCCGTACTATTAAATAAAGGGGTAGGAAGAAGCGTAGTCAACGTAGTTAAGCAACTGATAGAATCTTACTCGTAGCTATTACAGCAGAGCCGACGAACTTGGTCATTGTTCAGGTATACATGCCACCGAGCAACCACAAGGAGGAAGAAATCGACAGGATGTACGATGAGTTAGAGGATATCATCGCGAGTGTTCCTGCAGGGAAACATTTGACAGTGATGGGGGATTGGAATGCGACGGTGGGCGAGGGAAGAGATGGGGGTGAGGTGGGGGACTATGGGTTAGGCACGAGAAATGAACGCGGGGAGAAAGCAATTGAATTCTGCAGGAGACAGGGGTTAGTCATCACTAACACATGGTTTAGACACCACAAAAGGCGTAGGTATACTTGAAAAATGCCAGGTGACTCAGAAAGGTATCAGTTAGATTATATTATGGTTAGGCACAGGTTTAGGAACAGTGTGATAAATTCGCACAATTTCCCAGGAGTAGATGTGGACTTAGACCACAATTTAGTTGTTATGAAGTGTAATGTCTGTTACAAAAAGATAAGGCAAGGGCGGCGGGTAAGGAAATGGAATGTAGAAGCATTAAATGGATTAACGAGGAAGGAGTATCAGCAGGCTGTAGAGAAAGTGATGGATGACGGTAAAGACCTGAGTACTATCGAAGAAAAATGGCAATCTATCAAGCAAGGGATATTGGAAGCCGCAAAAGACACTATAGGAACCATTAACGAGAAAAGGATAAGGAAACCATGGGTAACAGATGAGATGATTGCAAAGATGGATGAGAGAAGAAGATGGAAGAATGTAAGCACAGAGTTAGGCAAAATGAATTACAAAGAGTTAAACAATAAACTGAGAAGGGCCACAAATAAAGGAAAAGAAGAATGGTGGAAAACCCAATGCGAGGATATGGAAAGTTTACAGAGGAAGGGTGAAAGTGGTGCGCTATACAGCAAGGTTAAGTTATTATCGGGAAGTAAGAAGGCAGCATCTGTGCTAACAGTTAAAGATAAGTGGGGTAAGATAATAGTTGAACCAGGAAAATCCAAGAGAGATGGAAGGAATATATAGAAATACTGTATGGTAGAGATTTAGGCCGACAAGGTTAGACATAGAAAAGGAATATGACGTAGAAAAAGATAGCTGAGGTCCAGGCGTACTCGACGATGAAATAGAAAGGGCATTAAAGGAGATGAAAGCAAATAAGGCTGTGGGGGTGGACAACATTCCTGTAGAAATGTTGAAATGGTTAGGAAAAGGTGGGAAGAAGGCCATCTATGGACTGATTCGTAGTATCTATGAGGAAGGAATCTGGCTGGCAGATTTTGTGAGATCAGTGTTAGTTCCTATTCCAAAAAAGGTAAAGGCTACATCATGTGAGGATTACAGAACAATAAGTTTGATATCCCACGCAGCTAAAGTTATTCTCAGGATCATCTACAAAAGGATAGAGAGTAAGGCAAATGTTTACTTAGGGGATGATCAGTTTGGGTTTAGAAAAGGAAGTTGTACGCGTGACGCCATTGCAGTAATGGCATCACTAATCGAGAGGAATATAGAATACAATCAGGACGTTTTTGCCTGTTTTGTAGATTTCAAAAAAGCGTTTGATAGAGTGAATTGGGAAAAATTGTGCGTGTATTGCAGAAAATAGGAATGGATTGGAGGAACAGGAGACTGATCCGCAACCTGTACATGTCTCAGACTGCTCAGGTGTGTGTGGGTTATTAATAAAACAAAGGTTATGCGATTTTCCAGAAAGAAAAAGGCCAAGCTTGACATTAAAATAGGAGGGGAAAAAATGGAGTAGGTAGAACCTTTTACTTATCTCGGAAGTGTTCTGGACCAACACGGTCAAAGTAGTAGGGATGTAAGGAGAAGAATTGCGCTAGGTAAGGAGGCTTTCTCAAGAAGGAGGGAGTTGATGACGGGGACGTTGAGCAGGGACTTTAAGAAAAGACTCGAAAAAACTCTGATATGGAGCGTAGCTATGTACGGCGCAGAAACGTGGTCGCTGAAGCAGGAGGATAGACGGAGATTGGAGGCTTTTGAAATGTGGGTGTGGAAGAGAAAATCCTATGGAGGCAGGAAAAATGGATGAAAGGTGTATTAAGCGGTAGTGGAATGTTGAAGAAGGTAATAGTGGGGAGAATGTTGGGCAACCGAGGAAAGGGCAGGAACAGGATAGGGATGTTGGACGGGATGAAGGGAGGAAAGAAGTACACAGAGATGAAGAGGGACCTGATGTAGATTAGGTTTCTGGATTGGGTTTTGTTTGGAGTTAAAAAATGTTAATTTGATGGT
Organism: Hetaerina titia; assembly: GCA_037158775.1. NCBI lineage: Eukaryota > Metazoa > Arthropoda > Insecta > Odonata > Calopterygidae > Hetaerina > Hetaerina titia. Next base: position 80,493,836 of record CM073769.1, on the reverse strand, counting down.
TGTGTCCATCCCAAAACCTACCTTGGCCGGTTGAGTACCTAATATATATAATTTCTCTAATACTTCTAAACAATCTTTGCCTTATTATCTCTCATGCCATATCTTTTTATCGTGTTATCCAAAGCCTTTTGCATTATTGAATGCTCCTTAGCAAATATCTTGAAAACGATTGCTATTTAGAAATCATTGTATATGTATAAAGCTAGGGATAGCAATTCCATTAAGGGCTCATTTTTTTCTTTAGAATACATTGAATAGTTATACCAAAAGAAATTATAAGATACGTAAACGGGAAAGGAGCAAGGAAGCTCTGGTTTACAAATGAGAGAATTAGAAAGATAGTTGAGAGAAAGAAATGGAGGAATGTAATGATAAGTAGAAGGAAGAATAAAGAGTTCAATAATTAAATGAGTGAATTTTCTATGGACTTAAGACTACATCTTATGGGCTAAAACTCAAATCTTAAAAGCTAAAAAATTCGTATCATTTAAGATGGAGGAATTGGCCAGAAGACTTATTCAGATCGGTGTTAGTTCCTATCCCAATAATGGTAAGTCACAATGAGTTTAAATTTGCACACAGCTAAATTGATTCTCAGAAGCATCAATAAGAGAAAGGAGAGCTGGGTAAATGATTACTTAGGGGAAGATCAGTTTTGGTTCTGGTGGGTAGAGGTATGTGTAATGCCATTGCAGCAATTAGGTTACTCATGGAGAGTACTGTTAGAATACAAGGAGGATTTACCTGCCTTGTTTTGTTGATTTCAAGAAAGCATTTTATAGAGTTAATTGCATGGAATAACCGAATGTATTTTATTTATTTTTCTATACATAGTACCCTGCAAACCATCACTACTTGGGTGGGTGGTACATTGGGTGTAACAATTACTCACGATCTGTCCTGGGGAAAACACCTACAAGAAATATGGGGTCGTGCTTATAAAAAATGGGGATTTGTGAAATAAGTGCTAGGTTAATGTGTCAAAAAAGTGAAGGAACGATGTTTCCTTGCCTTGGTCAGGTCCCACCTAGAGTATGCTGCCAGTATATGGGATCCTCAAAATATAAATTTGATTTCAGAATTAGATTGAGTTCAGCGGAGGGGGGCTGGATTTTTCAAACATTGTTATGGCCAACACAGCAGTGTATCCACTTTGCTAGACAATTTAGGTAACGATTCTCTTACCCAGGGGTGTTTACAATATAGACTAAATTCATTAAAAACATTAAAAGATGGGTCCTTTTCCGATGACATCAAGAATATAATACAAACCCCAACGTATTATGGTCGAAGGGATCATGAATATAAGACTAGAGAGATAGACTGCAAGACTGGCAGGTTTAAAATGTCATTTTTTCCAAGAACGATAAGGGACCAGAATGCCTGTAGCCAAAATTCCCCAGGAGTCGGTTCAACACAATAAGTATTAATGTAAAGGTTAGGGACTGCATGTGGAAATATATATCTGTTACAGGTTCCCCCCACCTTCTCACACCTATTTGAAAAATCCCAACCCCCTCCTCCCTTACTCTTTCCTTCTGATACTACACCCCCTGCCACACACCTTTTTTGGTGGCTCATAGGGTATTTATTTAGATTTAGATTAGAGTATTTGGAAATGTGATTACACACCAGACAGCTATTGACCCAAAGTACTTTTCCCTGCTAGTGTGGTTGGGAGAAATTACATAAATTGAGTGTGAAGAATGACATATGAGGTGGGAAATGAACTGCGCTTGACAAGTAGTGGATGTTGATGCAATAATGGGAAAACCTTAAAACGTAAAAGTTAATAAATTACTGCAGTAGGCATGAAGCTGAAAGAACTGGTGCATCTGATCGTGTTAGCAGTACTTGGAGGGAGCATGTCATACCTTCATACTTTATGATGATTAGGTAATCTACCAGTTAAGATAGGCTTTTTTGATGGACACAACTATCAAATAAATGTTTTTAACTCCAAACAAAACCCAATCCAGAACTTACTCTTTATCAGGTCTCTCTTCATCTCTGCATACCTATTTTCTCCCTTCATCTGGTCCAACATCCCTATCCTGTTCCTGCCCTTTCCTCGTTTGCCTAACATTCTCCCCTCTATTACCTTCTTCAACATCCCACTACCGCTCATTCATCCATTTTTCCTACCTCCATAGGATATCTCCCAACAAACCCCTCTCCTCACCCACCATCCCTAGTACTTCCACATTTGTTATCCTTTCGGTCCACACCCGGACTCTTCGTTCCCCACTCACACCTGAGCAGTCTGAGACATATACAGGTTGCGGATAAGTCTCCTGTCCCTCCAATCCATTGTAATTTTCTTCAATACATGCATTAGTTTTTCCCAATTCAATCCATCAGATGCTCTTCTTTGTTTCACAACATGAACACATAATAAACACTTATTGGACAAGTATAGATCCTCTAAAATTGAAACCAAAACACAATTATGTAGTGCCTTACCAGACTTTAAAGGTAAAGTGCTATGGGGGTATTTGGACACTGACCCTAAAGTTTTCTGGTAATTTGTTAGGGAAGTAAAAGGGGGTAAACAAACTGTGGCTTGCTTAAGGGATTGTAACAATATTCATTTCACCTGACTTCATCCATTCATTGTGACTATTCATACTCGCAGTGAGGGAAAAGCTAACATTCTTTCAAAGCGTATTCACGAATGATGTTGCCACCAAATCTTAGGTCCCAAAAATATACCAGCTAGGGTAATAAAACATTTAGCTCCTAAAATAGCTCCTTTCAGGCAATCAGGTATGAGAATCATCATTCTACCAGGTGACTAGGCGAAGATGGAAATAATTATTATTCGTTCAAATTTTTATACTTAAGTGTACAATCTGTTTAAAACAAGATAACTGAGCTTGGATCTTTCTACAAGAAAAAAAGAGCTTCTTTTTTCCTTCCATTTATCATTTGCATGATTGTTACCTGATGGTTGCAGAGGTGATGGATTATTCTTCTGTCATTGTAATCCATTACAAGTGCTTCTAGTACCTTGAACATTTTGTTCCATTCGACATTGTTGAAGGTCTTCTCCAAGTCCACGTATAATGGCTTGTTTACATGGATCAATTTTTCGGCCAGTACCCTCAAGCTGAGTATTGCCTCTCTTGCTCCTCAGTTTTTTCCTGAATCCATATTGATTTTTCGAGAGGCTTTCTTCTACCTATCCTTCTATTCGCCGGCTGATTATCGAGTAGGAATTTTCAATATATGAGAAGTCAGGCTCGATGTTCTGTGTGTTCTTTGCATATATCTGTTCTAGGTTTCTTTGGTATTGCAATCATTACACTCTTCTCGAAGTCTTCAGGTAGTCTTCAACTCTCGTAGATATCTTTGAATATTTCAAATAGGGTTTCCTTTGTATTGGCCCCGAGTGCTTGGATATTTTCTCCATTTATTTTATCAACTCCTGGTACCTTGTTGTTCTTTAGGTCTTTCACAGCTTGGTCGGCATCCTATTAAAATTAGTAATAGTATTGAAAAGATACACAACTGTGCTGCTGTGATACTCAGGTTGAAAAAAAAACTCGCTAAAAGTTTTACTTGGTTTACTAGGTACTTATATATCACCAAGTGCATGTTGCAGTACTTTGAAAAATAACCTTAGTGATGCTATTCAGGCTATATTTAATAGTAAAATTGACAACCTAATAATTTTTGGTGATTTCAACACTGATTTGCTTCATACTTTTGCACAGTATGATGAATTAGTTACTCTATTTTATTCCTTTGGCTTATCAGTAGTCATTAAGGGCCCTACAAGAGTGTCCTCACACTCATCTACCCTCATTGACCTGGTTGTATCAAACTTACCAAAGAATGTGATTGCATGTGAGACTGTATTTCATCAACTCTCGGACCACTTCGCTCTTGATATTGGACAGCAGTTTGATGTCCTTGATTCTAGTGAGCCTACTTCTATCAGTAAGGATTTTATAATCCTATAATCATTGAGGAATTCTTGACATACCTCACAGAAGAATGGTGGGGGGACAACACACTTGATATTGATGCTAAATTTAATCATTTCCTTAACATGTTAATATTATAATCATGCCTACCCTTCAAAAACCATGACTTCCAAACAAGGTCATAGAAATGTCAAATTTTCATCTGCATCCGCATTATTTTTTTGTTAGATTCTTCCTTATGCAAACTCATTTTTAGATACCATGCTCTTTGGCGTTTATGTTGTATCTCATCTAGGTTCCCTCGTGTCACCTTTAAATTTATTAGGCACATGTTCTTCTATTGCACCCCCATAACGTCAAAAAAAGCACTCCACAAACTCCCACTGTCTCTGTTGCTACTACTTTCCTTAAATGTACCATAAGACTGCTGCAGGTCACGCCTTAATCCTTCGTAATCAGCCCTATTAAACAAGTAAATCTTTCTCTTGGGTTTCTGATTTTATCATAGTCTTCAAGTTAATTTTAACTAGCACTATTCTGTGCTCAATAAGTCCATCAAGTGTTGCTGTGTTTACGATGACTTCGGATAAATTGTGGCTACTAGATAAAGTATGTTGTGCCAGCAAGGCAAATTACTGCATAAGGGATATTCATTATTATATTACTATATATTCTTTTCCTCTATTGCAAGTTTGCACTCATTATCAAACCAATCTGCATTCCTTTTTATTTTTGCTTTACCTATTATGTCCTTTTCAGTTGATAAAACAGATTGTTTAATTCTTGTCCATTGATCTTCCACAGAATATTGCTCTGTCAGTTCTTCCCCAGTCCTAGTTAACTTTCTACTTATTTCATCTTTGTACCTCAAAGCTTGCACAGGATCTCCTAAAATTTTACTATTCCATTTAACCCCTCTTGACCTATTGATCTTATCCAAGAGGGCCAGTCGGTCTCTAAAATTTACTTTCACTAGATAGTGACCAGAGTCACAATTTGGTCCTCGTGCAGACCTTATGTCTAATATAGAAGATGAGTGTCTCCTGGATACCAGCACATGATCTATTTGATTCACAATTCCTATCCAAGGCATTTTCCAGGTACCTTTATGAATATTTTTATGTTCAAAGCATGTGCTCTTTATGATCATGTTGAGCGACAGAGCAAGCTGGCAGAGAAGCCTTCCATTTTCACTTGTCACATCATGCAGTGAGTACTTTCCTGCTACAGAATTTAAGAAGTCTTCCTTACCGATTTTTGCATTAAAATCTCCAAGAATGATAACTGTTTGATATTTTGGTACTTTTTGGCATTCTCTTTCCAGTTTATCATAAAATTCCTGCTTTTCTTCTTCTGTTTTATCTTCAGTAGGGGAAAGGGCTGATATAAGGCTGTTACGGAATTTTTCTTTCAAGGTGATTTTACATAGTCTGTCCCCTAATGGCTTAAAATTCATCAAACTGATTCTTATCCTTGTATTAATCATGAAAGCAGTTCCATATAATCCAGTTCTATGGCTGGGTCCACTGTATAGTACTGTACAATTTTTTTTATCAATTCTACCATTTCCTACCCATCTCACTTCCTGTAGGGCAAAATATCTAAACCATATTTCAGCATTTGATTGGCAACTTCAATCATTCTACCCGGTTTCAACAATGTTCTAACATTCCATGTTGCTAATTTCCATGTACTCGTTGTCCTTGTCTGTTTGCCAGGTCGATATCTTAAAAATCCATCCTTATCCATCCGAGGCACATTTAGAGGTTTCGTAGCAAGCGAATTTTTTAAAGGGTAGGGTTGCTAGCCATACGTCTAACCCCCAACTTGGAGGGCCAGAATTTATATTCAGGGTTTACTCCCTTAGAAAGGCTTGTTTCTCTACACATAAAGAGCCCTCTCTACCCTATCATGTGAGGCACACTTAGTCTGGCAATTCAGTCAAGACCTGTCCGGCAAGGGAGGCCCTACCAATAGCTACGCTACCGCTGGCATAGCTCTTGACATCCTTACTGCACGCAATCCTCCCCGCCCGGCACTGGAGATGCCTTTGAAAAGGCAGTGCCTCAGAGGGAGGTTATTAAATTTATGAAATTTGAATTTCATTTTCACACCAAGCAATGCCAAGAAAAATACAATTTTTGGGGAAAATTCTTATGATCCACTGGATAAGACTAAGCAAATGAGGAGCAACTCTGCAGTAGAAATAACATCCTCAATTTTTCCATGAATGATAGAATTTAATTTCTCTTTTAGTACATAAAAACATGAACAAAGAACTATAGATGTTTGAAATAATATAGAATTCTCAAATATATCCATAAAAATATTAAAATAAGTTTTCCAATTATAAATCTATATAATTAAATTAATACAAAGGTAGGTAATCATTTGGCAAAACAAAAGTAAGAGGAACAGCAAAAGCCATAAAAATAAATCTATACACATACTCTAAACAAATTGTTAAAAATTACTCAACCTTGTAAATTATAACATTCATTGCAAACAATTTTACCATATACATATTTGTACAATCAACATTCATATGCTATTAGCTTATCATGATGGAAAATTGGATGATAAAGTGAAAACATATATCAGTTTCTCATCTTGAAAAATATTTTGGTGAATATAGACAGGTTTTCTTCATTACAATTCATGCACTAAAAATGTATAACATGGAAAGAATCTATATTTCTTAAGTGAAACATACACATTCACACTTCAGGAAAATGTCCATGGAAATTTATATATCATAACAAAACAGTTATTAATTTCTCTACACATGACTATTTGCTTTTAATTGTATTACTCCAATACTTTATCATAATAATCTCATTCAAATATCCAGGCCAGAATAATACAGAAATCATCAAAATAACCTCTGGGTTGATAGCTATTGTCATACGGAATATTATTCCAGGGAGCAAATTATCACTGGCATCAACGATATGGGACCACCCAAGTATTTCCTTCCAGCCAATATTTACAATTATTGACAGAAAAGTAGCCTGATTTCTGAAAAGTTTGGCACTGTTTTTCAATGAGCAATTAATGGCATGATAACTATCCTTTCATAAAAATGAAAATTTCACCATTCAAAATGGACATCAAGAACACTATGGAACTATTTTTTTGGACACCTGCATTTTGTAACATTATTCTCATATGACTAATCATTTTACACTGACAGGGAAATTGAAATGCTGATTTGCTGCCTGGTGGGTATGGCTTCAAATTCCAGTAAATAAACAATTATGTTATTAAAAATTGCCAGTAGGACAATGTCACTGGAAAGGTGACATGATGTTAAGAGACTTCAATTACTGGATATTTTCAAAGTGAGCTTGTACCAGTAAACATCCACTACATGGCATGTTAAAACATAACACATTCATCAAATAGCAATTGCTATCAAATATTAATACTTATACAAATGATGTCTACTTAGGAAGACAACCACTGACTACTTAAAGTCTAGAAAAGGTCCATCGAATGAGTCCATTTATTTTACAGAACTACAAACATTTCATCACTAGCAGAAAAAGTTCGAATTGTTTAAAGGTCATAAAAAAAAAGAATTTTAACCAAGGTACACATATTTCCACAATAATAAAACTTGAAGACTGTATTTTTTTTCAGTGCAATATTTGGTAAAAGACTCAAATTGACAAATAAAATAAATCTACATATAAATCGCTGTCATGCGCAATCATTTTTCAAAATTAAAACATTATTCAGAAAATATCTACACGATTCGACTTAGTAAAAATGCACAACATTTTAGAAACCATTTAAATAATTACACGACTATTTGAACACATCTAAATAGTACAAATTCCCAAGACATAAACATTAAAACTGGAAGAAGACTTCATAAATCACAGAGACAATCACAAATCGCTTCATTAGATGTAAGGCACAACTTCAGCAATTTCTCGTGCATGCTAAACGTATCACATAACACAATTAGTACACATAATTATCAATATTGTTTTCTACAAGACACAAGAGAAACATTCAAATCACATTTGTTCAGGCAGTGCCTTGGTGCATATTTACATGATGAGGTGATAAAAATGATATGATTTATTTTATTTCTGTACATATATGATATCAAACCTTTACGTGTCCTAATATTTACACAATGAAACTAATTTGATCTAATTTCAAAATGACTCAAGAATGGACCTTAATTATGGACGAGATTATGTTACTTGTCCCTAGTTAATTTGGCAAAGGGATCTCAAAACACAGCCAGTTTCTGTTCTGCGGCTTAACATTCGATGTAAATGTAGTCTAAGAAAGTTATTTGTGTAAAAGTTCGAAAAATAGTCTAGGCCTTTCCATAGTAAAGTAACATGTAACAACATAATAAAAATCAAGAACATTACCTATAAAACATGAAACTTTCATTTTTGAGAATGACATAAAGAAGATGAACAATGCCATAGATGTCTGATGATAGCACATACAACAAAAATGCAATAAGGGACTCATCACACCATTATATCAACAAAGGGGACTATAAATAGGGTAATTATTTGCCTCCAATTTATCCATTTTCCTCTATTCTCTCATTCTTCCCAACCTCTTTTTTCATATGCCTCCCACTCTTTAATTTACTGGTCAATGTTTAGAAATTTCTCTTGTCCCCTACAAAAAAGAGCTTATTTAAAGCTGCAAATTGAATTTCAACTGACAAAATTGCATTTTAAATGAAACATATCCACCCTAACAGCAATATGTGCTTCCTGTTTTAACACTACTTTCTTTGGTACTCGAATCAGACAAAATGAACTTCAATGAGTTTAGATGCTTCATACACCACATAGAAAAAATTAGCAAAAGAGAGAGTTATAAGATCATAAAATCAAAATATAGACATTATATGATAAAAAAATGAAGCATAAATGTAATAACTGTGAAAGGGACCTCACAATGTTGGTACAGGAAATAGGTACTTGCTCTCCCAATACTCGCTAGCATACTGATAACTTCAATACAAATACAGCGACAAATGTAACTATGATGCTTAGATGCAATTGAAGATTATCTGCTGAATAGGAAATCAATATAACTTGGCAAAACAGTCTTTACACTTGACTCGTTACGGAATAATGCTGCACCACTTAAAAGTTCACTCATCTGACCTCCCAATACTTTTCTTTTGGACATCACCAAAATAAAAATCACAACTTCAGTTCAGGCCTTTACCTACAAGCTAAAAAGGTTTATCTTCCACTTCTGATGAGGTCCTAATAACAAATGTGAAAGTGAAATTAACTTACTTGCTCTTCCTCTCTGACCCCAGAAGAAAAGACATTTGGTCCAAGACTTACATGTACATTACTCTTTCTTCGCTGTTACTTAATGTGAAGGGAATTGCACAAACCACATAGTATACCACAATAAACGTCAATTCCAGTTTGAAATCCCTGGGTTTAAATTTACTAGGAAGTTTATAACATTTTTTACTCCTTGAATTTGAAGAAATTATGGATTTCAATTGCATACTCCTGCTAATTGTTATCATTGTCTGTCTTGAATATGGCATCATTTTCAGGCAACGAGTTACACGGAGGATTCGATGAAGTTGATGGAGCTGCATTCCTTCCATTGCCACCAAGTCCATTGGCCATCCTCTGGTAATGTGGTTTCCAGGCTGTGGCAGGGCGAGTGTAATCAAGGTGATCATACTCAAGCTCTGAGAAAAAGGGCAGAAAATTACATTTGTTCAGTATAAGGCATATATAATTACTTACTGAATAATTTTTTGGTGAGAGGAGTACTAATATATTAAACCCTTGCAAAACCTTCCTCAGAAGTTCTTCGTTGACTCTTCTACCAGGTCAGGGTGTCAGCTGCTTATATTACAATGACTCATTCCATCATCTTCGTTAGGACCAGGACCCTGAGGATGATGGCTGAGGAATTTTTCATTGGAACTTCAGCAGTTGACACCCTGACTCATGGAAAAACCAATGAAAGTTTCCCTGGAATTGTGCACCAAGAAAACACCGGATCTTACATTCCTCAGAATGGTTTTCATAGGTTACAGTTGAAGTTAAAAATATCCTAATAATCTGTCTACCTTGATTTTAAATGCGATAAAATCAGTTCCAGGAGATTTCTATTGGGATTAGATTTCAAGATAAGTAATGCTGATATATATGTAACGATTTGACATGTTTTTTCGTTGATTTAGTATCCACTTGGTTGCAACAGTATCAATGGAAATATCATCAATCCCACCCCCACAATCTTGAAGTATGCAGAATAAAACCAATGAAAAATAAATAATGAATTGAATATGGCTTAGAGACTAAATACTTAATTTCACTTTTAACAATGTAAATCTATCATATCATAAAAGTAACCAAAATATAAGGATGTCTTTGCAAAATGACTCACATTCTATATGCTAATGTCTTACCCTAACAAGAGAGAGATGCTGAATAGAGAGAAGCTATATATTGCACGACAAATAAAATATAATTCAATAAAAAGCTGCACTTAAATCTTTGTAGAAGGGCTTATGTACTACATTACGATTGACAGAAAACACCCCTCTTTCTCTTTTAAAAGGGATGGGACTAAGAAGACTACCACAATATCAAGGGGGGAGTAAAACGTCTGCACAAACTTTGTAACAGAGGGAGGGAGTTGGCAAAGGTCAGAAAAATTACTAGACATGAAAATACTGCTGCAAAGCACTCCTCTCTTTAATGAAGAGAGTTTTTACAGAAACACAAATCTTAAATTATACCACTGCATGACCTAAATTCAATGCATAACCTTGTCCCTATCTCTTATTTGGAGTGACTACAAACAATGCAGATCAAAACTTTTTCTGAATCATCATGACCTTGCAAGGAAATGGTCAACACGCATGAGTGCAGAAAAGGCAATCAGTTGTGTCATTTCACCACGAAAATAAAGTGGTTCCCCAAACATTACTGCTTTAGGAAATATTAGCAGGTGCACATACAGTGAGATTTCATACAGAAATTATTCATGAATAAATGTGAGAAATTCTTCACCTTGGGCACAGACTTTATGAAAAAACTTGAGTGTAAATGCATTGGGATATCAATGGATGACTTATATTAATAATTTGATTTATAAGACACTTCAATAGCTGAGGTAATATGTATTTCATTACAAATACATTTTAGGACACCATGACATACATATTCTTAGGTAGGATTTGAAAGGGCAACATTATTTATTAATCTAAATAGGTTTAAAACTGAGGATTATCACAAAAAAGTAATTCAATCACAGTAAATTATCCCACTATGAGGATAATTAACATCTAATCCAAGCACTTAAATAGCTGAGATAATGCCTAAGTAACTACAAATTTTAAGTACATTAAACCTCCAAAAACAATAAACGGTACCACAGACATCAACCAAGAGTTTGGTTTAATAGGCGAGGATTAAGCTCACCCAGTACAAAGTCCAATGACCTATAAAATTCACATAGCAGACTAAGGGGCTCATTCCTTTCCCTGTGCTGCCTAAAGTTGCCTAAAAGATCTGGTGCCCAATAAACCACACTACTTGGGTGAAGCTGAGAGTGCCCAGAGACATCCCTGGGAAACAAAACCCAGGCCATCAGGTCAGTAATCCAACATACTACCCACTGGACTACCATGTGCCCACAAAACAATAAATTCAGTAATTTTAATTTTCCAATCTATATAGCAGAATTGAGATTTTGTGTTCATTCACTTGGAGTGAATATTATGCATTCCAATATGAATTCATTTTCACAACTATTGCACATCCAATTAACAGTATTTACATGAGACATCACAGTATTATGATAAACTCACCGGTACTAAGTTTCCCAATCAGATTTCATGCAAAAAAAATGCTGATACATTTTAATAAAAAGCTATAAATAATTTTCTGAACAAAAACTCACCATTTTCCTTCCCAATTACATCTTTTACTTTTATTTCATCATAGAGATGCTCCACCTTCTGCCTTCCGTCATCATAATCATCTGATTCTTCACCATCTCTCATCCTCTTCGCCTCGCTGAAATCTTCAATATTGTGATACATGTTCACATTTGGATTTCCAGCATCTGCATCTCGATTTTTTAAAGTTGCAGCATTGAAAGACATCCCATATGCCCCTAGTATTGAAAAGAATATTATGACATTTTTTATTTCCTGGTTTATGCTGAAGAGAAGAAACTTTTAACGGCCAGATACAACATGCCAATACCATGCACAATAAATGAGCAAAACACATACACAAAAACAATATCCCAAAACGGATGTGCACAAACAGATGATGCTCAAAACAAAAGTTACACTATTTTTCAGTGAATGATACAAGATATATACTACACATAGCTTTTCACCAAAATTTGAGTCCAAATTTCTAAAGCAGGGATAAAAATATAGTATATTGGAGTAAAACAAGGAGGAGTTCCAGATACGCTTGAATTCAAGGTGGCGTGCAACTAACAGAATATCTTTACTATTTTTATCAGAATATTTTTTAATTTACCCAACTCAAGTATGGAACTAGTCTTTCATAGGCAGATAGGTCACTGAGGGACAGAACTCCGTAATAGAGTGGAGCCCAGTCTGCATGGGAAAAGGCAGGTAGTGGGAGGTTGGAAAAGGAGATATTTTGTTTTCCAAATCTTGAGTGACCTTGGGGGGCAGGTGGAATTTTGGAGAGGCCAACATCCTCCAGATGCTCCAACTCTACATAAAATGGGATTGTGAGTAATCAGATTCTTTTTTCCATGAACTTGAAGTAAAAAATGTAACTCCATTTTTCCAAGTATAAATAACATGGTGATATTTTCAAAAATATCTGTGAAACAGACCAAAATCGAGATAACCTGAAATTGGAAGGTTTGAATAATACAGGATAATGAATAAGGCAATGAATAATAGCCTGTATGACTCTAAGGGTGTCTAACATGGGGAGTGCTTGGCTTGACAAAAAATCCTGGAACTTATTCCATAAGATATATGCCTTACATCTGTCCATCCCTCTGAAGAAACTGTTGAGTTTTGGACTTGGAAATGTGTGTGCATTGCATCAAAAATACTGAACCGGCTATATAAGATTTGATGGCATTTTCAGTAGGAGTATTGAATATGCATTAGGGACTTAGCCAAGTCTACACAACTTCTCTCATCAGTCATGAATATCAAGCGTTATGCACAGAAAATGTCACTGAGGAATGTAAAAAAAAAGATGTGCAGATACATAAAAAAAATGAATTGGGAGTGTTAAAATATCGGTTCATGGTTTACTGTTGATATTGCTGTTCTACCACATAAAGGAGAATTGGTTCTAAGTTTGGTTCAACGGTATTAAAAGAATAAATTACATCACCCCTAAGATAAATTTATTAAATTTTAAGAAAATGATTTGATATCAGAATAAATAAAATAAAAACAAGATATTCAATGTTGCAAGAAATGGTATCACTCATCTGAAGAAAGAAACTGCTTCTAGGAAGTTACACAGCAGAGAGAAGAGTAAGGAGTGGATTCAAGTCATGTTTGCATTCATTAATGCAGCTGCGAACATCCAACAAAAAATCATACAAGAAGCTAGAGAGAAGTATTTTTATACTTTATTTGGAGCAAAGCATTTCAAAGATTAGATATTGATTATTTGACAAAGAGTAACTAAAAAAGGCACTCTGTAATGTGCTGCTTAAGCATAGGATGGAAAATGCTAGAATATTTCAAATGAGTAGATGAGAGCATCCTGGACATGGTTCAGACTTCAAAATAGGGCAAGGACATAGCATAGTTCAGCAAACCAGACAGGAATAACATTGACTCTGCATATTTATAGAAACAATCATAACTTATCAATTTAGTAAAAGGAAAAATGGGAGATAGAAAATGTATAAACATTCAAGTACTGTATAGATTAAAAGCTAAAAAATTTTGACCCTGAATAAAATTAGACGAAGTCTTATGGGAGAAAAGTACCATCAAATTATGTAAAATAATAGTGAAACGAAAGGCAAGATGGAGGTAAACAAATGGACAAAAGAGGCATATGGTGTCAAGCCATGGAGAAATAATTGAAACCAAAAAAGTTTGAAATAGTTCTGCAAAGAAATTTTCAAATAATATCATAAAATTCCTCAATATTTAAGGCAAGACCATTAATAGAAGAAATTCAGTCAACTTTCACAGCACAGAGCCATATGTATAAGGCATTCCTTCAGAAGTCTTACTAAGAATTCCTTTGGCTAGTGATTCTTTTGAAGGTTATGTGACCACTGAATTCATTTAAAAATTAAATAAAGAAGTGTATGGCCCGAAAAGATTCCCACCAAGTTACCACAATGCAACAGAGAGAAGTATGACTTGTCCCAAGAGAATGTGTGGATGTAATAACCTTACAAGGTCTGCTCCAAAAGTAGCATGACTTATTTTTTCCTGCATAGATGGACTGACAGTTTCTCTGCCTGGCTTCAAGAGAAGGAAGTCTAAGGAAAGGCTGCAAGCTGGTGGCAGTTGGCTCCCAGCCTTTGCAGTGTGTGTGGATCATTCGCTTGCAAAACCATTATCATGAAACGGTTATTGGAACAGCGCTAAACCATCAAATTTGAGGTAAAATTGGCCAAAACCAGGAAAAAGACTCATGACATGCTCAAGGCAGCTTATGGTGATAACGCCATGGGTAGATCAGGCATTTTTGGGTGGCACAAGATGCTCGGGAAGGTAGATAAGATGTTGAACGTTCAGGACACACGACCTCAAAAAGTGACGAAAATGTTGCAAGAGTGAAGACTTTGTTGAACAGGGATTGCAAATTAAATACTTGCATGATTTATCATGAATCGGCATCCCTAAAAGTGATGTGCATCGACTTGTAACCAAAAAATGGGCATGAGAAAGGCGAGTGCAAAGCTAGGGTCACAAACACTCTCGGATGAACAAATGGAAACTCGCAAGTGGATCTGCCAAGAGCTTCTCGACCATATGATTGAGGATCCTAATTTTTAGACAATGCCCCAACAGACTTCGTCCTCTTCCCCTGCCTCAAATCCGCTTTGAAAGGATGTCATCATGAATCGGTGGGTTACAACAGGCCGTGATGAGGGAGCTAAGTAGTATTCTGGGCACTGCTTTCCAGAAGGTGTACAATGTATGGAAAACCTGTTGGCAGCATGGTATAGGTGTACAAGGGTGCTACTAAGAAGACTTTTGAGTGAATGCATCAATTTCAGCAATAAATTCTTTTAATTGACTCAGTCCTACTACTTTTGGGACAGACCTTGTATGATAACCAAATTTTATCTAATCCATTTCAATGCAAAGCAGGATTTTTCTGACATAAACACAATTACTTATTCTCACCAATGAAAAAGAACTAGCAGTTATAACCTGCCATGCAACAAGTTACAATATTCCATGCAGCAGCCACATGGTTTTGCAGCTATTACAATGTGCAATAACTTCATGAAATATTTTTCCCAATACAAATTTAGCAAAGCATCAACATCCAGTGAGTAATAAACTTTATTGCAGCTCATATTTCCATTGTATTTTTATTCCATAAGCATTCGAGTAAATGAATATGGAGATGCATTTATCTCAACATAGACCACATAAAACAATTTGTATTTACTTCTCCTAATAAGCATTGACCATGCAATATCACATAGTTATAAAGAAGCATATAACCAACACCACAAGAACTCAAGAGAATGAAACTATATTAAGACCATGCTCATCCAAAAAACACTACATTTATGTGCAATTTTAACAGAAAAATGTGTACAATGAAGCTTAAGCAAGAAATGATCTCATTTTCATGATAGTAAAGCTGGGATCTGTAAGGCCAGATGGACTGCTCATCGATGGAAACACAAATTTTCCACTTCTGATTTAAAAAAATAATGAGTTCATCATAATTTCATAAATAGTTATAGAATTATCGCAGATTAGCAAAAATGGATGCAAGTTTGTTCGTGATTACTTGACAGTTAATTTTGCTTGATAGTGCTACAAAAATTAACTCAAGTTATTTGAATCTCAAGTGGTTCCAATAAATAGATGAATGACCATTGTTTAGACATATTTATATGACATGTTAGTTAGGTCCAGGCAAACGACTAAAAACTGTAGCAAAATACATTATCACGTCATGCTGAAACAGCACGTTCTGCTGGCGAGTGCTTACTGGTCAATGAATTCAAATACAAGGGGGAGACAAATGAAAACCATAAAAATGTAATAAAAATTCGATTTCCTGAACCATTGGTCTTTAAATTGGCAGTACTGTCACCAATGCCTTAAAGATTGTCTAACAGTTGGTAGAACAAACATGTTCAAGACAATCTACCACAAACCCTCATGGTAATCGAAGATAATACATATTTCAGTAATTTGGTTCGTTTTTCTGCAATCAAAATATCATGTCAGAATCTTTGGTGGAACCTAAACTGGCATGCCAATACATCTCTATTGCCCTCCCTAACTCCCCTTTAGAAAACTTTCTTGTGGCATGATTCTGACCATTGGAAGTGGCTATATCAAGGGTCAATTGACTATGTCGAAATGGAAAGCAGTAGGAATTCTGCATTACTACAGGAAAATTTTTGGACATTTTGCAATGGTTACAATGGCTCAATTCATCAATATACCATGCAACTGCTGCTATATTAATCAAAGCCGATTTATATGACTGTGGGGTTTTTCAGTGGATGTAAAATTCATTAAGTTAAAAAATTTATTCAAGTTCCTGAAAGAGAACATATGAAATTAGTGTTTATTAAATCAGTTTCTTATTGATGGTCTGAGCGTGAGACAGAATATTAAGTGGGTGGTCTCCTAAGATAAGAAGCCGTTATCCAATTTAGGCAATGCCCTTTGCAATATCATATTCCTACCATATGTCTCCAAACCATGAAACTCCTTTAAATATCCCTTCCTGATCAGAGTCCAGACTTTGACTGCCTCTTCATTGTTTGACCTAAGTTATTCAGCCTTCAGAACATTTTTCATTCAGCCAACGACTCATTTTTTCACCTCTCAACTATTTACTTGGCTTCTGCCTTGAATAAGATATCCACTCATGCTGCTATTTGAACTGGTATAAAGTGCCTTATCCAGTTGCCTATTATCTTACAGAGAATGTTTATTTCCTAAATGTAGCATCCAGTGAAATTAGTACTCACAGTAATGAAAATTTTCATAGTATCAATTAAACTATCATAATAATTTTTGATGGGCATTCCATATAAACCTGAAAAAGTCAAACTGTGAGTACATCTAATGTAAGAGACTGGCATGCAATAATCTAAAATTCATTTGCTGATTTATTCCTTTGAAATTTTAATGAAAACTCTTTCTTTTTCTTTCGTGTGCAAATTGGTCTGAACTCTTTGTACACATATATCACAGCACACTAATTGTCAAAGGCATTATGCATGAAAAACAGTCATGGATGTAAGAATAGTTAATTTTACTGTAATGAGGAAAGCTATTATGCTAAAAGGAAAGATACAAGCATTAGCATATTTTTGGCTTATCAAACTGGCTTTTCCCAGTAGTGTCAATGAAAAATATATCTCACCTTATTCAGATGACAGATTCATGAGAGCAGTTTCAACATAAGCAGGCAAAGAACAGAAGTTGAGATAGACACTTGTCTTGATATTAATTTCTCCTCCTAAAATATTAGCTGCATTTAATTTGGGGGTGAATTGACTGATATATGCTGCTTTCTAATGTAGTTCAAATAGGACCACAACATTTCACACAGGGCAATATCATTATAACTTTTTTGTTGAGTACTCAAGGCTTTCAAAATATAGTGAAACAAAACTTGTTACCAATGTTTTGGTCTCAAGGTTTCCATCTGTATTTATAGATAAAATTCAAATAATATATAAGTTATATATCGCTGTAATTTTACCCAACAAGTAAAGGAGCTTAGAAAAATTTATTTCAAAAAGGCTCATTCATATTAAATGTGATCCTGAAGGTTTTACCCATCCTGATCCCCTATGAAATGATGATATTTTACCAAGTGAGGACTATTACAATTAAATCTGAGAGATATTGTTAAAAAAAATCTAATTTATATTCCCATCATTATATGCATGTGCTCTTTCCAAAATGCTTTTCATTTGATTTACAGAAAGAAGTTCCAAATTTAATCATTGAATATCACCATCAAAGGTAATCTCCCTGTTAAGGCAGGATAGCAGAAATTTAGGCTATTACATATTGTAGGAGCTCCTACTGCATATCTTTTTAACATGATACTCCATTACTTAGAGCAATTAAAACTGAGAGTTGCAAAATTTTAGGGGAACAAACTTTGGCATGAATGCTTTCCTGATTGCAACTGCCACTTCAAAAATTAAGTCAAATATAATGCATAAAAAAACATTACTCGAATTAAATATCAACGCTTTCATTCAAGAATGCATAAGAAACACATCCAATACATTACTGATCAGAAAGCAGGTATAAGAAGTTCTCAAATGGGCAACAGTTTAAACTAATGATTACAATACTAAGAAGGCATAGCAAATCAATCAGTCAAATCACACCTATTTTAGGATGTTGGTGAACAAATTCATGACACTAGCATTTAATTTCAAAGGGAAGAGGGAAGTCTGAAGCGGCAGCAAAAGTATGGAGTTTTCTAGGAGAAACTGTGAGCACTTGAAAATAACAAAAAATAGAGTTCAAATTTTAAGGAGAGCAGCAAGGAGGGATTTTGGGACCCACTGGCGGGGCAGTGTCTCAGCGTGCAAATACATTTCCTCTGGCTGTGAGTGAACACATACAGACTGCTACATTTCTTCAACGTTAATATATACACAACATGAAAAAATAATGGAGACAACTGATGATTTTCCACTATCTTCAGAAGATTTTGCGTGCATTTGTACAGGCAGCATGAAAACTTCAACACAGCTAATAATGTGAATGTGATACTAAATGTTCATTCCCTTAAAATATGACTAACAAATAAGTAAAGAGTGTTAATTGCTGGATAAGACAAAAATCATGCCCATTTTCACATCTAATACAGTCAGGCCCAATTTGATACTAAAAAAACGAACTTGAAATGATTGCAAGCCACTTTAACTGGAACAACGTACTGTGTGAAAATTATGAAAAAAAATGCTAATGCCACAAAGATAATTATCTACATCAACTAACTCTACTAGCATTTTAGGAAAAAAACAAAAGTTGGGTGTAACAATCCAACTCTACCTTTATTGCTAAGGTTGTCGTCATCATCGTCACCAAATGCACCACTGGAGCCAATGCCCAGCTTTTGACGTTCTAAATTAGTTAAATTTTTTCCAACACCTAAATCATTTCGTATCTTGTTTACGTTGTTGAGGGGCTGTGTAGAACCATCTCCTATCAAGAAACTTCCATTGGCCGCAGACCCACCTCGACCAGAATTTTGATAAGAATACACGGGATTATCAAAATGATGCTGATCTATTGAAAGAGAAAAGACAGAGTTGCATTACAAATTTGAACATAAGATCAACTGTGGGACGCGCTGCATTTCAAAGTTTATTTCTGTGGATCAAATCATCACAAAACATGCCAATTTCAAAAGAACCTTAGAGAAGGCTGGACATTTGACATGCGAGCTAAGCGTAATTGTTTAAAGTCTAACACAGCATGCAAAAGCAATATGATGATTGGATCATGACAGGAAAACAATAAATATTAAAACATGAATAAAGCACTCATGATGGTAAAATAAAAAATGTTCAAAACAAAGTATACTGTAACAATTATTTGCCTGTTGATGAAATTTTATGTTTTTAAATTAAAATCAAATGCTTGACTTTTTCATGAAATCTTATAAAAATTTTCAAAAATTGAAACATACAACAACCTAGTTACCCTAATTGTTTATACTTGTTATGATTTATGATGATGATTTTATGACATTAGATTTTCACTTTGATTAAGCCTTTAAAGCTGCTGCAACAGTGGACTATTATGATCATTCTATAGCAAATTCATTTTTTATTGACCCACTGAAGTTTTTAAAACAATTTCAATAGGAATTTTTAAACTATTGAGTCTGCTTTAAATAATACAATCTGGGAATGTTTAAACTTCATACAGGTTTGGTGGTATTAATATAGCAATATTTTTCCCATACAAATATGCAATAAGATATACTTGATGTTGTCCAAAGGAAATTCATCAAATGACAGCATAAATAATGTATTATGATAAATTACCACCTACAATGACAGAGCAAAAACATCATCTCATTTGTTTGCATGTTGTATATACGAGGGTGGTCCCAGAAGTACTAGAGACCCAGCCTGACCTAGAGATGGCGGTAGTTGTTTGAAATATGTCACTGTATTAGAAAGTATACAATTTATAGGGCATATGTTTCAAGTCTGAAGATGCTATGCTGTTTAGTATTTGTTTGGCAGCCATCAATAGTGAACGTTTCCAGTGAATTTGTGAAAATGGCAAAAATTGGTCATCGTTATGTGATACAATACTTTTATTTGAAAGGCCTCAGCCCAACCAATATAAAAGCTGAACTGGATTCTACTCTGGGTGAGTCTGCTCCTTGATTTACAACAGTAAAATATTGGATAGCAGTTTAAACAAGGCCGTACGAGCTGTCAAAAAGAGCATCGCATTGGTCGACAAAATGAGGTGAAGACTCCAGAAATGGTAAAGATAATCCACAAAGTGATACTGGATGATCATCGACTGAAAGTGCACGAGCTAGCAGACATAATAGGCATTTCAAAAAGTGAGGTACATCACATATTAACTGAAAATTTGGACATGAGGAAGCTGTGTGCAAGATGGGTGCTGTGTTTGGCAAGACTCAAGCAAAACCAGTGTCATGAAGATGTTTCAATTGAAAGTTTAGCAAAGTTTCACAGCAACAAAACAGAATTTTTGTACTGTTTCATAGCCATGGATGAAACATGAGTCAATTACTTCACACCCAAGACCAAAGAACAATTAAAACAATGGATTCAAAAGGGAGACCTGGCTCCAAAGAAGGTGAAGACTGTTTCATCTGCAGGCAAGGTCATATTGTCGATTTTTTATTAGATGCTCGTGGGATGATTTGCATTGACCATCTTGAAAAATGAAAAAGTATCAATGACGTGTATTATTCAAACTTATTGCAATGTTTGAGTGAAGAAATCAAGCAAAAGCGGTCGCATTTGGCTGAGAAGAAAGTGTTGCTTCATCAAGACAATGCACCAACTCACAAATCCATTATTGCAATGGCCAAAATTCATTAATTAAAGTTTGAATTGCTACCTCATGCACCCTATTCGCCAGATTTAGCCCCCTCAGATTATTTTCTTTTTGCAAACTTGAAAAAATGACTCAGTGGTCAAAGTTTTTCCAACCGTGAAGAAGTGATGTTGGCAGTTAATGTCTATTTTGAGGCGTAAGACAGTTTTTATTTTAAAAAGGGTATCAAACATATTGAGCATTGCTGGGTAAAGTGTATAGAGCTGAAAGGAGATTATGTTGAAAAATAAATACATTATTTTCCAAAATTTTTGTGTTTTTGTTGGGCCGGGTACTTCTGAGATTACCCTCATACAAATGCATTTCCCCGGTAAAAGTCAATCGTATTTCAATTGACCACTGACAGTCAATTTACTGCTATGATGTTCCATTCAATAACTACCCAAAACCACAACTGTTTAATCCAGGTTGACAATAATAAGAATAGAATACCTGGAGCAGCATTAGGATCAGCAATGTATGTGACTCTGGCTATTTCATTCTTCAACCTTGCCACTCTTCGTCTGTGATAACAAACTAGAAGGTAAATTATTAAAATTAAAATGATAGCCACAATTAGTCCTGAAATAGTGGCTATCAAACTCGATCTGCTCTCTGGTACTACCTCCTGCACATTTCCCAAAGAGGTTTTAATGTCACAATTCTCGCCTGGAAAGACCAGAAAATAGTAAATTGTTAAGAAATAAATAAAAAGCAGCAATTTAGAGATCACACAAATAGCCATCATTCTACATTTAAATGACTTCAGGCATACCTCGGAAACTATTTCGGCACACACATCCATCACCTGGATGGCAGACAAAGTTCTCATTGGGACATTCACATGGAGTCATGCAATGATCACCATAATATCCTTCTGGACAAACTGAAAGAAACAAACAATTTCACGGCCAGATTCTCATAAAGTTTCATTTCAATTGTAAATGATTAGTATTTTTAAGTAGATGAACACAAAGTAGCTGTTTCTTTCATGTTAATGGTAAAGAATTGAAGTATACAGAACTATTCCAATGACATTTCTTAAAAAATAGAACCATAGAATATTTATGAGTATTAACCACAAAACAATGCAATACATGGTGGTGTGCCCACTTATATAATGGAGTCTATGGAAAAGATTTAGCACTAGGTACCATGTTCACAGAAATAAATTCCATTCAAAATACCATCATTTCATTTTTGTAAAATTAAGACTAGAATATAACATTGCAAGCATGCACTATGCTTTACTATACTATATCTTTCAGAGACATTGAATATTGACTTGGATAACTAATTTTCTTAAGGAGTTCCATTTAACATACATAAACTCTCAACTATCTATTTTACAATCCATTTTTCAAAATATCTGCGCTATTCTCTTTCCAGTACTTCAAAATTTTAATTAAATTACAATTGCAAAGATAACTAAATGCTTTGAAATGTCTGTATACTTTTAAAAAAATACAAGTTAGAAATATCTTGGCATTATAAAAAGTTTTTAATTTCACAAAATCAAAAGTTGTCAATAGTATTTAATGTTTTAATTTAAACAATTTTGCACCATCTGTACTTTCTTAATGTCATTTCTCTTGGATTCATTAGCCATTAGAATTCCATAATCTACTTTAGAATGACCATATAAAGTTTTATTATGCAATAAAAAAGTCATTAATTACCTATACAGAATTATTTTAGTCTGTATTATATGATGAATATGAATCTGTATCAGTGATCCTTTTTTTAAAATTCATCTCTTGCTAATGATTAGTTTTTTCTGGCTATGATGCTGGTTTAGCTTTCTATTTTGGAGGAAAATATGCTCTGTTATTCTGCTTTATGACAGTTCTGTGAAACTACAATTCCACCCAAACCAAAATGGATGAAAAATGGAAGCTAATGTAATTTCCATTGCTAAAAAAGGCAAATTAATATCAAGTAATGAAAAAGAACAGCCTAGTATATATTCATTTGTATCATGATTATATTTCCAGCATAATTGAATTATCCATGCTTCATCATGCATCCATTAGCCAATATATAATATTAAGCAATTATAATATTCAAGAGTTTACTGTAGTCATATTTTAGCTTTCTGGATTCAAGCAAATGAATGGAAGAGAAAAATAAATAAGCTAGCACTCAAATGTGATGTTACGAACGCAATGAACAGATTACAAAAATTAAAAAAATGAACAATTTTTATATAAAACTTAGAAAATAATTAGAGAAAATTTCCAGTATTATCTTTTTGTCCACCAAATCAATTTCATTCAAAATACTGACCACTTTAACACTGTGGAACCCAAACATTAATTACAAAGGGTTCGGAAGCCTTGTCTGTATCATTCCCATGAAACTATAGGAACTCATAAGAGCATCTTCTCATGTAATTCATCATCTTCTCATGTAAATACAAGGGATGTACAGTAATCCAGGTGAGTACACAATCTGTTAGTGTAGACGGAAAAATTACTTTGGCTATACTCTTGGAGATGAAAGCAAATATGGCCGTGGGGGTGGACAACATTCCTGTAAAACTGTTGAAATGTTTAGGAAAATGTGGGAAGAAGGCCCTATATGGACTGATTCGTAGTATCTATGAGGAAGGAATCTGGCTGGAAGATTTTGTGAGATCGGTGTTAGTTCCTATTCCAAAAAAGGTAAAGGCTACATCATGTGAGGATTACAGAACAATAGGTTTGATATCCCACGCAGCTAAAGTTATTCTCAGAATCATCAACAAAAGGATAGAGAGTAAGGCAAATGATTACTTAGGGGATGATCAGTTTGGGTTTAGGAAAGGAAGAGGTACGCGCGATGCCATTGCAGTAATGAGATCACTAATCGAGAGGAATATAGAATACAATCAGGACATTTTTGCCTGTTTTGTAGATTTCGAAAAAGCATTTGATAGAGTGAATTGGGAAAAATTAATGCGTGTATTGCAGAAAATAGGAATGGATTGGAAGGACAGGAGACTGATCTGCAACCTGTACATGTCTCAGACTGCCCAGGTGTGAGCCGGGAACGGAGAGTCCGGATGGGCAGTATTAGGAAGAGGTGTAAGGCAGGGTTGCCCATTGTCACCGGTGCTGTTCAACCTATACGTGGAGGAAATGATTAAAGAGGCATGGGAAGAACTGGAGGTAGGATGAAAGTCGGAGGGGAATTCGTAAAATCGGTTAGGTTTGCTGATGACCAAGCATTAGTTGCTCAGTCAGCCAAGGGGTTGTATGCATTGCTGAGTGAATTGGAGGTTCAGTGCGATAACTATGGGATGAGAATCAATATTAATAAAACAAAAGTTATGCGATTTTCCATAAAGAAAAAGGCTAAGCTAAATATTAAAATAGGAGGGGAAAAAATAGAGCAGGTAGAACAGTTGACATATCTCGGAAGTGTTTTGGACCAATACGGTCAACGTAGTAGGGACTTAAGGAGAAGAATTGCGCTAGGCAAGGAGGCTTTCTCAAGGAGGAGGGAGTTGATGACGGGGACGTTGAGTAGGGAGGTTAAGACAAGACTCGTAAAAACTCTGATATGGAGCGTAGCCATGCACGGGGCGGAAACGTGGTCACTGAAGCAGGAGGATAGACGTAGATTGGAGGCTTTTGAAATGTGGGTGTGGAGAAGAATGGAGAAGGTGAAATGGACCTAAAGGAAAACAAATGAGGAAGTACTGGAGATGGTGGGTGAGGAGAGGGGTTTGTTGAGGGAAATCCTATGGAGGCAGGAAAAATGGATGAAAGGCGTATTGAGTGGTAGTGGAGTGTTGAAGAAGGTAATAGAGGGGAGAATGTTGGGTAGGCGAGGAAGGGGCAGGAACAGGATAGGGATGTTGGACGGGATGAAGGGAGGAAAGAAGTACACAGAGATGAAGAGGGACCTGATGCAGATTAGGTTGCTGGATTGGGTTTATTTGATAGTTGTGTCCATCCAAAAACCTACCTTAACCGGTAGATTACCTAATAATAATACTCTTTAGAGGCTAAATTATTTCCTTTTGGATGACACCACCATTATTCTATAAAATTCTTTCCAGTTAGGAAAAATGTATTGAGTACTCAGTAATAAAAACATTCCAATTATCTAAAGGGAAATTATCATTTTGTGTACAAAGTGAAGTGATAGATTGATAACACTTAGATGTAGGTACAAAATGGACATAATTGGTCTTTATTATAATTTAAATTTTAAAGTAAGTGAGAGAAGGGAGAGAAGATTTCCTTTGAAGAAAGAAGGCACAAGGTAATTCTCCTAGAAATTCCAGCAAAAGGCACTTAGCTATATGAATAGTGTGATATTTCCACAAGTTTTCACTGATCAGTGGATTCATAGAGAAGTGCATACTTGTGTGTTGAGATGACACACATTTTCTGGTAATACTTATGTATAAATCCTTCCTGTGGAGGAATATTCTATATATTCAATCATGATTGATATGCACAACATAATTCAATTTGTAGTTGCCACATAAAGGGGCTACATATTTAGCAGTATGTACATGTTTGGCACGCATGTGAATTGACTCGAACAAGTGTCTTGACATGAATTTAAATGTTTTGTATAAATCATATTCCCTTGCATTCCATGCCCACTTTCTTACACATATTCTTTTTTTAAACACATACGCACTGGTTATTCACTCCCCAAGAGTCACGAATAATTCAGAAAAACTTACTTTCAGTGCACTGCTTTCCAATCCACCCAGGAGGACAACGACATGTACCATCATTGCGTCGGCAGGTACCACCATTCAAACACCTACAGTGTTGGCTACAGTTTATGCCAAATGTTCCAGCTGGACATGGAATACTACATGATGGGCCTCTCCATCCAGGTAGGCATGAGCATGTACCTTTCAAAAAGATCAGAAATAGAGCACATTAATATGCCAAACTCAGCAAAGCCACCTCATTACATTAAGTATTAATAATCTCTCCCATACTGCCCTCAACATTATATCTTAATGAATTTAATAGCACATGGCTACTATCCTACCTGTAATATGATGACACTCTGCCCCATTTTTGCAATTGCATTTCTTCAGACAATTTTTTCCATAAGTATCCTTTGGGCAAGGATGTTCACAGGTATAACCAATGAATCCTGGTCTGCAAACGTACTCTCCTGTTATATGGTCACAAGTCCCATTCCCTATCAAGACAGACAATCACATGGAATTGCATTAATATATTAAGTTGGGTATTAGTAAATATTCTCAAACCTTCATCTATTAACATAGGAGTAACCCTCGAATTACAATATTAATTGGTCCCATAGAATGCAGCATAAAATGAAAAGTTTAATCCATTTCAAGATGACCAGAAGTGAGTTACTTTTACTATTAACATAATAAAGCAAATTCAGGTGATGAGAGCTCAATGGTAATGTATTATGAGGTATCTGAATGGGGAAAATTTAAAGCAATATGTTACATAGATATGTATACCACATATGCTTGTGCATAGGTTTATCTTACACTCACAACTGAATGGAAAGGCCCATTCAATGCAGTTAAGACTACTACATTTCAAATGTACATGTTTTGAATCTTGATTTTCCCCTTAAAGTCATGCATAAATGCCAAAATTAATGCAAAAAATGAATAGAAAGTATTGTTATCACTTGGTTAATGACCTGAAACATCATGAATTTTAATTTAACCCATGGGATTTATTAGTTATACCGGGTGCGGCAACATAACTTCCTTTTTAAAGGGGTTTTGCTTTATTATAAAAGGAAATTATGTTGCTGCACCCTGTACATCATATTTTTCTCCATTTACCAATGTATTTACTTTATTAATAATTAAACAATGATCACAATCAATCAGCTAATTAGACATAAGCTTTTTTAGCCCAAGAACATGAGACAACCCACATAGTATTTAATTTTCATCACTAATTTTTTATTTTATTGCTCTAAAATTTTTCTTTTCTGTACGAATCCATGCAGGGGGCTCATATTCCCAAAATCAAAACACTAGATGCACCCCATCTATAGATTTATAAAATTTCACTATCAATCTCTATGAAACTTTCTTTTAAAATAGACAACTGGTAATCGTCAAATGTAATGCTCCTGTATCCATTGCAAAATGAAAATTAATTAATGGCTAATACAGTAACAGACAAAATAAATCTCCTAATCAAATAGCACTCCCAGAAGCAATCATTGGAAATAGAATGCCACTCCGGATCTGGAAGAGTTCAAATAAACAATCTACATGGACTTGGTTCAAAAACTGTCATCTTGCAAAATAAATTTTTGCATCAATGCTGTAGTATACCAGAGCTGTCACCAACTTTCCTTAATCATAAGTTATATTAGTAATAAGTTTAACACAGCACGATGCGACACCAAAAATGAGCACATAATTGCAAATCAAAAGACCAATAGGAATAATTTTATGAAATTTTTTGGAAAAAACCAAAACCATCGGATATCAGACATCTGATGATGTTGCCATGTGTCAAAACCGGTAGTGGTATAATAAAAATTGTGTGTGAAAAAATACTAAGTTTATTTACTCAGTGATAATGGTTTCTCAACTGATTAAGACTACATCTCTATACTCTTAAATGAGAAACATTGAAAACCACAAAAAGCTAATATGCAAACAAACTCACAGGTTCTGCCACACACAGCTTCACCTAGAGAGAAAACACAAATGAGAATATGAAATTGAACACTGACTTACCATAAAAGCGGTCAGGACATTTCTCTCTACAGCCAAGTCCAAAGAATCCTTCAGTGCAGGGTTTATTGCACAGTGGGCCTTGCCAGCCTCTTGCACACACACATTCACCTGAATCAGCAGCACAGGAGCTATTATTGACACAGTTGCATTTGCTTGAGCAAGTTTCACCATACGTTCCGGGGGGACACCTAGTTTCACACTGAATACCTGAAAATGGTAAAAATTTATCAAGTCAACTTCCAGGCACATTCTGCATCTCCATCACTTAACATACACACATACGTCGGTTGTCTGAAAGGCTTCCGGGCCTATACATGAAGATGACAGCACTCTTCAATAAAAGTAGGGAAAGGTGTGTTTGTGCACGTATTAAGAGTACTCAGCAAAATTTTAGCCATTTTGGACAGTCATTGCGAGGGTTTCTGCAAAAATGGTTAACATTGACCATTGAGCTATCATTAAATATTTGTTTTTTGAAAAGTAATAAGCCTATACAAATCAAAAATGATTTGTCTGCTGTGCACAAGCATCATTTATCACTGCCAAATTTTGGGTAGCAGAATTCAAACCAGCTTGGCAGATTATGAGCGCTCAGGATGGCCAAAAAATGTGACAACCACCAATATCATAAAAAAATTCACCAAATGGTAATGAAGAAATATAGTTAGAGATAGCAGAGGCAGTGGGAAAATCAAAAGAACACATTTGTCATTTACTGGCTGAAGAATTAAGCATGCATAAGCTGTTCACACGTTGGGTGCCGCATTTGCTCCCAACTGACCAAATATGCATTCGAAAGAACATTTCAAAGGTCCTGTTGGAGCGATTTAAGCGAAACAAGTCAGATTTTGTACATTTTTCAAATATCATTACCCCGTCGTACCCATAAATTCAAACAATAAGCCTAATAAGCATATACCTAGCCATATATATGATCATAAAATAGCTTACAAACCTCACGAATTATTCATTTTAGATCGGTGGCCTAGTTCGTAAAGTGAATTGTGAAGGGGAGAAAAGCAGCAGTTCCAAGTGTTCTAGCTTGATGTGAATTTTCGAATGCTCCTGAATGCGGCGTTCATAAAAGTTGCGGCAAATATTGTAACAATTATTTTTCAATGTATGACTAAGTATCCAAAATATTAGAGCAGCTAGGCTGGGAATTACTCAAGGAGCGAAGGTTAAATTACAGATTGAAGCTCTTGCATAAATTGGAAGGTCTCTTTAGCACGCTGTTGAAAATGTACTATTACCCCCATCATACTATAACAGGAGAAGTCATTTCAATGAAATTAGAGAGATGCAGTGTAGAACAGATAGGTGTGATGGGTTACTCGCAGCATTCCAATCAACACAGTTTGTTCTCATCTGTGAGACAGTGTGGTACCTATCATGCATAGATTTATTGGTATCCTCATTGTTCAATAATGAAGCCGACACGTTCCTTGGATATTCCAAAATCGTTTGCGATACCCTTTTGAGTGATTCACCAGTCATTTTGAATCAAAACTTTGACGAGTTTGCAATGTTTATCATATGTGGCAGTGATCGGACATCCGCTGCATGTTTCATCAACAATTATGGCTTGTCCTGGCTCACCACCATGAAATTTTACTACCCATTAATTTACAGTAGACCTATCAACAGCATCGTCACCATAAACAGCCTTTAAACAACGATGAATCTCAGTAGGAGTGACTTTTTAAGTCATGCTCTTTAATTCGCGTTAACATTGCACTAGAATGCATCTCCATACTTCGGCTTCTCAAAATACACTGGATGACTGTAACGACCTCAAACCTGAGCATGAGTGTTGGGGGGAAATGTTACTTCGACATGCCACCAGGAGTGCTCCTGAAGGTCATTTAGTTAGTGGTCTACAAGCATGTGTGCAATAGTTTTCAGCCTACCATCGTACTAATCCCAATGAAAATTCATATTAATTGAGCTGTGAAATGGAAAGGATCATCATGTTTCTCTTAAAATATTTCCAAATAATTGTAATTTACCATTCCATTCAGGTAGGCAGTGGCATTTTCCAGTGACCGGATCACAACCACGGCTATTTTCTGGTAAGCAGTCACATTGCTGCTTACAATTCATTCCAAAGAAACCAGAATTGCACCTCTGGTCACACAACTCTCCCATATATCCAGGTAAGCATGTACAGGTGCCTGAAAGTAATGACGAATGAGGTAAAGATGGCACCTTTCACACATGCAACATTTCAAAACTATATCAAATAACTAACATAGCAAAACCTCAATTAAATCACATGGACTTAGATATTTCTTTATGAGAGGGTTTAGTTCCTTGAACAAATGCTATCATGCAAAATTTTATTAAATAAATGATCACTTTACATTTTTTGTGATAAATTCCTTGAAAAAAGTTGCATACTAATATGGACTTTGCTTATTTATTACATTTGAATTGAAGAGAGAATTTTCACTTCAACTTCTCCAGGATGCAAAATAGCAAATGCATCACCAGATGTTGTACATACAAAATACATTTACCCAAGGTACACATGTTTAAACATGAAGCAATATAATAATTTATCGATGTATGCTGATTGCACCATCAATCAATTTTAAACCTTGTTTGTACCCCTCCAGCATTAAAATTGTAAACATATTCATTCCAAACATTTCATAAAATTCAATAATTTTCTGGATAGTAAAAATATCTCACATAATGGCCAAACTGCTACTACAGTGTGGAGTTGAAAATCAACCTTTTGATACAAATGAAAATTTTTATTTTTAAATTACATAAGCCACAACTTGCACGATGTTCAGCATGAATTATGAAGTTGAGAGGTACTGAAAATTTCTTCTTTAGTATAAACATACTAATTAGTCCTAATACTCAGAAAAAATCTAGGGAAAGGTAATAAACCATTAAACACAGCAAATAATAGCATTTACCGTACATTAGATGCACTTTTTTCCTTCAAACTTTATTCTGAACTCAGCCTCTTTGTCTTATTAGCTGGGGATACACAGGTGTAACTTCGACCTATAAGCTCCAGCCAATTCCCTAGAAAAACACTTACTATTTAGTATTTTTTTTCCTGCATCATGCATAGATAATGGTTACTTTGTTACAAGATTTCAATAACATTACTGTTTTGAGACAGTAATAAGAAACAGAATTTTAATAATTTGTTGAGAGTTCTTCCTAAAAAATTCCCAAATAAATCATAAATGTAACCAACGTAGCACATTTAGTTTCATCTCACGTATACTGCTGCTGTGAAATTTAAAATTCATTGGGCTAAAGGCGATGTCACTCCTCTGCTAATACATAAATACATGCATTGTACTTTTACCCATAAACTCTACAGTCTACAAGCAATCAACCTTACATAGTTTGAGATCGTCGTTAAGGCAAAGAAAATGGTTGCTTTTAACATAAATTTTGTTCATATCAATATAATAACAGAAACAGTGTTGCATAAAGAGTTAAAATGAGAATCACCTCACGGGATCTTAAGAGGGGAGATTGCCATAGAGTATTGCATTTAAACTTGAATTCACGAATAACACTTCAGAACACGGAAACAGGGCAGCTGAAAGGCATTTTGGCCAGTGTTGGCAAAAATGTATAGGATTCTATGATAAATAAACATAATATGTGTAGCTACTCATTTTTTAATGTAACAATTCAATTTTCTTCATATTGAGTGTTATTATCAAAATACTTTGATCTTTTCTGTCTGAACCAAGTATTTTTTTGTAAACTCATGAAAAATCACAGTGTGTCCTATGGGCTGGGAAATACGCCATATTTTCCCAATTAACCGGTTACCTTTTACTTTCACTTAGGTGAGATAAGAAAGCAGATTACTATGTGCTTTGTTCAATTTCCAGAGCTTTTTTCAATTTTTAGCAAAAATTTGATGCATTTAATAATATTTTCATCAACTTAAAATATAACGAAGTTAAAGAAATTCAATAAAAACATGAATCAAATAAAGTCAATAAAAATTACCTTTATGTAAAGTATATACCACAATCTTAACAGTACTCACCATTCTCTGGGTTACAAACAGCATTATTTGAGCATCTACAGTGTTCACTGCAGTTTTTGCCATAGAATTTGCTCCCACATGGACGATCACAAAGGTGACCTTCCCATCCTAAGATAATAAAAACAATCAACAAGGCACACAAAACAAAACATGCAGCAAAAAATAAGCATACAGATGACCCTCTAATTTCATTGGAATATATACATGGGAAAAGGGGGTTGCAAAAAAGGAAGTGGTGACAAGTTCTGTGAACCTAATATATATTCACCTCAAAAAAAAGTCATTACCAAAGAAATCACTAAAACTGGTCAAAGAAACTTTAGAGTGACAATGATGAAACCCGGACCTGTGAAAAGGGTGATTCAATAAACAGAAAAAAATTATAAAATCTGGCTGCATGATACCATTCGCTTAGGAAAAACACCTGCAGAGTAAGAAGATATTAAAAAAGGATTTCCATGATAAGAAGCACTTGCAAAATAAGCAAAACTTCATGATAGGAGCTCTTTATTTAAAGATTATATGAATTGATCAGTAAAAGAATTTACATGGAGTATAGAACTGTCTTTAACTGAACAGAGTCTTTTGTGATGTCCGTGTGGAGAAAGGGAATATAACCAGAGTGGAGCAGATGGTAACCAAACAAATTTTATATGTGGTGGGAGAAGATTTTATTTTATTAGGAGAAAGTATAGAAGGCAATAAAAATTGGATGGTGAGAGAAGATACTGACAGTTACGAGGAGGGTTGCTGAAGGGGGCCATGGAATGCAAGTGATTTCGTTAAGTCCATAAGAATGAGCAATTGTTTTCAGGGATAATTCAAAAACTACTAGTAATCATTAAGTATCACAATGGCTATTCCAAGTGAAACAACCAAATGGTCACATTCTTGGCTCAGAGATTTTCATCTTAAGTCCATATTGATTTATTTAAATAATTAATTTTGCACATATTCCAGTTAGCATAAAATTGCATGTACATAAAATTTCAAAGGTTTTCTGAAAGGGACAGACATGGACCAATGTCTAATCAGAGGCTCTCTCATTGCTTGTTGGGTTCAACTTGATGTGATTAGCTATTGATGAACCATTCTTGGTGAAAACTCATTGTCAGGAAAGTAGGTACCTATCTGTTGAAATTCCCTATTTTTTAGCACTTAAAGAAACTTCTGAATTATTCTAGGAAAATTTCAAAATCACTGAAAATGACCTTTAGTCCAAATCTATGGGAAATTCAGGGTCAATATTTCGGTTAGGTTGATTTTTGATTCACATTGGCCAATATTTTTTCCAAACAGGAGATTCCTCTCTACTCTCAAATAACTTGGGATGGGTTAACTGGGATATGGATTTACTGGAATACCCCAAATAACTTGTCTTGTGAATCCATGCAGTAATTTTGAATTGGAGAAGATCAGCCCTCAGGAAACAATTTACATAATCCAGTCATACAGGTACAAGGTACATGATTGATGATATTGAGCCACATTGATTGTACGAATTCAATACAGGAAATTGCTGTATCATAATGCCATGCATGTCCTTCATGGAATAATAATAACAAAGAAGGGCATAAGCATTAATTAGATATCCATGAAATTATGAGGGTTAACTGTACTTGAAATAGCCTTAGGCCTGATAAAAAAAAATAAAAGCAAACACTAATCAGGCCCAGGATTTTACAATTACATATGTACATGCATAACCAAATCCAGTGAGTTTATAATTTTACAGTGAAAACCAAAGAACATGTGCAGTTCAAATATGGCAAACCATACTTTTTTCAGTTACTCCATCATATCTTGCAATAACTTTTACACTTGAAGGTGATTTTAAGCAGTGAATAATGAACAATTTTATCTGTGAAGTGATTCTTAGTGAATTCAACACCATCAATAAACTTTCCTTTACAATAAACTCACTATCACACACTATACTATACCATACTCACATCACTATCACTATAAATAGTTAAGCTACCGAGGCATCCTCTTTAACTCTGAAATTTTGGGGGCTTTAAAAAAACAAGATGTTGTGATGAAATACTGTGCATACAATTTCACAGGCATTTGTAGTCGTGTGCGATGCACCATAGTCCACAAGGTTATAGCCAACTTTAAACACACCCTGTTTTTACCTTGACAAATTCCAAGAAACTATGGGAGATACCGCAACAATAACTTTAAACGGAGTTATCTGCTAATATGCATTTCAATGCAACAATTTCAGAGAGTAAAAATCGTCAAGGAAAATAATTTTTACACTCTGAAATTGTTGCAATGAAATGCATATTAGCGGAATTAGTGGATGACTCCATTAAAAGTTACTGTTGCGGCATCTCCCACAGTTGCTTGGAATTTGTTCAAGGTAAAAACAGCGTAAGTGTTTAAAGTTGGCTATAACCTCATGGACTAGGGTGCATCGCACATGACTATGAATGCCTGTGACATTGTATGTACACTGTTTCATCACATCTTGTTTCTTTAAAGCCCCAAAAAATTTCATCGCTATAGTTTTTCCACTAATGTTACAAAATGAATTAATTCCTTCCATGTGTGACATTAAAATATTCAGTCTCCTTCAACTCCCAATTATCCATCAGTGGATTATCCATTCATTATATACAGTCTCAAATTAAAATTAGAACATTTTGAATTGTTTCAATAAAATGCTTTAATTGTATTGTATATTAGAATTCAATATACTTGTCATTTAAATTCTCACTACAAGAAGTAATCTTAATATTTTCTTTAAATATTTATTTGCCAAACAAAATGCATGGCATTATTAAATAGCATGTGAATCCAAGATATACCCTATATCCAACTGGAATTCCAGCTTAATGCGATGACATTTCCATAAGGTAATGTGTTTGATTAGAATAAGTGATAGAATGACGACATGAAAAGCCTAGCAAACCCAAACAAGCTTGAGATCTTTGTGTCTGTTTTGGTAGTAAAAGGCAGGTTGAAAAAAACAACGAAAGATGATTACAAATTTGAATGTAACCATGCTTAATGTTTACTTTCATAATTATGTATAATTGGGACTCTAATGAAGAACTTGAACTTCCTATAACAGATCACAGGTGTTGATAACCCTTTCTATTAACCGTAAGATATTTGCTTATTTCATCTTGTCACTAGCAATAATAAATATGAGGAATAAAATAAACATTTTTGATTTATCAAAATCAAAATATAACACTGAAGATACTTAAAAGTAAATACTAATGGTTTACAAAAGAAATTAGCATAGATACAGACTAAGGCTGATAAAGTCTACGACAACTTTTAAATTGGATTTCCACATTCAGGATGAATGAGTATCTCTGCAGAAAATGAAAATTCTAATTAAAATTGGTTCTTACTCAAACAACTACAAAACATCAGAATTTCATTGTAAATGGCAAACATGGATACACAAATTATTTATGAAGAATTGAATTCAATTAAAGATTCAGATGCTGCACAAGAAGTGTACTGTCACCCCTATAAAGTTAGAGCAAGCATGTCAATCACCACCACCCATATAAAATACATGCATGCTCTACAAATATAACCACAGAATCTATCATACCAGGAGGACAAATGCATCTTCCATTTTCATTTGAGCAGGCAGCTTTATTCCTACAGTTGCACCTCTGAGCACAATCTTCACCAAAAGTTCCCGAGGGGCATGGCTCGCTGCAGTTTTCACCACGATATCCTGAAAAATTAAATTGCACTTATTGATTTGCACCAGCTGAAGCTTAATTTGCTGGGACTTCCAATAGCCAGCCCTAACTTAATACCACATAATTAACAACTCCATCACAGAGTGATTGCAATCTAACTATCAAGAAAATCCCTACAGTTTTCAGAGAATATTTCCAGATTATCAGGGTGTTTCAGATTCTTAAAAAAAATTGTATTATTGAGTCATTAATGTCCAGATATTATGAATAATTAACTACAGATGTCATAAATAATGTGGAATGGTAGGAAATGCCATCAAATAAGATAATAAAATATGAAGATAGATTTATTTGAAAAAAAAATCAATATTTTTAAATAATATTAACATTATTAAAAATCTTATCCAAATAAACACCGATTTTCATATGAAGAATTAACCACTGTCCAGATTTGTGCAAACTCGAACTCTTTCCATTAAGGGTTAAGTAGGGTAAGAGTGGCAAAGAAGAACCAAGATGCCTAGGTGATATTTATTAGTGACCCTTGAATTAACAAAAATTACAGAGTAGGAACATTAACACATAAAATGTGTCAAATATTGATTTTCACAGAATGCCCGTTAATATATAATGAGATCCCTTTCATTGTCATATTGAGACTGGAGTATTAGAATTAGAATAATAGAAATTTCATATTTAACGATTTTAAAGAAAAGATGCAGTATCATTTTGTGAGAATTCTGGGCTGTTATTTACTGCCTCAATCTTGATAGAATTACCTATTAATTAAATACTATGGAAAGCCAACTTACCAGCTGAGCATAAACAGCTGCCATTCACTGGGTGGCATTGAGCATTGTTTTGACATGAACACACCGAATGGCAACCTTTACCATATGTGTACAAGGGACAGGGCCTTGAGCATGTTTTCCCATCCCAACCAGGCTTACATGAACACTTTCCAGTCTGTGGATGGCATCTGTATTTCATTGAAAGAAAAAATAATAGTTTAATTTGAATGAGAATCAAATTCACACTTTATTTTAAAATCATAATGCAAATACTTATTTTGTTATAAATAAAATAAATGCTAAAAACTTACACATCTGTATTGCTAGGATCACACTCACAAATACTGCCACAGTCTTCCCCATATAAACCATCACGACAAATTCTCTCTGAGCAAGTTTCCCCTTTCCAGCCGACTGAGCATTTACAGGAACCATCAACAGGAGAGCATGTTGCCTCATTTTTACATGTACAGTTCTTAGAGCAATTCAGACCATACATCCCTTCTGGGCACTGCTGGTTGCACTGTGAAATCAACATTTTTTCATTGACAGTATCAGAATAGTTCAAAGTACTCATTTCACTCAATTCAAACACTGTAACCATTAAAAACCTAGGAGATGCAATTTTGCCTTTCAATGGATTTGTTCTATCAGCATATAGAATCATAATTCTCCCACAATTGATTGCAGTGCCAAAAATTTTATTTGAAAATAAAAGAAATGTGTTACTCAAATGACAGAAGGCAAATAAAGAACTTTTGCAATCACCAATCCTGAAAAAACATACACGATAGGTTGATTTTTACTTAAGTTTCAAATTAACTCCTCAAAATATGATTCTGGAGTAAAGATACATTTACACAGGTTACATAAACAATTAATAATTCAGTTTAGTCCATATTTATGGAAGGGCTGCTATTTTCAAATACTTCTTTAGCAATATATAAAATTCTGAAATTCAATGAATAATTTGTGAATATGGAATATTGTCCTTACTTTTTCACCAATAAATCCTGGAAGGCACTTGCATTTTCCTGTGATATGATGACAGTTGGCACCATTGTAGCAAGAACATGACTTGCTGCAGTTAACACCCCAAAAGCCAAGAGGGCAGCGATTACCACAAACATATCCCTGTGTGAAGTTCAAGAAATCAAAATTTTAATAACTGAGTAAAAGATAGGTAAAATGAGCATGGAATACACAGTGACACCTCTCTTTTACATTCAAAATCACCATAAATAAGAGCTAAATCAATCCCGGTGTAAAATGGGAAAATGAAGTTGGAAGCAGTGTTCACGAAATACTGGCAACAAGTCCCAAATTTACTGATATTAGTCTCATGTTCACTTGGTGTTTATGGATTGCAACAGTGGCTATGCTAGCACCCATACAAAATACCTTATTGATGTCATTACATACCACATCTTGTGGGAGCCCTATCTGGCAATGATTGAAGTAATTCCCTTAAGACTACGATTAAATGCACTCACAAATATGGACACAGCATTACAACAAACACGGATACGAAATTAATAAGGTAACCAACCCACCTTGTTTGTATACTTAATCATTTAGTAGTATACCATTTAAGGTAGGCTTTGGTTAACACCGCTCAATTCCCTAACAAGACAATGTGAAACCCACACTACAACAAACCCTTAAATTACTCCTACATTCTACCTCTCTTTGTTCTATCTAACATACATAATCTTTTCCTCTCCCTACCTCGCTTACCTAACATTTTCCCCTCTATCAAAGTCTTCAGCATTTCATCACCAATCAAAACCCTCTGCATCCACCTTTCCCACCTCGCTATTTTGCAATTTCTGCCTTTAGGTTGTTAAACAACGATTTATAATCCTCTCACAATATTATTGTACCTTTTGAAGATAATCAATGAACACAATCCTGTGACTACCTCAAGAACAGCCACCTTCACCTTCCCAGCCAACTGAAGTCTTCACCTTTTTCGGAGTAGGTTCATCCATTGCAGTCCACTATTTTGACTGCTCTTTTGTCTCAGAAGTGTTGCGGTGGATCCAAGTTTCACCTACAGTTATGAATCGATGCAAAATATCTGACTTGCTTCGCTTAAAAAGCTCCAGCGGGACCTTGGAAATGTTCATTCAAATGCAGATTTGGTCCAAAGTTAGCAAATGCCACCCTCAACACACAGTTTATGTATATCCAATTCTTCGATCAAAAAATGACAAACGTCTTCTTTTGATATCCACACAGCCTCTGCTATCCTTAAAACCTTTTCAATAGTCGAACAGTACCATTTAGTGAATATTTCAATGTTACTGGTGGTTGTCGCAGTTTTTGGCTGTCCTAAACACCCATTATCAGCCAAGCTGGTAAGGCCATATTTAAATTAAGTTACCTAAATATTCACAGATATAAATATTTCTCAAACACAGCATACGTGGTCTGTCAAATAAATACGTGAACTGAAGCCAAAAAAACTTTATGTTGCAAAATTTAGTCTAAATCGATTTTGCCCCCTTCAAAGTACTCTCCATTCATGCTATGCACTTTTCCATCTTCTTTCCCATTGTTTAAAGCACCCTTGGAAGTCCTCGGCAGTTAGGCTTTTAAGTTTTCTCTTCATTGCTTGATTTATTGTGTCCACATCCTCCTAGTGACATCCCCTCATCACATTTTTGCATTTTGGGAATAGGAAAAAGTCACAGGGAGCAAGAGCTGGTGAATAAGGAGGATGACGAAGGATGATGATTGAATTTTTTGCCAGAAACTGATGAACAATCAATGCTGAATGTGCAGGTGCATTGCCATGGTGAAGGATCCATCCATCATGTTCTGTGAAAAGTGTGCACAGTTGATTTTCCCAAATTCAGTTCATCAACTACCATTCGGACAGTTTTCGATGAACAGTAAGGACAAGGGACTGCACATGATCAATGCTGTCATCAACACAGGTGGTTGAAGGTCATCCCAGCCTTGCATCATCAATGGCGTTTTTTCGGCCATCTTTAAAATGCTTATTCCCCATGAAAATTGATGTTTTATTAAGAGCATTATCACCATAAAGAGCTGTCAACAGTTCAGTAATTTCTTGATAAATTTTACCGCACTTCACCAAAAAAGCTTGATGTTGATTTGTTGCTCTGTGATTTGGTCAATTTCCATTTTTAACAAACAGTAAAATTGAAGCTAACATAACTGGCACCAGCACAGCACAGCTTGACGAAACACAAAGCACAGATGGCTCGTGTCTCAGGCAACTAGTCCCCCTAATGGGGGGGGGCTTAAGACTGCATCATGACTGCCAGTTTACAGTAGTTTGTGTATTGAACGGTTAAGGTAGTACAAATTATTTTTGATTTTTTATGCACACTGCCTTTCAAAAACATGTCTGAGGCTCCACAATGACTCAAATTTTGGTGAGAACTTTTCAATGCATGCGCAAACACATTTCCTAATTTTTGTTGAAGAGTGTTGCCACCTTGATGTTGAGGTCAGAAACTTTCTGACAACCCTTGTATTATTAAATAAATGAATGTTAGAAATATATATATATATATTTGTTTTGGCAATGACACACTTTGTAATATCTAACCCAAAGCATAGGTTTCACTATGTTTGGTCCCATTTTAGAAATACTTCTCATTAATACTACAACACTCATCTCCACATGGGGATTATTATTATTATCATACATTGAACATTTTTATACATCAACTGTCATGAGTGCACCGGATAATTTGTGCTTTTACACCTTGCATCCACTGTCATCATCAGAATTTTTTTTACTTTAACCATTACACAAAAAATGACTACAATAAAAAATCATTGAAAGTGTTTGAAAATAACTTATGACCAATGAAAAAACTTGAAAATTGCATAACTGAGTTTCTATTTCAAATAGTTTTAGATTAAGAAGATCATGTCATGCTTCAAAATTATGGATACACAAATTCTCAACTTAGCCAAGTAAAATTTTCTGGCCTCTCCAGCATTGCCTGATAGAGGCCTTAAAATACATACATGGGATTGGAGGAATATCAAGACAACTAATCTTGATTCATAAAGCTACTTACAGTCCATCCTGGAGTACAAAAGCATTTTCCAGTAGTGGGACTGCATGATCCTCCGTTTTGGCAGCGGCAAATAGAAGAGCACTCTTCTCCATGAGTTCCTTTTGGACATGAGTCTTCACACCTTAGCATTAAATAACAAATGTGTTATTGCATTCCAGCAAAGAAGGCTACATTTTAGAAAGTCAAATAATATATTAAGAAATAAAATCGAATTTAATGCATTGCTCCATATAAACGGTCCTATTTTTTTCCAAAAATAACACAGTAAAAAATTGAAGGGGAGGCAATAATTTTTTTAATTTGAAACATGACTATCTCTGAATTTGGTCATTTTCAGTAATAAAGAGAGAGAAATTATATTTAACAGCTAATAAAAGGTATTTTTCTTCTAAAAGGCATATTACCCCAGGGTCTATCATATGAAGGTGAAGCTTTCTTTGGCCTAAAGTCATCCCACATGATACCTAATATGGGCTAATTTTACCTGAGATGGTTAGTATTACCTAGCCCTACTCCAAAATATTATTATTACCTTAAACAATGCTATTGTTATTATTTTTATCAACAAAAAGACTTTCAAATAAAGACATACAGTGAAACCTCAATTAATGAGCACCTCACACAATGAGTTTTTCACAAAAATTAGCAAAAAATATTTTTTTTAATTGGCATGCTTGACAAGTGCCAAGAAGAGGGAAATTCCATGAACTTTTGCATCCCCACCGCATCAGTTTGTTTAGTATTTTTTCCACCAGCATCTTAATGCCACTAATGATGATACATTTTTCCAAACTCAACACAGATATTATTTGTAATTTTTTTGTGCAAAGTTGAACTATATTTTGTGCATGGTTTTAAAAATGTCCTCAAAGGAATAGCCACAAGAAGAAGCCATAAGAGAATAAAAATAACTGTTGAAATGAAAAGTAAAATCATTGAATAACAAGAATAATGGGTGAGTGTTCCTTATCTATCATTTACATGCAATCTGTCTTCGTCAGTGATTTGCACTATTCTTAAGAACTAAGACAACATTAAGGAGATGGGAGTGACAGGAATATCTACACAGCATTTACGTATTTTCAACAATGTTGAAAGGTTGGTACACATATGGATAAATGAAAACATACCAGGGTCATCGAAAACCAAAGAAGTATCTAAGCGAAGCCATGCATGACTCAGGAAGTTTAAGAGGAAAACCAGCATCCAGGGCATTGTGAGGTATGGTGAAGAATCAAGTTACTACTCAAAGGCACCAAAGAACTTCACCAATGATTTTAAGATACTACTAATTATTTCAATTACTTCTTGTTTTTCTACTAATCTAATTCACATTCCAGGTTGGTTCATTCCACGATAGAAGGAAAGATGATGATTCATTCTATGTAGCAACATACATTGAGAAGCATCACCCCAATAAGAAATGGCTGTGTGTGCTAGAAATTTATTTGATGATAATGGTGTGTTGCATTTTTACAAAATTTTGAAGCTCCTACAAAAATAAATGTCTCTGGACAGCTTACTAGTAAAAAAGAATCTGGATTTTTTTTGTAAATAATAAACTATTTCAATTCATTTTGTTTTCCACAACATGTATTCCCATTCCAGGTTGGCTCATGCCATGACGGAAGGAAAGATGAAGATGATTCACAATCCTATACAAAGTACTTGGACCCTCATACAATGAGCATTATTTGTTCTGCAGTCTTTCTCATAAAGTGAAACAACTTTTCCATATAAATTAATGAAAAATATGATAAGAACTCCATGTCAAAAAATTAATTAGGCACTAGGTTTATTCAAAGAAAATTACATATTCATTGTTTAGGGATCATGGATCATGTATTATCTTCATCTCCTGTCAGGGAATGAAACAACCTAGAATTTGAACTTGATTTGAAAAAACAAAAAAGAATCAAAACAATTAGTTTATTCCTGAATCATGACTAACCAACCTAAGTCCATATGTTTCATAACTTAAGATAATATTTTTTTATGATTGAATTGTCCATGCATGGATTCATAAGATATCTTTAAAGTTTCCAAGCTTATTCTGAACTTAATACTTGCATAGAAAATTACTACTTCTTTGTTCTAAAGCTGTTGAAATGTCAATTTTTACTGGACTGTTAACAAGCTAATCTTGTGTAGGTGCATAGGAGAACTCACAGGACAAAAAAACTAACACAAAATGACATAAGATATTACAGGCAGATTTCATGAAATAAATTATCAAATTGAAAAAAAATTTCAATCTGAGGAATCAGAAGTCAAGAAAATATTGCCCATTAGCAAAAGTGGTAAGCATTAAAAAAAATGAGAATTCAATAAACATAGAGAAATCATTAAAAAATCAAAACTGACCGAAACACTGTATTTTCAACTAAAATGATAAAGAGATTGGTAAACATTGACTTACAGTGGCCCAGTCCAGCCAGGTGAGCAGTGGCATTCACCAGAGATGTGATGACATAAACCTCCATTTCTGCATCTGCATATTTCATTACAATCTTGCCCATACCTATCAGGAGGGCATTCCTCCTGGCAGTGGTAGCCACGCCATCCCCGAGTACACTGACACAAGCCTTCAGCAGGATCACATGTGGCGTCATTTAAACACTGGCAGTGTTTCTCACAATCTGGTCCCCATCTTCCCTCTGGACATGCTAGATGAGAGAAAAAAAGTGTAAGAGGAACAATGACACTAAAGCATTTGATAAAATTAAAATTACACTTGAGGGGAC
The DNA here is from genome assembly GCA_037158775.1 of Hetaerina titia. Lineage (NCBI taxonomy): Eukaryota > Metazoa > Arthropoda > Insecta > Odonata > Calopterygidae > Hetaerina > Hetaerina titia. The sequence continues at coordinate 80,450,602 of CM073769.1, read as the reverse complement.
TGTTTTTTTATGTTTATTTATAAATGGTTAATTACCAAGATTCTTTTAATACCCATTATAACCAGAAGACATATTTAGTAGTTTCACACATGATATGGTAAAATTTGAACATAATAATTAACATTCGGTAACAATTTTCCAATGGATAAGATTTACTATACAACTGGTTTCCATGGACCACATGATCTCCAGGTACAAAATAAAGGCAAGTGCCATCATACATACAATTTACCTGGGAAGAAGGGTGAGAATGATGCGGCAGGAAGAGGAGGGATGAGAGAATTGGCAGCAAAGTTCACCTAAGAGCATGATTGCTAACCGTGCAACACATATCCTACCCCCATTCTCAGTGTGTGCCAAGTATAGGAAACTAGTTCCCTTTCCCCCCTGCATTGAACCTTAATCTCCCTGGCCAAGACGACCACCAACTACGTCTCCTCCCTACTCCCTCATGCAGTTCCTGTTTCTGATGTGGTGTACGGAGATGACCACATAATCACCCAAGTGATACTCAGAGACTTCCTCTTTTGTGTGAAATGTTTTGAACTCTATGTCAACCCTTTCCTCTATCCTCTATCCTACCACATCCTCTTCCTTCCTACCACATCCTCTTCTTACAGGGTATATATGTATATAAGGCATCGCTTGACATCATTTTATTCCAGGAGGTGATGTAGTACGTTGAAACTGGTCATGTAATAAAACTTATCCAGTGAAAAATTGGCACCATTTGGTCAATATTAACATCATCATATGAAAGACTGATATGCCAACTCGACAAAGTAACATTGAAGGAATGAGGCTTTCACAAGGAAGAGTCATTGAAGGCAGAGATGTTGAGTAAGGATGTTAGGTGATGAAATGAGGTTACAAGGAGGAGGCTATGATGGCAGGGGTGTTGAGTAAAGACCTCAGGACAACAGTGAAAACTTTGATACAGAGCATGGTTTTGTATGATGCAGCATCCTATTTGCTGCAGCAAGATGATAGGCATAGATTGGAGACTATTAAGATGTGGGTATGGATAAGGATAGAAAAGGTGAAGTTGATGGAAAGGAAAACCACTAGGCATGGTGTGGGAGCAGAAAAGATTGTTGAGAGAAATCCAAGGTAAGAAAGGTAGATGCAGAGTATTTTGATTACCAATGGCATGCTGAAGAATATGATAGAAAAGAGGATGTTAGGCAAGCAAGGTCACAGGAGTAAAAGGATAGGCATGCTGGACAAAATGAAAGAAAAAGTAAAAATTGGAATATAAAAGTTAAAATGAAGTGTGAGATATCAGGTTGTCTCATTAGATGAAGCTAAAAAATGAGCAGTCTTGAGTCCATCCTGATCCTATCTTAAATGATAGACAACCAACAATAATAATAATGGTATTTATAAATTTTAACAATATATCCTGCTAAGACCCTCCCATGAACTACAACCTAACTTGGTGGAAGGGCTTGTGTGTTCCCATGACCCCTAAAGCTGAGATGCTGGGAGAATTGATAATTACTCCATACAGGGTCACCCATGCCAGATAGGTCCAAGTTAGGAGCCAGATAAAAGGCAGTCCAAGTAGCATATGTTCCTCAGTGAGGCAGCTACAAAGGTTTCTGACCCCAGTAGCCCCAGTGGCCATTGAATGATGGTGTCACATTAAAAATACTATTGAGGAAGGCAAAGGGGAACCACCTCAATTAATATTCCCAAGATTTATGTATATGATGAACAGTAGAGAGGATAAGAGTCCTGGCAACTACAAGACTCGGCCCAATCAGCCTTGTGTGATGCCCGGCACCAGGAAAGGTAAGGCTTCCTCAGCAGTCGCAACACTGACAGTGGCAGAAGAGAAGATGCAAAGAAGAAGATTGAATTAGTTAGAAAAGGAACTTGGAATGTTAGGACAATGTTGAGGACAGGAAAATTAGAGAATATATAGCAAGAGATAAGAAGAGGAAATATTGATATTTTAGGTCAATTTTTATTAAGGTGAGATGGAAGCCGGAATTAGTGGAGTGTTAAAAATAGAGTAATTTTAAGTGGAGGGGACGAGAGCCAACAAGGGATTACCTTAATATTGAATAAAAAGGTAGGAAGAAGCGTATTCAACATAGAGCAATCAACGGATAGAATATCACTAGTAGAGCTAAAAGTAGAACCGATGAACTTGGTTCATTCATGTATACATGCCACCAAGCAATCATAAGGAGGAAGAAGTCGATAAGAAATATGACCAGATAGAGGACATAATCCCATGTGTTCCTGCAGGGAAACATTTGATAATGAAGGGGGATTGGAATGTGACAGTAGGCAAAGGAAGAGATGGTGATTATTTGGGGGACTACAGTTTAGGCATGAGAAATGACCGCAGGGAAAAAGCAATTGAGTTCTGCAGGAGACAGCCACCAGTCATCAGCCACCTTCACCAACACCAGTCATCACCAACACTCGGTTTAGACACCACAAAAGGCATAGGTATACATTGAACACGCCAGATGACTCAGAAAGGTATCAGATTATATTATGGTTAGGCACAGGTTTAGAAACAGTGTGATAAATGCTCACAGCTTCCCGGGAGCGGATGCAGACTCTGACCCCAGTTTGGTTGTTAAGAAGTTTAGCTTCTGTTTCAAAAAGATGAGACAGGGACGGTGGGTTAGGAAATGGAATATAGAAGCATTAAATGGATTAACAAAGGAGTATCAGCAGGCTGTAGAGAAAGTCATGGATGACGGTAAAGAGCTGAGTACTATCGTAGAAAAATGGGTATGTCTCAAGAAAGGGATATCGAAAGCTGCAAAAGACACTATAGGAACCGTTAACGGGAAAAGAGCAAGAAAACCATGGATCATGGATGAGATGATTACAAAGATGGATGAGAGAAGAAAATGGGAGAATGTAATTAAAAAATTAGGCAGAGCTAAACAATAAATTGAGATGGGTAAGGTTTAAAAGTTTCATCAAAACAAGAAATCACGACATGTTCTACCAGATGAATGGTTTTACCACTGTTCCTAACACATGGAAAATTTCTTACTTTTACATATGCCCCCAGGGAACTTTCAAGCAGTGAGAATGTAGGGATTTAATACCTAATTTGCTGGTTGCCAATAGCATAGGATAACACCTCAAACTCCTACAAACATTGCTTATCTCTGCATTTACAGGTTCTCCATCCACATTGGTTGTCTTTTGGTGACAACAGTTTTGCTGGCCATCCTGCCTGCGTCTTTAGGTCGAAGGTATTTTTCGAAGCTTTCTTGTGTGCCCTATATAAGGCTGGTAGTCAAGTAGCATGCTCTGATTGGATAGTCTTTTTCCACCCACTGTTTAATGGATATCCATAGTCCCTGTAGATATTTCATGGTATTTTTAGGATTTCAAGAGCCTTGCAGATTTTCCAGGGGAAAAAATACTTGTCCTTTGCTATTACTTTCGTTTCCTCAAAGTTGATGACGTGTTCCGGCTCAGTATAAACATGCTCAGTAATGGCTTATAAGTTAAATTGTTTCATTTCTGTCACCCTGTGATGTTCTTTAATCCTTGTTGTGAGTGATCTGCATCTTTCCTCAATGTAAGATCTGCCAGAGGAGCATAGCATTGTGTACATGCCTTCCAATAACTCCTTAAGGATGTTGTCTTTTGGTCCATGTAAGAGGCTGTTTATTTTGGTCACGGTGTTGAACCTTTTCACCACATCATGTTTGTTGAGGATCCTGTCTATCCTTTCTGAAGTCCCCGCGACATATGGAAGGGTGACTCGCGCCCTTGGTTGTGGTGCATCTTCCTCTCCCTTGTCATGGTTCTTTAGCTGACGTAAATATTCTGCCATTCAAATTATAAAATCCAAAGATTTCACAATTTCACACAAAATTAGCTCCATTCCAAAATCATATGAACTAATGATGCCACTTTAATAATAGTCATTTTGCCACAAAAATTTTGAGTGGCACACAATTATCCAGAAAAAAAAATGAAAATTGATGTGGTCAAGCATGAATATGTTACACTGACTACTAGGTTACATCACACAATGAACTTCAGTATTTTTGCAGTAAACCATAATAATAAATTATGCACTTTACATTATTTCAGCACGCGAGACGTAAATGCTTCAAATACAGTTACAATGTTGACTATAATTCAAATGGTAGATCTTATCACTTTTAAAATATAATAACTTACAAATATTGCACGTCGGCCCACCATAGCCTGTTTCACAGCGACAAATATCAGGGGCATTACATGTTCCATGCACACAGTCGTTTGAGCAAACTGGAATACATACTTCATCTTCCCCATTACTCTTCGTATAACCTGCACAACACTCTTCCACAGGCCTAGTTTTCACAATATCCTGCATAGTAAAAATAATATAATTACTACAGCTTGGAAACTCAGTCCATTATTACATACTAGACCATTAGGAGGCTAAATTAAAAAATAAACTTAGAATGAGAGATATTCACTGAAACAAAATATTTTATTTTTATTTAAAATTAAGAAAAATTTACAGATATAAATGATGGCTTATATGATTGATAAATATTTGGCTAAAATTTGGGAGCAAAAAAATCAGGACTAGGGTTAACAGAAGTCCAATTTTTTCTAAAATTAATGAAATTTCCAGGTGGAATTTTTATTATGTTCAGAAATTTCCACACACTGAAACATACGCATGCATGTGTGGATACAGGTTCAGAACAAAATTCTCACATTTGGTCCTACAATAACCTCCAAAGGTCTGGTATATTTCATCAAAGCAATAACTTCATAATGAAGAATAAGAAAGGGATAAAGAATATTCCCGGCAATATTCCCTGTCACCGAGGGTCAAAATACTGTACCAAAAATGTAATTTAGGTTCCCCTATATAGATTTCTGGAAATACACATAACATACTAGTGCTTAATAAGAGTGCACTTAAAATATTTACTTACCTGATCTATGTATTCTGTTTTGAATTTTATCCGATACTTTGTGCATCTTGGAGGAATATTAAGACACCATGCATACTCCTTCACTTGATATGGCTTTTGTTCGCTTACCCTTACTCTAGTGGTATACCTACAATAATTTTACATAAATATTAAATAAAAATTGACAGTAGAGACTTGAATAAATAAAAACAGACAGGGGTCAACATAAGTGAAACATAGCAATACCAACACATTTTGATTGTCATTAATCACACATAAGTTAAAATAATCACAAACTCTCCACAAATGGTACTAGGTGTAATACATTATTGCGAATACACCATTACTATTAATTCCATATTTTTATGCAAAAAATTTGCACACAATAAATACAAATTTTCAAACATAACAACAGATTTTAAATAAAAACTTTAATATACATTCAGGCAGCATAAAAATTAATGAGTAAAAAATTCACAACATATTCAATCATAAACAATAATTAATAATGTCAAAAGTTGTTGTTTTAATCTTCTAAATTGTAAAAACTTTCCCTTGAATCCATGATTAACAATGTCAAAAACACACCTAAACTCTTATTTTTAGAAATTATTGAGCAGGTCATACAGCAAACCAGTGGGGCATAAAAAAGTGATATTACTAGTCAGGGTAATTAAATCTTTTAAATTAACTGCTGAAATCAACCAGACACACATACATGTGAAAAAATAATTTTTCTTGTCAGGAAACTTTTAAACTGTTCATGTCTCCTTCAAATGTAACAATGAGCTCATATGGGAACCAAGGGCATCAGGTTGGTGCTGAGACTAGCACCCAGAGGGCTTGGTTTCAAATCCCGGAGGTGACATTTTTTCTGTGGAATCCCGATCCCTACTTGAGGTGCTTTGTGGAGAGCACTTAGAGTGAGTGCACTATCTGTCGGATGGGAATTTAAACTGTGGACCCCTTGGTGCCTTTCGTTACGAGTAGGCAAATGCCAATGCCAGGTTTCTCTTCACCCTTTCACATCTCCTAGCTATCCATAAGCAAGGTGCAAGTGACCTTAGCTGTCAGTCGCCTCCCCTAAAACTACTACCGGGAAGTAAGGCACTGGTTCGATTAGCTGATTTAAGCATATAACTGCTGACAAAAAGGTCCCATGGTCAAATCCCGGGATGCCTCACTAAACCCAAGGTGTCTTCCAGAGTACTACCTTTATCTGAGAAACCATAGGCTGTATTTGAAAAGGAACAAGTCCATCCCGTGAATGTGTGAGTCCACATATCATGGGACTTCAAGAGCTATCCCAATTTTTTAGTTAACTGATTATGGATTACGGTAAGGCAACATGTTGCCGAGTACAACAAATTGTGAAAGGGGAGGGGGGGAGTAATGAGTGTGAAACCCTAGCAGCTAGTGTTTTCTCCTTATCCAATACAAACTTTCTTAAATCCTGATAGTTTTTTAATCTTAATTTTAAATATGTATGGCCTACAAGGACAGTCCAAAACCTAGCTTTAATATGTAGGCAAGCAAATAAAAACTGTAAATATTTTTGCATGTGATTTATTGAACAAAAAAAGACCGCAAGTGCTTTATTTATTGACATAGTCTCCCTGAAGCTCACTTATAACCCTGATAAAACACTTCTTTCAGCACACTGGAAATGCACAATTTCCTCCAGGAAAAAAATCTTGCGGTCTGAGACAAGTCTGAGTGTAGAGATACACTCAGACTCACCTCAGAATCTAATTAATCTCTTCATCAGAAAGAATTTCATTTCCTCTCATCACCCCTTTGAGTGGTCCAAGCATGTAGTAATCACTTGGGGCGAGATCTAATGTGTATGACAGATGTGAAAGAGTGTCAAAGTAAAGATCAGTGATGGTTACAATTATTGCACAGGCAGTATGAGGTTGAGCATTGTCATGTTGTGAAATGACAAATTCCAAGAAACTGTGAGAGATGCCGCAACAGTTACTTTTGACGGAGTCATCTGCTAATATGCATTTCAATGCAACAATTTCAGAATGTAAAAATCATTCACCTTGACCGGGATTTTTACACTCTGGAATTGTAGCATTGAATTACAAAATGACACCTGAAATCAGACATCCATGTCACTTTCATCTGATTACAGGCCAAAGATGATCGAACAAATGAATATTTTAAACACATCGGAATATAAGGCACTGGTGAAAGTGATCTCACTAGATATGCAATGCCCCAAGATAACGCCTTATACATCCCAAAGAGAGTCGGTATAAACTTCCCTGCGGATGGCTACACATGGAACTTCTTGGGTTTTGGTGATGAGGAGCGGTACCATTCCTTGCTTGTTCTCTGTTTGGGGGCAGTGGATTCAGGTTCGTAATTACATCTCCTGTAGTGATTCTCGCAAAAAAGCCTCTCCTCCTACATCAAAGCACTGCAATAGTTCTTCATTTGTGTCAAAGCATCAATCTTTCAGTTTTGGAGCGAGATGCTGTAGCACCCTCCTTGCAGGCACTTTGTGAAGCTTAAGCATATTAGTGTTGTGTGCTGAGCAGTGACTAATGTTCAGATTTGAGGCTATTTCATCCATCACCACATGAAGATTGTTCATTGCAATGGCTTCAGCTGCTGCAATAAACTATGGTGTGCCTGACCCAGGCGAGGAGCACCTGCTACAGAAGTCAAGACATTTCTGAACTTCCAAATCCACTCATACACTTGCTGCAATCTTCTTTGGTGCATGCCGCAAGCAAGATAGCCATTGCAAACTGGTATTATGGCAGATTTTTGCTTGTCTTCAGTATGCTGCCACCTGTTGGACATCCTTTCAAGCACTGGTTACAGTACTGCCAATGATGTGGGAAACAATGTTTATTACGTTTTTACAGTTTTTGTTTGACTCTCCCTCATCGGTAAGATTATCTACGATGCTTCATTTGACATTTGTTTTCATACACTGGTTTTTCTCATGCAACCATCTACTCCTCATTATGTTCCCTAAAATTCTGCTATACCTAATCCACTTCGGTCTTCATTTCCATTCTCTGCTCCGTATGACTTCACTCTTTTCTATTTTTATAAATATAAATCTTTTTTTTTTTAATTTTCTTTCCATTTGATCTTTTTCATCCATCACCAGAATCAGCATCTGAAAGCTCCCTCACTTTTATAGCCTACAGTTTCTGCGTTTAACCACAATATTATGGTCACTATTTAAAGTGCAACAAGATCATCAGTACAGTACCCTACTATTTAACTTCTTCATCTGATTATTCTAAATCTCTCTGACAAGGATGTACAGTATTTAATAGGCATACAAGTTTCACTTTTTTCCAAAAGAATTTTACAAAAAATCACCGATCATGTCATATACGTGAAGGCAAGATAAAATATGTTGAATTTGAGAGTTATTTTACAAAAAATGTTGCTCCTATCATTATCACTATTGGTAACAAGCTTAATGGACAAGGTATAGTGAAGCAGGAGACTGTAAAAACCCTAGTTTCCTGAATATAGCCTTCCTGTAATGAGGGTTTGTTTTATATGCCCTCCAATATGGCAGTTCATTTTCAGAGCATGCTCTATTTACAGGTATCTTTCATTGAGTTTTTATCAACTAATGCTGCTGAAAGAGCATCACCTTTTTTTTAAGAACTTCCTCATCTTTGCTTTGTCATTTCACTGCTTCCCTCTTTGTCTCCTTTGACTAATGCATCGCAGCCACCCATTATGATTACGTTTTCAATTCTTTTTACAAAGCTCAGTAGTTATTTCTGTTTTTTACATAGTTATTAAAACTATTTCCTCTTCTTTATTCTTCGATATCAGCCAATAGACCTGCACTATCACTTTGTCTGTGAGCTCCCCTTACTGAATCATTAGGATCTTCTCATCACCACAAACGTACCTTAATTCTACTTCCCCATTCTTTCTTCAGCACAATACAAACTCCTGAAATCTTCTGGTCAAATCCTGATTACATAAATATGTATTCTTTTCACTCTAGACATCAGCTCTCCATATCATTTTATTTTATTGATTCTAAGTATGCCAACGCAAACCTGCCATTTCATTCTTTGCATTTTCCAGTTTCCTAATTCTAATGATCTAAGATTCTAGGTCCATGCCTTATTTCACCACTTTGGTCAATGTATTGTTGGCCCAAGAATACCTCCTCCTTGATGAGATTAGTGATAGATAATTGTGCCTCCAGAAAATATCATCAGGAGGCACCCCTTACTGTCATACTTGTATTAGTGAAAACAGAAACATCTTTTAGGGAGACTTGGGTGACAGATTCTTGTTGCCTGCTATGCATTTAATACTGAACCTCCCTGATACTCCATCTGTGTTTTCTGGTGAAGCTGCTGCCCCTGACCTTTTGTTTAATCTTTAATGTGATATTTAATATAATCAATCAGCATTTGTCACATTCAAAATCTTCACATTTTCTTGATTTGTCTTTCAGAAAAAAATGTTGTGACCTTTGTAAAAGCCAGATAGGCCAAAATGAAGATCATTGTGAAATAACGTGTTTCATATGGTTGCCTTATACCCATCCAACATTTAAAACTTTCTCAAGTAAAACACTACCACTAGAATGAGAGAAATTATAATATCTACACATTATTTTCTATCCTGATTGAGTTTTTTATTCAGTTTTTTTTTTCAAATTTTCATTTCATCAAAAAAAGTGGTTTCTCCGGAGGAGACCGATTGTAGTATTAGATGAATTGAAGCAGCATTAACTACCTTTTTAACCCATTATTTTAAATAATTTAAAAAAAATTAAGTGACCAGATATATGCTCCTTTTTCTCCACAAAGGCCCATTGTTACATTCTTCATTTTTCGAACAAACGTTTTAAGTAAAGGTTTGGATAATATTAGCATCTAAAATTTTTCTTGGGGCTGCAGATACACACGATGTTCCCATTTGTTTACTATCGCAATATCAAAAATGATAACCGATTAACGTAAAAACTTTTCTCACTTTAACTGTTTATGTTTCCCGTATAATTTTTAGTTGATACCAGAGATATTATAATCAAATGCCAAAGCAAAGAAATTCAATTTCTTCTGTAGACTTACGTTTCTTGTCGAATGCAAACGTTTGGGCCCGACAACGCTGATACAGCTGGCGCATGTCCAATCAGCACGGCAGCCAAAATCAACAGGCATGATAAGATAGGGTCCTGCATTACGCCCGCCATAGTCGCGATTTCAACCCAAGTCGTATTTCCGCTGGCAGATCAACACCGTTGCCACCCCCACCACCTAATAAAAGGATACATTCGAAAAATGTCACTGATTGTGAGAATGCGTTGCAACACCAAGTACCCCTAGGGAAATTTTAAAAGGGTTGTCATTATCGCTTCAAAGCGCTGCCGTCACAACACAGGAAACAGACCGCTGCGATGGTTCGCCTCTTTCCTCACACACCCACATAACTGCTCCTCTTGGCATTGTTCACTTTGACACAAAAACACGCATATATGTACCTCATTTATAGAATTTCCTCTCACCGCGCAAATGTTTACGCCAAAATTAACTTAAACAGTAGAGATATGGAATGGGTTGCTACAAAAACCTTGATGAAAGACAGAAGAGAAGCATTTTGAAAAGAACTCCCCGCAAATCAGTATTCTTGAGAATTCCCACATAAAACCAAGGCTCAGTCACTTAAAACCGACGACAGCTCAGTTATTGAGTCAGTTGAAAAAACATACAATAGGAGAGAAGGGTGCACTGTTGCCAAGTCGACTTCAAGTCAAACTTCCCATTGGAACTCTCGAGGATCCAACGATGTAATAATGAGTGCATAGGGAAGGGTAGGTATTTTACAGCTACTCATAGCTGACCGAGAGTTAGCATGAGTCAAGGATAACTCACGCTGAGACTGGTAAACGATCAAGAACAAAAGGCAAGCGTTCATTCTGATTCATTCCAGCTTGCTATTATGTTGCGCGATGTGAGCCTGGAACGAAAACAAAGTCGAGATATGCGAATGACGCTGAGTAGGAGGATATTTCCAAGACAAGGCTATTCAAGCGCTGCTGAACTCAACAAAAAAGATTCCGATGACGTAAACGCCCCAGCAAGCGGTTCCTTGGTAGACAAATACAGAAGAAAATTAGCACGTCTACCACGAACGATGCGGTGAATGATTACCCCTAAATACGCGGAATTTTCAACTTTTATCTCGTCTTCTGAGATTTTGCTCACGCTTCACACATTAAGATAGATGATTTGAATGAGACACTGGCCTCTTGATAACGGGGAATTCAAACGTGTATGGGCGGACTTGTATGCCCACGTGAGGAAAAAGAAAAGATCGACGGAGAAAAACCAGCCGAGTGCGGATGAAAAGATCTGAGTAATAAAAGCGATGTAAACTGTGCATAAAAAGAAAATAAATATTTTACCAAAATAAATGTCTTAGTCGAGCTTGCGAGTAATAGCCATCGCGCAAATGCAGGCCTGAAGACAACGGCAAGGAATCATTCTAACCATTCCATAATTGCTAGCCTCCACGGCTGGGCATCCTTGAATGCATGCACACCAATCCAACTATTCTCGAATGATACGACCTTCTGAGGTCATGAGAGACCATGTAAATGTATGATTTGCCAGTTTCGGAAGTATTCCAGGCAATAGACAAAATAAAATAAGAAAATCAGGAGAGATGAGTTATAAAACGATAAAATTACCAAAGATCCGAAACTTATCTGTTTGGATTATTGCGTGGGCTGATTAACTGCGAAAGTGAGAAAGCGAAATAGAAAATAATTGTACTCTATCACTAACTATTATAAAATGAACGCAACGGAAGATTGAAATGTTATTCTAAACAAGACTTGGGCGGCTGCTGCGATGCTAAAGCAATGAAAAACGTACCAATCTGTGCATAATTTTTTGTGAGTCAAGATGTGCGAGGATGAGCACGACAGCTGCATATACATCACTAGGATGCTTCCATAAATATCTTCCATGTATCATGTCTTTTTAGAGGATGTCGCATAAACAATGAATTGGGAATTTCCGGATTCCATTTAATGGTCTTCAAATGATAAGATTACTTGTAACGTTAACGTTATGTTTTCATAGAACGCCCTAGGAAACAATATTGACCCCACCTCGGGGAGTCCTCGTTATCACGACAAAGCCAAACAAGTGGTGGTATGATTGACACAAAAGAGAAGAAATGGACAGGAAATTAAATGGCTTTCAAGATGTGGGCTCCATTTACGACTATCTCCCCCACTTCTGATTGCGCTTCAATCTGTGAGTCATGAGAAGACCACAGGAAAAGGCAGCGCGGAAGTAAGCACTAATGACGTAAATGATAAATGATCCTTGAAACCGCTTGAAATTGAAATTAATAGAAGGAAACTGATGTTCTGCGTAAAATATTGGGAATGAGTTAATTCAATTGCCGCATTTGTTCATCACACTATTGATTCCAAGTATTTATAAATCATGGAATGGTTATTAATTAAAGCAATCGGATTAATTGAAAATTTATATTAAAATAATGTTGAACACATGAATAATATCCCTAAAAGCTATACACTAACAACTAAACAAAACATTTAAGACAGGATAATGGGTGATTCCATTTCCCGATATTAGCTACACGGATAGGTATCAAATTCGTAGGCTTGATAATTAAAATACGAATTATCAAGATTTAACCATCATGTCATACGGGTGCTCCCTCTTATTCACGTGAATCTACATGTGCGTACATATATTTGACGAAACAAGTCCAATTAATCGTAATGACCTATTATTAATCAAATAGTGCTTTGAAACAGCTGGTTTCCAAGCAAAACTACTCGATCAAGAAAAAATTTCAACTTACCTAATGTGACTCTAGTTATTAGTCTAGCATGGGAAATGGAAATAAATCATGGAAGCGGCTTTAGAAAAGTATTGTGCTCAGCCGTGTATCAACAATTCACGATAGGATATGCGTTGAAAAATTAAACAACGTGCCTCTCAATCAATAAATAAACAAGATGATTCAATGAGGAAAAACTAGGAGGGCCCCAACGAAAACTCCGTCCAACAATCCACACTGTATTTAGTAGCGTTTTGTGAATTAAGTGGGAAATTATGCATTACTCTAGAAGGATGAAACTTTATTACAGCAGGCCTAAACATGTATGACAAACAGTGAGAGAGTAATATAACATTGCCCTAAACCCATAAATGAAGTTCTTAATCAATAGAGATGATAAGTATCGTGACAACAAATAACACACCCATTGCCTGTCAACTAAGAAATTTTCAAAAACAGCTGTCACTGGTGTGTATGAAGCTACAATCAAAAAGACTCGACTCACGAAGTACATATTTTTACTTTACCGTTCAATTACGTCTACGACATATTTCGGACAGCATTACGGTTTTGACGACCAACTTGACAATGAGCAAGTCTGAATGCTATATTAGTGCTTGGAACTGAATGCTGATTTACCTTACATTTGGACTTCATGTTTTAGAATTTAATTAATAAATACATTTATTTGTGGGGAACTTATTATGGTCAAATAAAATCCCAAAACAAGTGTAATTCCAAAATGAAAAATACCTCAATTTGGCATAAGGTAATCAGTTCGAATATCCAAAAAATAACTTCAGCATAATTAACGAATATTCAGCACCATATATAAATCGAATCACAAAGCAACTGATATAATTTCTGAATAAAATCTTGAGAGAATTGCAATGTGTAAACTAAACATGATTCCATTAAAAAGTTCATAATATTACGGTCAATAAATTACTTACATTTCCCCAAGAAAATCCTCTGTTTTGGTGACGAACTTAATAACAGTACCAGAACAAACGCGAAGCGATACGCAAATATGACACATGACAATCATACCAAAAGCTTGGCGCGTGCTTGGAATTGATTGTAGTTAAATAATTTCTAGGATATTTCTTTTCTTTTAATCACACATAAGTATGAATTATATCATTCACAACAGCTATTCGAAACTACTTATAATATATCTAGAGGCTAATATATAATGAAAATAAATGGTGAAAATTATGATTTATTCCGAGTTGATGTGATTAATGATTAAGAATTATACAACGAAACACAAAATTTTAATAACCATTTCAGTTAAGATAGACCTGTAAATTCTCTTTGAGGAGAATAAAATACTCTAGTAAATTTAGACGGGGCTAAAGTATTTGAAAATTTTATGTAACAGAATTAGATAAAAATATATAATTAAAATAGGTTTTAGCATGATAAAAAGAGCATATACCGCAGAAAAAATGCGCCTGGAAATTAATACTTTGAAATATCGATAGTTAAACAACATAGTACGATATGTTTTACCCTATTAATGGTAAAAATAATTTCGAAACATTAGATATAGATGCCTATATTTACAGCATAAATTATAAATAACTTAAGTATTATATTCGAATGAAAATTATGATGATGAGCACTTCATAACGACATAACTCGCTAATGGTGCATTGTGTTTTCATTAAGAAAGACTTTATAGAGGTACCAAGTTAATTTTTTGTTGCCGAAAACTTGTGGGTCATATCTAACATAAACGAGGGAGAATTTTTTAAACTTTAATCGCAGTAGTTAGTACTGAGTCTTTATGATGGATGGGCGTATACTACTTCGAGAGAGGCGAAGAGGTGTGCACACTGCAGGGCATGAGGTCTTTGCAGCAGTTAGGGTCCTCCTAGTTAACATTTTACCAGGCATAGTAGGGGATAGATGTGGAGGGGGAATCCCCATGGTGCTCCCGCAATCCTTGTAAATGGAAATAGTCTTGAGGGACACATGGTTGGAGTCATAGACCTTTCAGCCATTGGTGATTGCCTCAGGAGGGATGTAAGGAGGAGAAAGTCTAATCTTGCCAAATCACTCATATGATAGGAATCATTGGTCAACAAAAATCACTGGGCAAATAGAAAGTTTTTTAGTCTACCATTATTGCCAGAAACCAATGAGACTGCATCACACAATTTTATTGTAGTGTATTTTTGAGGTCTTTGCCATATTTCAAAGAGACACTGAGTTTATGGCAAGAAGTACTTTGCTGCCCCTTGAAGGTCAATCATGACAGTAAAAATTGTGGGAATTGAAAAAAGAGATTTCACTATCATCAACTGAGGGAGTAAGCCAAGTTTCCAAAACGGAAATTACGTCCACTTAGAAAAGGTCATGTGCAGGGGAATTATAGATTGAAAGCTTGTTCCTAATGCTTTGCAAGGTTTGGCAGTAAATATACATAGGGGGACCTCAGGAGGGGTCATTGTTGAGGCTCATAACACCTGAGAGAAGAACAAGGATCAGAATAATAACTCACTTAGGGTATGATGCTAAAGTTACTAGCAAAAGTTTAAATAATCACTGAGACCTGAGCAATGGATCATTAGGGTAGAGAAGGCCTCAGAGGGACAAAGCAAAAGTGAAAATATTATTTCTTCTATAGTTGAAGACCTCTGCAAACTGAATACACCACTGATGGTGAGAACTCACAGGACAAAACTGCATTCACGCAAAGCAAAGAAATCACCAACAGAAGCAAAACCACTGCAGATATAGTAAATTTCACATGAGCAACAGACAAATGGATTTTCTTTCTGGTGGCCATATCTAGTTTGCAAAATCTTAGCAGTATATATATACTCTTATAAGTTGAAAGAGAAAAAATCTCAATACATAAAAATGCACTCAGCATGATAATCTTAATTTTAGGTGAGTAAATGTCATTGATTAATAATATTCCCGATGGTGACCTGTCAAGTGGTACTTTCTGGAGAATTCATTACAGCACTCATTCCATAAATTTGTGTTCCCCTCATGTATAGACAAATTGGAAGCATACAGTCCTGATATATGTGAAGGAGTGAGGACAATAGGCCAAAGTGGGTATGGGATGATGATGAGTATATAGAAAGAATGGGATTAATGGAGGAAAGGACAAGTAACCAGCAGAGGTACCAGCTATAGAAACCTCAGAGTCATACTGGGCCACACGTTCCATTCATTTCTTACATTGAAGGTTAGAGCCTCTGTTGGATACATCCATCTGTCTCTCCACTAATTTAGGATCAAGTAAGACTTTCTAGTTGGCTTAAGAGGATCCTTTTCCTAGGAAGTGTTCTGCATACACCTGTTAACAGTCCACCCACCTTAGGAATATTGGATGTTCCTTTCTAAATGGGCCTTCAGCACTAATGAGACAAGATTCAGTGTTGTCTGTAAATAATAAAATCTAAACCACCTCTATCACAGGCTATGGAGTGAGAATTGAAACAATTCCTTATTATGATATGTGTGTGGAATTTCATGATTAATTAGATCTTGGGAGTGTACACTATCCCACATCATATGGTGTGGAGTTATTAATAAGAGAACAATTTCCATTAATTAATTTATTATTATTTCCAGCAGTTTACCAGTCATGGTAGATTTTCGATGGGCACAAGGACTAACTAAGCATTGTAGCCTACTCCATCTAATATCACTTGAAATATTAGTAATGTATTCTATATAAAAATAAACCATTCTTCACGTCAACAGAATGCGACCCCTCTTGATCCCACCCAACATGCCTGTTATTTGCCTCCCTCTACCTTGTTTACCGCACAATCTTCAATTGCATTCTTAAAATTTTTTTTACCACTCAAATTTTCATGCATCCATTCTTACTGCCCTTACAATTTCTCCAAACTAACCCATTTCATAATATCATGTAAATATTTGTTTCCCAATATTAGGGTGAGGTAAAATAAATTACCAATATTTTTCTACATGCAGTTTATTTATTCTTCTTTAAAAAGCAACTTTATTTTAAAAAGTAAAACATAACATGTGACTTGCACATAAGTATTCCTTTTGTATACTTATGCATGAACATAGAAAAAATAGTAAAACCTCTTCCTAAGTTCTAGATGTTAAACATTCTTTCAATAAACTTTTTAGCTCTGAAATATCATGCTTAAGAGTATCCAAGTTAGAACTAGCAGGAATACCCGATTCAGTTCCAGTAGGGTTGGATGTTTCTTTATCCGTAAAATACCGCTGAGCTAGTTGAGAGATGATTTCTGGATATTCCTCTTTCACATTACTTGGCTCATCTCTTTCCTAAAAAATATGTCCATGATTAATCAGTCAGTGTTTAAAATTTATATGCCTAAATCGAAACTCACTCTAAGTTTGATTCATGACTCACAACATAACAACAGTGGGAAAAGGAGCAGCGTGCTCTCTTCCCTTTATTGGGTCTCACACAGATTAGGCACCACTCTCCCATTGAAGACAGTCCAGTAGGAGTCGGAAGAAGATTGAAAGGGGGTGGTAACACTGTTTGTGACATGTACCCCAAATAAACCTACAACAAATTTAGATTTATATATTTATATTATGTGACCAAGGAAATAACATACATATTTCGCAACCTCTGCTTCAGTGGTGGGGTCTGACAGCACCAAAAATGCTGATTCTTTTTGAGCTTGGGGGATATTAAGTTTTATGATATACCAGATCCAATAAAAGAAAAGTCATCAGGCAAAATTCTAATGCACTTGTTTAAATTGCTCTTTACTTCTGAGTTCATTAATTGAGCATATTTTTCAGAAGATAAAAATCTACTTCATTGACTTTAAAAGAAGTATTTCAACTAAAAACTTTTTACCTGTGTGCGACCAAAAGTCCATTCTATATCCACATTATCGGCAACTTTTTGGTAGGTATTAGACATAGCAGCAATAAGCATGTTAAGTATGATGATTACAGATAAAACTTCAAAAACTGAAATATAAATAAAATACAAATTGGATAGTTGCTTTATCTAGATTTATTATGCATATGGAATCAGTAAATTTATGTGGAAAAAATCTAATGTATTGTAAAAAAGTGAGCAAAAATGCATGCAAGCATTTGTAGAATCAGCTGGTTTAAATGCAGCAAATAACACGGATAAACGTTTTAAGACATAAAAAACTTTTAAAATGAGACCATTCATGGAAATAAAGTTAATTGAGCCATTCACCGATCTCGGGAGAATGAATCAATTTCATCCATAAGGAAAAGCTAAATTTGTCCAATTTTACAATTGTTTCAATAATGACTCACACTTGGGTGTATGAGTATCATGCAAGAAAGTAATTGAAGTGGTTAATATTTTCGAGGGTAGGTAGTGTAGTAAATCAAACATTCCCATTGTTCAAAATCTTATTTCCACCAGTTACCGCTAAGTCAACAATGAAATAAACCATAAAAACAATAATCAAACTTAAGGTTGATTTGGTAGGTGATCAAAGAGTTCACCCAGTACCCCGAATGGTATGTGAAATTCACATGTCAGGGTATGGTTTCCCAGGAAGATCTGGTACCCAAAATATCACATAACTTGGGTGGAGCTGCAGGTGCCTAGAGGCGCTTACCCAGGAATTGAACCCGAGCCCTCTGGCCAGTAGTTCAATACTCTACCCCTGGCCTACCGTGACCCACAACAATACAGAAGTTAAAATCTATAAAGTATTTTGAAATGGCTCAAAAACATGTTTCTCCCTCTTACAAAATTTATCATTTTCTTAGTGATATAGAAAAGTTGTGAGGAGAAATTTTTAAACTAATTACCAATATAATGAGTGAACTTATACCATGTTGACTGAGAAAATACAATTCATCAATGTGACCTAACATGTGAAAAATGAATGAATTTCATTAGAATTTTCCCAACCAGAAAATAATTTTACTTTGATTGGAAGCTAACATTCAAATACAGAATGTGTTAGTACAGTTTAAGGTGTAAATGCAAAATGAATTAGGCCACTTTCTATGACAGAATTCCTTGGAAACACCCAAATTTCAGGCATTACAACATGTGTACTATCTATGGAAACAGGAAAAATATGGTAAAAATATATGGCCATTTAAGATACGCAATTAAAAATAATGGGAGAGCTGCACTAATGTGGGTGGAACTTGTCCCTGTTCCACCCCTTCATTATACAGGGTGTGGCAACAGAACTTCCTTTTTTGTTTCGAAAAACCACTCTAAAAAAGGAAGTTATTTTGCTGCACCCTGTATTCCATTATTTACTTAATTAAAAAAAAACTCTTTGGATTAGTAAGTCTACAATTCATTATTTGCCTTTATCAGGCACCTCAAAAAATTATGAAATTCTGAAAGCTAAGCAGCTGCTCCTCCATAGTGATTTGCACAAATTTTAAATTCACATTAACTCCAATTTAAGTACCATAAGGGAATAATTAAAGGAATAAGATTTTTATGTTAACAGTACTGCATCTACAAGCTATTCATTTAAAGTGCTGGTTAATATTACATTTTACTTGTGATGCTATAAGCATTGATTACTTTTGAATCATATGTGAGCTTTCATTGTATGTTGTTCTCTAATTTTACAATATATTATAATTCGCATGTTACCCGTGCTAAAGTAGATGGGACATGATAATATGAAGCCAATACAAAAGTGATGTGTGGCAAGTTGGACATAATTAGGATTTGAGGTACTCCAAAATTTAGACATCTATTATAACTGTAAACTACCACATAAATGAAGTAACACTTGGTAATACAACACCCATTACCAAATTAGAACTCGAGCCAGCAACTTACGGGTAAGTCAACAAGAGAATTTTCTTCCAAGCTAGATAGGCCATGGGTTGCAAATTTAGTTGCTAGGTTACTTTTGAAAATTACTGCATATAGATAAATAATTGTAGAGAAATTAGTAGCTGAGATGATGTTTAAAATAGGCTAAAACATGTATGAAGTGAAAACTTACGAGCAAATGCAATGTATCCAACAGCCTCAGTAAAAACATGCCTATTTGTAATTACTAAAGTACTGTTTTCAGAAGGTAAGTCTTCAATTATTACATCAGCAGACTCAAGAGGTGCCATGCAAAAAATAGCCCAGAATAAAGTTTTCACCGTTTCTCCAACATTCACAAAAGAACTAACTTGAGTCGTTTTTTGGCCACTTGCAATATCAGTTTGTATCATTCCATCATAGTAGTGATAAAGTCTGCATAACCCTTTAAATTAGAGTAAATTTTAATGCTCATAATAATGCTTTACAGTCAAGTGAGTATGATGAAAAATGTAAGTTAAATTATTTAACACACCTGCAGTGAATGATATAATTATCACAATAAAAATAACAAGAAACTTGGCTAAATCCTTTGTCATTTTCCCCAATGAGACCTGAAATTAAAGTTAACCTGAAGATTGAAAAAAATGTCTTCTTGTTTTTTGATAAAACCAAATATTAATCCAAGAAAAATAAACAATAAGAATTTCATGAAGTTCAGTTGGTGACCATGAGTTAACAACATGTAAACCTTCATGAAGAGAGGTGTAAATAAATTTTCAATTAAAATAAATCATATATAACTAGTAACAAAAGTTTTTCTTATCATTAAACCGATATTATGATAATTTCATATAAAACCAATCCACATTCATATCAAAAGAGGAAATATCATATAAAAGAGAATAGTAAAAAGAATACAAATTGACCTGCAAAGGTCCTAGATAGAAATTTAGCTGGCAAAGGAGGAGGAGCTTGGAAAATGACAGGATGGTTGCAACAGCAAAGAAGCCTTCTGCTAGGAGGGTTGGATCTAATTGATCCCAGTACTTTCTTTCTAAGTATAAGTTTCCATTGTTGTGGACATCTATTAAGGCGGCCAGCCAGAATAAAAAAGCCAACACAAAAAGCAGTTGGTTGATCAAGTCGTACCTAGAAGATTAATTTATATTCAAATTTTAAGAAGGTACATGTCTACCTGTAGCAAAATCATATAATTGGCTACATATAGTAAAACCTATAATATTTAACAAGAACCCATATCCTCTAATTAAAACCTGAATTTTAATTTAAGAATGAAGTTTTTTATAAAAAGTTTTAATTCATATCCACTCAATCAGTAAAATTTAGGGAAATTCAACTTTCAGGACATAGATTAATGGCATCACTGGTGAGCACGAGCAACAGGCATTTGGGAGAATTGATATGGAATTCCGGACACATAAAATATTCTTTTAGATGGATATCTTAAAACTTGAATCATATAGGTACATACCTACCAATAATTTTACCTAACTTTCCTTCACAATAGTTCCTAAGAAGCAGTTGCATCACATCAAATTTGTACATGCTTTTCTGATTTCATTTTAATGCTTTTAAAAATATTATTTCCTCTATTATTTCTACTATTTTCTCTATTATTAGTCAGCATATGAGTAATAGTGTACTTCAGCACACACTTACCAGTTCCACAAATGGCTAAAAAAACGGCGTGGTCCTTGAAGCATGCACAACCTAACTGAGCTAAATATGTGGGATGTAACAAATAAGACCAATATTCCCTCTAAACCTGAAAGATATAAAGAGAGCACATATATTAGAGACTTAACTGGATGGAGATTGGACTGGAACAGAAATGATATACTGATAAAAAGTGCAAGGTCCAAAGGAAAGGAAGTAAAGAAAAAGCAACTCAGAGTTCACAAGATGGATTCACAAAAAATCAAATTGACTAATTACCAATTGAGGTCAGGCATGTGTTAGGCATAATGTGTGTTCACAGCTACACTGAGGCAGACTGTGGTTCGGACCACTTTTTCAACAGAAAATGATATAGGCAAAGGATTACAATATGTAGATGTACAAAAGGTAAAATATGGGATATAATGAAATGCACAAGAATTATAAGGCAGAGGAGAAGTATGAGGAAAAAGTTTTACAAAATTAAAGAAAGCAGATAAAGAATAGCCAGGAAGAGACAAAGAAGAAAAGGGGGAAAAACTGAAACAAGTAATAGTGGCAACTGAAGGTAAGAAATTACATCAAAAGAGGGAGCAGTGATTTGAGGAAAGATTAAAGGTTCAGGTGAAGGAAAGGAAGGAGGCAAATGGAAGAGGATTGCTTGAGAGGATTAGAGGGAATGCAGCATAACTTTATTGAAGAGCAAAAAAAATTATGTACAGATAGATAGAGAAATTCCATAAATTACTAACAAATCTGCCAAAAAGAGGCTTTTACCCAGGGGACAAGAAAAATGATAACTCAACTTGTGACAACTATTGAGGGATCAACTGAGAGTGGTATTCAGAGTATTCCCTAAAATACTGCCTAAAAGATCAACACCCCCACTAAAGGTCTACTAATTGGTAAAGTGAAACAATGTCAATTTCTTGACTCACTGATTACTGATAACGTTTCTGATGTAATGAAGGCAGTGCTTCCAACAGGAAATCAAAGTTATTCTTCACTCCAGTAAACAACATGTAAGAATATAAGTAGGAAAAATAAAATGAAAATATACCATACCATCACTTGATTGAGTGTCACATGGGTCAGATAAATGGATAAAGTTGAAAATAGATGAGAGATTATTAAGATAATAGGAGAGATATTTAATACAAAAATTCTATTGAGGTGGAATGGGAGGGAGAAAATTCTATAGAAATGAGAATGGAATTTGAAGCACAACATTCAAGAGTTGAAAGTCTATATGGCAAATGAATTGGTAAATGAAAACAAGTGTCCATTAATCATTAAATTAGATATTTAGTTCACACAGAGGACATATCAAATGGAAATTCTACTAAAAAATATGGGAAAGCCCTATTGAAAAATACTGAAGATGACAACCAATGTTACAGTAGTTGATGACATGGAGGAAAATCCAAAGAAACTGGAAGATAATGGAAGAGCAAGGTAGATGATAGGGGACAGTGGAGACAGATGACAGAAGTGGCCAGGGAACTATACAGTCAGTAGTGCCAAGCAATAGTAGTGCTAATAACAATAAAATATCATTCTATTCTTCAATTCTGATATGAATTTTGAATATTTTAATGTATTTAGTGATGCTAGAAAACTAACTTCAATAACAGTCTTGTGACTACAAATTAACCACAAAGTATTTCATTATAGCCAACACTACATGGACTTCCAAATTATTTGATACATTACATTACTCCATTTCCTATTAGAATAAAATTAACAAGTATAAGAGTGGGCAAAAACATCAACATGGACAAATTCAGAGAAACTGAGGAAAAATTCTGCAGCAGAAATTTAAGCAGTTACCAACTGATATTCACACAAAGGGGAGAATTTTGCAGGGTAAAAAACATTAATCTTGAAAAAGATTCTAACCCAGATGTATGTATTATATGCACTACTTGTACAGGAAGTCATCAGACCTTATTGTTCCTTAAAACCATTTTGATATTCTGTGAAACACTGACACTGTGAAATGCTTGGATCTGTATCAATATGGGCTCTAACCTTGCTCAATATATACTATATACCCAGAGATTTCCTAATCAATGGGTTAGCCTTTCTCTTAATTCCACATTGTCTTGCTCCATTTTTGCAAATTTCTTCTTTTAAATACCATTACAAAGAGAGTAGTTGGTAAAGAGGGGTGAAAGATGAGGGTTAAAGGTATATGAAGAGGGGAGAATACAATAAATGGAGGATTTTTTTGTTTACTTAAGGGTTCACCTCAATGTGAAGTAAATGTCAATGAATAGTGAGAAAAATGACTACAATTCATGCAAAATTTTTAAATTGGAAAAATTGCAACAATCTTTTATTATGAAAAAATTTCTGCAAATAAAAGCTAGAAATTTTACAATGTAGCTGATTTCCGTAATAATTTCTTTCTCACAAAATATTATATTATCCTTACTGTTCACCTTAAAATTCTCTAACTGCTCACTTTTTTCCAGGTTGCCATTAGCTCTGGTTAGCTAAGGTGAGTAGAAATTATAAAAATATGTTTAAATACATGATTTTACTAAAAAAGTGATGGACTATGAGAACTTCATGTCCATACATTCACTCATAAAACCAAACAGTAAGAAATGCCTAAACTTTACCTGATTGAGGGGGTCCCCGTAATTGTTGCTTCTTATTTTGATTTGATTCAAGAAAAATTAAAACAAGGAAAACAAGATATGAT
Source organism: Hetaerina titia (assembly GCA_037158775.1). Classification (NCBI taxonomy): domain Eukaryota; kingdom Metazoa; phylum Arthropoda; class Insecta; order Odonata; family Calopterygidae; genus Hetaerina; species Hetaerina titia. The sequence goes on along the minus strand of CM073769.1, from coordinate 80,426,697 downwards.
GCAAGAGATGAAATCATTCTGTTTACTGGCAAGCTCCAATATTTTACACGTTTACTGGTTGGTGCTATCATCCACAGAAGTACTATGACAGGGATCATTGGAATACGTGGGAGAACAGATAATGCCTTAGCAGTGTAACTTTTTTTGTGCCAATGATAATAGTTCCCCAGCCATGCACGTCGCAAAACCTATAATTTAATTTGGTTTTAGGAAAGAATCTTCAAACAAATATATAGTTTTATGCAATAAAATATCATAAATTCCTAATGTATCATTCATTGCCATTCCCATAAATATGTGCATGACCACAGCCTATTAGGTACACACTTTTAAGAGACTTATGACCACTTATATATCTTTAAAAAAGTTTAACCTCTAAGAGCCAAAATATTTTAAGAGTGCTAGCAAAAAAATACCAAAAGGTGTTTGATATTTATGAGACACTTTAAGAAAGAACTATATTAAGTTCACTTTTTCTCAAATATTGATTTTGTATTATTTAAAAACTGAATAATTGCTGGTTACGCGATTATTAAAAAATCATGAAAACTATTCAACTAATTCAAATGAATATATGGTTTATTAGTCGTAGAGGTGCTTTAGTTTATGGAAGTTAAAATGATGCAAAATAAGAAAATTTTCCATAACAATTCACTGCAATATGTTTGAGCACAAATGCATTATCATCAGGTGCCTCACGCCTGATGAAGGTTATGTACATTTTATGTATTTGACCATCAGGACGATGCATTGAAACACATTGTATGCAAAAATCACTGTGAAAAATTATTTTTATTATTTTGCAGTAAATATGGTGTTATATTGTAGTAAAAACTATGCATTCTTTAATTTCTAGGAAAAATTATGAATTGTTAAAAAAATAATACATTATGCTACAGGTACCAATTTATAGAAAACAGCAGCAAAATAGGATTCTTTAGGTTATATTTCCTTATCCTCCAGAAAGTTTCTCCATTTCCCATAGTGAGCTTACCTTTCTATCCTAAAAGAATATTCTTTCTTTTGCTTTGAAACACCCCAATCAAATATGCATGATGCTTATAAAGTTCATGTGCCAAAGCACTGGAGCAAATTTTATTCACAACAACATGGAATCCTTTCAAAAGATATTTCTGACAATCAATAATCTTCCATTGACACAAATATTAGTTAACGTTCCTGCCAACCACCTTATCTTCTTTAGCGTTCACAAAATGGAAATATTAGAGGGCCAGACAATAGCCCAGTAATGATTTAAATTTCCAGGATTTAATTTCCCATTTTTTGTTTATTGGTAGGTATTGCATGAAGCAGCAGTGAATGACTTCTGGTACTGACTAATGTCTCTTATGTACAAAGTTACTCATGTGGTTTGTAATGATGGCACAAGAGCAGTTAGCCCCATAACAAGAGCTTATATTTTGCAAAGAAAAGTTTGGAATTATCGGCAAAGATGGAAAAACTGGAAATGGTTCCTTGAAATAATTTTTTCAACTGTAGTATTATGTAAGAATTTTTTACATCATACCAAAACTATAGGTATTTCTGTGATATCACTTCTAGTAAAACTGCAATGAATTTTTTCATCTTAATTATCATTACTGCTGATCATCTTCCTCATGACCTGAGCAAAAATTTTTCCTGGGTGGAGAGGAAGTATTGAGCAGAACAGTTTGTAGAGTGTGAAACTAGTTTCAATAATTTGGATATAAAAATTAAGATGCATGATGTACTAAGCATTTAGTAGAGATAAATGCTTAAATCTTGGCATTTCGCTTCAACCAAAGGTGGTATCATTTGAAGTACCACAATTAAACTGCACTCCAGTGGCTGAACTGCATTAGCCTCATTAGTTCATAATTTAAGTATCACTCTTCTACAGTTTCTTCCAAGGTATCACAATATCACTGTCATCAGATCTGGGCACCAGTTGATTACTTTCACTCAAACTCCTCATGCCGTCTACACCCAAATAAACATCGCTTAGTGACAGCAAGTATTTCACCAAGTCTTCATCCAGGATTTCCTCTAATTTGTTTTTGTATGCCATATTTTAAGCCCAAATGGGGCCATATGATATTCATGTAATAGTTGAAAACTACAATTGATACAACTTACCTGAAGAGAAAGAAAAGAAATTATCTTCCATGGCTTAATTGCCAGGGCTGTCTCCATTATTTTACTATAAAGAAGCATTATCAACCTCTTGGCAGAAGCTTTAGTTCTCTCCCACAAATAGAACAAGTGTCTATAATTTTCCACCTCACCTAGAACTTTAAATGAATCAGGATCCAGAAGTTGCCTCCCAAAAAGGATAACATTATCAGGATCATCATCATTTCAATTCTAAGATTGATTTACTGTACTTCACCATACTGCTTATTTGATTGCCAGGCTGTATCTTCCAAGGAAACTAAAATGGTCATTTTCCATTGCTATCCTCATTGACATACTGAGTTTATGATTGCATGACTTTCACTACAGTCATCAGCTGTAGCATTTGCAGTTTCTAATAGCAAAATTGTTGCTTTTATAATTGGTACAGGGTTGTTTCATCATGGGTTTTGTTGCAGGAATATTTTGCCTTTCTCATTGCCTCATTCCAGAAAAATCAAAACTGTGATTTTTTTCGAAGCTGAAAATTTTTGGTTCTGGTGAGAATCAAACTAGCAAATTTGACTTCACCCTGAAGACGATGGCAGAGTCAGCCTTCCAAACGTCGGTGCACTGCAACCTGACCCAGTGGGAAACCCAAGAAAACTAGCAACCTTTAGCTCCTTAGACAGACTTGCTAACCCAGAGCTACTTCTGCCATCCAAAGGACACCTTGGGCAGACAAAGTGATTACAAAGCAATGTATTTTTTATGTTGTATTGAATCACTTGTATCAGACTTTAGCGTACCAAAATAATAATTCACAAAACTTAAAAATATTACAAAAACCATAAACACAGAAATCAACCTGAAGGTTTGTTTGGTAGGTGATGGTAGAGTTCACCCAGTACTACAAGTAGACTTAAATATTATCTCTTGATAACAGTTTAACAAGTGATTATACCACATAGAGGGTAGGTTTCAGTTGCATTTGATTGGGCACTGTGTCATAAAATATATGCATCTAAAGTATGGAAACCTATATCCTTTTTGAGAACATTTAGATTCATGCAATAAAAAATTAAACAATTGAGATAACATCAATTATGTCTTCTTTTGATGTTATCAAAATAGTAAATGACTCATTAAAAATATAATTAGTTATTACCATTTTTATTATTTCCTATGCAAGTTCCTATAAATTGGCCTATGGTACGGAAGAGATAAAATATTTTCAAATACGATAGTGGTTCCAGAAGTACCCGACTCAACAAAGAAAACTAATATTTTGGAAAAAATTTATTTTTCAACATAATCTCCCTTCAGCTCTATACACTTTTCCCAGGGAATTTCAAATTCGATACCCTTTTTATAATAAGAACTGCCTTGCTCCTCAAAATAGCCATTAACTGCCGACATCACTTCTTCACGGTTCAAAAATCTTTGACCATTAGGCCATTTTTTCAAGTTTTCGAATAGAAAATAATCCGAGGGGCCTAAATCTAGTGAGTAGGGTGCATGAGGTAGCAATTCAAACTTTAATTCATGAATTTTGGCCATTGCAATAATGGATTTGAGCTGGTGAATTGTCTTGATGAAGCAACACTTTCTTCTTAGCCAAATTTGACTGCTTTTGCTTGATTTCTTCGCTCAAACATTGCAATAAATTCGCATAATACTCGCCGCTTTTTCTCGATAGTTTTTTCTTTCTCAAGATAGTCAATGAGTATTCTCCCACACACATCCCAAAAAACCGATGCCATGACCTTGCTGGCAGATGAAATGGTCTTCGCCTTCTTTGGAGCCAGTTCTCCCCTTTGAATCCATTGTTTTGTTCTTTTGTCTAAGGTACACAAAAATTCTGTTTTTTTGCTGTGAAAATTTGCTAAACATTCCATGGAAACACCTTCACAACACTGGTTTTGCTCGAGTGTGAGCAGACGCAGCACCCATCTTGCTCACAGCTTCCTCATGTCCAAATTTTCAGTTAATATGCCATGTATTGCACTTTTTGAAATACCTTTTACGTCTGCTAGCTCGCGCACTTTCAGTCGACGATCATCTAGTATCATTTTGTAGATTTCCTTTACCGTTTCTGGAGTCGTCACCTCATTTGGTCGATCAATGTGATGCTCGTCTTGACAGCCCATACGGCCTCGTTTAAACTCTGTTATCCAATATTTTACTGTTGTTTTCTAATACCGTGATTTTTTCAAACAACTACTGCCATCTCTAGGTCAGGCCAGGTACTTATGGACCACCCTCATAGTTCTACAAATACTTAAAACATTGTAAATAATTTTTATTATATATGCATACATGCTGCACATTTGGGTGAGCAACAAACTCCTTTTGGTAATAATCTACAGCTAGCTCAAGCCTTGGAAATTGGAATTGTCCAGGGCAGTCACAGCCAGCTGACAAAGAGAGCAGTACTTCAACTTCCTCTTCCTTACGGCAACAATCTGTTAAATGAAAAAAGAGTAATCAAATCTTTTTTTTCAATGTAAATACACACACAAATGCATAGCATGTAACACAAGAATATTTTTTCCTAAAATGAAGTCGTGGATCATATGAATACAACATAAAAAAACATTAGAAAATAACTAAGCATAATAGGCATTGCCCAGGTTAATGAGGATGAACACAGTTTCAAATGCAAAATTAGATACACTTTAACCAAATATGCATTTAAAGAATAGAAGGCTGTAAACAGAGACAATATTATAAGAAATAATTTACATCTTGGAAGGCATTTTTTTCCATAAACAGGTAATCCAGTTTGTGACAAAAACTTGAATAGAGTAATAATTAAAATTTTTAGTAGGTACTTTAAGCTAGTTTACCACACAGTAATGAATCAATACAAGTCTGTGCTGCTTGTACATTTTTTCAATTTACCTACTCATTTTTAAATAACATAGACATGTTGTACAGACAGAAAATGTAAGAATCTGAATTTGGGTGAAAAATGGTCAATTTGCTCACTGGGGTAACTTTTACTAATAAAAAACATGTGTACCAGTAATAATTAAATTATTATTAGGTAATCTACCGGTTAAGGTAAGTTTTTGGATGGACACAACTATCAAATAAACATTTTGTGACTCCCCACCTAGCAAACTAATCTATATCAGGTCCCTCTTCATCTCGGTGTACTTCTTTCCTCCCTTCATCCCGTCCAACATCCCTATCCTGTTCCTACCCTTACCTCGCTTGCCCAACATTCTCCCCTCTATTACCCTCTTCAACATTCCATTACCGCTCAATATGCCTTTCATCCATTTTTCCTGCCTCCATAGGATTTCTCTCAACAAACCCCTCTCCTCCCCCACCATTTCTAGTACTTCCTCATTTGTTTTCCTTTCGGTCCATTTCACCTTCTCCATTCTTCTCCACACCCACATTTCAAAAGCCTCCAATCTACGTCTATCCTCCTGCTTCAGCGACCACGTCTCCGCGCCGTACATAGCTACGCTCCATATCAGAGTTTTTACGAGTCTTGTCTTAACATCCCTACTCAACGTCCCCGTCATCAACTCCCTCCTCCTTGAGAAAGCCTCCTTGCCTAGCGCAATTCTTCTCCTTACGTCCCTACCACTTTGACCGTGTTGGTCCAACACACTTCCGAGATATGTAAACTGTTCTACCTGCTCTATTTTTTCCCCGCCTATTTTAATATTTAGCTTAGCCTTTTTCTTTCTGGAAAATCGCATAACCTTTGTTTTATTAATATTTATTCTCATCCCATATTTATTGCACTGAACCTCCAATTCACTCAACAATGCTTGCAACCCCTTGGCTGACTGAGCAACTAATGCTTGGTCATCAGCAAACCTAACCGATTTTACGAATTCCCCTCCGACTTTCATTCCTACCTCCAGTTCTTCCCATGCCTCTTTAATCACTTCCTCTACATATACGTTGAACAGTACCGGTGACAATGGGCAACCCTGCCTTACACCTCTTCCTAACACTGCCCATCCGGACTCTCCGTTCCCCACTCGCACCTGAGCAGTCTGAGACATGTACAGTATCAGTCTCCTGTCCCTCCAATCCATTCCTATTTTCTGCAATACACGCATTAATTTTTCCCAATTCACTCTATCAAACGCTTTTTCGAAATCTACAAAACAGGTAAAAACGTCCTGATTGTATTCTATATTCCTCTCGACTAGTGATCTCATTACTGCAATGGCATCACGCGTACCTCTTCCTTTCCTGAACCCAAACTGATCATCCCCTAAGTAATCATTTGCCTTACTCTCTATCCTTTTGTTGATGATCCTGAGAATAACTTTAGCTGCGTGGGATATCAAATTTATTGTTCTGTAATCCTCACATGACGAAGCCTTTGCCTTTTTTGGAATAGGAACTAACAAAGATCTCACAAAATCTTCCGGCCAGATTCCTTCCTCATAGATACTACGAATCAGTCCATTTATGGCCTTCTTCCCACCTTTCCCTAACCATTTCAACATTTCTACAGGAATATTGTCCACCCCCACAGCCTTATTTGCTTTCATCTCCTTTAATGCCCTTTCTATTTCATCGTCGAGTATGCCTGGACCTAAGCTATCTTCTTCTACGTCATGTTCCTTTTCTATGTCTAACCTTGTCGACCTAAGTTCTTTACCATACAGTGTTTCTATATATTCCTTCCATCTCTCTTGGATTTTTCCTGGTTCAACTATTATCTTACCCCATTTATCTTTAACTGTTAGCACAGATCTTGCCTTCTTACTTCCCGATAATAACTTAACCTTGCTGTATAGAGCACCAATTTCACCCTTCTTCTGTAAACTTTCCATATCCTCGCATTGCGTTTTCCACCATTCTTCTTTTGCTTTATTTGTGGCCCTTCTCAATTTATTGTTTAACTCTTTGTACTTCATTTTGCCTAACTCTGTGTTTACATTTTTCCATCTTCTTCTCTCATCCATCTTTGCAATCATCTCATCCGTTACCCATGGTTTCCTTATCCTTTTCCCGTTAACGGTTCCTATAGTGTCTTTAGCAGCTTCCAGTATCCCTTCCTTGATACATTCCCATTTTTCTTCGATAGTACTCAGTTCTTTACCGTCATCCATCATTTTCTCTACAGCCTCCTGATACTCCTTCCTCGTTAATTCATTTACTGCTTCTAAATTCCATTTTTTAACCCGCCGCCCTTGCCTTATCTTCTTGAAATGAACATTACATTTCATAACAACTAAATTGTGGTCAGAGTCCGCATCCGCATGCCTGAACAATATACCTGAACAATGACCAAGTTCGTCGGCTCTGCTTTAATCTCTACGAGTAAAATTCTATCTGTCGCTTGCTCTATGTTGACTACGCTTCTTCCTACCCCTTTATTTAAAATTACGGCAACCCCTCGTTGGCTCTCGTCCCCGCCGCTGTATATTACTCTATAATTGTCACTCCAGTAATCCCCGCTATCCTTCCATCTCACCTCGCAGAGGCCTAAAACATCTATGTTACCTCTTTCCATCTCTCGCTTAATATTTTCTAATTTGCCTCTCCTCAACATTGTCTTGACGTTCCAGGTTCCTATTCTAACTACTTTCGCCTTCTTCTGAGTCTTCTGTCCTGCTGAAGTTATTTCTTCCCTGCAAGGGGATGACGACCGCGGAAGCCTTGCCTCTCCCGCTGCCGGGCACGACACACGGCCTCTTGGGCCGTGTCCCGTAGTTGCCAGGACTCATATTATCTATAGTGCCCATCATTATATTCTTGGGAATCATAATTGAGGTGGTTTCCCGTTGCCTTCCTCAATAGTGTTTTTAACGTGACACCATCACTTAATGGCCGCCCCACTGGGGTCAGACGCCATTGCAGCCGCCTCACTGAGGAACAGACGCTGCGTGGACTACCTTTCGTCTGGCTCCTAACCTTCGACCTATCTGGCATGGGTGACCCTTCCAGGAGTAATTATTTTTACTCCCGCCAGCACAGCTCTAGGGGTCATTGGAACACACAAGCCCTTCCACCACGACAAGGTTGTAGTCCATGGGAGGGAATAATTAAATATATACCAAAAATTGTCACTTTCTGTATCAATAATACTCAAGCCAAGTACTGCAGAAACATTACCGAACAACCATATCTGTGGGTCATAATTAATCAAACACATATCTTTTCCTCCCCAATGGATTAAATCTTTAATTTTCTCAAATGATTTGTATTTATTTTCATCGACTCAAAATTTATATCACTAGTAAAGAATCTGCTTGGATAAGTACCAGCTACTGCCCCCTACATCTGATGTCAATGATGGTGTCTAAAACTATAAATTCACCTACAAGGATATTCCAATGTGTCAACTAGGATCTTTCATTAGACCAACCTTTTCATATTTAATCACCTCATTATTCAGCCCCATGATTCTGCTGCAATATAATTGACTATTCAATTAGCATCATATAATTTTTTGGTTCAACTTGATTCCCAGCAAACAGCCTCTACCTAAGTCTACTGAAAGAGGACAGAAATATTGCTGCCAACATTAGTGTTATGCAACCAGTTACATGATAACTAGATGTGGGTTGCATTACATCTAGGATATACAAATGAAACTAAGATGATCAAATCCCGACCATGATAGAATGTACTGTACTCTACACTGTAATGATACTTGGGTCGTAATAAAAAAACTCTATGTGGAACAACAAAGTGCCTTCTTTCATCATTAAATGAATGACTGTGTTTCTCAATAGTCACTGGCAAATTCAAAGAACACTAGGAGGTGCCACTGCAGTAACTTTTAATGAAGTCATCCACTAATATGCATTAAATTGTAGAAAACTTTAAATGTTAAAATCATACACCTCACTGTTCTGGTCAAGGTGAATGATTTTTACACTTTGAAATTTTCTGCAGTCACATTGGTATTAATGAGTATTTTTTTAAACATTGACCTCAACATAAGGAATATGTTAAATTATTCAATAAATGAATAATGTAACATGAATTAAGATTATTTTGTGTTTAATGTTTAAAAAAAACTCTTTAGCAACTACATGATTTTTAATTTACTTAAGAAACATCTAACAATGTTGATAATCATAATATAATAGCAAAAATTTAAATAATTTCCTAAGATTTACGAGTATATAAAAGTGATGTTTGGTAATCAGTTTGTTGCCACTAAAAGATTACAAATGTGTAAACTATGACATTATAATGGAAATAACTTCTTGATTCACAAAAGTCAATGTCATTAAGTTATATTTTATTATTATTTAAAAAAAGAAAATACAGTAAGTTTATATTTGGATCCACAATGTGATAGTAGCACACATTCACACAATAATGAAATAAATGAAATTCATACTTACTAATCAAATCTACCGGAAAACTCCTTACTTCTTTAGCCAAATCCACATAAACTAACCGAAATTCTTCCTCAATTTTACTCCTCTGCTGGAGTTCAACACACAGCTCAAAGGCAGTAAGAATCGGATCAGAAGATGTGTGGCATATATAAGCTGGGTTTGCCAATGCTCGATAGAGATTCAATCGAGCATATTTTGAACTCAACCGGTAAAGTTCATCCTCTCTTGCTCTACATAAAAATGAGAAAATCTTTATTCTGACTGTGAAAAATAAAACATTTTCTTATATTATATTTCTTTTATATTTATTTTATTATATTTTCTTATATTATATTTCTTTTATATTATATTTATTATATATTATATTATATTTCTTTAGAAATGCAATGGCAAAAAGTTTACACTGACTAAGAACATTCTGAAACTTTCTTTTACATTCCCATTATGGAATTAATGTAATAAGCAATTGAGCTAATAGGAATTGATGAACTAACAGCAAAAGACACAGTGGAATTCCAACACATGACCCGCCATCTGAGATATAGAGAAGCTAATTAACTTGTAGTTGTATCTGCAAAGCACACAAAAACTAACCAGAATACCTTCAGAGAAATTTGATTCTTAATAGAACAAAACCGGATCCCTTAGGGTAGAGATATATACACTTGTAAGTTGTCAAAAATTCCCTTCCACTTACACATTCCCACCTATTAACTGAGCGATTGCAGCATAAGGAGAGCTGACATAAGGTACTACACTCTTCATCTATATCCTCCTCATTCTCCATCCTGCTGCTGCCCTTCCCTGGCAAAACATATGAGTTGAAGGAAGATATGACTAGGAAGCAGTGGGCATGGGTAAGCCATGTAGAGGTTGCTTTCATGGAGGTTCCCACAGGAGAGACACTTGAATGGAAGTTGTGATTTGAGGGATGTATTTAGGTGGTAATTAATAAAGAAAGTTATATCAGTGAGTTTCATTTCCCCTGAAATCCTTACTGAATTGCTCTGCAAACACAAAGGCTGTTGATTCTTACACTACCCCATACCACTCCTTAAAATAATACTAGGATTCCTAACATAGGGTATAGTGGCCTAACAATTGTAACATTCAGCTGCATTACGTTCCAGATCTAATTCCAAGAGTTGAGCCTCAACTAAATCAAGTCAACATAACACATTGAGTGCCATCCAATGTATCTAGGAAATCATTATATCTAGGAAACTACAGGGAAGGTAATGGACTAATCAATCTAAGTTAGTGATTTCACATTTCCAGAGGATTTTTTTACTCTGAGGATACATCCTAACTTCACCTCTTAGAACAAACAGATTTATTATACCCTTCTCAATTGAGCACCTATTTTAAATTTTTCCATACATGACAAGCAAAAAATCAAAATCTATTAGTAATCCCAAAGACAAAACGGTTTCAAAATACATTTTTATGGGATGACATGAAAAATGACTGAATCGGAAAAGAAATTTGAACAATTAGCATACACTATGTGTTCATAATATTTAAATTTTTCCATGGTAGTTCATACCTTGTCTTTCCCTTTCATATCTGGCCAAACCAAAACAAGAATCATATAGCATGTGTTATGGATTACCTAAATACAACATTCACAAATCAAAACATTTTACCATAATATTGAGGTAATCACATTATTTTCTACTCATGTCTGACACATTGTTAGATATCAATGCTTTTATATTTCTCCAAAGTTATAAATCATTACTTACCGGCAAACTTCTTTACAATTGCACCTAGGGTGATGGGGAGGAACAAGCTTATGACCTCTTTCAAGAAGCATTCCAATAATCTCATAATGACCATGATGTGCAGCCAACATCAAAGGAGTTACATCTGAAGAAAAGTCTGATGAATTGGGAACACCACAAAACTCAAGATTTGGAATGTATGAAGACAATCGGTCCAAAAGAAGGGTCACCAAAGCAACACTCCCCAGGCGCACTGCATGTAATGCACAGTCCCCAACTTCAATATGATGCTGCTCCAAGAGAAAGCTCACCATTGCCTCATCACCATTGTACACAGCAATATGTAGAGCTGAGTGTCCCTAAAATGAAAATCACTTAAACTATTTCTTGGTAAAACTAATAATAAACATCAACAACTACATTTTAAGAAAAATTATGGTGGCACAAACCTAGCTGAAATTAGATATTTGGGTAAAAGTAAAACCAGTTTTTATAATGCAGTATATGTAATATTACTGTAGCTATGTCATGGCATGTTTTTCCAACTCGTATTATAAAAAATTGAAAGCAGAGAATTGAGTAAAAAGCCATTAAATGTTGGCAGTTGCCTAAATTTAACCATCAAATATACCCAAATTATGAAAATATCGAGTTTGTTCAATATTATGACTTAAATTATCACATTCGCCAAAACAATCAAAGTTACCTTTAGGAAGTAATACAAAATACTATTAATTAAAAAAATATTTTGAGATTTTTCTGCATGAAAGCCATTTCATGTAAAATGATACATTTGTTAATGTAAACTAATTGTTATTATATATATATGAAACGAAGAAATTATCATACCTCAAAATCAACACAGTTGATGTTAAATCCAGGATTTTCTTTTAAGAACTCCTTAACTTGACTTACATCTCCTGATCTAACAAGATCAAAATACATACGCTCCCTGTCAGCTAGAATTGGAAGAACAACACTTGGTTGTCTCTCTAATGGAATATCACGAATAAATTCTTCATCTCCATCATCAAGCCTCTGATAAGCACCTAATTTTCTATTACCAGGAAAGAAGCTATGTCGGGATCTGAGAAAGGTAGGCTTAGGTTGGGAGGGACCAAATGGAGGTAAATTGAGTGTTTCCATTGGTTGAGAGGATGGTGGAACATCCATTAATGTCCTGGACTGAAAGGACTCAGAAGCATTAAAATTTGACTTTGGATGTACAGGATCTTTGGTGTCTTGGTAAGAGTAAGGAGACCTAGACACATTTAAGGTTGGTCCAGTTGGAGATAATGCTTGGGAAACTCTGGGATAACTACGTGATTTGGGGGGAACAATTGGCTGTTCCATCCTAGGCACTTCAAGAGGAGGTCCAAAATTTGAACCTCCAGCATTATAAAGTGATCTCAGCTGAGGAACTCCATTTATATCCTGAGAAATCCTATTTTGAAGTCCTGGTGGAATAAACTGTTCATCAATAGTAGTATAAAACCTTGATTCACGGTTTTCCAAACTAGGATCAGAAACATTCTGAGGATAACCTTCTCCATAAGAACCAAGATTAATAGTGGGAATGTTAAGTCTGGAAGCCGGATCATCTTCATGATGTTCTTCCCTCTCTTCTCCGGGATGAGGGTCAGGTGGTGGAGGTGGCGGCATGTCATCAGGATCAAAATTTGCCCGGAAGGTACCAGTGGTGCCAGAAGGAATGAGGTCTTGCTCCTCTTCCTCAGGCTGTCTTTTACCAAATAATCTCTTAGCCATAGTAGTCACTATAAGTGTTCTTAATTCATGCTAACAGAATCACATAATTTAAAATTTTTAAACTATATATTGCACCCAGTCACAAAAACATAAAGATAAACTTCTATTCTTTCATAAATTAAGCATAAAGAAGGAACATATTTTAATTGATCATAATAAATGTTCACAATAAAAAGTAAATAAACATCTTCACATCAACAATTAACTGAAAAAGTTCTTCAATCGACAACAATGTGTCAAGGATGTACAAATAAAGTTGCCAACTTCAAACTATTATTATATTTATTAATTTAAAATTAAAGAGTTACATATGCACATTTAGAATTCAATTTTAATAAATACAACAGTTTTATATTAAAAAAGTATGAATCAACCCTTTACTGGAGGTATACCTGCTGCCTGGTACAAAAGTTATGTTGTTTATCAATAATTCAAATCACAAAATTTAAAAATATAAAATAGCAGTGTTGATACAAATAATTTCTAGCAATTAAGGAACATCAAATTCAGATTTCCAAATTTAAATCGAAGAAAAAATGTTGAAAATTTAAGACTGCTTTAAAAATTTAAAACCTTATTTTCTCCTTCCTTTAGGTTTCGCCTTATTCGCTTTATTTTTTCCACCATATTTTTCAGCAAGAGAATCATAAAAAGAATTCATCTCTTGCTCACGGCCAGTTTGTTTCTTGCGGATCAGAGCAAAAAGGTCTGATTCCTTGTCACCAAGTCCCAGCTCTTCCTTCATTTGCTCCGCTTCCTCAGCTTCTTTCTCCATCTTTAAGGAAAGCATTGTGATCAGAATAAAATCTCGTGACTGATTTAAACTGCCATTTAAAAAAGAAATTACCTTCCTCTTCCTCCTTTTCTTTTTGGTTTGACTCTCGTTAGTAAACTTGGGATAGCCAGGAATTTCGCCGTCGTCAATCATTACTTGCAACAGCTCTCTTAGCCTTGGCTCATCATCCAATGTGGCGCATAAAACAGTTTCCAAAACATAATCCATGTCACCCTCGCCCTCCTCATATGCCTTTCGAATATCCTCTAATTCCTCTTTAGATCCTAAAGGGTAAAAACAATGGATTGGAGTTGCTCACATCGGAAAATACAATCACAATAATAGGCAAAACTCTTCACCAAAAAAGTCAAATAACGGTTCATTTACAAAATTCATGTCCACTAATAATATCAAACCTAGGAAATGAGGACCAACCTTTGTATTTGGTTTCAAAATTCTTAATATCCTGCAACGTAATCTTCTTAAACAAAAGCCGCCAATATTTGGACCAATTCCTCTCTGAAAAATCATCCTCCCCGATGTCTCCTAATGAACGACAAAAATATTGCTATATTTTGGCAGGAAACAAAATTAGTGAAGATCAGAGACCAAAACTCTACCTGTTTCATCGTACAAAGCTCTTTTGTCGGAATCACTGAGAATGGCATGAATCTGTCCCACAATTTTAAATTTTTCGGTACATTCCTTCTTGTCACCTTCTTCTACCCGATCTGGGTGAACTTGTAAGGATATCTTATGATATGCCTTACGAACTGAAAAAAGCGTTAAATATGTTTACTTTGCAAAATTACTTTAAGAGTATCTTTGGAGTTTCTCAAAGAAAAAATACCTTGACTGTCAGAAGCATCCTTTGGAATGCCAAGAACCTTGTAAATATCTGTGGTCTTGAAATATTTATCACAAAGGTCAAGAAACCCAGGCATTTTTCTAATGGCCGCTTATGGCACTTACACAAAATATTACAATGACTTGAAAATTTCAAGCTGACAAATCGTCCACCTGGATTAACACGATTTGGCAATAGCCAAAGGAAGACCAGAACCGCTATGAACAGCCTTCAAATTCGAAAACGAATTTAGTCACCTACACCACACAGTAAATGCAGAAAGGACTACCTTTTAGCGCCAAAATGTTAACGTTATTCATTTGTCCACAATTGCGGAGACTGGATTGTATTGAATGGTGGGAATTCAACTATTCACATAATTATTGACTCTTATTTCAATGTCTTTAAAACCCAAAGAGATAATTTTATCTGTACACACCTCTGTTTATTTTTCAAATTATAAATTTTGCTATTATTTCTAGGAGAAAGGCAAGTTTTTCCTTCGTCATATTTTTTTGCTCAATATACAAATTAACTTGCTTATTTCTATTTATATTTTTGGACAGGTTTTCATAATTTTTACGCCTTCGAGCTTTGAACTTCTTAGTTTTTTAGGTTACTATGACAATCTTCAATTTGAGCAATTGCAATAATATCCAAAACCAAGGGGAAATATAAATGTGAGAAATTATCCTTATTTTTCATTATTTAATTTTAGAATACACATAGGCAGGCTTAGCATTACTTCATATTTTGGCAAAAATTACATGATAAATCTTTAGATTCGACTTGAACAGAAAAAAATGTCTTTGATTTTTTAGAAAGTAAGCATCGACACATGAATCTTTAACCCTTCGACTATGCATCTTACCCCATATCTTTAAATCACCTGAGTCTATTTCTGTGTAATTATGTAAATAACCACGCAAGATTGTGTTGCCACTGCAGAATTGTATTTTCCTAAATACATATGGCAATTAAGATTATTCACTGTTAAATCCCACATATACATGGAAATTCATTCCTAATTCCATACAGAATTATGCCATAATTAGAACCGAAAACCTTTAAGGGTTAGCCATAAGTGCACCGATGTTGATGAAAAATGTTTCATTTGGTATATTTCAGTTAATTTGCAACAATTATTAAATAACTTATGGCAATGGGCTCTAGTTACTTCAACTTATAAATATTTTCCCATCTGTTCCATGATATTTTTCTTTTGAAATCTTCTTGAACATTTCAAGATCTTGGAGGGAATTTGAATGGGAATTGATATTTCCCTCTTCAATTTCCCTGGAACTATTTTATGGGGAACCTTTCAACAGAGTATGGTGAGAAGAGGAGTGAATTAGGGTTACTAAAAAATGACTGGGTAACCAATGAATAGGGACACAACTCATATGCAAATATTTGTTGAAAACGCTTAGAATAATAATTGGATTAAATGGATATTTTCTTAACATTTCCTATATTAGGGGTAGGGCAACGCTTTGCTTACATGCCAAAATATACATAAAATTCTCAAATAAGGCTACAGTCTTAGTTCAGGGCACATCAGTATTCCACTATTTAAGTATTAGTTGCCTACCTACTAAGGGTATACTTACCCTATTATAATGGCAGTTGCCAGGCCTCCAAAATATTTTGCAGTAACCATAAATTTGAATTTTTTATTTTTTCAAAGACTATGGAACAATGTCTCTCCTTTAATAACAGGTACATATCTTTTCCAATTGACTCAACACCACTCTACTAAGGTATATACCAAGATTTAAATGGCAAATTAGCATTACTGTGTTATCTACAAATAAAAAGAGGATATCACCTTTAGCTGATATCATAATGTGAGCATAAGCTGGGTTTATTTTAGAGTACAAAGTAATGAAATACTTATTTTTAACAAAAGAATCTAGCATGAAGTAATGTAAGGAGTTTGGGTAAAAATGACTCAATTGATACCCATTTTCACTTCAGTATTTTTATTTCACCACCTGATTTCAAAGAATTGTTTTTTATCATGATAACAATTTGTTAAGACTGGAAGTGAAATGGAGGGTTTTGATAAAATGAATTCATTTTGACCCAATATTCATAATTTTCACCACTAAATCTGTTGATATTTATTCATAGGATATTTCCTTTATCTCAACATGTATCTATGGGCAACAGATTATTGCAACATTATGCAGGATAATTCTTCTTAATACTGTGTCACACCTCACGATGTCCATTTTCATTGTGACTTGAATAAAAAAAACATGTGGATGACATCCCCTAAATAAGTCCAACCATTGTTACCAAATAAAATATATTTATTATACAAAAATATAACGGTTTAATAAATAGATTTAACTTATAATTAATAAAACTTAAGTACATTTGCAACAGAAGTGCGACTCATTTTATCTGTACTAAACCTAACACCAGCCACCCAGAGTGGCCACCCAATCATTGCCATGATTTACCCAGCAGCATGCTCTGAATGTCAAGATTCACCAAATGAAAGGAACCTGCATTCAGTTCAAAAGAAGTTAAGAGTAACCATAGAAATCAAGTAAGAATGATAACATAGATGATAAGATAAATATAATATAAATGTTCTTCTTAATATAATTGTTATAAGTCTGATGGAAAATATATTTCTGATTAGAGTGTTGATTAGTAACACCTTTATATTAGTATTAAAATGAAATTGGAGTTCAAGATGAACCACACTCATATTTATTTACTTCATAGACCATTCT
Organism: Hetaerina titia; assembly: GCA_037158775.1. Lineage (NCBI taxonomy): Eukaryota > Metazoa > Arthropoda > Insecta > Odonata > Calopterygidae > Hetaerina > Hetaerina titia. The sequence goes on along the minus strand of CM073769.1, from coordinate 80,409,403 downwards.
TATTAAATGTCATGTGTAGTTTCTCAACACATTCCCAATAACTGCAGTAATCCTTCTAATGATCAAAGACAAAAGAGAAATAATGCCTTAATTATGGAATTGAACTCTTGTATAACAGTAATGGTTACTAGCGAAAGGCAACCAATAGATAAGATCATTTCAACCATTAAGAATACGTGGGTTACTCAGTAGGGGTAGTATATTCAGGGAATGGAGGAAGAGTGAAAAGAAACTGATATCAGCATCAGCCTACTCTTAAAAGGCATCAAAGGATCCTGCCATCTCCAAGATTCGAACCAAGGTCCTCAGAGTGGAACCCCAGTACATAAGTCAGAGCAACACCTCACCCCCTTACATGTAACATTTCAGACTCAATTTTCTGGGAATGCATTAACTGGATTGCATGGTAATTTTTACCACCTTGAAGATAATTTGACTAAAACAGAATTAACCAAGGCAGGAAATACATAGATCGACTTTAGTTACTTGAAGTCTGTATGTACTTATTATATATTTGTCTCAACAATATAGGTACATATGAATATTGCACCAGTGTGAAGATTTATGTCATGCTTTTATTTGATTCATTTTGGTAACTTGCTTGAATTTTATAATCTACAGAACTTAGCATTCCAAAGCAATTAGGAATCTACGATAAGAAAAATTATTTAAATTTGATTTCCCAGATCACAATGTGATAATGTATTTTTAAAGTCTTTTTTTAATGCTTGCTTACCTGTTTGTGACTCCACTGTCATGTTGATTACAGGGTTTAAGGAAAATTAATGACTTAGCAAGGTACACATATGATTTTATTAATAAAAATTTTCCTACACGCTGGAGTTTTCCCACAACCTGAAGATGTATGCTTGATAAACTTCCTTGGGCTCGACTCACAATTAGTGATTATTTCATCATGTCCTTTATTTATATAATACTATACTCAGAATAATGGGCAATTAATGTTTACAAGAGCAACAAAACTCAATGTAATAACATATATACACTTTTTTACATTTTTAAAAGAACAATGGCTTTAACTCAATATTAAAATGACAAGATTGATAATAAAGAAATTTCTTTCCCCCAACAACACCAAATATTGATTTGATAAGAACAAGATAAAACTATAACAGCTTATAAATTTCCTTTTGCCATTAGAAAAATAATTATACTATTACAATGAACATGTTAAATATAATATATACATTTTTTGATTTTGATATTAATTAATGTGCTGTTAAGAATCAGAATTCAAATATATGAGCTAAACAATTGGCATAAAAATATAATGATTCTCTTATAGATGACATCTTTAAAATACAGAATGAGGTTTAGTTTACAGTGATGAATGTCTGTACAGTATATACAAAAATAACATAACACATACACCTTCCTCAACAGAAGTGCAATTCAAAACGTTGAAGATAAAGATAAACTAAAGCTCAGCACAGGTGAACTTGCAGTACATCCTTTAGGATAACTGTGAAGCACCTTGTGCGGTTGCTGATTGCATATCTAAAACATATGTACACAGTCATTCCCCAGATAGAAAAAAGGCACTTAATCAGTTGGCATTCCACTTAATGCCAAAATGAGTCCATTTAATTTTTTTCATAAGCACAACAAATTGTGCAAAACATGCTTTCATAGTTGGAAGAAACCTCTTTACATCAGCAATTGATGCGCTTTCCTTTTGTAGAAGTAATAGTGACTTTGGTTGAGTACGCTAGGCAATAAGCAATGCAAATGCTTATTCTCGTCTGAGACGGAAGAAAACCTCTGTTTATGAAAATGGTGACTATACTCAAATGCATTCATGCATTAGCTTGAAAACTTCATCACATGAAATGTCAAGTACATTTCATACCATAAAAACACTAGAAAAAACCTTCAGTGGCCAGTTTTTATGGAAATAAACTTCTTATTTAGTGCGATTAAGGACAAGACCACAGACTGTTAAAAGGCCTGAGCGGTATGGTGAAGTGGATAAAGAACGAGCTAAACGCGCAGCTTCTGCACAATGCTGCTTTGCTAGAAAGCGAGTCTGGTCGAGGCCATGAGATCGGTGCACGTAGTCGAATGCCTTCTCCACGTCCCCGGGCTCAGAAAACCGACGCATTATCATTGGATTTAACTCAGGAAACTGAAAGAGAAATGAGGAGTTGAATTATCGTTCTAAAGAGAATATTTGTAGATGTATTAAAATAAGAGGTCATTTTAATTCCAATATGTATTTGGCACGGAATTCTCAATGTGAAATGATTATAAACGAAATATATAAAACTAATAATGAGTCAAACAATATTCATTTTTGCCTTAAATTGAGACAAATTGCCATAAAATTTTCAGTACAACAGAGGGAAAATTAATTTCAGGAAAGCAACTGTACTATTCAGCACTTTTGCTATTCATGCTTTTGCCACCACTAGTGGCATATGTTAGTTATTATAATGAAAAATTGTAAATTTGCCTGTTAGCACATGGCATGGAGACATGGAAATGGTGCCCTGAATGGGAAAAATAATTACTCTTCATTATGATATGATCTGCAAAGTTTGTGAAAATTCAGTGACAATGAATATTGGACAGAAACTAACAAAAACATTTCTTATGACAATCATTGCTTCCAAAAATCACATTGCAATTTAGCAGGCATGCTAGGCTATTATTATAAATAGCCATTGGTAGCATGAAGAGATGGAAACCTCTATTGCCATGTGTGCATGTGTTCTTTAAGCAATTTATCAAAAGTATCACTTGTGTCAGGGAAATATATTAATCAGTTTATAGATGACCTAATTATATCACTGGCAAGGAGATGCATACCCTCAACATGTGCCTCTGTAGTCACTAATACCAAAGAGAATTTTAAAAAGTGAAAGAATATTTTGACATACATTCAACATAATTAAACAAAATAATCTCAAAATACAATTAGTATTATCCCATAACAAAATAACTTCATGTGTTATGGATGACTAATATTAAAAATGTGGTAACTTCTTAACTTCTACCAATCCCACTCAAGGTAGGAGGTTTATTTCTGTATTAAAGCAATCAATTTTCACATGAATCAAAGTAGGAGAGACAATGTTTGCTTCTTGAGGTAAAACAATAGTTTATTGCTCGGCTTTTCCTGTTATTGATTTGAGGGATTAATATTTACTCTTCCATAAAATATTTTGTGATGATAGTGGAGTATAGTATCACAGTCATAGAAACCACTTTAAGAGAGCCACATCTATGCAGCTGGCTTTTGATAGCTCAAGCCTACAAAAATAGTTTGCATGCCAATATCCTTCTCGAGATTAAGCAACCAATGAATTCTTGAATTTCTTTGCTTATAAATAATTATTGACAATTCAGTTTCAAATACTTTAGCAACTGATACAATTAGAACTATTTAAAGTGCTCCGTTTAATTTTAAAATGATTGAAAGGCATCTCTAATTTACCCCTTAGGGTTCTTTATCATTAATGCAATAGATTATGCCTTTAGTAACAGAAACTTCTATGTAGAATTATTTTTTCATTGTCAACAGGCACTACAAATTAAAAATAGTTATACGAAAAAGGAATAAGTCAGAACCCATGCATATTACTGACAATTTTGCACTCAGTACAATTTAAGGAAGGCATACAGAATAAAATGAACTATTTGCACCCACTGCATATTGTGAAATGAAATTAAAAGACAAAGATAACAAGTATTTTGTTCTCACACACCCTTCCAACCACCTTATCAGTCTAATTTTTTCCATTGGAATAATGACTAGAACAAGCCTTGTGTACCTTTTCGCATGCAAATAAAACAGGAGCAGTGGCAAGGCCCAATTGAAGGTCAGCACAAGCTGGTTTCCCGAGCTCAGCAGCTGATGAAACAAAATCAAGAAGGTCATCCACCAACTGGAAAGCTAATCCCAAGTTTCGCCCATACTGGAAAGCGAGCTCTGTCATTGACTCATCTGCTCCAGAAAGCATTGCAACCTGTAAAGTTAAAGTTAAAAGTATGTGAAATTTTAAGCTTTGCAAACTATCGCTAGCACTTTTGCTAACATGGACAGCTGTGAGAAATAGAAATCCATATTTACTAGTGACCTTTTAGAAAATACATTCGTTCTGTGTGTTTTGTTAAAATAAAAAAATTAACTATAAAAGCTACAATTTAATATTTTATTCACAACTCTTCATTACTTTGAATATTTGATGAATTTGAATTTTTTTCTCAGTTAGATTAATCATTCTATTTTCATCCTAGTTTGTACAAGTGCTTCTGTTTAATAAAAAAAACACCTGCGCTTGTGGTCCCAAAAACCTAGTTTGGATCTAATTGGGAAATTCCAACATATCTCACAAATATCTGCTGTGTACAGAGACAGACATATTACGAAGAAATAATAAACAAATATGGACATGTCATAGTATTATTGAGATGTGCTTCGATTAATTCAATTGTAATTAATTTCTAACTTTATATTTTAGCAAATATTTGATGATAAAAATCTATGATGTCAGCATAGAGACCGTAAAGGAAATACTATGCATAGACAAGCAACAGAGAAGGCAACTTTCTTGGTGATCAGTGGGTGGAACTTAAGTGACTAGCCTCAACTCCTAACCCATCTTTTGTACATTTTACTCCCCTTTATTTAGTGGAGGGCAACTTTGCACATTGTGTAATGTGTTTGACAGTAGAAATCCATCCCAGTAAAGAGCTAACAGGATTACAGTATGCAAGAGTAAATTGCAGAATCAGTGTGAGTGTGGGATGTGCCTGTTAGAGGGAGAGAGAGGAAGTGGGAAGCATAATTGCCATCCTCAGAGGGGGTTATTAGAATTCTCTGTCTGCTACAGAGTGGTCCGACTACAGCAACTTGAAATTTCTGCTACCATTTGCAATTATTTTACCATCTAGTTGGTCACTAAAAGCTGTAAAGATAGCAGGATCAGCATCCCATTTGATGGAGAGAAGTGCCTAAAATACTCCTTCACCACAACAAGTTGTTGTAGTGAGTCTAGAGGAGAACTTTTCGTATATTTAAGGGCATACAGGAAGAGAAAGAACATCGAGAAGGTCAGAACTCTCCCTCTTGTGGTCCAACCTTACCAAAGGGAAAAATTCTGCAAGTTGTGCCTGCATATCCTTGAGAAAGCAAAAATTGGCCATTGGAGACATTGATCCCTCGCTACCTGGTCTTCAGACTCGAAGCTGTCGGTGCACTTGGCTGGCTATGTATATTTATAAACTATAATAATGGTGAAATAAAACGTCTGTCTGTCCCTCAGATTTTAGATTACCTTTAATGAAGGTGAGATATGAAAAAAATTGACAATTATATAGGATAAATGCTACAATGTCATAAACAATCTCCTACCTTGTACGATAAGCACTTGATTTAACATTAATTACACCTCTTTAAAAATATGATATTCCATTGCCATTTCTACAGAATGTAAAATGAAAATCAAATGCAGCTGTGCCTCATGCCCGAGAAAATGTGGTTTTCAACGTAAGTACTAAGGTACATTGCAAATTGATTGCAACTACATTTCAAATGTTGAAAGAAATTATAAATATAAAACAAAAACAAATGCAAGTGCATTTATTTTGTTCAAAACTAAAAAAGTGTATTAATGAAGACTTTCCACAAAAATTTGAAGTACACTCATTTAAACTTACGGCTTTGACTGAGTTTGCAATTAGGCTTGCTGTTTTCCGATACGTTTTTGTGAGGTAGTGAGCAAATCTTTCATTTTCAGTCTCCTTAGACCCAAGCTGCATGAACTCACCCTGGACGAGGTCTGTTACAACCTAGAAGCAAAGAAATATTGTACATGTCATGTGTAAGTCACTCAAAACGCAACAGTAGAAAATTATGAAACAACAACATAAAAAGGTATATGAAAGAACGGAATGGCACATAATATCATAATAATTTTTTTCTGATACGAAAGAATGGACATAACTTAGAATCTTGCAAGACTCAATTCACAAGATATTAACAGAGGATAGATACATGGTAGAAGTTTCCAATTATAAAAAAGTAACATGAATGCATTTGAGTGAAAAGCCAAAATATTTATTTTTGAAAAGGAAAGTAAAATAAAAATAGCATGATCTGGGCAAATGATGCAAAATCCAGCAACTAGAATTGAAATCTAAGGTATTAAAATTCAGCAAAAACTAATGATAAATAACAAAATTTTCATAAGATGCACTGACTTGCATTTCTGCATCAATTTGACATTTTTTGGAATAATATTAAATAAAGTATAAATAAAGTATCCGACTTGTTTATGGCTTTCACAGACAACAATTTTTCCTGATTTTTTTCCAAGCATTTCAAGATTATTGATTAACAACTGCATACAAAATTAAAATCCATATTAAGTCACTGGGTGAGAAGGAAATCATAGCCATCAACCCAAAGGTTGGCTCAATATGTGACATTAGAACTCACTTTTAGCTACAAAAGCTCTCTCTGTAGGCATGCAAAGTCACACATTAATTCAGATATTTTCGGTAACATTAAATATTCTCAGGTGCCCAGTAAACTATGCAGTCTGCATTTGGAACTGCCATATGGATTCGGATCTATTACTCTCAAAACTGAAGCATGGGCAAAGCCCTTGGCTAAGGGGCTATGTTCAAATCTTGTCGCTATGACAAATTTTAAGTAAAATTCCTGTTGGACACGTCTTTTAAATATTCCATGGTTTTATGAGGGCTGATTAGTTTGAATCAAATTTGATTTAGTCATTTTTTTTCATGTGGCGAAACTATTAATTTCCATCTGATTCTGATGCCAAAATATTTTGTTAAATTTGTATCAATATTGATGTGGGACAGAGACCGGTTGAGCCAATGTCAACATCTAATCCGTTTACTTTTTTAATTGAAACAAATGGGAATGGAAAAAATTAGTGAAAACATCAAAGAGTTCCTGCTACAAAATTTTAAATCATGGAAACGATGATAGAACGATGATTTTTTTAAGAAAAAGCCACACACGTGTAGATCCGATTGAGCTACGTCACCGGGGAGAGATTGGGAATGTGTGGAATTGGGGAGAGGTATCGGTTAAAAAAATCTGGTGTAATGCATCGATGGCCACAAATTTATGTAAAACTTGAAAGTAAAATATCGACGCTCAAAACGTGGACATAAAAATTATGAATTCGGTCCATAAGTAACCAAAACCTTCGACTTTACACAATATACGAGTACATAAGACTTGAACTAACGCAACGACCAATGCTACAATCACGTCCTCACACGGACGATCGCGTCCTTATTCTCACAATTGCCATTAGGACTGCATTTTTTCAAAAGACAACTCGCAATTTCCCGCTATTGTGCCATCCGTTAGTTTTTTTTTAGATCAATTTTTTAGGAGAGAGATCGATTTTTCCATCCCACTCGACCCACTCTTCACTCTAGGACGTTCAATTTTCTACTAATATTTATTCATTCACTTCCCCGCTAATTAATCCGGAGGCGCTAGGAGAAACCCGTCCCTGTGGCGTCACTCACGCTCGGGAATCGACTGAAACTCTTGGACACGGCTTTAAAAGTGTTTTCCTAATGTCAAATAACCCGTGGCACGCTTCCCGCGGCCGTCCACGCTTTCAGCAAATATGTATATTCCCATACTTGTGATATCTTGAAACGAGCTCTTAAAGACTTCTCATGATATTTCACGATTCATACTCTCATCAGCCCTTCTCTCACTCAGACAGCGCATGAAATAACAATCATCCATTCTTTCGAAAATCGTGTTGAATTATGAGAAACGTCCTGTGGGCGTTGCATCGGTGAGACCACCATGGCAGGTCAACTTTCTGAAAATACTCTCTCAATTCAACACTGAAAACTTTTTTCGAATTGCATTTATAATCCCTTCTAAGATTTTACCCCATAAACGGCCTTTTTCACGAGAAACCACCCAGAGGTTGATCACATCTTGTTCTTTCAAACGAAGGTCTATAGACACATATAGGCGTTGAATTTATTGAAAAACGGGCGCGAAGATAAATCAAGTGAATAGCTTTTTGCTGAGTTCCATCAAGTAATTCTACTGGAATACATGTGCAGTTGTTATTATCCATAGTAATCGGTTGCAGATGAATTTGAACGGCTTCAGCTCCACGCAAGCTGTGTGATTTTTCGTTTTCGATATTTCTCGGAAACCGAAGGCGAAACAGGAAGAAGAACTATCCTCTCTCCCCCCCCCCCAAGAACTGTCCTCCCACCCAAGTGCATGAATACACACACCTTAGAGCTTAGTACAAGGTGAGCAATCCGTCAAATCAGCTTTGTGTGAACCAACGTTCTGATTATTCAAGTTGTTCTATTCATTATACAAAAATTATAATTACCAATACCGCACGAAAAAAGGAAAAATGGTCACTGATTGGAGATTCCAGGACGCGCCACTAACTTAGTGCAGGTGTATTTCACCCGATTCGACTCACGCTATATCCCTCTATGAAATATCCCTACAATATTAATTCAATAGTGATGTCATAAATAATTGACAGATACAAAAACAATTTCATTGGGAAATACGGATCAGAGGAATTTTCCAACTTAAGCGCTGTGGTTCCACTGTGGTTCGAAAGTGGAAGGAGAACGTATTCCTCAGTAGCAGTTTTTATGGGACGCGACCGACAGCTGAGGTCATTTACGCCATTAGGGATGGATGGAAAAGGAGGAAGGGTGGAGAGAAACCCGGCGTCGGCATTAGCCTACTCTATTCGAAAGGCGCCAAGGGATCCGCAGTTTAACGTCCCATCCGATGGACGTCGTATTCACTCAAAGTGCTCTCCACAAAGCACCTCAAGTAGGGATCGGGGTACCACTGAAAAATATTTGTTGTCTCCAGGATTTGAACCCGGGCTCTCTGGGTGGCGCATTCCTCAGTGTCAGGTGTCATTAGATGCAGGTATTCATTTTGGAAAGTATGAAAAATATTTTCATTTCAACAGTTTTCTTTTTAAGCATAGGCGATCCAGTTTTCAAAGATTTCAGCGTCTTTAATCTCTGTGGCCCCTTAGTAATGACGCTGGAGTTGTATAAACCTATGCCGCTCCCTCTTTTAACATGAAAATGAGAAAAACTCCGGACACATTATTAAAAATTAGTAATAGATCTATGGCCAGGAGGAAACTGCGGAGATATGTACTAAGCCACATATTACAAGTTTAAATGAGCAATGGAGTAGAAATGACACAAAATAATTACAACGAACAATTCTCATTTTTGCAGGAATTCGAATCGAATTACCCGAATTCGACTACCTGGAGAGTTGTTGGTATCGTCTTCTGAAGTATTCTTTTGCATAGTTTGTGATTCGTCGAGCGGCTGTTTTAAATACAGTGGGCCATCTGTCGCATGAAGACCTTCATTCGTGAGCCACTCGGTGCTTTTCGTCATTTGATGAAGATTTTCTGGAAATCGTGTTTCCTCTCCACCTGGTAATGTCGATAATCTGGTAACCGTCAATCGCTAGCGAACCACTTGACGGCGCAAATGAACTCCGCAGTCGAGCGCTTCCCGCGACAACCAATTGCTGTACCTACCCGCTCGAAAAATGGAAATTACGGGTGCTTTTAGATAGTACACATCCATGATAACTTGCCTATGTGAGCGTCTATTTTTTTCAGCCGGGAAAATAAAGAGTGGCATCATAAAGGTCAGGTGAGCCGCAACCTCCTCACCTCGGCTGGTCGATTTAGTTCTCAGGGAGATAGACGCGCGTCACCCGCAATCTTCTTTGAGAATTCTTGCCTCTACTTTCACCGCGTTCGGCACAAGGGAAATGTATCGTACTCCGCGATACGAGTAGAAATTCCAGCTTGCTACAGGTTCGCTCATTTGAAGGTCCAAGCAGGCCCGTACAGGAAGTGTTCGGTTGAAGGGTCAACTTTTGAGAGCCGCCACTCACAACTAGAGAGTGATCCACATTGTGAAAACCTTTCGCGTTTATAATTTTTTCCAACCCGTATTTGCTTGGTCTCAAAATTTAAAAACGGGAAACCATCATTCCCTATGATTTTCCTTTCCATCACTTATCTCACAGACCGTCTACATAGCCACCAAAATGCTGTTAGGACAGTTTTCATTCATTAACGACGAGAAGAAATAATTTCAAACAACTCTGAGAAATATCTGGGAATTTTATCTACAATATGTTTTTATTACACTGCCTTATTTTTACGCGTTTCTAGGAAAAAGCTACCTTTTGTTGGCGGCCATATTCACCGGCAAAAATTGACGTCTAAAAAATTTTATTCATCCATTCATTACCCTAGGATCCTGGTCACAATAAAAAGTTATTTTCCTTCAATTTTTTTTATCCCAATCGCGTATTAGCTGGGCAAGGGGATTCCTTAAGGAACTCGGCGAACGACTCCAAGATCGTGGATTCGTAAGAAACCTACTAGGTCAAGGGCATTCAAGTATTTATGTTTAGTGCATTCATTCGCGTCATTCAAGGTGACATTCAAGGCATGACGTCAAATGGCTCTAGTGTTTTTATCATAAAATTTTTGTAATAAACAGAGAATATATTCTTATATGATAAATAGACACTGTTGTGACGGAAATGACAATGGAATGGACCAAAATGAAACCTAATATTGACTGCACCCGCCATTCGATAATTTGGCATACACTTGGCTGTCGAAATTTAAAAAAATACAGGTTCAGACTCATTTTTTACGAAACATTGAGAAGAAGCAACAGGCTGATCACACAGTTTTTTTAATCCTCGCTGAGCTGGAACTTCGTAATTAGGAATTATCTAATCACGATTGTATTCAACAATCATCCTTTCATATAATGCCTTTCATAGCCGCACCAAATCCACGTATACGTATTTGGAGACGTACAAAATCAGGGTTTCATTGCAACAATTTAAGAGTGTAAAAATCATTCGCCTTGACCGGGATTAGAACCCGGATCCCTCGATATCCGGCCAAGTGCTTTAGCCAGTTAAGCTATCCAGACGTCTCGATAGCTTAACTGGCCAAAGCACTTGGTCGGATATCGAGGGATCCGGGTTCTAATCCCGGTCAAGGCGTATGATTTTTACACTCTTAAATTGTTGCAATGAAATGTGTGTTAGCGGATGACTCCGTTAAAAGTTATTGTTGCAGCATTTCCCGCAGTTTCTTGAAAAATCCGGGTGTCTATCCACACATGCTATCCATATATGTACTCGTATCTGTACCACATTCTCAAAGAGCATCTCCTAGACATTAGGAAATCGTGCGGTCAAGCACCATGGAAAAACATTAAAATTTGCGGAACTACTATACCACTATGAAGTAAACATCTTTTTTAGCGCTATCTTTCTCCAGAGAAGACATTGGCAAACCAATGAATTCACGTCAATATGATAAAACGTCAATTTTCTTCATGGGGGATTTTCTCACATATTTACATATATTTTATACACTTTCTTTTCCTTGCTTGGTCCCTTTAACAGGAAGCATTTCCGAAATCCAGTTTGGGAAATCCTGTCCAACAGCAACAATGGGAGCATTTTTTTAATCCAAGTATTCAAATTATTTAACACCATAACCCACTTTTGGGGTGAGTTCAATGAATTGAAGAATTCTCTTAAAAAGTAAATGATGAAAGCTTTAGTAAGGGTGGTCTCTTGCTGAAAATGCAAATCTAAAGCTATATTAGGACAAGGCAATTATCCTATTTTAACTCCTGCGCATTCCTATGAGGGCCATTTATTGCATTTTTCCATGACTTACATGCATTGTATAAAAAGTATCGGGAAAAGTTTCTGAAAAATTTTTTTTCACATATTGCTACGATGCCTCAAAATTCTTCAAAGTACATCCTTTGAGCGTCGACAAACTTTTGCCAGCGGCTTTTCCACGACTCGAAGGTTCCCTGGTAGGCGGATTCCGATAGGCCCTTAAGGGTACGCGTGGGAGCTTCTTTTGCAGTACTACGGGTCCCATGGTGGCGTCCTTTGAGGGAGGTTTTCACTTTTGGGAGTAGGGCAGTCTGCTGGTGCAAAGTCGGGACTGTAAGGAGGTTGGGGAATCGTCGCGATGTCGTTGCAGAAGGTCCTCGCAAGCAGACACACTGTTCTTGTTCGTCCGTCAAGACCTTATGGACGAGTTTAGTGCAGACCTTTCGCATCGCCAAATTTTCAGTGATAATGCTGTGCACTGTCATCTTCTCAACGCCAATACGATATGCGATCATGCGCAAATTCAACCGTCGGTCTGAATTCAGCAATTCACGTACAAGTCAGGAGAAAATCGTTACCGATACTTTTTATAGAAAACCTTGTAAAAAACATTAAAACGTAAAATGTTTTGCAGAAACATGTTTGGAAACTGGAAAAACAGGAGGTATTGGGTGAAAAGTGTGACTCGTTCAATGCTAATGAACACCCCAATAAGCGAGCCAGATAATACTCCTTGTTAAATAACCCAATTTATCAATCCAAAACTTGAGAATTTGTTGGAGAGTAACTCAATGAAACAGACTCGAAAAGCGAGTTTTCTGGTTCTAAGTAGCATCAGTTTGATTGCTAATTAACAGATTGCCGTCACCACTCTAATGAATACCTACTACTCACTATTATCACTGTTCGCACTAAGTGCTTATTTTAACGTGATTCCCCACTCATGAAAATTAATTTTATTACACTTACTTGGCTTAAAACAATTGTGACGTCATTGTTCCGCAAACGAGCAATCATCATAGATGCAACAGCTAGGATGAAGTCGCCTGCCATCGCCACCTGGAAGTAAAGAGAAATTGCAATTAGACGGACAAAGCTCTTGAATCTATTGCAAAAAATTAGAAAAGATACCAAGGTTGATATGCATACAATTGTAATTCTTTAACCCTGAATGACCAAAAAAATTACTTCAATACGGAGAGGCTCACGGGAAAGCGGGGTCCTCACGTCCAGAAACTCGAGCATCTCCTCCCAAGCAAACAGATTCAAAACACTATGAATTCATGGTCGTCTCAATTATTAAGACAATTCCGAATACGAGTTCAATTCATTCGATAAATGTAGGTACGAATACGCTGATCCTCGAATTCATGATTTATTCAATTTAGAGAACAAGCCGCGGGTAATTATTCAGAGTCAAGTAGAAGCATCAAAGTAGGTGCACATACGTAAACATGAATTTTAGACACTCGTAAAAAATGTGCAAAAATATATGCGCACTTTTTTATTTATCTGTTATCAGTAGTTGAAATTTTGCGTGCTTTTCGCACTTTGTATGTATACACTGGAAGTATTCATGCCAGAGAAATTATTTTATATCTCTACTAAATTTAAAGGATCATGACATAATATATTCGAGTACTTTGTTTAAGCTGCGTAAGGTATTTTCGAAGGACGTAGTGGCGCAAACGCAAGTTTATTACTCGCATGCTGTGCTTAACAATTGGCCGACATTTTTACCACATCGTAAAAGGAAAGTCCAGTAGAGCAACACAGCAAGATGATCATTTCATTACGAATGAATTCCACAAAGTTAAGCCTGAAACGATCCCGTAATCACGGAATTTGTTTGATACTACCTATTTCTTCTACCAAATCATTCATTAGATCTCACTGACCATACCAGGTATTACGCTACAATTAGGTTGTAGTAGGAAATCATATTGAAAGTAGTTATTCGAGGATTTTGATTGCCTAGAACTCATAAAAAAAATTGCAGGGCAATCATTCAATCAAGAATCAAATTTTAAACTTTCGATGTATTCGCGCGAATGATCTACAAAAAAATTATCAGAAAAAATATCACGCCCTTCTTTTCGTGTCTATTCAACTTTATTCGCGGAGAAATCCTAGAGGATTACTTTTGGACGATCGTGTTTCGGAGCATAAGAGCCACCTAGGGATTTATCGCCTAGGGACTCTCGTGGCCAAAACCATTGCGATAGTAAATACTCCAGGGCTCATAATTAAACGTTTCCATGAGTGTCCGCATACGAAAAGTTATGTAACCCATCGTTTTGGACGACTAAGAAATGACTAAACGAGTTTGAAACACCTTGAAGCACTTCCCGTCGGCGCTAGTAACACGCGTGTGTTTAGTGAACCAGTTCCGATTTGTATATGCACGCGTTTATGCAGATTGGTGGTAGTAGGCAAGTGAAATTTGTCTTCACATCAAACTAACTCGAGCATACAAGGTGGGATTCGGACTTTCAGTACCTTTTTAATTTTATTAGCCACTTTGTCTATGTATTTGATAACGAGAAAAATATTTTATGTGGATGAAGTGCCTGAACTGGTTTTTTTTAAACAGTCCATGACTTGTGAAGTTCCATGCTGCTTCCAGGAATTACCGTCGCGTATGTAGGTTTGTTAGTCATCAGTTTCACCCCAAGTCCTAGAGGCGTCTTCAGGTCTCCACTTCGACCTGAAGACGCCACCAGGACTGGGGGCGAAACTATTGCCCAACAAGCTAACCCACGTGATGGTAATTCCCAGAATCAGCATGGAACCTCCATCGGATATACGTCGCGGAAACCTTAAGATTAATGTTCATGTCTTATATAGTTCCCACAATGCATACATAACAATAATTCTCTCTCAATGACAACTCTCTGTCATTGGAAAAATTGGGTGAAGCAACTTGAATTAAAAAAACTTCAATAAAAAATCAAAACCAGCACAATTGGGTTTACAGGGCCTCTTCCTGGGCCTTAACCAATGGCATTATAAACAATAAAAGCTTCAATTTCTATGATATTGAAAGAACCATCACCAAAATAATCAACCCTGGTTTGATAGGTGAGGGTACCAGTCCTTTACGGAGTGTAAACTTCACGTATAAAGGAAGGGGCAGTTTTTTCCCCCTAGGAAGGTCTGCTGAATGAATAATCATACAGACCCCCCAGAGGCGTCACCCGAAATCGAAGCCGGGCCCTCGGATCAGTAGACCAACGATATGCCCACTGCACTACCACGTCCCCAGTAATGAAAAGGTAAGAATTGATTTGGAAAACATTAAAATGCTTTAACCAATCAAAACTTTGACAAATTAGTGCCCATCTAAGCAATACTTACTTCTTAAAATGTTTCTATTTGTCATTGTGTAGACTGCAGAAATACCTCTAGCATTGATATCTAATTTGGGCATAATTCAAGTGTGATCATTATTTTTCATATGTGTACATCTTAAAAACTATCAAATTCCTACATAACCAATTCAGAAATGCGTCAAATAAGAGGAAAAAACGTTACGACAAACGAAGTTAAAAGATATCATTACTAATGCGTTCAGTTAAAACTTCGCCAAATACTTCAAATCTCAATTTCAATCTCTGATCGGCGGTTTTCGCAGGAATTAATGTTTTTAATATACATACAGGTGTTTTTTTCTGTATTTCTTCCTGCGTAACGAAAAAACTGACGCCCACCTCACTAAGAAGAACGAAACCACGAGTCTTTTGAAAATATACTCAGCACATAGTTTTCAATTTCAATCCGAAGCTTCCACAGGTCACTCCCCTATCTACGCGCATGCACGCGGTACTTCCCGTTGGCGATCCACAAATCTCTTTTCCGAGTCCTGTTCACCGCCCGCTCGCAGAAAATGACCCTGTTCCTCCGAGCGGGATGACTGACTTTTGCGCAGGTCATGGATGGTCTCCCTTCTTCTTTCTCCCTCTCTTTCTGCCTCCCTCCTGACGGAATTACCTGCCTCCACGGCCTTCGCGGACGAAACACCTCACTCCCCTTTCCCGCCGCGGCAACAGTCACGTTCCCAGGTAGTAGGGGTGCATCGGTTCGGCCGTCTTCGCTTCCATCCCTCTTTCTCCTCCGGATTCCGATTCCTCCCTGCCGTCTCCCACCCCTAGCCCTCTCCCCCGCTGGGTCTATTCCACACCCTCCCACAAACGGCGGCGGCCCCCGCACACCGCACTTCCCTCCCTTTCCCGATCCACCCCGGACGGCGGCCGGCCCCCGGCTGGATAATGATGGGACGCTGAAGCAACAGGGTTGCCGGTCATCGGGAGTCTAGATCACAAAAAAAGGCCCAACTCCAGAACCCGGTCGAAATGTCAGCATCAACACTTGTTGGCGCCTTCTCCTCACTGAATAACTCATACGTGTTCCTCTGGTGAATTCGGAGCATCGCATGGAACAGGTGACCAGCAGTGTGAACTAAGCGTTGTGAACGAGAGAGCACTGACCAATCTGATAATGGCAAAGCTATCACGGGTCCCGCATTTGCCATTCGAAATTATATCCACAGAACGTAAGTACGCCGCCATCGAATTACGAAGCATCATCCTGTATCGAAACGACTTTTGTAAACTGTTGTAGTCATACACATCGCGATGAGGACGTGGAAGGATAGGAAGTGAAAATTTGGCGTTCAGAGGGCGTAGATAGCGTCCCTACAATTAGCGAAAGCAAAAGAGGGATTTCGAGGTAAAGGTTTAAGGAGGCTAAATATTTTATTAGACAATGATTTAAGACACATAGGGATAAATCAGATTTCTAAGGAAATGCGAAATGCAACCACGCGGGGGAGGGCTCGGAGATGTGTTTCAGGCATCCCTGAGAACCCTGGAGAAAAACTAAGCGTTCAAAAAACAGTCAATCCTCTCCGCAGTCCATTCTCACTCTGCTTCTCTTATTCAGTTCGGAGTTCCTTATGGCTGGATGTCCTTATGGCTGAGAAATACCATACAAGAGTTAAGAACATGTAAGCAGCCATCTGCAAACTCCCTCTGAACAACGTTGATTCATATTTGATCATACACCAAGGATCAAGATGGCGATCTTCTTCGATGAGGCTGAGGGGCATAAACTATATCAGTGGAATAAGGTGTATGATCCTTACGTCAACCAATTCCAGTATTGCCTTTGGGCTGGGCCATTAGTAGCGGCAATTGCTTCGGCGCCCCTTCGGCGTAGGAAACCCAATACACTAACTAGTATGCCATCCGTCACATCGGTAGCTTTGACTTCTGACAGAGTATAAATACGGAAGTTAGAGAAATTAAGGAAGTGTGCTCAGTTGTTCACCAAACGGGGTGATTCCTCACGACGTCCACTTCCAACAGGGTGCTACATTTCCACCCATGACATTAGAGGTGGGGATCATCAGTTGCATGGCCAAAGAGTAATAGAACTTTCCCCTTCTTACTTTCCAGCTCAGCATGGCCTGTCTTGGTATGTTGGAGGCCTATTGTAAAACTAGTTTTGGATAACTTTTATTCCCTCCATTTTCGTATACCAAAGAAGTTTTGCATTGGGTGAAATTAACACGCGTTTGGTACTAAGTTATGCGCTAGCATGCATTTGGATTTGCACGTTTTTTCGGGGAATTTAGTGATTCTTTTCCATTTTTCTAACCATTTAAACACCCTTTCTCTTTCCCTTATCCCTTGCCTATTCAACCTGGTGCTTGCACTCCCTGCCACACACCTTTTTGGTGGATCGCAG
The DNA here is from genome assembly GCA_037158775.1 of Hetaerina titia. Taxonomy (NCBI): domain Eukaryota; kingdom Metazoa; phylum Arthropoda; class Insecta; order Odonata; family Calopterygidae; genus Hetaerina; species Hetaerina titia. The sequence goes on along the minus strand of CM073769.1, from coordinate 80,391,933 downwards.
GGTACTTAATGTAGAAACGAATTTCATAAGCTTCGATTTCATTGAGAATAATTGAGAAAAACCATTGGCCTATTTGACGAAGGTGCGCACTGTACAGAAAAACATTCTCAATTATGTTTCTGGCATTTCAAATTACTCGCAGGAAGGCAATTTGAGACGGAAATGTTGCTATGTCCTCATAACTCAACAAATTACAGCTGAAGTGCATCGTATCGTGCAATCCTACCATCATGAGACGATTCCATTCGAGCTACTGCAAGAGTATACCAATTTCCCAGTAGCTTACTACCAGCCTGTCAGGTGAAATGAACTTCAGATGAAATAAAACAAAAAGAGCAATCAGACCGCTTCGCCATCATCGACTAAAGGTTACCGCTCCAATGTAAGCACCTGCACACACTGTCCCTTCAAATGAAGCGAATTAGCACGCGGATCGTGAAGCATCGTGAGTGCAAATCGACGAAAAAAAAGAGCATAATCGTAAGAGCTCTTGCGTTATACCCCTGGATAGGGCAGATGAGAAAGGTGATCGTTTATTCACATAGGCACTCAGCAGACCATATGGGACTTACATCACCATCGTTACGTTTTCGCCGCGGCGGCTCGAGTCTGCGGAGCGTGGTTATGGGGTGGGAGTTCGGAGGGATAACCACTCTGATTCGATGGGCATAACGTCTCCCTCGGGGATCCCACACTTCGCGGAGGGCAAGGTCCCCAACTGAGCGAGACCACGCCCCCCCACCCCTGTACCAAGGCAAGAATGAAGCGATTTCCCCATTCGTGCCCTCCCGAGGCACTGCGTACCTCTGCGGAGCTCGCGTCCTCAAAGCCAAATTGTTAATTTTATTCCGCTCAATGTTAGCCTCAACTGTTCCCCGATGAATCATTCTGCGCTGCGATAGATCACTGTGAAAATTTAAAAGGTCGTGATTTCTTTCAATTCGCAGTCCTCATTTTGCCCATAGAAAATTCTGTGCCCCGAGATTCCGTTATCAGTTCACTTCACACCCGAGAGATGAGGCGTGAAGTTTTAAAAAAAAAATGAGGAACTTCGAGAAGGACCCTCAGTCCACAATACTAGCCAACAGTTCTTCATCAAAACTACGTTAACGTTGACCGACAATTAACTTAAACAGTTTAAATCATTTGTAAGAGTTGTGCGGAGCCGAGGAGTGAACAACTTCCACAGAATTACCCGGCGAGTACCTTCAGGTGAACGCTCCCTTTTCATTCTTTCTCCGCCCTCTCCCTCCCATCAGGTGGCGTAATTAGGTCCAGCCGGGACCCCGAGCGAGTTTGCTCCGTCTATCTCACGGGGTCTCAAGTCCATTGAAAAACAACTAACCGTTGCACAGTGCAAACCGGCCGACTTTCGAATTTGAAAGAAGTATGAAAGGACTGCGCTTTTTCAAAAGTTTTCGACACTGAAAGGACTCGCACGGAATCAGTTTTCAAGTGTATTGATGCATACGCATCAAGTGTGAGTTACGCTAGAGGTTTTCTCGCTCCGCAAGAATTTATCCACTACCTAAGAAAATGAAACCGGGGTTCTCATTGGTGTGTACATCACCAAGTTGGGCACCGAGAACCCCCTTGAGCCTCCAAGGTACTTGTACCTGCGACTCCGACGACACGAGGGTGAGCAACCCCAACAAAAAAATTGAAAAGACGATAAAAAAACATTCAGATTCAACGTTTGGAAAGCGCTAAGCAAACGAAGAATGAAACGACCTTCTCACAAAGGGAATTACTACTTTAGTCAAGGAGAAATTATTTCTTTGGTCAACAGCTAATATTATTATGAATTTGACCTCATATAGAAGATGGCAAATTATCTTTTTTAATACTTATGAATGTTATTTTAGCTTCGTAAATCATTTCGAGATTCCTTAGTACGTGAGTGAGAGCACGGGGAAGAGTGTGATACTGGTAATGTCGATATAGTTAATTTTAAACGCAATACTTGACGAGTTAGGCGATATAAATGATATTGAATGCTTACATACAATATATATATATATATATATATATATATATACATAAAATATGCTAATATCAATTACGATTAACCCCGGTCACAAGTTCATTTTTTGCAATCGGCGGGGAGACATTTTAAATCCTCCGATTAATGATATTTAGTTTCTCCAAAATATATGACTATAGTAATGCAATTAACAGGTCAATGCTGTTTACACTTGAAGATTATTTATCATACAGGTTGTTGGTACAGCTTCATCTCCAGATTAAATATTGAGCCACGTATGTTGGTCTTAACCAACTAACATACAACATTAACACTTTTTTAGCAAAAGGGAAAAATGCTCTGCATGCTAGTGGCCTTCAACATTGACACCCGCGGATGGGAAGGCCGTCCATCCTAAAAATCCATCCAAATGAGCGCTCCTCGTCCTTTCCTTCACCTTTCCCAAGAGCGTAAAATAACCGAAGTAATAGGCGAGAAGTGAAGTGTTGTATAAAAGATACTTTCAACATTTCTGTGCTCGACGGCTTTCGCTTTCGGCCGCAAGATTCCCTTCCCCGGGACTCAATCGGCTGCATAAAACGCAATTTCACAACTGTCCCCTCCTTCGTCACGACAGAAACGGGATTAGGGGGACGGGGAGTTCTGGGGAAGCTTATTAATGCCCCCCCGAAAGAGCAACGAAACATCATCCATGTACCATTAACATTCCTCCGGACCTTAGAATTCCTTCCCCGGATCAATTCATTCGTTCCTCCGTCGTCACGTGGAGACTCACCTGGATATCGAATCGCTGGATCTCCGTGGTTCCGATTATTCTGGATCTCCGTGCGAAGAGGAATTCGAAATCGGAATGGAATTTCATTATGATCGCTTTGCGCATTTCAACAATGAAAGCAAAGGTCTTTTGTAACCGGAGTCGAGAAGAAACGCACCTCAACTTCATGCTTAAATGCTAGAGATTAGGAAACTTTGGGCCAACATTGAGAGTAATAAAGAACCGATAGTCACAATTTACCACAAGATAAGTAAGACCGGGTTTCGATGCATTGCATCATCTTCAGGTGAACCTGCATCTACCTGAAGATGATGTAATACACTGAAATCCGGGCGTACTATTCAACTAATCTAAAGGAAAATTGTTACTATTTTTTCTTTATTACGTTCGAATTCCACCAAATCACGTCTGAAAGTACTAAATTTTTCAAAATTGACAGGATTAAGAGATGGACATTAATCACGCCGAGGTTAAAATTAACCTGACCATCCGTACGTGAGGGGCGATGGAATTGGAGCTGCTAATGCAGGACCAGTCCCCCACCCCCGCCCCCCGAGGAGAGCGAACAAATGTGCGACCATGCGCGCCCATTGGCCTTTTTAAAACTTGACTCAGTCCGTTATAAATAAATGAGCACATTGTGTACGTTTCGCAGTTGGCAGAATGAATTTTCAATTTTCATTTCTCCATCGTTGCAAGAAACGAAGTGAAGGGAAAGATTAAGGAAAAAATACACGCAATAATGCAACCTCAGATAAAATAAATCGCTCCCGTGGGCAGTCAGGTCAAACTATTTCTCAAACGACACGGACCGCGGTCAAAGTCGAAACTTCTACAGAAATGTTTATTCGAAATCAAAGAATTAACCAGAATGCGATCTCAAGGAATTTGATTTCGTACCCCGATGGTGGGAGATAAACTATTTTTTTCCAAATGGTTTCCAAAGCTCAAAAATGTGAATTTGCGTCACTGAGGAGCGTCCATGCAGCGTGAAACATGACCATCTCCTACCTAAGGACTAATTCTAATCGGCAAAGCTATTAAGGTGGGTGGTACAGTGTGGTACTGTAAATGATCTGATTCCTTTCTTGAGGATGCTCACGAGTTTTTTTTTCTGCCTGGCTTTCCTTGCGTAGACTGTTTCCTGGGAAAAATGATCACAGCAATCGGAGAGCTTAAAAAACTACGCTACTATCGCTTCTTCGACCAATATTAGTCCAGACATAACCAGAAACAGTGATGTTATCTCAAGATAGTCGAATATTTAATGAAATGACGTGTAGTCGAAATTGCCGAGTGAAGGCATTCGAAATGAGTGAAACAGGCAATGAGTCACGGAGTCAAACAAATTTCTCTTTACAGTTAATCCCTGCTTGCCATGCCAGAGTTTACCTGCCTATTCCACAGTTGACTAGACGGATGAGGTTTATTGTCCACTACCCCCGACAGACTTACATACGTACGCATATGCTTGGTGCCGATTTGATCGATTAAAAACAGTTTCCATCGTTTGGGATTCACTTGGCAATCGGTGAGTGTGGAGAGATATTGAATGGAGGCAGAATATGAGTGGACCGCGAAATGTCGGGGATTTCTTGAGAATGATACGTGTTATATTCGTCCAAAATATCATATTGTATCCGTAGTTTGATAGCCATTAAAATACTATGCACAATATTTGATTATTGCATTATCACAGTAGTATGACGCCATACGGTTTCACTGCATTTTTATTTTTAAGGTATATAATGGAAATTAACGAATTGATACATCAGTAGTGGGTCTCGAATGAACCCCTATCCCCCCGAATACCAAAATACCCTGGAACGACTACAGACGGAGGAGTAGAAAGGATGCTGTCATCGGTGGCGCATCATGAACGAAAGACGTGACAGGACAATGTTTCACAACCATTTGAGACACTCGTTTGTTGCAATTCAAAACACCCCGATTTAGGCAGAGAGACGGTATATTAATGCGATTCGGAACTGAATTCGGCTGGGGGAGGTCGTCTTTAATTTTAGCGGGATAAACATACAAGGAGAACGATTAGAGGTCCCTGGAAATTATCACAACATGTCATTGGCTTTTAGATTTACCATTTCCCATCAACATACGCATCTTTTTCAATCGAAAAAGTTAATACAAGCGTGACTAGAAACTTGGCGAAGGGTAACTAATAACAATAGAGAATAAAATAAAAATTAAACGGACCAGCACAGCTGTATTAAGCTGAAGCTCGTTATCTGTGCTTCTGAATCGTCTTCGGCAGCGAACCGAAAATCAGCGACGTCAATATAACCCACCCAAGTCAATATAGACCACCTATCCCGTTTCACAACATCTGAATCATCTTCAGGCAAGTGGAGACGATTATCTGTGGATGCTAAGGAGGGGTCTCATCATATTTCCTTGAAGTCGTGCACCAATACGATCGAAAAAAAGAAACTGAAGCGCTCGCCATACTCGTATAATTGCATCCCATCGGGAGGCCTCGGATGGCGCTTTCGTCCACCTTCGAAAACTTACGAATTCAAACACCCCCGCCCGCGACCCCCTCGTGTTTCTTTCCAACCCGGATCCCCCCTCCATCTACTTATCGAGGCGAGGGGGAGGGGGGGATCGTCAAGAGATCCCCTAGGCGGGGACCCTCCTTCCTCCATTCCAGCCTCCGGTTACCCTACACAACCTCCTTCCCTTCCATCCGTCCAAACCACCCCGACCACTCTCTCTCTCTCTTTCTCTCCACCTCGCTCCCCCCCCCCCCCGAGAGAGGGAAAGGGGAAGGGGGATGGGAGATGGGGAAAGAGAGAGAGAGAGGAGAGAGAACGAAGCCTCCCGGCCACCTGTCGAAATACACCTCTCCCGCGCCGTGAAGCTGGGCGGAGGGCGGTGGGGAGGGGGGACGAGGGTGGGAAGGAACGTGGGCTGTCGAGGGAGGTTAGTTGGTCGTCGGACGGGGGACGCTGGGGGAGAGGGAGGGAGGCGGCGGGGAGTAAGGAGGGTGTGTGGGTCTGCGGGCCGACCCACTGGCTCGGGTGTGGAGTGGGTGGGCGGGTGGGAGGGGGATGCGAGTGGAATGTGGGACACGGGAGGGTGAACGCACGAGAGGGAGGGGGGAAGAGAGTGAGAGCGGAGAGAGGAGGATGAGGAAGGCGAGGTGGGAGGGAGGAGGGTGCAGAAAGGGAAAGGGATGGCGAGCGGAGGAGGAAGGCGGCAGGGAGAGACATAGAGAGAGAGAAAAGGAAGGGAGATAGACGCGGAAATGAAGGTGGGAGAGAGAAAGTGATGCTAATAATCTCAGGGTCCTCTTTTCCGAAGGGGGTGAAGAAGAGGCGCGCATCTTGAAGCACGGTTGTAATGAGACCGTAATAGTTTTATGGTTGACGACTACTCGAACAACTGATTCCAGTCATTTTAAATACCTTTGGGCTTATGCAGTGTGTGTATGTTTGTGTATGCCTTTCTATATATAACCATGTTTTCAGTAATAATCCCGAAGGTCGGTTGGGTAGGTGATGGATAGAGTTCACCCAATACTAAGCCCGACGGCGTGTGAAATTCACACATCAGGGTAGGGGGCAAGCTTTTTTCTCTGTGCCGGAATCGAACCCGGGACCCTCCGGTCAGTAGTCTAACGCTCTACCCCCTGGACTACCGCGATCCATATATATATTTATATATATGTGGCGAATACATATTCACATGGATACAGATATGAGGAAATGGTATAAGAACACATAAAAGACGAACACAGGAATGGTGGGGAAGGTGGTATCGAACAAATCACGAACGCAAAAATTTATTGACGGCAACCATGAGACCGGGCCATACATTAATATGATTAATAATATTGGCCGTACTTATACAAATGCTCATATTAATGTCTCAGTACGAACCTCGACTAACTTTTGGTAACAAATTTCCAAGTAATCAGCATGAAAACAATGCTCATTCATCGTAAATTTTAACATGCGTTTTACATTGCCTTTGTGTCTGCAGTTAGTACGATCAAAAACAAACTTTTTGCTACATTTAATTATTAATGTATGAGCAAGATTTCCGTGGAGTGTAAGTTACACGTGCTTCCGCAAAACTTCTCTCATTCTTTTAAAATTTCAAATTTAAATAATTTTACAAATTAAAACCCCGACTTATTGCAAACGATTTACTACAAAATATGGCCTTGATCTAAATAGGAAAGGTACAGACGACCTCGAAGTCGACTGCTGTACCAACACGGTTCGATGATTTCGAGTGTGAGGAATACACCATGTAGATTTCATCGAATTGCATTTCACACGACCGATTCCAAGGAATGACGATGACGATCTGAAGATGGCACATCCGAAGATTTCGACTATTCGATTAAATCGGTCGCGTGAAATAAAATACTGTGAAACCTAAGAAATGGTTTTCTCATGATCATCATGAGGTTTCACAAAATAAAACTTGAAGCCATCAAATTTGATGACCTTATGGCTGCCCGATGATTTTGAAAATGGGTAAAACATAAATATTTGCGTGCACAGGAAGAAACTAAAAGAAACGGCCCAACAAAGTCCACACCGGAACGTCAAAGGATATCAAGTCATTCATTTTCTTGATAGGAAAGGTTATCATCAGAAAAAATAAATTACTGAATGAATGCTTGGTGTTAAGGAAATGCTTTACCATGCACACCTATTCCCACTTTAACGTTTTGGTGATAAATGGCAAATAGAAACGTTGAAGGACAGAGCATTAAGCATCAGTAAACACGATTCAATGGGTTTAGGGAGAGGGCGGGGGGGCAAATTCTGTCTTCCCGAAAAAGAGAATCGACACGATAATATCTAACCAAATAAATTGAAATAATACAAGCAGAAAAATAACTCCCTTAAAGAGAAATCCATCCGGAATGAATAAAACGAGAAGAACAGGTAAGAACTACCACCAATAGTTTTTTTCAGAAGGAACTAACCGAACTGAGGTCATCAATTCCATAAGCAGAAATGGGTGAATTAGGCAAATAGGATTTCAAGGAGGAGAGGAAGGAAAAGGAATATATAATATAATCCAGGGGCATAAGTGATTGTGTTCATTGGCATGAAAGGCCAGTGTCTAGCAAAGACTAATGGGTATGGAATTTTCCAACAGGCAGTTTTGGTAACCGAAATAAAAAGACGGCTAAACGAACGGATGGGGATTTTTCAAACTATGCCAGCCAATAAACCTCATGGAAAATCTATGTGTAGTCGCATTCTTGCTGGGGAAAAAGTGGTTTAGAGGTCCAGGAAGATGCAGCTGAACTGTGTGGAGGAGAGCATCAGGAAATTGGGAGAACTTGATTGGAGGAAAGACACAGATGATAAATAGTAACGTCGGAAATATGTCACAGAGATCGATGCTCTTCAAGGGCTGTAACGGCAGGATGTAAGGTTGCTAGGCAGAAAGGGAAAGAGAGAAACCCTCCTTCGACATACAAACCCGACCATGGCTTTCAGAGACTAGACTGTAACTCATGGTTGGTTTCAGCTGCTATGCAGCCAACACTGGGCGTTTATTGCCTCGTAATTTTTCCCGAGACTGTGACATCGCAGAAGTGAATTTCGGCTCACCTCACTACATCCCCTACCATCAGATAAATGGAGATGCTCATGCTACGACACATTATCCTCAATTGCAGTCACAACGAGCTATTGTAAGCTGCTTCAACGACATTCTCGCATCAAGAATGCATCGAATACTCCTTTCTCCCCTCCCAAATTCACAAAGCCTCATATTTCATACTCTTGGAACAAATATAAGTTCCAACACATTAAACATTTCATGCATACTTCAATATTTTTTATCTTCACACACTTTTTTCACTACACTCACTTTTTATCTATATATACACTATAATTGAATTATTCCAAACAACGACAGCTTAATTATGAAACACGTAATCAGCGAGCGTCTCATGGCAACACCTGAAAGCCACCAATTAACAGTGATCAAAGAACATACTGTAACATAATCAAATGGGAACAAGGCGCCTCATAGACTAAAGAGAAAGAAAAGTGACATCAACGAGGGGGGGATACCTTGTCCACGGAGCAATACCATGGAGCAGAGGCCAAAGTAACCACGAGTAGGAGGAAACGTTTTCGTCCTATTAATGCCCGAGGAGTAAAATTTAAAATAAAGTACTTTTTTATTGAGGGTTTGGAATAACTCCGATCCGACTGTGAGTGGAAATACTCCTGCTCATTGAAAGCAACCTCCTCATTGCGGCCGCGGTGATTCGAACGTCTGTGTGAGGCTTCAGGAAGCGACATTGGCCAATAACACGCACGAGACGAGGGAATGGGAGGAGAAACACAGGAGAGGCATTAGATAGCTTGGGAGACTGAATGGAGCAAGGAGAATCAGAAAAATGACCCCGACATTTTTTTCGTCCAGGAGGTTCGGCACGACGACCATTCACCTCAAACACCTCCACGATGGCCACCGCTTCGGGAATCAGCTGCGGTCGCCGCAATTACTGGAGTTTTGTCTACTAATGGCGCGCCAAATTCGAAAGGTAATCGGAGGTCATGATGACTCCGCGGATGCCCTCCTCTCGCCGAACTATTAATTGCATAACTCGCGGAATTGTGCAACGCGTTAAGAAAATTTGCGTCGTCGGAGAGGAGTTGAAAATGGCACTCGCTCCTCGCTTTCTCGCCTCGAATCCTCTCTCTCCAATCCCGAGTCTCTCCGCTCCCGAGAATGACATCTCCACAAACCCAGGGATTCTTCGTCGGGATTATTTCGTTCACTCGCGGTGTTTCATAACACGTGGCGTGCCTGGTCCTCCGTCGAGCCCACACACTTCATTTCCACACCGCCATTGATTACATTAGCGAATTCGTTATTATCTTTTTCGGCCTCCGGCGTTGCTTTTCCTCACGAGTCAATTGTGACCCTTACTACGCTGCTCCGGCGCCGAGGGCGGCATAGCGATCACTGTTTCATTGTCCCAGAGGTGCGCATTGTTCAACAATGCGGAGAGGAGTCAACGGACGCGCTCTAAGAAACACGATATCTCACATAAAACAACAACGGAATAAGACCGTTCAGCATGTCGAAATATCGATAACGCCAGTGATAGTATATCGAAGCAACGCTATAGGGACCGTGTGGAACCACATTCAAAATCCATCAATGTCTGGTATCTGTCGTGACGGAAACGATATCCGGAGATGAATTCGAAAATCGAATCGAAAAACCGTTGATCTATATTGAAAATAGTAGTTTACAATAAAAAAATGAGTACCTACTTACAACAAAAAAGACGTTGAAGAGGAAGGACAACAGAGGGCATTGAAGATGGCGGGATTATGAAATGAAAGGACGAAGAAATCAAACTGCTGGTAGAAACAGGAGAGGAGTAGATTCCAAACAGAAAAAATATTATAATTGTTTATACAACATTGATGATGATATTTGTTTTAATGATTTGAAGTAGGAAAGAGATATTTTTGAGAAAATGTATCCCCTCTTTCCCTCCCGCAACATATGACTACCATATAGCATTAAATATATGTTTAATCTACCTTTGTTGATTTCGCGCCAAGATATGGACAATCAGTTAGGCTTGCGGATGATCAAATTTTAATAAGCCAGTCAGCCAATGGGTCACAAAAACATTTCTGAGAGCATCATAAAATCAGTGTGATAGCTGTACTTCAGATATTGCAGTACCGTGCAAGCCACCGCTAGGGTGTGTGGCATTGGGTAAACATCAGACTAATTTTGACGCGAATATGACCCTACCGCAGTCGGACAATTTTATTCTATTCCCTTATCATTCGTGAAAAAATGACATTTTAAATCTGCCTGTCCTACACTTGATCTCTCTCATTTTATTGACATGATTGTTCATACCGTAGTTCAACGAGGCTAATAATACATTTAAAAAATTAACTACATCTGCTCGTGTTAGATTGCCATTTGCTCAGTGATCTTGGACTCCAAATAGGACCTTTGAAATGTCCATTCGAATGTATTTTTGGTCCGAAGAAAAAAATGTGCCACCCTACACGTGGACAGCTTATGCATGCAATTCTTCAGTCAATATGTGACAAATGTGTTCTTTTGATATGCCCACAGCCTCTGTTACCTCTAACCTTAATTATACATCACCATTTGGTGAATACTATGCGGTGAGACCAAAAGCTAAGCAGACCATAGGTTATGAGGTTTACGAGAAAGAGGAAAGCTAAGTTAAATATTAAAAAGTAACTAGAAAAGATGGAACAGTTTACCCATCTCGGAATCGTTTTGGACCAAGATGGTCAAAGTAGTAGGGGCATAAGGAGAAGAATTGCGTTAGACAAATAAGCTTTCACAAGGTTGAGGGAATTGATGACAGGGACGTTGAGTAAGAATGTTAAGAAACGGTTCTTCATAACTTTGATATGGAGCGTGGTTTTAAACGGCGCGGAAACATGGTCGTTGAAGCAAGATGATCAACTTTGATTGGAAGCTTTCGAAATGTGGGTGTGGAAAAGGTTGGAAAATGTGAATCAGACTGAAAGGAAAACAAACGAGGAAGTGCTATGCGGGGGAAGGGAGGAGATTGTTGATAGATATCCAAAGGAGGCAGGTAATGTGGATGAAGGGTATTTAGGTTAGCGAGGGGACGTCGAACACTGTAATAGAAAAAGAAGACCATAGGCAAGCAAAGACGGGGCAGGAAAAGGACAGGCACATGGGACGAAGGGTTGGATGAAGTATGCGGAATTGAAGAAGTGTTTTAGTGCCGGATGTCGGATTGTGTTTTGCTAGGAGTGTAAACAAAAATATCTTTGTCCATTCTGTACCCACCCAAAATTAATTTCAAAGGTAGAACACCGATAGTAATTATAGTAATAATAGAAAGCGTTGTGGTGATTTTTCATCTAGAAAACAGAATTTTTGACAAAAAAATGTGATCTCCCAAGGACCACAGCAAAATAAATAAAATAATCGGGGAAAGTAAATTTTTGGTCAATAACCAATATTTTATTTTCGGATGCACCGAGGTGTGAGAGGGTTACCTCCTGGGGCAGAGTTCAGCCTCGTTACCTTTGAGCCAGCTGGCATTTAACCCCGGAATTGCGTCATTCTCCTAGAACTCTCTTATTCGATAGAAATCGAGAGAACTATATGAATTTTCCCGGTTCTCATCTTGCTAATTGCGCAGCTTAGATTTTCTCTTTAAGCGGAGAAAACTAACGAGTACGACGACTAATATTGAACTCAATAGTGTTTTTCTTACAGAGGCTTAAGGTTACCGACTGCTCAGCGGTGAAATATGAAAGTCTAATTTTACCTAAAATTCAAAGACGTGACAGGGTGTATCATAGTGCGCATCAATTTTTTTGTGTGATGAAATAAGAAAATTAATAAAAAGATTTGTCGATAGGTTGGTAAGATTATAACCACAAGACGATGTAGAGAAAAACCATGTCTAATTGAAGAAAACAACATTTTTCGCGAGGTTGAAATTGGCATTGCGAAAACTTTTTTTTTAATTTCCTAACGATCGAGTGAAATCCTCCGGCAAACTCTTGCCACGCGGGGTTTTGTATTGTTTTCACGGCATTCGGTGGTTATTCCTCGCCACTCACTGAATCACGTCGAAGAGGATGTACTCGTCACACTCATCATTGTTTTCATTCGCACTTTTCCGAAGTTATCTGTAACGTTAACGATGCCATAAAAGCCAGACTTCGCGAAATTAAAACCGACGCGATCCATGACAACCTGCGGATCAGCAATGCTATCTTCCCTCCTCTCCTCCCCCGATAGCGGAGGGCGTTCAACAAAATATCAGCCTCCCTTCCCCGTGCCTTCCTGGTTGGAACCTCCAGTCGTGTGCACCACGGCCCGAAGCGAGCGGCACGAGTCGCCGACACCATTAAGGTTCCCGCCTCGTTACACTATGAATCAAGTCCGGTAATCGTGCGCGGTTTCAGCTACGTGGAAGCGAAATAGTGTTCATTCGCTGTGCTAGATCCGTGGTTATTTCGTTAACGTCGCGTGAGGGAAAACTTAACGTCTCGGCGGATAAAAGGAACGGGTGCCCACGATCAACGCTCTGCGCGGATGACCAAGATAACACCCGCTAGGTCTCAATCTGCATCTGCATCTACGGGTATCCTCCAACGCAGGCGTTGAGCAAATCATACGAAACACATGCCCTAATTAAAAATCGTAACACAAGATCACTGAGCAAATGGCAAGCTAACACGAGCAGAAAAAGTTATGATATGCATTATTCTAACACAACAATTTTTGGAAGATGTTATAAACGATGTTGCCACTAATTACTCCTCAGTTTAGTTCTCTTATGCTGCCATTCAGGCCCGCAATTAAAGGCTATCAAAGCCATGCTTTTCGTCCCGCCGTCCAATAAAAGATGACTGCTTTCATTTTCGAAACATGATACATCCAATGCCACACGTTTTAAAATGTCACTTTAGGTTCACGGCGTGATGTGGAATAGATTTCAAACGGATCCGATTCCTATCAAAATACAATGAACCGTTTCAGAAACATCAAAGCTAAAATCCGAACTATATCATTTTGGAAAAAAAATGAGAGGAGAATAATGTAAATATAAGACAAATGAAACGAAATACTTTATGCAGCTTTCTCCGTACGGTACGTTTACTCTGAAACCTCGCTTGTCTTCCACGGTGGTGACTTCATTGCTAACCGGATATCCGCGAACGATCGAATCCAGGCAGTGATACTACTCACAGGCAGAGAGACTTGCTACTCGACGGGGGGATACCACGAGCGAGCCCGGGAAAATATTCCGACTAAGTCGTACGTACTTACATACTGAGAAAAAAGTAAAGTGCTATATTAGTTGGTGAAAATCGAAACGTTCTCAAGGCCGTGCGACTTCAGACCCTTATACCGATTTTCCCGTCCGCTGCACGCGCGGTGCGAAAGAAAATAAAACCGGTGATTCCCACAGACGGGAATTTCAACTCTCGCTCTCGCCGGAGAGGGGAGATGCATCCGCGGCCTCTTCCTCCCCCGTTGGGAGTCACGCCTTGCCGGGTGCGCCAATACGCACACAGCCGACCAATTCCCCTCGCCGATTGAAGATGCCGCTTTCCAATTGCGCTGTGGGCCCGACTCGTAGAGGAGGAAGATGAAATATGTATATCCGCCCCGAAATGAGGAGACGGGGACGAAAAAAAACACTCTTTGACGCTGGCGAAAGCCCTTTTGGAATCCGACGAAAGTTCCTCAGAAGGAAAATGGGTTGTTATGTTGAATCCGGACTGACGGGTATCAACTTCGGTGCACGAGTTTTCACGGAGAGCGTCAATGGCCGAGCCTCTACTGGTGGTTGCCTCGACGACGAAGTCCGGTACCTCCTAGAAAGTGGGGAGGGAACGACTCCGTTAGAGAGAGGATGGCCTACGGTTGGAGAAGAGGTCGATCGGTGAATAAATTTTGTTTGATTAGGAGGATCACCCGGAAAGGAATGCTTCATGTCACCGTGCAACATTCGGAAGGTGCAACGACCTCAATAATGACGGTTATTCAGTTTTTTTTCGTGTTTCAAGGTTTCTGTTTCTCCTTCTTGGTTTCCGTTCGTCTCATCATAGGCATGGTCCACACTTCCTCCCCATGGTCCCCACCTCTCTCAGTTATGCAACTCGCCTAGGAAGTCTTAACTTGGTGGAATAATATCACGAAATATAAATAGATCCTTTTGAGAAACAATGCTCTTGTCCGAAATACGCGAATGCGTTTACGTACAGGTATGTCCACATACAGTAAAAAATTAAAAAGATCTAAATATTTCAATTACGTTTGCTAACCATATTCAGAAGATGTCTGTTACCACGTGAATGATCAAAAAACCGGTTTCGGTTGCTCATCCTTTCTTTTTCGACGAAATCGACAAGGAAACGGAGGAGAGCATACATTTCTCAGGCAACTACCGTAATGGCTGATTTTCTCAAAATCTTATCTACATGCATGAATGGAAGCAGACATCCTACTAGAACTTTGAATAAAGCAATTACCGCGGGTTATTTATTCAGGAAAAATAATTAAGAAATAATTTTTTCTCAAAACTGATTCCTAGGGTCATTAAATTTTCAACGAAGAACGAATACTGTGACATCGGAACCACGGAAAAAAAGAAACGTATAACATCAGTCTACGATTTTCAACCGTACAATAAAATTTCATGATCAAACATAGGGAAGTGAAAAATTAGATAGCCCGTAACACATTAACGCAGATGAGATTAGCGGCAATGTTTCTAGCAAATTAAGCCCATCCTAATACTTTGGTTATGTCAATTGTTTTTTTACCATTCCAATGAAACATCCGCGGAGGAAACTAATGGGACTCGCTCCGCTGCTTTGCTTTCTCCTTCAGTGTCGTGACCTCTTCGTATTCTTCTTATTCCACGGATGGAGTTCATGACTCGTTGCGCGAAAATGTATTCTTCCGGTCCCGGCAATAACTGATGTTCTCACGGTGCGGAATGAGGAATCGTACCAACCCTCACCCGCTCGCCACCGTGCACCGATCTCATGGTTTACGAGTATGTACCGAGACTCAACGTCGGCTTCCACAAAACACTTCATTCATGACTCGTACAACTCGAGGACCGCCATGAGAGCTCATCCCACGCTGTTACTCCCACCCCTCATTAGCCAACATTTCCCACATCCTTCTTCCTTAATTGACCCAGATACTTATCCATTGCTCTTCCTAGTGGAACGTCAGACTTATATTTTTTCTCCTCTCATGCCCGTTACAAATGCATCGTGTCTAGAGGTATGCCAAAAAAAATATCTCGATCCCTCCTTTTTCCGCATAGTGCTCCGCTTACTTAGCCTCTCCTGCTCCTCCGCGTGCTTCCTAGTTTCTCAACGTATCCGCTCGTCTGATCTTCGGCATCCACCTCCAGCACAAGGTTTTTCCTTCGCTCGTTCACCCTGTGGTCGGCCTTCCCCGCGGCCAGTGACTGAGGTGAGCAAAGTGCCGCGTTCCTCCGGGACGCCCATTCTAAGCAAGGAACAAAATTTGCCTTATACCCACCGTCCACCGCGGGACGCCTTGGAGTCGTGGGTTCTCGCGGAGGGTCGTCACCCTTTCAGTAGTAACCGGGTGAGGATACGGTGGTCGATGAAAATCCGAGATTTTCATCGACCACCAGCAGCGATCAAAAATTATGCAGTGGAAGAGGGAGACTGATGTGGAAAGAGGGAGGAGAGGGGTAGCGGGAGGTCGATACGTGAGAGAGGGAGAAGAGAGAAAAAAACATTGGGTAACCGCGGAATAAATCACGGGATCGATCGTTAGGATGTTCGCACGGGCAGATGCTGTTTCGTAACGGTGGTCGGCATTTGGAAACGGCAACTGGAGCGATACCGATGATATTCGGGCGATCTCCTCCCATCTCACCCTCACCTCCGACCGGCGAAGGCGTATGAGTGTCCCTATCGGAGCGGGAGGGAAAGGGGGAACAAAAAAGAAAATCTTTTCCGGCATTTAAAAAAAATGCGCTATCCCAAATGGCAAGTGATACAGAGCCGGAGCCGTCACAAAAGAGGCTGAAAATCAAACCAACACTTCCTACTTTACACCACGTTACGACACAGTCTCGCCAAGGACGGGTTTTTCTACGGTCGCTTTTTATTCCCGTTTTCTCCCCCCACCCCCAACCTCCCCGTGCACCCCAACCCCTTCGGTCGGGAGGCGGTGTAGATGTGGAGGGGGAGCGAGGAGGGTGGGGGATGCGTATGTGCATCTGCTTACTTGTTTTCAGTCATGCGTACAGAGTGCATAATACTGCTACAATCGCTGCCTACGCTCCAATTATGATTAGATTATTACACATATAAGGCGCACCGGTTGCTCTCGACAACGGTGTGTGTATGGACATTCATAAACATGTGTAAATATGTCTATATATATACACATAATTTGTATGTAAATATGAATACATATATATTTATTTATTTATACATATGTATTCATTCAAACACGAAGCCACGCCATACGGCGAACAAATATTAATTCACATGGAAATAGATATAAGGAAAAGTGATAAGAACATATATAAAAGACGAACACAGAAGAGGTGGTATATATACGTATATACGTGTGGAAATATATACAGGTACCTATATATATATATATATATATATTAATTATTTATATATTAATTAATATATATATTTTGAATATGTATTATTAATATATAATTAATTAATTATACATATATATTAATACTCGTATATAACCATAAGCACAGTAATCAACCCGAAGGTCGGTTTGGTAGGTGGTTGTAGAGTTCACCCAGTACTAAGCCCGAAGGCGTGTGAAATTCACACATCAGGATAGGGGGGCCAGTTCCTTTCCCTGTGCCAGTTATAGCTTCCCAGGAAGATCTGGTACCCGAAAAATCACATAGCTTGGGTGGAGCTGCGGGTGTTCAGAGTGGCTTGCCCGGGAATCGAACCCGGGCCCTCCGGTCAGTAGTCCAACGCTGATACCCTGAACTACCCCGACCCACATACTCGTATATAGCATGGTCGGCGGATACGGAGCGGGGCAGGGTTCATCCCACCTCGATCGTGGGTCCTATGGGTGACTAATAACCTACTGGTATGGACGGCTTTGAACGTCTCCCGAATGCAAAAGCAACTTCACCGTTCTATTCTTAGAGAACGAAATTTTAGAGATAGAATTCCTGCCCGACGGAAACCGGAGATTTGAACGCGCGGGTTAACGCACATCTGAATTTTTATGTTATGTTGTTAATCACATTTTTATCCTATGGCCCTCGCACCCTCTTGAATCCGTATTGCTTCGCGAAAGACCAAAAATATCCCAGAGGCCGAACCGGCACAGTTTCCATGGCACCATTGCGAATTAGTAGGACTGAATCCATGACATTTGCGTTATCAGGGGGGTACGCTATCCAGCAAAATGACTCGAATGGCGTTGATGATGAAACATTTGCTGCAGCTACTAATGATTTTTTTTACTCAGGCGCACATAGAGGGTTTTCTCTTGTGGAATTAATCCCGAAATGAATTGAAACTTACAGAGAACTAGCCCGTTTCAATCCGGATTAAATGTAGGGATTCATAGACATTTAAAAGAGAGTGAAATATCGCCAAAAATAAAAATCCTAAGGTTATTGAAATTCCGAGCGAGAAACACTTTCATTAAATTAGTCTTAGGGAACTGACAATACGTTAAAAAAATAACATATATCAAATTCAAATCACACCAATTAATCCGAATATTGCCAATATGATGGGTGAGGGCAGAGGCCAATTATAGACTAGAAATGACCAAATACGATCAGAGAATAGTGACAGAAATGTACGAGTATGATGCGAAAACACTTTGAAATATATTTGAGAGGAGTTGGACATGAGAAATCACTTTTTTTTGTGATACAAGGAGCCCTCTGGCGTTTTCTTTTTGATCACAAACATCTGACACATACAAAGTAAATTCGCTGTCTATAATCGTTAGGGTTTCCTTCTCACCAGGGCATTCTATTTACTATATTTCCTTCATCCCCTATTATGAAAAAGTAAAAATAAAAGTAAAAGCACGTGCTATCAAAATTTTAAAAAACTATATATCACATTTCATTTATTTTTTCTAAATTATTCCAACGCCTAAAAAACGAAATACGTATGCGTAGGCCAATTCGAAAGCTTTTGGATTTTATCACAATTCCTATTTTCAAACGCCTGTCGCCTTCAAGTATTGTACGTACTACTGAAATTATCGGCATGGTTTCTAATGTAACAGTAAGTATGAGAAGTGTTTCATCGACGCTAAATAACGAGGAGAGGAAGAAAGGAACATACAGCCGGTATGTTCACTTTCATCCAGCTTAAATCGGCAAAATGAGATGTTAATTGTCGTCTCATCAAAAATTGTGAAATTGTCTAAAAAAACGCATTATCAACGTGCGTGGGCAAATATCTTCGGCGCGTAGTAAAATTTTAAACACTTCACGAAGAACATATATTTGTGCTAATACCTTCCACTATTATTGTAGTGATTCATTCGTTTTATAGTTCGTTTGCCTTCCGGCGAGAAACCGACACCGGATTAGTGTTAGATTCATCGCGTAGCGATAGGTGGTGATTACCTTGCTAAATGTGCAAGCCGGAATTATCGTCAATAAAACATAATGTGTTGAACGCAACAACGCGGTCGAGCCCGTTCCATGCACGATAAGTTGTCTCCGCGGAACAAGTTTGCGGGCAGATCAAACCGAGAGAGTCGGGCTTAATCGAGCGTGAACGTAAGGCTGTAACCGATGAGAAATCTTGGAAGATCAACTACGTTTTATGAGAAATCGGAATCAATCGAGTCCCCTAGAAAATCTGGGCGTTCATTTTGACGTTAGATCCTACCCTTCAAAGTGCCCTTTCGGTAAAGGTGCCAATAGCTCCACCCGATTCGCGAAGGCGTGTTCGGAGATCGCACGTTGCGACGGAGGCTGCAGGTCTGTCCCGCCCGCTCTCTTGCAAGTGCCCGTGTGGGTGGAATGCGCCCAGGCCTCTCCCCCCCACCCTCCACACGCTCCTCCACCGACGATCTTTCCACCGCGGCGTGGCCGACCTCCCCACATACACACCCATTTAAATGTTCCTGCACGAGACTCCCGTCGATATTCATGGATAAAAAAGTCATGCCTCGTTATTCCTCCCGCTGTTACTCCCTCACTTTTTATCCACGCACCCCTCACACTGCTTTCTTCCACCATCGCGTACAACCGTTCTAATTGCCCTCAGGATCGGAGAAAATTACGCACGTCCTTGATCTAATATGCAGACGCTGAAAGAGAGAGGTTTCCCTCTCCCCCCAGTGATTACTCCGGCAAGGATTAGGACAAAAAACAATGACAGTGGCGATCTAGTTATTACAACTTGGCCGTGGACTTAAGTAATCGCGGGCGTCTTAAGACCGGCTCAAAAACAACTTACAATCGAGCGCAACGGGGGAAATTCAACAAGAAAGCGCGAGCAAAGGCAGTCAGTCAGCCGGCTAAGGGATTACACTTGACCATGAAATGATACGGAGTCCATCCCGGTGCTAACAGTGAATTTATTATTCATAGGCATCTCAATGAAATCAGTGAGAGTTGCTTCTAGATTGATTGGCTGGATCTCTAAGGGTTAAGTGGCTCCCAGCGGTGGAGTGGAAGTTACAGCCGATCGAAAGACCGTAGCGCCGCGCCAGAGAACAGCGCCTGAGAGCGTCCGGGGAGGGTTAAGGGCGATGAGAGAAACCGTGGGTGGTCACCACCGGAGAGGCCGAGGAAGGAGCACGGGCCCTCTCGAGTTCCTGGATATGGATTTCGACGACAGAGGATACTTCAAAAGTTATCCCGGCATAAGTAAAAAAGTGGACCTCCAAGGGGGAAAGGCTCCTTTGTAACATCTGAAACAGTGCCGGCAGGTTTAAATCTACGGGGGAAGAAGAGGGCTGGACGGAATATCATACAACCTTATTCATTAACAACTACCTTCTATTTCAACCAACCAAGGACACAATTGTTCTAAAACATATTCTGAACAGTTTAAAAATGGCTGGCCCAACAAACGATATCACAGAATTCTCCAGTTACAGCAAAAACTAAAGATGTCAGCGAGTGTTTGGATGCATTGATAAAAAAAAGTGATTGATTGCAGGTTAATGGGCTGGATTATTTTCACTGCAAGATTGTATTACGACGTGAAAATTCCAATCTCATTAATCATGAGTATGTTATTACGCCTATATTATGCATTAGCATGTTTTCGTTCGTACTGCATTTGGTTACATTCTAGTTTACGAGTGATATCCTAATACTCCCAGGCATTTGCCCATGCAGGGGCTTGCGGGGTATTGTGTAGATGTAAATGAGATCTAATAGTTCCTCATTATGAAGCAGCGATTTGAGACTATATGATCAAAGAATTAAGACGATTTTCACTTATTTTTCCCTATAAGTTTGAAATTGAGACGAAGAATTAAGACGATTTTCACTTATTTTTCCCTATAAGTTTGAAATTCATTATATTTTTAATCAGTTAAAAGCAATTAAATAAATACCTCTCGTCAGGAGGAGGACTCTTTTAAAATTAAAATTTTTACCACCGGGGATATGATTCATTTTAGAATACTTTATAACACTCCATCTGAAATAATGACGACCGAGCGGTAGTTGATAGGAGAAATTATAAGGAGCCGGCGAAATGAGGCACTCGAGGAAATTTGATTCATTAAATATAGGAAGGTAATTTTCGGAGAAAGGAAGAAATTCAGAATGAAATAGAGCGGAGCCGTTTACCCAGAAGATACTTGGTACATGTACTAGTCTTTCTAACTAGATACATCTAATTTAACTAAAATTGAAATGATACATACTCATAAAATATTAGAAAGAGGCTGTCTTCTGTCGAAGATGAAGTCATTTTTGTTGATTTATCTATATCTATCTAAATATATGATCACGTTATTGAACGACCCAAGTACGTTGGGATATAATTTTTAAATAATTACTCGTATTACTAAAAAATAACTGACATATCTATGTAGACTTCTGAATATTAATCGATCCTAATGCACATAATTTTGTAAATTAAAGCTATTTATGTTGATTTGTTTTGTTTCAGGAAGCCATCGAATGAAGTAACTTGCAGTTTGGAGAAGATACGTATAGGCTCTCATTGTGATTGCGTTCCTTCATTTGAAAGGTTACCGGACCCGGATAGTCTACAATGAAATAATGGTTGGTTTTGGAAACGGTATGGTACAGTTGTGAGGTGGAAAAGGAATTTTCAAATTGGCTACTTGTCCCTCACAGACGATCCAAGAAGTGGAAGAGCATCACTCACTGACGATGCTACCACAAAAAAGAAAATGGACTTCATCCTAGTTGGCCGAAGATCAACCACCCAAATGATTGTCAATGAGATATCTTAGTTACGGCAGTGAGTGGGAAATGCTCTCAAAGAACTGCATATGTCAAAGTGTGAGTGTGCTGAGTTCCAAGAATACTGACTCCTTTTCAGAAGTAAAAACGAGGTACCTTTGAAGGAAGATGTTGAATCTTTTGAAACACTAGGAAGACGATTGTTTTGGTCACTTGGTAAAAATAGATGACTCTTGGATCTACCAATATGATCCAGAGACCAAAGAGGTGAGAAAGGGGTAGAAGCACAGCGACTCAATTCCCCCAAGAAGGCTACGGTGAAGAAGTCTACAGGGAAAGGGGACTATCTGTTTTTTTGGAAATACCATGGAGTCATTTTAAACAGAATACCTAGAGAAGGGTCAGACCATCACTGATGCCTGTTACTGTTCCCTGCTGAACAAATTACGTGAGGATCTGAAAAGAAACAGCGCGGTATGATCATAAAAGGCATCAGTCTTCTTGCCGGTAATGGAACGCTCATTCTACTAGAGGGGTGGTTGAGTAATCAAAGTGATGAGGCTTTGAAATTTTGCCACATCCGGCCCATTCTCCCGATTTCGCCCCTAACGACCTTTTCTTATTCCTAGAACTAAAAAAAAACCATTTCATGATCGGAGATTTGATAACGTAATCAAGAGGTGGAAAAATAGTTTTTGAGGCAATCAATCTACAGTCTTACAGTGCGGCAATCTGAGTTCTAAAAGTACGGCCTTTGGAAGGTCAAGAAACACTGGGAGAAATGTAAAAAATGTAGATGGTGACTACATAGAGAAGTCTTAAGAAAAAGCATTAAAAAATAAATTTTTATCTCGATTTTTATTTGGCTTTAATTAAAACTTTACGATACCCCCTCTCGTGCTAGCACTTTAAGTACTTACCACATTGATATCCAAGAAGGATCGGAATACCAAAATAAAAATTCGCCACTGTCGGCTTTCGAGCTCAAAAAACGACTTGCAGGTTTCGATATATAAATTCATATACAATTATGTATGTACTTATATCTATATCCCAAAGTGCAAACTAATTGTTTATATATTATATAAATAATTATAAAAATTAAGAATTCTAGCAACAACGCTAAACGTGGCAAAACAATTCCTCCTGGCAAAATACCTTACCATAGTACAGAGCCAGCTCAAGTACAAATTATCTTTACATGGCCACTTCGCTCTCTACGGTATTAAGTGCTTTTTAATATGACACATTAAGATTTAGGAGAACACAGCGAAATACTTACTCGACATTTCACTTGAGGCCCAGATAGAAATATACAAGTATGGTTAGTCATGTGTGTTTAGCCAATTACTGCCTGAACTCGTACTATTTACTTGATAGATCTACCGTTTCTTTCTCAAGAATGCAATCGAAGGCGACACAGCAAAAATTATTTTCATGCTTTATTGTTAAAGAAAGGACTCTCAAGAATATCATACCATGTAGAACGTCAGAAAAATTATTTTTCGCCATTGCTCACCTCATTGGAAGACTATGACATTCTAGGGTCCTTCACGAAAAATACTGGAACCTCAACTCTGAAGACCTGTTACACGTCGATGTCTCTACGATCCATTCGAGTCGCGGGATCGCCTACTGGTGGTTATTTCATCGAAACTCATGTCTGAATAGGCCTTCATGGATATCCTACCCTATTCATTCGCGTCATGAAATGTTAATTAAGCGCAGGTTTTACAGCGGAGGGAGAACAACGATGTCGGCAACTATGTCGGCGATTAGCAGCTTTGGTTAAACTAGTGAACTTTTGTAATGAAAGAAAATTAACGCCCTATTCTGAAAGTCAATTCGGATTAGATGAAAAGCATCTAACAATGGGAATTCAACTCACTAGTCTATGTGTTATGAAATGGTAGGGTGTATTGTATGAGAATGATTACTCGGCTCGTGTTTAGCTTAGAAAAAGGAGCCAGGTGAAATAAATATTAAGCAACGATTGCGTAAAATAGTTTCACATCGTGATTTATGGCGGCGGAAATTTTGCTGCTAGTACGTACACAATGTTCGACTGTTGATTTTATCCACCCGTTTCACCTGAAAACCTTTATCTTTCATCCCATTGAACGAGGGTGAACCTTCCGCGAGTCACCTTTTTATGGGGCGATATTTAAGGTAATTGTGTATGGCAGTAGTCTCAAACACCACTTGAAATGGTTGCAAGGGGGGTTTGGATGATTATGTTAAAATGGGACGAGGGCCTTATAAATAAACATATTCCCTTTTAATAGATGCTTCAGTTTGCTCAAACTTACACCAGGGCCGTGAATTATTGCCACAATTTTCATTTTGTCGTTCACTTTCACTGGATAGAATGGATTCCTTAAATGCTCAGTGCCAAAAAACTTTGGAAAAACCTTCGATTTCAAACAGGATTAAACGGGAAGTCGAATCACGATGCATTTTTCAGCATCCTGACTTTGAAACTAAATTTATAAAAATAGTAAATTATTGCCCTTGTTTAGTCATGAAATGAGGAAAGAAGACAGGAGGATTTCTATATTTATAAATGCCATTTTGTTTCAATCGTTTTGAATTGAATTAACTAGTTAGAGCTGCTCAAGTTTGACGCAAACGACATTTATGAATAAGTTATTAAACTATTTGTGATAAGAAAATTTTCAAAGCAACAGAACTATATAATTTACAACTTTTGGAATAAACAACCTTTAACTTAGATATTTTACAGCTGTCCTCTATGAACCGTTTATATGGATTATTTAATAATTTGCCAACATTTACTATCGCGAATTCTCTTCACTAGATAACACTATGATTACAAAATGGCAAATAGACATTAAACGCCTGTTTGAGGAGAAAGAACGTTTAGTGGATAATGAAATATCACTACCATAAAAAATTACGTATGTCTACAAGCGTTCCTTGGTATTCAATTTATTTAAAGATATAATTCATTGCGAACATTGAACTACTTTGAGAACCTGTATTAGAATCAGAACCAGTTCCGATCGTTTTATTTTCATTTCTGCAAAAGCGAAACCGGAAAGTGTACCGTAACACATTCTATAAGGACCAGATGCTTTCCCGTTATTAAAAACGTAATTACCAAGGGTCGGTTTCGCTTTCGATTCGCCTCTTACCGCGCGCGGCGTCATTGCCGAGAGACAGAGAAATTCCTACCGGTGTGCGGATGAAACTGCCCAGTCGGCTAGGCGACGGAAGAATTTCTTGCAGAACGCGTGCCTGAGGTCGAATTCCCCTGGACATCATCACGGCAACATTCGCCTCGCATGGTTTTAACTATAGCGTTAAGAACATTCACTCTGCAAGAGGACGCGGAATCATCTTTCGATTTTTTCGAAACCATAACGACGTAGCATAGAAAAAGTGAAGAGCTTGACCGTCAAGACGGTCTTCGACGCACATTTCGACGATGGCCGCAGGTATCCCCACCTAAAAACCAAAGATACGTGATTTTTCAAAATATCAGAATTTGCAGGAAACCTCAGGCAGCACAGGGAAATGTACTGCTGATCCCCGGTTTTTCTACAAGTGCTAAATTTACACGCCGTAGGTCTTAGGACGAGATGAGTTCTACCCTAATCGACCGTTGATATGATTACTCTGGTGCGTTAAAAAGTTTCTATTGAGGGAATATATTTAAAATATGAATAATTAAAAGATTAAACAATATAAAGAACGCCCTTGTGATTAGTCCCATTTAAGTTTCAAGAATTACTAGTAGTCGCTATCGAGTCAAAATTTTCTAGGATATGTATTTCCTCGTTTATTTCACGGCGAAAGAAATTAAATTTTGGTCTCTTCAATTAAAACGGAGAGGCAACCATAAGCAATGCCATATATTTCTCTTTTCTCTTTGGATTATTATCCCGTCGAGTAATCTCTTACTTGAGGGATGCATAGCTAGAAGATTGGTAATTAATCACGAAATAACCTATTGAGTACGTGTATTTCAAATCATAGGAGACAAGAGAGATCATTGGAAGGTGAAACAAAAACATTTCACCAAGAATACGTACTGCACCGTACTGACGTAAAGTCACGATAGATACATGTATATCTGTCAACTATGACTCGTACTTAGTGTCAACGATGAAACAATCAATATTACTCATACCACACTAACCCCTCCACCTGCGTATTTTCGGATTTCGAGCACTGAGGGAAAAGCGAATGAGGTAGCTTCCGAACGCCTTCACCAAGAGATCTCACAGTAAATCTTTAGATTGCCACATCTATTTACAGCATGTACATTGCATTTTACTCATATCGCCGAGCAGGTATCCGAGAAGTTTAA
The DNA here is from genome assembly GCA_037158775.1 of Hetaerina titia. Taxonomy (NCBI): domain Eukaryota; kingdom Metazoa; phylum Arthropoda; class Insecta; order Odonata; family Calopterygidae; genus Hetaerina; species Hetaerina titia. The sequence goes on along the minus strand of CM073769.1, from coordinate 80,365,907 downwards.
CTATCCGTCACAATCCACGAACATCACGCTTACTGCAAGCTAGCCATCACTCCAACAATTTTCACACATCTACCTGAGCATCTCATTTAGATGCGCCCGTTTTGAAGATTCGAATACAAATGTGCAATCTATGCAATTCCCCGCAAGCCGTCGCAAGGGCATGGCCACGTTAACAAACCGGCCGTGAAAAGAGAGAGGAAGAAGTCTCTCAAAGGAATAATTATGTGAGGTCCGCTCTCTATATGTGATGTGATCGTGAATATCGCGAATTAAAACCTAATGAGTTTGTTCGGAGTTCTAATTCTCTAGTTGTGTCGATGTTATCTGACCTACCGGTATGGATACACCCGTTTGAATTGCTAAAGCAGTCCGCCGGAAATTGAAGAATCCAAGCTTGAATCTCGGTCTAGGCGGAAGATTTTTTTTGGATGTGACATTCACTCATATTTTTGTACGTAGATTATCAATATTACTTCTACCCCAAGGATGGTGGTACACGACCACATCACCCTGAATGGTAGTTTCAGCGCTTCAATTTTCTCAAGGAGAGATAATTTCAATTTGAAGCACTCGTATTTAAAAAAAATTGTTACACGCCAAATATTTACTTATTTAATATTCCTTTTTAATAAATATTAACCCTTAAATTTTGCTCACATTTCTTCTATCACATTTAAAATATAATATATTGGTAGTATCAGCATGAAAAAAATTACAATGGTGGCAAAGGTCACTACGACATGTAATAAGTTACATGTCGTACGTCTTTGAGTTGAAATTCACGGAATGCAATAACTTAGGAAAGGCGACACGTGCCGAAATGCACTGAATGAAAGTTAAAAAAACAACCCCTGGCACCACGCTAACTCCAATCTCGTTCTCTTACGCGCGCCGCTTGTCGCATCTCACATTCTCCCCGCGGGTAATTTCTTTAGCACGGAGATTCCTTCGCGAGAAGTCGGGAGAAAGCTAGCGGGAGATGAATCATTAAGAAAGGTGTCTTAATGTGACCACTGAGGAGGGGAGGTGCAAAGGCGGGGCGAGGCGGTAGGGATACTCAGAAAAAAAATAATAATAAACCGAGGAGAGCGGGTTTGGGAGACACGCACCGTCCCTTCGAATCCGTTCGGGACGTCTCTGTGGACCTCGATCGAGGGGCGCGGTCTCTTCTCTCCCATCATCGAGCTTTCTTCGCGATATCAGAAATCTCCTGAGTTAAACCGAAACGAAAAATTGGTGATGGGAAAAGAGAAACGGATGGCAGGTTCCATTACCACTGATATCCTGGTAATCGAAGGTCCTTTGCTTCATTGCTCACTGCGGGCGAGGGGCGCTTTTTTTTGAGTGGGTGGTCGGGTGCGAGCACGGTGAGAGTTTCGCCGCACCCTGTGACGCATCATCGGGATGCCAGATTGTTGCCGATCCTTCTCCCTTCCCTCCACAAAACTCTTCCCCTTTCCCCAAGGGGATTGAGGTGGGTGGGTCTGGCCTGGGGACCGGAAGCGCGAGCCAAGGGAGGGCAGCGAGGGAGATGGGCGGTGGGGGACTGGCCCGGCCTGACCCACTCGGCAGCCGACACTTAAATTAGCGCTTCAATTATTTTTTCCGGCCCGCGGAATTCCACCGTGGGCGTATTTAGGGAGAGGGGGGGTAGGTGGGTCGTTCTCTCTCCCCACTGCCATCAGGATTTCTAATCGCGACGAAATAAATACTCTTCAAAACTCGCCCACGTGCCGCGAACGTCGAATGTACACTAAAATTTACTCCATTAGTTTCATGTACGTCACATCAATTGCCTACGACGGCCACCGTTTTTGCATAATTCTGTTGGATGATAAGCGACGTAGAAAATTCTTGTTCGAAACAAGGACGGCTACTGGGCTGGCATCACGACCTTTCTTTTCTGAGAATGCGATCTGTATCCCGCCATCCAGTCATGCCCGATAATAATTCGCACGTTTTTTTTTACTCTTTGTAAACTTATGTTCCCTGATTAAAACATGAATCAAACAAGAAAGCCTCATGGAATCCATTTTTCAGCCGTAAATCCCCCAACGTCATGCCCTTAGATGAAGTCTCATCCGTCTGAGAAACCCAATACTTTCACATCCGGGACCATTCTTCTGCGAGACCCTGGAGTTAACTGTTCGAGGGGAATGTCACCACGGTAAAGGGTAAAAGTTAAGCCCCACCAATTCTAATAATTGCGAATTAAGTGGACGAAATGAATGAAGCCAACACTGGGTCAAACAAAGCTGAGCGATGAAAATGATGTTTCATCCAGCGGTGAAGTAGCTCAATGGAACTCGGATTGGTGAAGTGGCTGTTGTGGCCGTGGGACCGAGGTCGAATCTCAGCAGTGAGGGAGTTTACAGTCATAATCCGATACTTACTTTAAGTACGGTGTGAGGATGTTTTCAAGTACAACACTCCGTCCGTCGGATGGGAGTCCTTGGCGGCTTTCTTAAAGGGTCATTAGTCTAATGGCGATGGCTAGTTTCCTTCCACTCTTACTACCATTCCTCTAAAATCATACTTCTTCCAAATTACCCACACTGGGAATGCAAATGACCTCGGGATTCAGTCGCCTTTTTTTCATTTTTACTGCTACCCTAACATCCAAGTTCGTTCTATTTCAATACAATCATAAATTAAGAGTCGAAAGATACTTTGAATATTTAAAATTCAATCGAGCATCCTGAGACTTTTCAATGAAGATAAAAACATCAAGAATATTTCCGTAAGTGTGTGAGTCGATGGAAAAGAATTATCAAAATGTCTCACTCGCAATCTTTACGTTTTCACAACTTCAAGGCAACAATTCCAATCATAAATTAATATTTTCTTCATCAAAATCCATCAACTTGGGAAGAGTATCTCAGATATCGCAATACGACATTACTACTTCTCACTTCTATAGACAAATATAGTGCAACTAGCTACCTTCAATTAAATTACCAGAATGTGAAAATATTTCTCTTAGCCTACTTTGTGTGTTAAATCTCGGCGTAGTGTTAGGAAAGAAATCTAATGCTGCGAGGAAGTTAATATTAAAATAGTAGGTACCAAATCTACGCAAAAGTGCGAGTCAGAATACCTAACTACCTAATACGTTCCTAACATTAACATTAGCTCCAATTTAATCACTTAACGCTTTCATTCAGGAAATCTGGTATGTTCCTGTTAATTTGCACACAAATGTCACCTTGCAAAAAATTTGACTCTAGGCAACATATGCTGAGCATTCTCTTTAAAATGGCGAGTGGCAAAGCCGATAAATTTAATTTCATCGGTAACATTTCACTTTGCGAAATTAGACTTCAAATAAACAAGATGAGGTTGCATGATCAGTGGGAGGAATCGCGTTCAAATTCATTCATGCATGCAGGCAGTAAGTGAGTTAAATGTGGCGGAAATTACCACATTCGGGTATCGTACAAATGCATTGACCAGAACCAAGATATTTACGAAATGGATCTCCGGGGCCGCTTACTCCTTTTTATTTGTCTTGCAAATAGACTTGTGAAACCACTCACTGCCAATATTTCCATATACTCCCCTCAAAGTAGGTACTTTACACAAGCGCCGTGAGGAAGAGCAAGCGTTTCCCAATCGCCATTTCGTATTGACTTCCGGAAAATCATAGAACGGGGAAGTGAAGGAGAAGTGTGTTGCAAGAGCACGCGGAAACGTTCGCCGGAGAAGAGGCGATTAACATCTCGCGGGGATCCGCCGACGTAAAAATTGACCTCACCGAGAGAGCACGTTGCAGCAGATCCCGTGGAAAGAGGGACCGACACCGATGCGACGACGCAGGGTGCGCCTGCTTATAGCGTCAACCTCCGCCGTGGAGCTTAGGAGTACGTCCACGGGACCACGATGTTGGACGCGGTGGGCGCATGCAGGAGGAACTCCTTAACTTCGTCCATTCCTCACATTCCCCTGAAATCCTACTGATCCGATTCACGCGGTGTGAAGCGTGGAATTAACGCGTGAAAGACCCGTGGGTCATTAAGGAATTGTTCTCAGTTACTTACTCGCCAAAGAGTCAGCCGATGCATCCACAATTTGACATCGAAAATTCAACAAAAATTCAGTTAATATAAATTAATCACACAGAAGATACATTAATTAGCTACCTTATTTTCCAGTTTTCATAACTTTATCATTTATATTACAAACGAAACTAATCGTTAGAATTAAACTACATGAAAAATCTGACTAAAATGACGATTTGATTTGTTTTTCATCAGATTCCCGACTCTACCATCGTTCACAACTACCAACTTGCGATTCCACAATTTCAAACTTTCAAACGAATCGAAAATTTGAATTAACATGCCGTCAAAATGCACAGCAATGACTGTATCATAATTGGAAGATTTGAATGTAAAACATCTTGTTTAAAAATCTAGCATTCACCTCAAAAAATTCCCCGCGTGAAAGGGCGTTCGAGAGAGCTCGCCAAAACGGATGACATCATTTGATTACAATGAAATTGACCGAACATTGATGTAGAAACTAGCTGAACTGACTTTCTACGCCGGCAAATATCTCTCCGCGGTTACTGCTTTCAGCGCGATTGGAAGTAATGCTCGTATTGTGGGAAATGATATTGTGGGAAACAAACAAGCGACGATGAGTTGACGGCGCAAAAAGTAAAACGTCATCGTAGTAAAAATGAATCAAATTTCCATTTATATCCCTCCATACCGAATTACTAACCGATCATAGGGCGTATAATGCTAGAAAAAATTCATGGCCAGAAATTTTTCTTAATTTTCTAATGAATATTTCTAATTAATATGCTATCAGACTTCACCACACCTCTGCTAACTATTTTCCCGGCTATCCTGATGGTGACACGATATTCCACATGGAATCATGATATTAGTGGCGATTGGAGTGAGAGCGAATTGGACCGATTTCACCAGTAACTACGAGCGGACATAATTCGCACCCTTCGCGGCGAGGGTTTCGAGATGACGTCCGCTCCCCGAGCGAATCGGAATGAGGGAAACTCATCACGGGCGATTAGAATACATTTCTGCGAACTCGATTACTTTCACGGTTTCTTTTGCTACCCCCACTCCAACCCCAATCCTCAACTCTCCCCACCTCCTCATGTTCGAACGGCAAACAAAATGAATGAGGTCAACGGGCACACGAATGCGTCTCGCTCCGTGCGAGGGTTTCGCCGCCCCCACGACCTTGGACGCTCCGGCGCGGGTGAAGAGGAATTTGCGGGGTATCCGGAGCGAAACTCTTGGTGCAGGGCTGACCGGATTGGTGGAAAAACCGATTCATTGCAACGATGGTTACCTCATCGTTCATCGCGACCCCACGGGGAGTGGAGCGGGATTGCGTCCAAATGTTATCAAACCAGTGTAGACTCCGTCGAAAATGGCGGGGTAAAAGACAAAGAAACAATAACTAAAATGCTTATTGTTTATCGAAACTATACCTTAAATTTTTAAAATAGTTAAGGACGATACTCAATGAATTTAAAATGAAAATTACCAACCGTGAAAATATCTCATACACCGTTTAACTCAATAACTGGTAAGATTTCAGTCAAAATGTTCAGTGCGATAGTCAAATACAGCAATTTCGTGGCAATGGTTACCCTAAACCAGTTGTCGAAAAAATCTTAACTAATCGTTCATGAGGTCAAAAAGCTAATCGCATATAAAAAGGATTTATTTACTTTTCCGAGCTAGAAGAGCCAGCACGTGAACGGAATAAGGATATTTAACTACTCATAAGCTACACTTTTGCCCAAGTCCCTAGATCGTTTCTCAAATAATTTAGGACAGACAAACGTAAAATTACGCAAGATATTTGATATTTTTGATATTAAGCTAAAATTTGAACAGTTTAGGGCAAAAAATCGCTTAAAAAACCGATGTCACTTTTTCTATTTTCCCGGTCAGTTTGACCATAAAACTATTTGCATGCCCAGTTTCAATTTTTCAGTTCCAATCGCATTTCGAGAATATACTCGTACACACAAAGTTTTGAGGGACTTAGTCGACCAGGGTGAGATCAAGTTTAATAAGAAATGCGAGATTTAATAAATAGAAAATAAAAATAAAAACAAGTCGTAGCCAATAAAAAATATTACATTACCATTTATACACTGCGGGATTGATTGGAAATGCGATCTTGTGTAAGAGCATTGAGCTGATTATTCTTTTAATAAGTAAACTATACCCTAGTGATTTCAACATTAGCTACTGCACCTACCAACTGCTAGAAGCTGTAATTCCTAACTGCGAATCGCGTCTCCATAGGGAAGTGGGCACTAACGTCAGGGGAGGTATCAAAACATTACGAAAGAAAACACCATGAATTCTATTTAGCCTTCATAAAAAATAGATTGAGGCTATAATCTTTGGAACATTTCCATCGTAGAATTGTCTTTTTTTGGCCTTTAACTTCAAATTTACTGTTTCGGTCTTTAGTTAGTGAAATTTCTCCAAATTCCAATATTAAAACATTTACTGAAACCCTAGGAATAAACTTGTTATATTACCTGAAAGTTGAATAACGCGTCACACCCGTGTCGTGCAATAAAAGTTTTTGATGGTATAGTTGATAAAATTCTTTTAAGTTTTTCCTTTCACTCCCTCACATTTCAATGGAATGATTCGACCATTTTCAGCACATTATACCGCTAAATAAGTTCCTTTCTCAAGCTAATTTCTGAAATCCATATATCTTATAATTTTATTTTCAATCATAACAGCTCATACGAGTACATCGTATATCTTTATTTTAATAGATTCCCACTGGATTAATTCATTGTAGAATACTCGTACGTTTCGGGTTCTTTGTTTTAGTCAATTTATTTTTTTCTGAACGTTGAAAGGAGATGGAAACTTTGACTAAGAGCCAATTGTCGTTTCGCAAAAATTATAAAAAAATAAGACGGCACTTTACCCTGATGATGAACCCAGCATAGGAAGCGAAACGTGTAGAAAAAATACTAATTATCACAGAGATATCAAAAAAGGATTCTACAAAGAAATACATGCAATGACTACCAATCTGTAAGTTAACTGTTTCCATATAAATGACATTAATAAGCGGGTGTTTTTAGGGTTAAGGGAAGCTACTGGTTTCGTGAACCCCAGAGTAAGAACACGTATGTCAAATTGCAAAAGAATTCAATCTCAATTAGTAGATGCTAGATTAGTGAGTACTCGTTAATTTACTAACTTAATTTGTTTTTACTCTAATTACTTATGTTTGAAACGATACTCCGAGAATTTCGAAGAGGAAAATTTGGCGCAAGGCATAATGAGTGGCAATGGAGTGTTTAAGATTGCGCTACAGGGGAGGCAGTTGGGTGTGCGAGTCAGAGGGTGGAAAATATTAGGCATGTTGGACGGAACGAAGGGAGATAGAACGTATCTTAAGCTAAAATATGGTTTATTATAATGAAATGTGTTATCAGCGTTTGATGTCGTCGTTGGCAAGGCTTGGAAGTTTGGCAATACTCCGGGCCGATCAAAAACCTACATGAGCCAAAGATTACTCTTGAAAACTTCTTTTTTGAGGATTCCTATGGAATTTTGTTATGGTTAACAAATAAGTCAGTCGAAAATGTTTTGGAGTCAACATTATTCCGGCAGTCCGACATCATTTGGCAATATCAAAAATCTCTATGGCTCAGCGCACTTTTGATACAGGTTGCTTGCTGAAATGAGAAAGTTAAATCACTTGGTGTCGACAAGACACTAACGAGGTGCTCCTGTGCCATCAATGTGAAAGACCCAAGTTTCGACACTTGCTCGCAAATCTTTTCCGCGTACAATGGACTGCGTGATGAATCTTAATAATTTTCTCCCCTTTAAGACAGCAATATGCTCATTACCAAATCGTAACAACTCAATTGGACCGAGACAATTAAAACCTCAATCATTAAACTCATAAGAAGTATCTCTTTCAGTCCAAGACATGAATTTAGAGCGCAAAGTATTTTGTGGTTCGCGAAATTAATTTTAAATGAACTCGTAATATCAAAGCACAGGAAATATTCGCCACAGCATTGAAATAGAGTATCTGAGTTTCCTGCGGTTTTTTCAAGTGACAGAAACCACGGAATTAAAACCCAAAGCTCAAATTATATCACATTTTCAAGTATCATCATCTTTACAGGGTAATTTTAATAATGTAGAGCCACGATTTTTGGTTCATTTTATCCCAAAAATAACAATTATTTGAACCATAGTTCAAAAGCCCCAATCTTCGAGAAAAATCTAAACAATTAACATTCCACACCACAACACTAAATGATAAAAAAGGCGCCTCATGTGCAAGTGAGAGAGAAACGAGATCTTAGCTGAGGCAAAAGCATTGCTAAACGGGGGCAATATGATGAAATGAGAAGCCGCGGAAACCGAGAGTGGGGGAGGAAGTCTCTTAGGTGGGTGGCAATTGGAAACCACCGAGAACCAACTTATTGAAGTGACTCGCATTGCAGAAGGCGAATTAGTCTGTATATAAAAAAACTTTTATTTGGAAAAGCTACAACTTTTATTTGCTATGTCTAGCATGAACACCTTAACGACATAAAAAATCCGTTCAGTTACATAATTGGTGGACCAAGTGACTACAAGTAAATGTCGTCTTATTTCATTGCTGAATCGAAAGATGCCCCATTCTTGGGTTTCTGACAATCAATGTGTAACATTTACCCAAGGTAGGATCAAAACAACATTTTCAGAGTCGGTAAGTAGAGGCCTATTAATTGGTCCCGATATTTAAAAGGTATAATATTTGAGTAGTGTCTCAATCATACCGCAATGTAAACAGTTGGGAGCCGAATATATAGATATCTGCGCTGCTGAGAATCAGTCTTCGGTTTCAGCCTCTTTACAGTCAAAGTCAAGCTCATACTGCGTGCTTCCCTGAGTTTCATAATTTTCTACGAATCCACAGCCGCCACTTGTTGAATAGATGCCCTCTCTTGCCCTAAATGTGTGAATTCCACACGCCGCAGAGACAACAAATAAGCACCAGCCGTATCTTTACTCGTGGAACGGACCTGCGGATTGAAGATTGAAGGCTCTTTTCTTTTGGTACCAAATTAATTTTCATTTTGAGTTGCAAAAAAGCTAGTAATTAGATTTGCACAACAAAGGGAAAACAGTGAACTCCAGTGTGGCTACTCCAAAAAATACCGGGCATCCCCCGCGACACAGGTTTTCTTTCACTCCACTCATGCAGGATAGTGAATCAAGAAGATGTTATCAATGTATTTAGCGTTTTCGAAAAATGAAACGAGTAAATTTTTTTGTCAGTCGCCCGGCTTGAGTCCAAAACCAGTTGCGCGAGTTAAAACGACACACTGAACATGCATGCCGACACTCCTCGTCCAAGTCCATCGACTTCTCGTCATTTAATTTTATGAGGCGAAGCAAACAATTCTCTTTCTCCAAAAAAAAAGACGCACGCAATTACATCGATGAAATGATTCAAAATACGAAGTGAACGGGATGAAAGTGAAACTCTTGTTACATGACTTCATCAAAAAATATAGCTCGGAGATCAAATATGACGACAGGCGGCTTCGCTCTGAACCTACAGAAGAGGGGTGATGAGGATTCCCTTTCAAATTGAGCAGAGAAATATACGGGCATGAGTTTGAATTTATGGTCACTTTATTTTCATATGTAATTACATCGAAGGGAACTAATTTTAGTTTGGCATCCCTCGTATTTTAGATGTCCATGTGATTTAAACGCTCAATCCACATAATCCAGTCAAATAAATTTACACGAACATGAAGATTCTTGGAGCCAATTGCCTCTCTATTGAATGAAAAGATCAAATGATCAGTAAATTAATATTCAAATATATATCGCCATGCGGAAATATAAATTGGATTACATCCAATAGTCTAGTATGCTGCTTCACACATGAAGAATATCCAGTATCAGCTTGAAAGTCAGTGATGTCCGCAACTTCATGGATATTTACGTTGATCTAAGAAGAAAAAAGGACCTATATAAACGCTATAATTTAAAGTCAATTTGCATTTTTGCACCTTTTTGTGCATGATTTGTCAAGATGCATATATACTTTCGCGGAGACCCGAGAAGTATGCACTATTCGATTTCGAGGAAGTAATAGAGCCGCGCCTGAGCTGAATCCGTTTGGAATATACCATCAAATATAAGCATTACTTTTGGGAAAACATTTCGCCATACGATGGGTTTATTCCAGACCATACTTTCCCGCGTTTCATCTTCTTTTAGTTTTAATGAATTTTATGAGAAAAGGGCAAGAATAGGACAGGGATGTAGGACGGGATGAAGGAAGTACACAGAGATGAAGAGGGGCTTGTTGCAGAGTAGGATGTTGGGTTGTGTTTTGATAGGAGAAACAAAATATTTACTTGGTAGTTATGTCCACCCAAAATCTACCCAAACCAATAGATTACCTAATGATAATATTCAGGATTTCATCTGCGTGTGTAATTTAAAACAAAGCTTCTGGGGCGTTCCAGTCAGTGCCTTAAAGTCGATTTGGCTTCAAGTAGCATATGGAGCACTGGTAAAAATTCACCGGAGTTTCGAAACCTTAAGCAAATTAAATTCCTACAGAATAATTATGCTTTAAAAATAACCTCATAACCGTAAGAATAAGCGCGGGAGCGTAACGATCATGTACACGTTAAATACATAAGAATAAAAAAGTTCCGCTTTTTCCATATGATTCACCGTTTTTCAAATGGCAAGAATTTCTACTCCAAAACCCATTGGGACAAAACAAGGATATGATAGCAGTCGTTGGAGACACCAGTCATTATATGTAATTGTTTAACCTTGAAAAGGCATTCATGAAGTATTTACAGAAGAAAAGTAAATATCGAGCTTATTGGAAGGAAGCAAACGTTCTTATGTTCGAGTGAGTAATAGGCCTTTGCGGAACGATGAAGAACGGCAACTGCAAAAACAGGAATTGTTCTTTCTATTGCTTCTCTTGCTATCCTCAACAATCATCGGAAAAGAGTCATTTATTAATTTCGGAAGACCCTTGGCTCTCCTAGCCCCGTTGGGGTCTAGAAGATCCTCCCGTGCACTGCTCTGCAGAAAATAACACAAGACACGTGGTCCGTCTAGGATCCGACGACTGGACCATCCACCAGGAAACAGCGAAAAGAGTACTGTAGTGGTTGCCTTACGCACTACAATTAGAACTTTTATAAGTTTATCTGTTCGACGTGCCTTGTTGATCATTTTATAAGTTGGTTAAATGGAGACAACGGAAAATGATCAAAATAACTGAACAGTAAAGAATAGGGGATAGGAAATTAAATTTTTGAATCCTTTCTGTTAGAGTATCATGGATAGATACGCAACGAAATAGAAAAACATTTTAATAATACGACCACATAATTAAAATACATTTTTGAATTAATTTAGAATAAATATTATATGTTGAATCTCGAAAATTATTTTTCGGAAATATCAGATGAAGAATGCTACCGTGAAATTTGTTTCTGAATGCGAAAGAAATTATTTTATCATTATTATTATAAAATAAAGATGAAAGATATTATTATAATAAGATTATCACCCAGAAAGAGGGCAGAAAAGTTTGTGCAACATAATGAAATTTTTTCGGGTCTTCCGCCGGATCAGGGGTTCCATGTTGGTTGACGTTTCGAAGCTCGACTCGAGTCATCTGCCCTGAGAACGATGCTCGAGTCAAGCTTCGAAACGTCGGCCAACTTGGAACCCCTGACCCGGTGGAATACCAGAGAAAACTTCATTAAGGTGATACGCCGGAAAAGCACCAGCTCATACTTCAGTTTGTGCAGCACTTTTCACCCGGAGACGTTGACTGATATCCAAACCTCTGGGAATATCAGACAATCAATACATTCATATCACAGTAAAAGGCTTGGCAGCATAACACTCTAACAAATAACGCAGCCTTCAATTCATGCTCGGTAATGGAAACATCTGAGGTGTTTATATAAAGGATATGTCGCAGGATTTTTTTTTCACTATTTACGTTGTGATAATGACTAAAATTAATAAAAGAATTTCAAAATTACAACCTAATATCCAGTTCAACAACTATCTTTTCGCAAGGCAGAATTCGACAGACGTACATCATACGGACGGTAGGGACTATCCGTCAAAATCCAATTCATTCTCTCAACCGCAGTTTCCTCGCACAAGCGGAGACCATGATTAACGCACCGGAACTAGTTAGCAAATCGAAAAGAAACGGCTAGGTATGTCTGCAATTCGAAAAGTATACCTATTCGTCATGCCACGCTAAGGCTTTTTGGTGTGAAAATCAATTCGAAAAATTATAATTACATGTATGTCAATCTAGGTGCTCCTACAGCTTCAGTCACATCGTACGGCGAAAGAAGCTATGGAAACTCATTCCAAATCAACACAGTGTCCATGCCCGAGATGGAATTCACACCCGCGATCTCTTGAATGGCCTCCGTCTGCTTTACCGGTTCTCCCCCACATTTATCCGTCAGCAAATATTTTTCAACTTTGACGGTAATTTTGCAACATACTCACTTTTTCTGAAGTAGCACTGCGTGTGGATAGGAAAGTGAGAAACAAAAGAATTATTCGCGAGAATATAGCAATCAAGTATATAACTCTATGATGCAATGGCGACATCTTGCAACAGGTTCTTCATTGATTGGCCATTGAAATGCGAATACATGAAATGAAGCGATCACAGCACGCCAGCATCCATCCTTGTGCGCAACAAAGGGGGCACATAATAGTTTACTTTCTTCCGAAGTACGGCAACATCTATTTAATAGTGGCTCGAGGGCTATAGAGGGGCAAAACGGAATAGGGGCGATTTCACATCGGTCCTCGGATTTCACTACCAGAGCGAACGCTTCAGCAGCAACTTGAAATGAGACCGCAAGCAATGCGACCACAAAGCTCGTAGAAACTCAATGAAAGTTTCTGTTCGCCAATGACCACCTGAAATCGGGTCCATCCTTTTCCACAATGAGATGGAAAAAATATCCGAGAGCGACGTAAATGGGATAAATGAAGCTTAATAGCCTCCGTATACACAGTTTAGTTCATTCCGCGGTGATCCTAGATGAATCGCCCGATCGTCTGATGACTGGCAAAATTGGTGGACACACTGCGAGGGACGTCGGGTGTTTGGAAAGATTCACAATATTGTGCAGAAAGATTTTATTTAGCGTTATTGATGCAAAGTAAATGTTAGGACACCCGCGAGAGCAACATTCCAAGATGAGTGCTGCGACCCTTCCAATTTGTTTTTAAGTACTTTCAAAAACTTGAATGACGGGAGAGCGGTCGTTCAAATCTCCATGTAATTGGTATGAATTTCGGCTTCTCATATCATTTACAAATTTGTATTCCCTTCTTTGATTGTTTCATATGGGAAACGAGATTTCTGGACAAATATATTACACTTTACGCCGCCTATGGTGGATGATAATGCGTGAAGATGGAGAAGAGGTTGGGTGAAAAGTAAAAGTAGAATAACAGTGAGTTTCTTCTTGGGAAGAGTCAAAGAAACTCACTGTTAACGAGAGACACGAAGATGTAATTATCCATTTATCCCACTGTATACATGTACTTTGAGTGGCATCGATAAATAACGCAACTGAACATTATTCCACCTCATACCGAAAATGAGTCGGGATAGGGAGAGAAAATGGAATTGTTAAACATATACATTTCGTATTATGAAATGATTAATCTGTAAATATGTTCCGAGAGTTGTTTTAGATAAGCTGGGGACAAGGGAAAAATAAGGTACAGGAGAATGCAAATGCAGAGAAACCTAAATAATAGCCCACGATAGCAACATCCGAGTCCAAAAAGTCACAACTTCTCGTCCAACGAATTATAGTCCTGAAATTCTATCAGTGAATGATCCTAGTGGGAATTAGATTTTCAAAAACAAAAAAAATATCTGACACGCGAAAGCCCGGAAAGCACGAGATTCCTCGAAACGCCACCATATAGCAGACGACGCGGACCCTACGCCAAGTTTTCCTTTGCTTGGGTGTTGAAATTCAATACTACACCGACCTCCTTCCGACCACCTTCCCTTCATTATGGTACGAACAGGTATTGCCAGGTCGCGCGCCTTCCAAAAGTCCCTGACATTCGCAAATGCCCACTATAATGGAGACCAAGACTCCTGAACGGCGAATTGACCGTGAAAAACGAAACAAACAAGCTCGACCTCGGTGAAGCAATAACGATCAGCCGTTTTACCTATGCGGGTTTCGTGAAGCAGGCCTTCCTTCGGTTCCTGCATTAGGAGTGTTTAGTGGAGGGGCTTTGGAACAGTTATAAACCATGATCTCTGAAACCTGTTTACATACAGGATACACACAATCTTTGACAGGGGTAGAATGAATAAAACATTCCGCCCGAGACACGCAAAACAACTTGTCGCACGAACTAAGTTTCCGAAAGAGCTTCATTTAGTGTGACTCCGAATCACGCTCTTTATAGGATTTTCAACGATTCCACATGAGAGATGATAATACGAAAAAGGGTTTGAGAAATCTTAAATCTCAGCCAAAATTGTAAGCAGCCAATTAGGGACGAGCAGGAACCTACTGAAGAAATCCGACTGGAGGGGTAGTGGGTACATCGAGTACCTCAAACCTAAGGTTTTAAGTCGCACGTCTAGAAATAGGAAGACAGGCGAGGTAACAACCCACCCTAATTAAACTATAAATTGTTAAGTTTAAAGTAAGTTTTAAGTAACGAGTTGCACTAGCATAAACCTGAAAGCTTATGCCATAGGGATGAGAAATATCAATTTAAAAAATCTCCAGCAGAGCCGCTCGCTTTTCTTGATATGATATTAACACGTTGAACGCCATCATCCATGACAATCCGTTAACCGCATTCATCCTTCCTTATTACGTCACTGTACTCCCGGATATTTCATGTATTCGTTATCAGAGAGATAGGTGCTTTTTTAAGAGCACAACTGTCATTAGAAAAACTCATATCTACCCCATCTACATTAATGCTGGATTAAGAATTCACAAAACATAACCTCTTTGATCAGTCATTATTGACTAGCGAACAGATTCTGTATTCCCCAGCCTGAAGTAACTGCATTACGTGAATACAAATAATACCCTGGACCCTATACGCGAGAATAATTTCTCACCCTTATTTAAAAAACCTTATTTCACAGCACCTTAAGCTAGAAGTGCGTATCGTTTTGACCTTGGAGTGACCAAAATGTCATTGATTTAGTCTAATATCGACGCCCCCAATTTGAAGGAAAATTATCACTGCAAGTTAACTATAAACAGCATTAAATTATGGTCCTACTTTTGACTTCCCATGCGTGGAGCGGCCGCACGCAAGTGTTTTAGACCATAGAAAATAGGTTTCGTTTTAATTTAACCCCCTCCTTCCTTCTCCCTCCCCAAGTCATCCACTTGGGACCCACAGAGTGACCATTGTCGGTCACATTCAACCACTGCGGAATCCTTCCGAGGTATTCAGGAAAAAATTTCCGCTAGAGTTACCAGCTTTCTTCGATGAGACGATCGTCGTGGGCCGGTGAAATGGATGATGTGGGCCTGATAATTACCGACCATTTGGGCGTTGGGAGGCATAGAGGGCGAAGATAGGGGGGGGGGGGGGAGAGAGAGAGAGTGAAGCTTTCCACGGCAATCAATTGAAACGACCCGGACAACGCTTGACCCGGAGACGAGCGAATGACCCCAAGATGGGCTTGATGATGATGTTCGGAAGGTTGCCTGGCCAGATCAAAACCACCCGAATCGTTCACGTGCTCCAGTTTCCCATGTTTCGGCGGACATTCGGAGGCACTGGACTTGTCCGAAATGGCTTCCGTGGCGGCGCGTGACGATGACGAGGTGGTGAACATCGACTAATTGGACACATGCGTGGGGCCACACATACGGCTCCGTGTCGAGGAAATTAGCACTTGTGAATCCATAAGCTGGGAAATTTGAAGTAAAGAAAAATTAATGTTCTCTTAAAGTTTAACATACGATGAGTGTGATTTAAAAACTGGAGACCCATGGCAGAGAACGCTGATTGGGAAATTGGACAGAATATGGAGTGAAGCGGTTCCCTTTTTGAAACATTGCCGTGATGCAGCACAAGTTGCCACGCGATTAATACGGGCCTTGGCATTGGAATCCATAGCTGTTCAAAAACACAACGTTGGGATGAACTCGTTTCAAAGACTGATATCGTGCGATTTTACACCGAAAAACGAAATCATCCAATCCCTTCACTACATCAAATAAGTCGGTTGATCACAGCAAAATGAGAACTACCCTTTTCAATTAATTAATTAAGTAAAAATGTTTACCAAACCATCCTTTTACAGACTTTTTTTTTACGTTTTTATGTCGAAAATTTCCCTGCCACACGCCCCTGCGGGGCTCGCTGGTATTGTGTAGTTTCAGATGTGAATGCAGAACCTGTTATCGCGATGCCGGGCAAGGAGGGCTTGTTACTCCTTGATTCGCCGGCACCTCTCAAAGAGATCAGCGGCCATTTAAAATTCATTAGAAGTCATCTAAGAAGTAGTCATTTTTGATCGGAAGGCTCTGATAATATCACGCCGTAAATATCTCGGCCATTTTATGCCCTGCCAATGCTAACCCGTGAATCCATGGTGAGATGATGAATAATCTTATACTCAGATTAACTTCGCCGATAGTGCATATTGAAATCGTGCGCACGGCTCATCATGATGCGAGTGTACGAATTATGACTCTGCTGGGTACTTGAATTTTCTCAGCGCGTGAAACTCTTATTTTCAGACGACAGAACAAAAATTTTGATTGTTTTCTAAAAAAAAATTAGCCAATCAGGAAAACCATATTAATTGGAAATTTCAGACAATAGAATAAGTGAATCACAAGGCTAACGCTCCATTGACCCAAAAACATCAACTCATTTAAAAACTCCTCTCTCATGTCTGGAATTCAAGACATTCGTCCACTATTTATAGCCAATGTATTCCAAAAAATTACGGCAGCCACAGTTTCTAAGGCATGCTTTTTTCAATTTTTTCTTAATGGCCTCCTACATTAGAGCCTATCCCGAGAGCGTACCATGGATCCACAAGTGGAATTCGTACACGCGTCGCGGGGCGCCGCCGGTAGGAAATTCTAACTTAGAAACAAACCAGTTCCTCCCCAAAAAGAACGATCAATCACGAGCACAATTTTTATGGATTTTTCTCCGGCTGCTACAAATTTTCCCACCAATCGACCAGCGCATATATTTTTTTTTCCCTGCAGCATTGAGAGGAGGAAAAAAGTTTACAGCCGAGCCTTAATTCACCGGATAATTTATCTCGACGCGTAGTCTTTTTCGTTTGTTTCTTCCGGGTGCCTCGGGGCTTCCTCCAGCGATTAGCATTTTGTGGACGCGGTCAAAACTTCATAGATCCAGCCCGCGGTCGTTCAGCCCATCGCCTGCAACTATCGCTGACCCAATTATCCCATCGCACATTCCTCGCCAAGTGCTGTAAAAGTTGGACCACCAAAAGGAGCTATTCTACATCTACCCGCAAACAGCAACGGGGAACTACATGGCAGGGGATGTTATAGTATATTCAGTTATAAAAATAATGAGAGAAGAAGGTAAGAAGTTACTAAAAAATCAAATTAATTCACAGAATTTATTAAAAGTCTTGGAATAGCATCTGCTATTTTGAATGATCGAGTCTTTTGATGTTTTCTACAATCTTTATCGCGAATTGTGCGTAAGTAAAAGGATTCCTCGTACCAACTGGCTCGCCAGGTTATTTCCCTAACTTATACTGGCCTTGTCAAGCAATGTGCGTGTGCTGGTCAACATAATATGATCACATATTTTAATTCACATAATGTTTTACGCAAAAATTAGTTTTATGACATCTTGTTAGCTTATTGCGTAATGCATACGTGTTACAGGTTTCATTAATTTGACTCCAATATTCCGTAGGCGTCGCTTGTAATATTTTACATAATAAACTCAATAAACTAACAATATAACAATTACATTTTTGCACAAGGCATTATGCGAATATAAATTTTGCAATATTCATTAAATCTCATACCAATCTTATTTTTCGAATTGAAGCTCTATTTCTTCCCTCACCTTTACTAAATAAATATAAGTTCTCTTAATTAAAGATTCCTGTCCGCCCACCGCAAATTTGAATGAATCGTACAGAGTTTTCGTTTAATGTCTTTTCCGAGTAAAATCTTTCGGAGCTGGGTCCCAAATGTTCGGAGCATATCAAAGATAAAGTCTATTCAATGCGAAATGCTACCTCTTTTTAGTTTATCCTCTTGAAAAATTCATTAATACGAGTAATTCTTTTGATGAAGGATAAAAAGTCTTTACTTCAACTCCATGCGTATTTTTAAGTTACTTTCTTTAAATCAAGTTCTACGTTCAAATGGGAAAAGTATTGTACCCGATGCCCTATTCGTTTGGTTATCTATTACTGTAACACTCGGTTCTAGATATCCTGATTAAATACGATTTTTGCGTATTTGCATGTTAAACCGCTTCCGAAAAGATTCATAAGGAGCAGAGTTTACCATTTTGATATCGATCTCTTTACCTACAGCTAAGTATATATACTTAAATCTCTGCAACAAATCTCAACGCGCCGGCCGTGGAGTGTAACCCATGTAGAAGCTGACCTGATGTGCCTGTTTTATTTTAGCTATAAACTACCTTCCTTTGTTTTTTATTTATTTTTAATTTAAATAACAGTTTTGTATATATTTTATGAGAAAAAAATTTCTGATAAATACTCAATGAACCAAAAACAATGCCGCGTTAGGCGGACTAACACCAAACTTCTTTGGCAGACAACCAACAGGAGTTTTCTCCGATGATTTCCCAAACCTTGCAATGACACGTTCCTGACGATTTCATTTTTTTCGGGAGTTAATCCAACGATACAGTGTTGTTACCGTGTCATTTCGCCAATGATGCCAAGAGACAATTGGTATTTTCACTTATGAACGCTGTCAAGAGACACGAAAAAAGAAAGCTCCAAAGTGAAACGAGAGCACGGGAGAGAGAAGCAGTAGGGGGGGGGGGCAGGAGTGAAGACAGAGCAGGGTGCATTGCGGATGGGAAGGGGGCCCGGGTGACCTTGGCGCGGGGACTCGGGTCGATGGATTTCCGCGTGGGAGGCGTTCCCGCCGACACTTCCGTAGACCTCAGTGGAAGTGCACACAGGGGAGGTCCATAGACGCGCTAGAAGAGGGAGGAAAGCGTGTCAAGAACGGCCACGCCCCTCCGCACTGCACAATCTGAGGTAGGTGGCGTCCCCTGCGATGGGCCCAGGAGGATTCGTAATTCAGAATGAACCACCAACTGGGAGCGACATTTTTTCCCATTTTTTGACCATGTTTCGGCTGATCTCATGGTTTTTTACAGGATAAATTATCATGTGTATGTAATTATAGATTTTTTTGTAGTACAACCAGCTTCTTCGGCGGAAAGAATCTTCTCTTTCATTCCACTGAATAAGCTGATTGTGCCACCAAAAATCCAAGAGTGAATTCCTCTCTCTTTTTAGTATATATATATATATATATATATATATATATATATATATATATATATATATATATATATATATATATATATAATAAATCAGACAAGATCTATGTAGCACAAATGAACTGGGCAGTTTAAAATACATTTCCCTGTGATCGTGGAATTTTATTGTCGATACAAATATCTGAAATATCAGTTTAGGTATGCATTTCCTTTATTTGATTTGGGTGACTAATGCGATAATTATTAACAAGTCTAAATTATTTACTTTATGATAGAATTAAGCTTCAGTTTTTAGTGTCATTTAGACATACGCTTTGGCCTGTTTTGTTTTCTTCGCGATCGGAGTGATCTCCACAATAGTATCAGTAACAACTATCAGTCACTTGTTTTCTTTAAAATATTTCAACATCAAGTTGGCTTATTTTAAATGTCACCTAATGCATTTTCTTCGGCAGGATCAATTACAGGTATACAATGATAAGTATTGTTTAATATATTTTACCATAAAAGGGCTAAGGGAATTCTCAGTGTAGCTGCTGATTAACACGCAAGATCGACATATCGCATTAGCGTCAAGAGCCATCTCGGACTTCTAGAGTTCCGTTCCAAGTTTTCGACGCAACGCCGCAGGTTATGTTGGCTTTGCTACCCCTTGGCAGCACTCAGTGACGCGACGATCAACGATCCACGCGACAAATTGGTTCGTGGATTGCTGGTGTTTCCTGGCCTCACGGACAAGCACTGGAGAAGTTGGGGAGGAGAGGGGAAGGGATATTTATGAGAGTGTCCGATGATTACGACGGTATCCTATATAAGATTGTCGAGAGAGATCAGAAATGCGGAAAATGTTTTCACTTTTGTCGGATACAGCTACCGACCAACTGTCTGACAGAACTCTTTTGATCCACTAATTAGCGGGTTCGCTCTCGTATCGCCGTGTCTAGTCAAAGCGAAAGCAGCGGAGACAATGGAATCACATATTCACTAGTAGTCACCACAGCTAATTAATGCTTACGTTCTTCGTCGTTTTACAGACTTATTTTTACAGGCAGTCAAGTTGAGATTGGAATTATTTAGCTACTTTTGGGTTGATCTAGAAAGGTTTACTTACTCGGAGATCCGTATTCATAGTCACATCCCCCCTTTGGGAACTTCCAAGGGGTACGCGTCAAAATACTACCTTGATCAAAAAGTTCCCGGAATAACCACCGTGTGGCGCTCCCATCGTTCCGATTTGAGTTCTGTTTTTTTTGTTAAATTGGTACATCTGTTGTTGATATTCCCTTTAAATCTTAGTGTCATAACTTGACATTTGCAAAAGTTACGTAGCCAAGAGTACATCTATCTCTGTGTGTGTTGGCGATTTTTTACAATTGCAGAAATGGATTTAAATTTGCAACAACGAACTTGTATTAAATTTTGCGTAAAAAACGGATTTAGTGGCGCTCGGACGTTGGAAATGTTGGAAAATTGTTTCGGCAACGATTCTCTAAAAAAACGGTCGTTTACCAGTGGCACGAGCGGTTCAGAAGTGGTCGTGAGTCAGTCGAAGATGATGAACGCAGTGGCAGACCATCGACATCGAAAGTCGGTGAAAAAATTGATAAAGTAAAAGATATGTTGGTCAATAACCGCAAATTAACCATCAGAGAAATAGCGGAGGACTTGAACATTGCCTATGGATCCGCCCAAGACATTGTGGTTAATGATTTGGGTTTCCGTCGTGTAGCAGCAAAGTTGGTGCCAAAAGACCTCAATTTCATGCAAAAAAGAGACCGTGTTGACGTCGAAAAAGACATGATTTGCGAGGCTGAATCCGATCCCACATTCATCAAAAGGATCATTACTGGAGACGAGACGTGGGTTTATGAGTACGACACGCAATCCAGACATCAGGCAAGTGAATCGCGTTCACGAAATGAGCCGAGACCAAAAAAACCACGTCGTTTTCAGTCAAAAAAGAAGGCAATGCTGACGGTTTTCATGGATTACAACGGTGTAGTGCATCATGAATTTTTTCCACAAGGCCAGACAGTAAACAAAGAGTATTATTTGGGCGTTATGAGACGTTTGCGTGAAGCAATTCGCCGAAAGAGACCAGAAATCGTCGCACAGTGCTATCATTATTCGTAATTTTTTGACGAAAAATGCAACAAATACCATCCAACAACCACCGAATTCACCTGATTTGGCTCCCTGTGACTTCTTTCTGTTCAATTGAGTTAAAAAACTATTACGGGGAACGCGTTTTAGCAGCCGAGAGGAAGTAATGGAAAAATCGCAGGAAGCACTGATGGACATACCGAAAACCGAATATAAAAAATGTTTCGAGGATTGGATCAAGCGCTGGCATAAGTGTGTTGCAGTCGATGGGGATTACTTTGAAGGGGACAATATAGATTTAGATGAATAAACTTGTATTTTTAATTTTCTGAATAAATTCCGGGAACTCTTTGATCAAGGTAGTATAACGATTGATACTTCAGGGATGGTAGTTACTGAATGGTCTCCTCGGTCAAAATCCATGGGAAATTTTTAGGTAAGAGTCTCCTAGAGCTGGAACTTCGACTGTTAATTTGGGCCCTTAACACTTTTCATGAGAAATTGAAGACGTAAGAAAAATAGACCTGAGCCAAGAGAGGTTTTATTGGTATTTCTATATTTAATTGTTTTTATTTTCTACCTACGTCAGAGTTAACGTAAATTCTTCTCCCAAATAAAAATTATTTTTACCGATATTTACGTACTTTAATGCTTCTTCACCTTCAATCTCCTCGCGGATTATTGAGTGGTCTAAAACCTACTAATTCAGGCATCGCGACACAGCTCCAACACAAGTTTTTGGAATATATTTTTACTTCCATCGTAAAATTTTTTGGGGCAGTTATTTTAACTTGACACAGAACAAGATTGCATCTGAAAGAGAACTAGGAAGTGCTTGGTAAAACAAATAGCACAAAGTCATTCGGATCGCGTACTTTATCATTAATGCTCTGCTGTTACTGAAGTGACTAATGAAATACTAATTATAAAACTGTAGTACATATTTCAGAGTGAAAAAACTGTAGTTTCATGGTTATTAATGGTTTCCTTCGAATACGTTTGACGGAACATAAATGAAAAACGTCAGGGACGAAGCATAGCAAATTATTCCCTTAAGACGCCCATACCATAATTAATTCTTCCTTTCACAACTGACGCTTTCTCCTTAAACAACTATCGGAAAACATAGGAAGTACACAAATTCAACGACTTGACTCAGAGAGGAGATACCGTGAATAAGGATGTGGGGCCACACAACTTATACCTACCTGTACTAATTAATTCCCCACCCATCCCACATTTTCGACGCACAGTACCACAGCCGTTAGGGTTAGGTTTGTCTCCGCTAAGATCATAATCAAGTCGGAATATCGGCATCAGAATATTAAGAACCCCTGCAGCGCTCTACGTCTCGTACTCAATACCCCACACCTCCCCTTTTTCCCCTCTCACGAGAGACACCCCGCGTTTCTCACAGCCGCTCGCTTGCAAGCACTCCCACGAGGGTCCATTAAACGCCCGTTACATCACACGATTGCAAAATTCCGCGTGAGCGTGGCTCCCGGCTTTGGTTCGTAGCTCAGGGGAGCGCTGCACCGAGCGGATGACGGGAGGAGACAATCCTCCGCGCCGACGCGACGGAGGGACGTGACCGTGCGGGTGCGCAAGTGTCGACGTCGGAAGAAAAAGAAAGAAGCTTTTCCATCGCGGGAGAATGTCCCGTTCCTTCTCCTCCCGCCCGAAGATTGTCCCAACCGAGTCGAAACGACATGTGTGTTATGCGATACGGAGATTAGCGATAGCAAAAAACGCCCGCTTCTCTACATCACCGATCGTGTCAAAGGTCGTTCGTCCGGAAAAACGTGCTCGTTTCCTTTTTTTCTCTCTCTCTCTGTCGTGACTCCGGAGGCGGTGGATCACTCAGGTGATACGCAGGTGCCGTTTGCCAAGAGGACTTCCAAACGGGAAACCATCCCAACATTCCTGCTGACATTTAACGACAGGTGTCGAAACGTCCACTCAATTTCGATCCATTTAGGCCCTCCTTCGGTAATTAATCCAGACCGCCGCGACATTTTCGGGAAAACGGGCCGCACGTGGTAAAATGTTTCTCCATCTGAGGAGAGGTTCTCTGGTCGACCCATTGGGCACCGAAACACGGGGAGGGGGTGGTGGTTTTTTTTCTCGAGGCGATCCTGGACAGAGGAGGCGCAAAACCTTGCCCCCTTTTCCCCGCGACGCCAGACGAGCGGACCCCGAAAGTATGTCAATCCCCGGAATCGGAAGTGGCCAAAGCATAGTTCGACCGTTTGCCTGTTACTCGACGCATTGGCTGGAAGAATCCCCTAGCTGCGCTCGTCGCCGAGTCGCAGGGGCCACTCTAAAATGATGACATACTCCGCAAAACCACCCAAATTCCGAGAAATCCATTTGTTATGTAGCATATAAGCACAATATTAGAAAGTTAATTCAAAATTTTGCCAACAAAGAGTGATGACTCTGTGATAAAAGCGATCGACTACAAATCGTATGACCTGATTCCTAACATTGGTGACTCTGAACACCTCAATTTCAATTGAGCTGTGCGATTCAGCGGCACCAGATCTTCCAGGGAAACCACAAGCGGTAGCGAGGAAGGACTGTTCTCCCTGGACATAAAATTCCCTCTTTGGTAACTTTTTAATATGTCATTAATTTGTTGGTATAAACTTTTAGAACACCATCAAAAATTAAAACCCACGATCAGGGTCACAATGAATGTTCATCATCTTTATCTGAAACCAAGATTATCATATGTTATTAACATTTGTAACAATAAATTAAGGTTGTCCATATCCTGACGCATGAAGTTCAAGCAGTAGGGCTTAATACGAAGTAAGGTCTACCATCACCTATCAGACCAAAAAAACCTTAGAGTTGACTATATTAGCTCATTGGCAGTTAAAAATAGGGCAGGCTCGACATTCGCCAACTTTTTATGGCGCCGGTTTCGCCCCTTGACTCTACAAGCGCTTTGTAGGATATTACACTTCGCCCTTGGAATCGAAACATCCTTGGGGCGTTCTGTAGTACCCTAGCCAGATACACTCATCTGGAATTGATGCGAGACGCTGGGAAGTAATTGCCAACAAAGTGGGGGTTTGTTTTACTTATGCAATTCCGTTTCACGCCGTGAGCAGCAGCCATTCATTCCCTTACAGTGAGAGATGAACTGATAAAATCTAAAGAACCAGTTGTATTTCCATTTATATAGGTCATAGATCCACTTCCAAGGGCCATAAGTTCAATGTCTGTTGGCTTCCAACTTCCAAGATAATATTTTCCAATTTTTTTTGTTTAAATGACTTTTCCATTGCTACACGGTCAGTGATTAAAATTTTTCAGTGTTTTAAGAGGATATAAACTTTCATATTCCAAAGAATATGATATATTTAAAAAAAACTATCTAGACACAAGAAGGTATCGTTCGTTGATCATCAAGAAGCTCGGGGAATTGATCTAATGGGTCATAACAATTTTTTTTACTTCCATTCAGTTGAAACTTGTTTCGCTTTCATACGAAATAGTCAAATGGAAACTTGCCATCGTAGAGATAATAAAAGTTCTTAAGGTTGAAAGGACCGCTTTAATTAGCCCAGATGTTTTCCTTGCCAGAGAAGATTTTAACGCCAGGAATCTCTGTCTCCAAAGTCTAAACTGTTTGCAGAATTATTGAACCCATGGAAATCATAGAGATTTAATGGATTCATTATTTCGTTACACATGTATTCATACCCGTTTCGAGAGGAGATACAGTTTTCGTGAGCGTAAGCCACGGATAAAATCACAGCGGTGCACTTTGGCGGCGAATACGTCCGACTGAAGCGAAACAAAATCGAGGGCAGTATAAATTTCGAGTCTCCGCTTAGCACTCGCTAAAACGTGACTGTTGTCCCAATTAGTGAATCCCGACTAGGGAGGTGGGGAAGCCTTCTGCTACCTTGCGAGGGAAATGCCGAGATTTTTTTTCGGGGTCCTCTGACGTTCCCCGGATCCTCCCTACCTCAGGTGTGAAGAAAGGTGTTCGTAGATGAGATGAAGATATTCCAACTTTCCTCCGTCTACACATACGTACGTATTTAATTCTTCCCCAAGTGACGATAGGAGCGCAAACCAATAAGATTCCGAAAATCACGCGGTTACTAATTACGGATTTTCGACCCAATTCGCTCAGGAATATGGTAAATATAACAATATGCGATTCACGATTTTTTTCTCGATAATCGAGATCATTTTTCGATACAAACAGTTAAAATATGAGTTCGATTCGATTTTATCCCGATTCAATAAAATCTCACTATAATCCCGCGTTTCAATTTCATTGCAGTAACACCCACATTTCGGAAACGAAACGATTGAAATAGAATTTGAATACAGGATTCTCCTCTCAAGGGAATCGATTCATGTGCCAAGATTCGAAATCCATGTCCTAGAGGAAATTATTTCCTTAGATTCGTTCCTTCGTCGTGCAATGTACGTGTGTGTGTGTGTGTCCCGCAACATAGTTACATGTCTCACGCATCAGTACTGAGGGTCAGAATTCATTACCATTCACCCAGCAAGTTAGGTTGGGTATTACCTTTTTTTCTGCGAGAAAAGAACTCCGACACAAAATAAGCACTCGGGAAGTTTCACATTAGTTTTATGACCCTAGTTGCCATTCTGTCCCCATAACCGTTGAACTGCAGCCATAAATCTACGTTTAAACCGTACATTCTGTCGGTTTAAATGATGGAATGAGCTCATGGAACAAAATAACAATGAAAACGTCGTCAAGCCTCCTACTGTATCTAATTCTACTGGGCATGCTCCGAACCAAGACACTCTTCGCTTTCCCCTTTCATTATCTTTCTAATCACTTCTTCCTTCAACCTAATGCAAATAAAAAAAAACACCTGCGGTGTTGGAGTTCAAATGTACAACACAGAGCCAACTTGAAAACAGTACACAGCTGCACTGTTTCCGTTGAGTTCCACGGCGAGAAGCACGAATGGTATGCAAGTCCATTAACAACCTCAAAAAAAACGAAGTCCTGTCCCATCAGCAATGACGGATAGCGTTCCTTACATTTCAAAATTCACAGCTCGCGACCACCATTGATGCTTACGGAACTGGAAAAGATTCCGAACCTATTCGGTTTGCTTAGAGTAAGGATCTAGAATCTACTTATAATTTAGAACAACATACGCCACCCTCAAGAGAATTGATTTCTATTCGTTTGTGAACGACTGGCTTAATATATATTCACTTACTATTTATCTAATTAACTAAACAGGCGATGTGACTTCATTGTGAATACCAGACTTTTTTTTTAATGTACATTACTAACTCTGTGATAATTATCACCTGCTATCCCTAAGCAGATGATTCGAATCCCTAATGCTTGCATATTTCCACCCGCAGTTTCCAAATTCCAAAGCAGGCTCTGTTCCAATACGGTAGAAAGTATTGGTTCATTCAAAATCCAAATGTGGAGTTACCGACCTACTACTTTTGGACAGTCCCACCTCCGGTAGTAGCCGGGGGGGGGGGGGGGGGAGGGGACAATGCATCCTACTCGCCCATCATTTTCCGTAGAGTTATCAGGTCAGATAATGCGGAAACATGCTGACCACAAGTGGGGGCCATCCCCATTCCAAACGCGTTCTCGCTTTTTTTCGATCGTGCTACGTCGTTACTGTCTACCAAAGATATCCTTCATTCGGCCTCGAGCAAGCGCACGCGGGATAACACAGGTCGAGCACCAGTCACGCGATGTGGAAGGAGAATTAGAGAGGCAAAGGACAAGCTTAACAAAAATCCTGGGGAAGATTCCTAAGCGCGGGGCCAAAGTAGAGAGAGAGACTACCGCGGCCATAAGTCACGGTTGTCGTTGGCTTCCTCGGCTCAAGACAGCAGCCGCGGTCGTTCATTCAAGCGCGCCGAATGCCCAATCCTTCGTCGATTAATTCGGAAGGAGCGCGAATGGAAGGAAATAAATATGGACCGAAGTATATGGATGAGAGGAGAGGAAGCGTTTCGAAGGAAAGGGAAAGAGAAAAGAGTCGGTGGCCAAAGAAGGGAAAGGGGTAGGCGAGATGGGCGAGCTGGGTGAGAGTTTAGATAAAGATTGAATCGCCAAACGGGGCAGAGTGGAAACTGGCGACGTATCCCAAGCTCACATACATGCGCAAACGCACGCGCGCGCGCGCGCTCGCACGCTAAGCGTCGATCCTCTCTCGTCCAGTCTCGGGGCGAAAAGAAAAGACGCGGAGATTTTTCGGGCCGGGAGAAAGTCTCCGCCGGTCGATCGACTACACGCATACATCTAGCACGGGGTGTAGAATAAAAAAAAATAAAACTGGAAAACGGAGAGGGAAAAAATCGAAAGGAAATCGTTCCCTCGGGGGCATCCGGGAAGGATACGGCTCGAGTCGTAGGAGGCGACTGTTTAGTCGCTACCTCGGTCGAAGGTTGAGAAAAGAACAATGTACGATGAGTTTGGCAGACTTGTCAAGTGTAATTAGTCCGGAAAGGCACAAACAAACAGCTAATAAAAGTTCCATTCTTTTTTACGTATAGAAAAAATAACAAAGACTAGCTTATGGAGAGCTGATTATGGGAGCAGTGTTTCTAAACGTTTTTGGAGTATACCCCACCTCAATCCCTCAAATATTTTGATGTCCCTGCTATCATGATATTAAATCTAGTCCTGAAAAACCAGAACACGAGAAAATTCACAGCTTGGATAAAGCTGAGAGTATCCAAGGGCGTGACTCGGAATCGAAGCCGGCCCTCCGGTCTGTAGCCTATTGATCAACCCAGTGGAATACCACAGCACCGGTCAAGTATACAGCTCGTATAAATAGGGACTTCAAATAGAAAAGGAAAAGGTAATTCGGAATTGTTTTCGACAGCCCATAGAATTTGTGTGGTGAAGAATTCATGTTGAATAATGACCACTTATCTATTGTACTGAGTCATAATTCCAATTTCAGATGTGCTTTTTCATCTTGTTTTGTAATTTCACTTTTGTTTGTTCTATTATCACAGATCTTAACATATTAATGATATGAGACCGGACATAGTACCTCAAAGCAATTTTTAACTTTACTTCCTTCACTGAATATAAATTTTATCGACAATAATTATTTTTTTAATGCATCGGCGAAGAGGCAACGGATGTAATATCATTTTGAATTGCCATCTAAAATATCTAAAATGGCCCCCTGCCGAACGTTCGCCCCACGTTAGAGAACAAGGGACTAGAGCATAAAGTTACGTTGACCAGAAGAAATTTTCTAATCCTCAAGGACATGCCAAGAGTTTTCAGGGGTAGTCCGAAGCCTAACTAATCAGGTAGAGTGCCTTCAATATTTATGGCACCCTCCCACACCCTTCCTTACGTCCCCGCCGCATCCTGCGAGGTGAGATTCCCCCGTTACAATCCGAGTCACTCCACGGGCAGGGCGGGGAGAGGAAGGAGGAGAAGGAAACTTCTAGGAGAACAGGAATTGGATCTATGTATCTGCATCCCTGGAATATTGACACATTTCCAAAATTCATCGATGAATTTTCATCGATTTTATTTGCATAAATTCGATTTAAATATTGCAATACGTCGCATAAACGTGAACCATTTTACGAATTTCCCAGTTTCAGCAAAAATTCAGTCATTTTAAGCATGCATTGTCTAAACGTAATTCGTAGAGAGTGAAGCATTGCATTTGGTAGCACATAATTTCTAAAAAAAACGGTAGTAACAAAATTAATTTAGTAAGCAAAGAGCAGCTATACCTGATACACACTAACTGTTAGATGAAACAGTTAAAAACCTATTTATCGATGAAGCCATCTGTTTTTTAATGCATTGATTTTAAACGTTATAGAGTACAATAAATTCCGTTTCATCAGTATGTAACCCGTCTGGGTCAGGAATGAGTTCCGGGAATAACGCTTGCCTAACTAAGAATGGGGAGGGTAAGTAGGGGAGGAGGGAGGGAGGGAGAAAGAGGAGTGGGTGCGGGGAGCGGCGATGGTGAATCCACAACAAAAACTCCCTCGATTGGAAAGCAGCGCCTTTGCGGCCCATTGCCCAACCCGAATGTGGTTATGGTGGTGCTATGATGCGTGAAGGTGACGAGGAGGTGGGGGACCCACCCCGCTCCGAGGAGGCGGGTCAAGGGAGGCGCTATCCCTTCTGGGCGACGTCTCCTATACACCCCTCCTGCTGGGCCTTCAAGATCTCCACTACCGACCTCCCGGTCCCCCTTTCTCCGCGCCCCCGGAATAGTGGGTGGGCTTCGTTCGAAAGAGAGGAGGATGCGCGCCCGCATGCCGTGGAGAGGTCGCGGATTCATCGTCGCTCGCGTCCTCGGCCTCCAGACAGACGGAAATGTATCCGACAGAACGCTCACCCTCTGCGTTTCCGACGTCGGCGTCCGTGTCTCCCATAGGTTCCCCATGGTGGCAATCAGAAAGGGCGTTCATATTTCGGGGTCCTAACCCATCAGGAGAACATTCGATGACAGTGAGAGAAAGAGAGAGAAATGTTGTGACTAGTCTTGACAGGAGAAATAAAAGTTATCTTTTAGCTACCTGTTGCTGAACGTTGATCCATAGATCTTAAAAAAGCCGTACGAATACCATGAATCTCGAGCATTTATGACGTATGCACTTGCTTCACACCTAATTAATTCGTCCCGTATTCTCCTCATCGATTTCCATGCCCTACCTAATAGTTGCAGGCTCCACTTTGAAGTAATACGGTACTCTTGAGGTTTTACAGTAATAATAAATGCTAATTTCCCGAGCGATTTATGCCAGAAGCACGTTTCAATGCCAATGCGTCATTTTCTGGCACAAAATAACAAAAAATGTATGTTTGCAGCCGAATAAGATGCACTGGCACCGAAACACGTTGCATGCGATAGGTAAATCACTGTGGTAAATCATTATGAATTAATATTCTGATATATTATTTTTTTATTGCGTCTCTCAATCTATGAATACAAACTTCGTCGTAAATTTTTTTGGCAGCATATTTAGTTTGTGTGAGAAAGTTCGGGCGATCTCTCATGTCGCTCCAGTATTATTCTTGAGTAATGTTTCTACGGACATTCAAGTTACCCTTTAAGCCAACGTTCCAACTCGAGGCAGTGATTATGACATTTGAAGACAACCCCGCGGTATTCCAACCATCCAAAAATTATATATCATGAAGGACAAAATAATAAGAAAACTTAAGCTTAAAGATTAAAAAGAAAATTCTCATGTGCAACATAAAAACCGCCTTGCGAAACACTCCTCTCACTCTCGCCTCTCGTCGGGGCGAAGTTTCTTTTCGTTCAAATTCTCTACGTACGCAGAATCTCAAAGACAAAAAGTAGGATTGGTTTTGTGGACGTAGAACTTGATTTTCTCGCTTTTTGACCTGATACGATTTCTGAATGTGACGACTGTTCGGCGGTGCACCGTTGCCTACTTGTATGAGCTGCAAACATGCGACCTTTATATTCAGCGTCCAATATCTTTCGAATGAGACGGTGTACGCAATTCATTTCCGTATCTTTGAAACACTACACGCCTGGAATAAATGGAATTGTACGCCAGATTTCACTCCCTACACTCATGCTCTCCATGATCCACCAAAAGCATTAATTGCAATAGCCTGGCCTTAGAGGTGCACAGAATTTCCAGTCAAAAATCTCACGAGTTGATTATTTTGTTCGACATCGGCGCACATACGGTGACGCCAACGGAGACGGTTCCAAGCAAACGAACATGACCCGACCTGGTCAGATCGGCGAAAAGCGCGTCGGCTATCCAACGTTGGATACAAACCGATACCGGTCCGCGCAAAAAGGGTCGCATACCCGCGCAACCTTCATCGAACCAGCAGGTATTCGTCGAATGTGTGTGTGTGTGTGTGTGCATAGTGGAAATGATGAAAAGAAACCGGATAGAGGGGAAGAAAAACGAATAAGCGATACTTACTGCTGGGGAAGAGAGAAAGTTGACGAAGGTAATTCGAGGCAGAAAGAAAAAAAAATGATGGAAGAGATATCGAGAGATAGTGGGAATTCGAGAGCCGTTACAGGAGGGTTAGGTAGGCAGGGAGTATGGGGGAAAAGTTCGGGCATTTTGGTCAGAATTAAGAGCGGATTTAAACCATGAGGTGCTGAATTTGGCGATAGCTTAATGTAAAATGTCTTTATCATAGTTATTAAATGCCCAAAAAGTAGACCTGGATATGCAATATTTTCCAGGGTTAGGAAAAATGTATTACCAGTTTTGACTGTCCAAGACCTACGTTTATAAAATTACATAAAACATAATTTTATATACATATACAGGTATATATACATATATACATGTATATATACACACACATGCTTTTTCATTGAGGTATTTTACCTCATAAAAATGCATGGATGAGATAAGTACAGTGAACCGAATGAAAGTATAAATATTTTCGAGATTATAATCCGTTCTCCGGTCCGTAGGGTTTGAGAATTGCTGCCAATGGTATGCTGAAAACAGTGGACTTTTGATGGAGCATTACAAACCCAACGCAAGAATGAATGGTACGCCAGGTCCGTACATTCGGGGGAAAATAACAAATCCGTGGAAAAATCTGAAGGCCGAATAAAACTGCAAATATTTTTCAACCATCTTTTAAGGAAGTGCATTAATAATTTAGGTTCTGCGGCCTTCATAAGGTCGGCATAAGGTCGGTCAAGCTCTTAAACCAGTCCCTTGTAAGATTTTGGGGAAAGGTATTCATAGGAATTCATTCCCAAGAGCTCGCATAATATTAAACTTTTTGCAGATACAAATCTCTCCGCCGACAAAGAGGTTACGTTGGGAACATATTATGATAATTTATGTTTCGTAAAAGAATCAAAATAACCGAATATTTTCTTAGTGAAAGTCGTGTAACTTTTTCGCACTGCCTACTGACACTTCCGAAAGCACCTCTGTCGCCTGCAGCGCAAAAGCCTGGGTTCAACCCACTGATCTAATGGAATACGAATACATTACAACCGTCTGACGGTGTTTGAACTCTGAATACTTCATTTGTTTAATTATGGACTGGAAATCTTCGACGAGACATTTTTAGCAAAAAATATACCAACTGATTAATGGTATGCTACCGGCTACCCAAAAAGATCAAGGCAAGATCAAGCAAAGATTGGAAAATGACCCAATGTACCGTGAAATCTCTACCCACGATTGACTATATAGGCATAGAGACGGAGGGGTAATCGTTCCAGTTCGCCTACCTCTCCAAAGAAAGAATGTCTCCAGGTGAGGAGCTCCAAGATCATGTGTGGCACCGGAGGTACCAGACACAACACTAGTCCAAAGGAACCCACCCAGCCGCTCTACCACAACAAAGCGACTCGAGAATAATCGGATCATCGAGTCCGCACGCGTCTCTGCTGTCACCACGTCCTTCAGCCACCATCACGTATCTGCTATTTATATGTTTTTTTTACGAACTTTAGATGCCGTAACTAGCTTTACCAGTACCATGAAAGCTTCGTAGTAGCTCCCAGCTCGTAATGTGTGGTTTTTGCGCTGCGTGACTAAGTTAAGGAAACAAAGTTGTGAGGATATGACAACAAGAGGAAGAAAAGATTAGCATGTGTGCCTTACAATTTCTACCAAACATTGGTTCATTTATTTTGAATGTCCTACTTTCCATACCTCATCGGGAATGAGGGACCACTTAAATGGCCATAAATGGATTTTCGTTCAAATAAGGTGAAGTTTAAAATTTTTGACTAGCTTTTCAGGTCATCTATCCCAATACGGAGAAGAGACTGGAAAAAAAGTCATGGAGAAAAAGAAGCATGGGAGTGCCAAATGACAATTGGTCACCGCTCAGAAAAAAAACGATGCTACGCCTATGGTTGCGACAAACTACTCGTGTGTGGGCATTTATCATCGCAATTTTTAAAAATCATTAATCCCAATAAAAAACCGACACAAAAGTTCACCAAAAAATGACATCTTATCCTTATTAGCTGTGATTTTTGTGCGGATTAATATTCTGAAAAGAGACTTATTTTTTTAGCAAAAGGGTCTTTCTTAAGAATTGACTGTGCTGTTAGTGAAATGCCCGTGCTGGTGAGAAAGTTGAAGTTGGGAGGTTTCACCACCGAGGAATAATGAAACGCAGCTGACGACTTGTGGGGAAATGGAAGGATGAAGACCGGAAAATCCAACGGATATGATACGATATATGACGGAGCCACTTCCCATGATGATGAACGCCCCAGACGGTACCTACCGCTCGCGTTCCAAGGCTAGTATCAAGGTTTGAGGGGGATGAAGAGCTCGTAAACAAATTGGTCCATTTTGGCAACCATTTCCCGGTAATTCATTCACGATATTCATTTTGAGTTTACAATCCCATTTATTCTTCACCCTCCGCCACTGCTTCGCAATCTCACCTCCTTTGGCATGGAAATAAATTGGATTCAGCATCCCCGACACGTTTCGAGGACTTTTCCAACCCCCCGGCTTCTTTTGACTTCCTTGAGATCAGGAATGCAAGGTTAAAAAAAAAACGAATGAGAAGGATATTTGAAATTCTCTGCTCATCTTTCGGTCACATTCAACTAATAAATATTCCAGGGAACGCTTGTGCACTGACACATTATTTAACGTGCACTCCGCCGCTGGAATGGCCACGAGAGTGAACGTCTGCAGTCCCAAGACCTGCACGAAATGAGGATCCCCTTTGGGCAATTAACACTAGAATCGAGGAATCTTTACGCATTTAAAATTTCTGCTGGCCGAAATGAATGGGATCCTCGCGGAGAATTAACTGTCGAAAAATGAGAATTTAAGAAGGAAAGGGATTAGGTAATCGGGCGGAAATTCGTGGGAGTGCTTGAAGCAAAAGACGACGGAGAGGCACTCCCCCCCCCCCCCCCCCGAGAAGTTATATGCTGCGAAACCAGCGCTTTCCATCACGAGAAGATGAGTTCATCGGAGTTAAAACCGGTACGGGCAAACGATCAATTTTTGAGGAAGTGCTTTCGTGCAAGGGGCGTAAGAGAAAGAACCTGCTGTCTACTGTCATCGGTAGACGGAGAAGACAAGACGGAGCATTTCCCTCGACAGAGCAAAACTTTCATCGAAATCTGCGCGGGAATTTTGGCGAGGAATGTTACGACACCCAGCAGCCGTCAAAATAAAAAACATCAGCAAAACAAGAGAACGCAGCTAATCAATTTTCATTACCTCACCCGTTTGGTACATGACATTATAAAAAAGCCGTGAATTAGTAATAAATAAAAAAGGAACTATCTTCATGGTTTTATGAGTACTTCCCTTATTTAATTTAATTGAGACTAGTTGTAAGAGCTCATCGGTCTTATAGAATATAGTTAATTCAGATAATGCAAACGCAATCCATCATTCGTATTTGGACGAGAGATTACACAGACTTTTTTTATTGAAATTACTTCAGCTGGTTCGTGCACCCCATGCAATCTCAATAATACTTTGCTTGTCATCCCAGGGCAGAACCACCAGAGGTTAGACAAAACTCATGCCTGAGATGGGACTCAAAACCCTTAACCGTGCCTGAGGTGGGACCTTTGGGTGGCGCGTTACTCAACATACAAAAACGTGAAGAATATAATGAATTTAACGTCAATACTTTATGCGGGAAAGTCGCGCATTTCTGGCAGGGTACGTTCTTCTAATGTTTTCCACTGTGTGGTCTCAAATATTGCGTGAGGAAAACTTTGAACGCCCGAAGGCTGAGCACGAGAAACTTTAATCAATAGAAAGTTGGAAGTGGTCTTCGCTAATAGCATCGCTCTACACTATTACATATTTAAGAATCAAGAAGCAGACGCGCGAGTCAACAGACACTGGTGAAATTCGCGAACTTACCTCAGCGTTTCGTTTAATTTCGGTACAAGGAGAACATTAAACCAGCCTAAATTCAAGCCATCGAAAACGGATCGAAACTTAGTTAGCGGAGTCTGACCTATCGTAGATGCCCATCTTACGCAGGTTGTACGCACAGAAAATCGTACGGTAACACAAACTTTCCCTTATTTCTTCGCTTGATCGAAAACGGCCGATCCCAATCGGATTCCTCCGTTTCACCATGAGCTTTACTCGGAAGCAAGAGGAAGCGCTCGGAATTTCGATCGCGCACCCGAAACCAGTCGGGAAAGGTGGTCGCACCGGAGGGAGAGTGGGGGGGGGAGGAGTAGAGCCTTTGAAAACCTACTACTTTCATTTGGTACCATATGCCCGGGTCAGTGGCTGATCAACGAGCAAGAGGGAGAGTTGGAAAAGCATATTTACAACTTGCATGAAGATTCGCGTGTGAACTATCACGGCTCAGGCAGCGAAATGAAACGAAAGGCGGCATTACAATTTTTTTCGTTGAACTTCTTCACCCCGCTATGATGCGGACAAAGCATCTGCACTTAGTAGACGATTTGCGATACGATCATTTCATGGTTTATCAACCCAGAGTAGTCTAAAATTGGTTTTGCTATGATCCAAAGACATTGGTGTAGGTTTGACAAACAATGTGAGTAGTGCCATTGCCACATTACGCATTGTTAACGATGTTTTATGTCTGCTAGTAAACAATAAGCCCAAATTTCATCTCCAAGTAAGGTGAAGGAAGGATAAGCCGACCATGTAGGAACCTTCTTGCAGTTTGACGATATAAATAAAAAATGGCCATTTTGAGGTGAAAGCTCTTAACTATTAGGGGGGGCCGTCCGTACTTAAAACGTTTTGTAAAACGAGAAAGAAATTTATTTAGGTTTGACTAAAAGGTTTTTCCGAATCCACTCAATCATGCGTTATCACTGAATAAGTACACTACGTATATTTTACAACAACTTGTTTTTATACTTTATTAGTATTTAAGTGGTGGTGATGATATGGTGACACGACATTTCAAAACCGGTTGATTAATTCTTAAATAATTTTCAAAAGTTTCATCTGTGAGTATTTCCACAATGGAAATGGATTAATACAATTTGTTCCTAATACAAAATGACTGAAATAATGCAATAATAAAACATGCGTAAAAATTCTACTTATCCCCCTCCTAACTCGAAAACGTAATGAAATGCCACAGTCCGCGTCTAACCAAAAGCCTTACCTAATAAGAAAGGGTAGTCCCAACGTATAGGTATATAATTGTATCTCGATTGTTGAATATTTCACCTTAAGTTACTTTTACGATCCAAAACGTGGGTTCCACGAGCGAGCAGTCACGCCACAAATTATCCTGGTAAATAAACTTTTAAATCGACAAATTAGCAAAGAACGAGGCATGGTAATCAACGGCGAAGAAAAACTTCCCACGCAGGCGAGTTGGTCCATGATCCTGCGCACTTCGGATGATTCCAAATCCCTTGATCCGCAGGACACTTGAAAAAACGGCGATCTCCCCAGAAGCACGCAGGACCCATGAACTTGTCTTCTTACGAGCCAGGCGCCACCCCAGTTGCTGTAGCGCGTTCGGCGAAGTGTGGTCGCGACATTCCATCATTGCCCCACTCGCATTCCGTCCACGCCCACCTCCCACTCCCGGGGCCTTTCGTTCCGGAAGGACCCACCGATTCTACCTCTCAGACCGAAACCTCACGAGACGACGCGGGGTCGCGTAAATCAGGGCAGGAAGGACGGACGGACGGGAAAGGCGGGGACGACACGGGGAATGACTAGAGTGGAGTGGAAGGCGCGCGGGCCCTATTTTCTTCGGCGGGAAGAGTATTTTTTTTAGAGGACGGAGGGCGAGGAGAGGAGGCGGAGGACCTTCCGAGAGCGGGGGTGGGAGGTTGCACTCACGCGACCGGCCTCTTTTGTTTTGATTTCCGCGTGCAGCGGCCGAGGAAAGGCGGCGGCAGGGGGAGAGGGGAGGAGGAGGAAGGAAGGGGAAGCGGGAATTGTCCTCGCTGGAGAAAAAGGATGACTATGTGGCGGATGAGGGATGGGCGGGGTCGGATCACTGGAGGTTGACGGTTTATGAGGGTGGAGGGGGGGGATGATGGGAGGGAGAACCCGAACAAACGAGCGAAACGCGTGCAAATACACGCGCAAAACGAACACGTTCCGCGACAACGCGGGGAGAAAACGTTCCGTTCCGCGCTTCGCTTGCGCATCGTATCATTTTCTCGTTTCGACATTACCAGATTTAGGGGGGGCCGGCCGTACGTCTCAGATCGGTAACCCAACCATCCTCCCCCACGATTGGCACATATTTTATGAGGAACCCCACCCACCTCTCTCCTCCTCCTTCCACCCGTCCCCTCCCCCTCGCACACACAAACCCTCGAAACCCTCCCACCCCAAATCCCCCCGCAGGGGTTACCTCTGATGATGTTATTGGGATGTGAGAGTGAAAATCGGATATAAAACCACTGAATCTATGGCGTAAAAAGCGTGACTCTCTAAGGAAGAGGTTCCCAACCTTTCGCTGCCAGGGAAGTTTTTAACTTTCCATTTGGGACCGGTTTTAAAGCATATTTTGGAAGAAGAAATGGTCAGGGGGGGAAGAGAGAGAGGAAAAAAAAGAAATAATTCCGGCGTAACCGCCTAAGACCGGAGAACCAGGACGTGTTGTTTTCTCCCTAATTTAAATTCTCACAATCGGTGCATTCGATTAGTAATTACGCCGCGGCCTTTACTATAAAACTGATAATGAAATCATTACTTAGGAAATACAGACGCTTATTATTTCATTCGGCACGATACATTCGAAAAAGACGTGTTTTTCAACTGTGGTTATTTTAGGTGAAATAAAAGAAAGTTACAGCCGACGGGCATGTGTTTCAGAACCGAACATCCATATGTGGGAGTACGTACGCATGCTGTGCTGTAGGGAAAACTACCCTTAAACCTGAATTGCGACCATAAGCATAATTATCTCCAATGCGTCAACTTTGTATTTCCTTATCGTGGAATTACGAGTGCTTAGTCCTGCGAAGAGTTGATTTTAAGTGCACAGACCTCATAATGGGATGGAACTCTCAATCGAAAAACATCTGACATTCATATATATATTTAAGTGATAATAATAAACGAATGGAAGAGTTTAAAGGAAAATGGAACCGTTACCTTTAATGACCTTTGAAAATGAATAACTAGGGCAATTCAGCCAGCACCGGGAGAATGGGAATACATTTCTACGAGAATGTCATGGAAGAATGATTAAATGTCACTCCTTCTTTAAAGTATACTGATCACCAACAGAAAATAAACGTTCCGAAAATTTTCCCTTAATTAAATTCAACCAACCAATTGGAATCAAATTTTAATTTCACTAAATTTAATTTTACTAACACTACACTTATAATTAGGTTAATAGTTATAATAATAATTATATTTGCTGAGTAAGCAAACAGTGAAATAGTAAGATTAATATTGAGAATTGGATGCACCTATCAATTCCCGCTGTGAGATTAAAACCAAACATCAATTTTCGTCGACGACGATGTATTAAAATTAATTTGAACTTCGGGAGACATATTTTTAATGGCGAGTTTTTCGATGATCCATCACGAAAAAACTTCAAAATTTCGCGTGGCACTTTTTTCGTCCCCAGAACCTAAATTAGTACTCGTGCGCTAAGTCAAATCCGTGTACTCCAACGCTTGCAGCTACTAGCCAAGTGCTTTGACCCCGTTACAGTCGAGTTTCTCAGCTCCGGCTCGCCTCTTCCTTCTAAGTAGAAGCCGTAGAATGTGCGAGTGGCCAGTGAAAGTTCGATTATGGCTCAAATTTCTGGGAGAAAGGAAAAGACGGCCAGGACTATTGAGCAACAGATTTATCCTTTGAGCAACCCGCTGGACCACCCTTTGCCTTGGAAGCTATTCCAAAACGAAGGAAACATAACGATTACCTTTTGTGTTTACATAGCATTCTCGAGAAGACGCCTTCCGCCCACTTATTATAATGAGAAGTTTCCGCGTCTAACGCTTTCAGCGTCTCGCTGCTGGACTCCGACCTTAAAGCGGCGGGCTGTGCTGTGTCGAAACGCTCATCCCTTGGGTTAACAGAATGACAACAAAAATGTTTAAACATCACTCGTTGCAAAAGAGATGGCGGCAATTACGTTTTCCCACCCAAACTAGTGGGTGACCACACACAAACGCCACACGGTTAGCCTTCGTTTCGATAAATAACGCAGAACATCCGAACGCTACAGACGGTGTGCTAAACGTTTAAACCGGGAACGCTCCGCGAAGGAGTCAGAAATTCACAAGCAGGACTATATCGATGTAGAGAACGCATTGAAATGAGATAGGCGCAGTGAAGTCATACCGGTGCAAGTTTATTTTGAAATTTTCTTTTACGCAATACGTAGTCAGTAGAGTGGCTGTGAGCAAATGTCGGCCGTGACCCTGGAGATGGAAGTGCATTTTGGTAACGGGATCGGTTAAAGAAGAGGGGGACCAACGCCAGACTTAACATTCACACACTTATCGAAATACGCGAGTGAATTCAAGGTATAGAGTCCCCTCCACAAGGCGGGGCTCTATAATTGAAACGAACCTCAAAAGACACTCGAATAGGGATAGGGTATGCCACAGAATATACCCAACGACGGAATTCGAACCCAGGTCCTTCACGAGGGAGGCTAGTATATAAATATGATTGAATATAATGCGCAGTGTATTCGATTCATGTACAATTTGCAAAAAGTTGCAAAAATCCACAAATTAAAATAATTTGACTCACGTCCAGCATGTACTTTTACGTCGTTATCAGGTAATTTAAGTAATTTACTCAATAAAACTGTAGATACACGTAAAAAAATAAAGATCAATTAAAATTAAGTTATTATTGATTAATCTTTAAGTTTTACCGACAACCGGTTTCGACACATCCCTTTAAATGACTGTCAGGTTATTAACTAAAGAGTTAATAACCTGACAGGGTTATAACGACGTAAATCCACCAGCCCGAGCAAGTCGCTTATTTTCGAAGAAACACAAGGCTATCGCAAGATTCATTTGTCCTCATTCTGTCGAGCACCTTCACGACATCTTTTGTGCACT
Organism: Hetaerina titia; assembly: GCA_037158775.1. NCBI lineage: Eukaryota > Metazoa > Arthropoda > Insecta > Odonata > Calopterygidae > Hetaerina > Hetaerina titia. The sequence continues at coordinate 80,325,208 of CM073769.1, read as the reverse complement.
ACAAATGATCTGGAAAGGTCCAACGGATTGGGCCCAGGAGAAAGCACTGCTCTAATTAAGAAGACACGCTAATCATTGTCAAAAGTTAAAAGAGTGGTGGAAAACCCGATGCCTTGACCATACACATACACAGACGCTGTCCCATTTCTCCCGTTTACCTGCGCCTAGCTCTTTGCCATTTCACCCACGCGCCCGACTGATAAGGACAGGGTGGGAGGATCGAATTGTAAGTCAGTCGGGCGGACGGACGCAGGAGGTACGCGGCGGGAGACCCGTTGACCACGCGACATAATAGTACCGACCGACGTCCCAGTGTCATCGACCTAGTGGTCGGCGGTGGCCGGGGAAAAAAAACGGGGGAGGAGGAGGCTAAGTACTCGACTTGCATGAATCCTGGCCTCTTCCGCATCATCCGTCATTAGCCCGAGAGCTCATGCGACACACACACATACATACATACAAGCGCGGACGGCGGCGGCGCGTGTGCGGTCGAGACTCCAGAGAAAGTTCTGGGAGGAATTACGGAAAATTTGCTAAAGATTCCACGCCCACCGGTCCTTTACCCCACCCCTCCCCTCTCCGCACCACCCATCCCCCCCCTTCCCTCGGCCACAGGAGTCGGTCGGACGGTGAAAGAATCTCGCAGAAATTCGCCGGAACGCATTTTGACGGCCGTACAGGTTTCCATCACTTCCTTCCTTTCCCTCCTTCCCCCTCACTTCCTCGTCGACTCCCTCTCCCTCCGCTCTCGAAACCTCCCCCCATACCTCCTCCCAAACCACCCTAGCCATCTGAGTAACAAATACGAGTAGGAGAGAAAGGAAAATAAATGTTTACGTCCGATTAATGCGGTGCTATATCCATTTCCCAACATCGACAAACTATACAGAAAAAAATAATGAGGTGGGAGAGATACATCTACGTGAATATCGAAAAATAATTTCGATATTTTAAAACACCGTCAACATCGACAATTATTTCAATACGATCGATATAAGAGCGACACGAGGTATTTCCAACGGCGCTATTCGACGATAAGAAGAAGGGTATCTCCACTCTATCGCATCGACAAGTGTCGCATTGATATATCATATTTTTTTCAAATTGTCGCATCGATCTCTATCGTTCATCAAATGTGGCGTCAGACTAGAAGATCACATCGGCTAAACTTATCGAACATATCATTACAATAATTATCGACACGCCTAATATACAGAAACCCAGAAAAATATCAACAAGACATACATCGACCGGGCCGTTATGAATATAATATCGAAATGGCTTCGAGGCACATCGTTTATAACTTAACCCTACGTACTATTTCCGATCTTCAAAATTGCACCCCACGGTACACACACCGCGACCCGTGGTGTGTTACGGCACAGGACGTAAGGGTGGGCGGGATCCACGAAGTCTGGGGAGAAGGAATAACGTTATTACCTACACCGCAGCGGAGCATCGAGGGCTTTCGCAACGCGGTGCTGTGGGACGTTTACCTCTCTCCCGCGGGCGGGTATATACGTACATGCATGTGCAACATTGAGTGTTGCTCTGGAAACGTTTGGGGACTCCACGACGTCTGGCGATTGGGGTCACCAGGCCGTGCAAGAGTAAGAAATGTGTGGACGAAATAGCCTCACGCCCCCCTCCACCGCTCGCCCGCTCCTCGCCTCACCCTACCCCCTCATCGACACCATGTCGATATATTTTGTATTGTCGACCAAGTCGAACGGATAATTTAAATTAACCGATTAGTCGAGAGTAGATATTTACCACCGATATATTTTTTTGGGCAATATTCGATTTGGACGACAGGAAGTATTTAGAAAATTAGGGCGCTATCCTGGATGCAAGAGAGAGATACAAGAGCGATGATATCCCAGTAGTGAATACATGAGCAATAGCGTCGATATTTTGCATTGATTACACGGTCAAGGTGTGCGATATGACCGATGAGGATTATAATTTTGCAATAACTCATTTCAACCCGACATAGTCGACGTTTTACGATACCCCCGATATAGTTGATATTGCTCGATACATCTGACCACGGTCAATGTGTCGTCGCTAATTCGATATTTCTTTGGGGTCGATGGTCTATAGATGAAAGATCATCATCGTAGACTTCAAAGGCTCACTCGCATCAAGAAAACCCCGTCAAAGGGGAGAGATTTGCGAGAATCATGGTAACGGAAAACACCCCACTCGTCAGCCGCCACTTCGGTCCCAACGAGCGTCGGGAAGGGTGAATCTACACGGACCTGGCCCTGAGTAGGGGGACGGAGAGGGCCACTCCGCTCAGGAGTAAGTTCGAAAAAAATTCGACGTCGAGCTGCACTCGAGTCTGGAAAGCACTTTCACAAAAATTTTATTGAGCGTAGTAACTACAAATGGGAAGGGGGTGAGAGAGAGAGAGAATATGGGGCACACGCTTTTATTAACCGATGGCGTTTTGATTCACGTTGGAGTACGTAATCCACCGTCGCAAATGCGCCAGTCGTCTCCCGCGCGATCTTGCTCCGGACGGAGACTATATAAAGAGTTTCTCAACTCCCACTATAAGTGAGTTAGTTCCCTTGTTATGAAACTGCTTCGGTGCGGTGGTTGTGGAGACCGACAAGGGACCGTTGAAGTTACCGGAGATAACGGAACCTAAAGGATTCGGAGGGATGTTTTTTTTCTCCAGCTGCTCAATTTCTCCATGACTTAAAAACTCTCATACCTTTAAGTAAGAGAAAATAAAGAAACGTCCATAGGAGATTTTTGGTTCATCATTAAACAAACAAAGCAGAGGATTGAATGAACCTTCGAGGCGCCTTTTACTGCATCTCTATTCCGTGAAAAGTTTGGCGTTGAAATTTTAAACGCTATGCCAGATCTATGAAAAAATGAACTTAATAATGTCAAGATAAAAGTTTAAAGTGTGGCAGAGTCAGCCTTTAACCTTTTTTGATGCAGGTTCTCAAAAGTCATTTGAGACATCGTAAACACCTGCCAATGCTAGTGCATTAATGGAAACATGCGGTCCCAGTGGGGATGATTGACATAATCCCTTTCACTATTACCTTGTTTTCACATGCGCACATACCACATGATGCAACAAAGTACTGCTTCACAAACCTAAAACCCGACTTAAGCAAAGAATTTAACGACCGAATACAAAATAAAGACCGAATACTAGTGTGCACATCGCGAACTTTCAATTAATTTCGCGTGAATTCAAACTAGTTAGTTTTTTTTTCAAGAGCGTCGCAATCGAAATCGGTTTTTTTTCACGAAATACACCTTAAAAGCATGTAGCATGACTTGTGACGATCAATCATCTCACCACAGGCCGCACAACCACTGTGGAAAAAGCATGCTACCCATTTAATTATCACGAGAGTGTAATTGAATCAAGTCCCATGGGAAAGGGAGACCACTAGGGCACAAATGCACACACACACGCACACACCTTCCATCACCATCACCCCAAGCGTCCTCCACAACCCCTTCTACCGCCTCTCAACGAAATCGCCCCCTCGTGTGAGCTATGGGGGAGAAGGCGAATGCGATCGCGAAATGCATTCGAACGCTCCCGTGACGAATGCAACGTTGTGAAAGCCAAGGTTCGGAACGGATGGAATGCGGTGGAAATCGTAGAGATCATCGCCAGGCAACGCGACGAGAATGAACGTACGTCTACATCACCCCCCCCCCCCAAATGAAAGAGTGTGGCAGGCGGTATAAGGTTACTAGCCATTAGTGTAATTGATGACAAATTAGGTTGGGTACTATTTTATTTTCGGAAAGTTGGAATTGTCGTATATATTTCCGACTGTTGTTATCACGAATTGTGCGAGAAATATGAGACACCTTATATCGGCCTGTCAATTGGCTACTGTCCATGAACTTATCGGTGCCGTTTCCCATAACACTGTAAAGTTATTTTCTCTGTTTCCGACACACGAATTATATATATATATATATATATATATATAAATTCACTGATAGTCATAACAAACACAGAAACCAAAACACACAAAAGAGGGAAAACTCACTGGTTCTCGAATTTTCGGTGGTCCAACCACCTTTCTCAAGAGGAATTAGGAACAGAACCTGTGAGTTTTCCCTCTTTTGTGTGTTTTGGTTTCTGTGTTTGTTATGACTATCAGTGAATTTACATTACACGTTTGTGGGTTTTCCAAAAAAGTGTATATATATATATAACTTTTGGACGGCACAATAGAACACAGAATAAAACATAACACGTAAAAGGACACTCACACTGTAGATGATTTAAGCTTTCGGCCTACTCAGAGGCCTTCTTCAGGTCAGACTCCTATATACAGATATATATTTATATACATATATATGTGCTAGCATTTTAATTTCGCAAAAGGTTCTTCGGCATAGGATCCCAAGGGCTCGCCTCAAATTTAAGTTGCGGTCTGACCAACACTATAAAACAATAATCCCAATTTTTTGTGCGATTATTTTCTCACAATTCATTCGATATAGCTTTTAATTCAGTTAGTTACTGCAATGCTCCTAGCGAACTTCCCAATGTCAAGTGTAATTCCCGATATTAGCGTGATACTGATAAGTATTTTGTTGGTCCGTGAAGCTTATTCGACTCCTACTAGTTTATAGATGTGGGGGTGTATAGACATTTTTCCCTATAAATTCAATGCTCCCATTTTTTTTAGAATTAATTGGGTACTACCCCACTTATGACACAAATCACCAAATGGACGAGCTGGTCGATATTGCTTGATATACCAAATAATTACCACAAAATCGATTCCTCGTCGTCGCCTTGATATTTGCTTCATGTGAAGAGTCGATATTGGAAAAAAAGAATATCGATGACCCAAAGAATGTACCATAGGATACATTTTCAGGTACGATATATTTCGTGGAAGACACTTGTGACTGGTAAAGTAAAAGGGAATAACAACAATGGAAGATTGCCGATTAGGAAATCCTGATTCGCAAACGTCAAGAAGGAGAAATAAGGAGACGTTAATGAATTATCAGAAAGAAATGGAGAGAAAATAAAACCAATTAAGAACTAAACCAGGGATCCATTAGTCATGATATCAGATTTCTTGTCGAGATTAAGGGGCACGGGCCGTGCAAGCTTTTACACACAAGGAATCTTTTTGGTTACGAACAACTAGCGACTACGGAAAGAGAGGCTATCAGAAACAAATATAGACACAGCATTACCATCAGATAGTATATAGCTAGGACAATTCTCTGCCTCATAATTGATTACGCGACTAATCTACGAATTATTTTTACTTGGTTAGCTGATTTTTCAAAAGTTAATTATAAATTCAGACAATCATAATTATGTCCTTGTTTATTAAACTACTGTTATTCCCCGAGTGCTACTAATTTCTCCCCACCTCGTTGCCTGCGCCCCGGTGGCAACGTGCACTGTATGGGGCATGCACAGACATTCACCGTTCGACACGCACTTCGGAAGGAGAACAGGGGAAGGGTCGGGGAAGGCGGGACGAAAATGCACCCCACTCTCCGGAATTCACTCCTGAGGTTACGTGAGCGGAAGCTCGCTTCGCCCTTCCCGCTTATGGAAGAGGAAAGGCAAGGCGGGCGACGGGATTGCTCCCGTGTCGAGAGAGGGAGGGAGGAGTTGGCCGCGGAAGGAATTAATGGGACCCCGTCGAGGTCTGATTGACGCAGGAAAATATAACGTCAGGCCGGGCTGGACTGCTTTGTGTTTTCTTCTCTCTCCCTCACTACTTCCCCGCATCTTACGATCTTCCATTTCGTCCTCTTCTCCGTTTGCGCGATGGCACCGAAGGAAAGAGTGGGCGGGGGTTGAGAACGATAAAGTAGCGACGCCTTGCGCGATGCCGGATATTCCGCCGGAGAAGGAGCTGCAGCACTGTGCCCGCGCTCGTATGTCTCTCCGCGGAGGAACAATCCTGTGTGTTTCTCTCTATCTCTCTCTCTCCCCATTAACCCTGATCGACGTTGACTTGTCTCGAGGAAGATAATGAGTTCCATTACTATTCACCAACGGCAGACGTCGGAATTTTACAATCGCACCTCCAATAGACAACCACCCGCCAGAAAGCGTCGATGATCCCCTTAGCGGAGGCTCGATCTGTGACATAAGGGACGCTTCAAGGACCCTCGCGTGCATTGCGCATTCTCAGTTTCATTCGGTGATGAGATTTTTTTCAAAATCGATTCTCAGAGCCTTCTTCGGTTTGCGATAGGGTCTATAAAAAGTTTCCAAACCATTAAGAAAGAGGTTCATCCTCGTTAGTGTTCGCGGCGACACATTCCACTTTGCCGGTCAAGTTGAAAGGCAACAAAACAATGGTGCAGTAGCAGGGAACATTACCCACCCCACATTTGGAGAATATTTTTACTTGGGGCTTTCATAAAAAAATCAAATATTAAAACTTTAATAATTGAAATTACTTTTGAATCGCTGCTATATTTCCCGAGCATGAAATTATCCACTACAAGATCCATTGCGGTCTTCAAATCAGCCCGATTACTTTCAAATTTAACTTGACTCTCGACATTCTTTGAAGGAAGAAGGTTATAAAATTATTTTGTTTGTCTATGGAAACGCTATCCCCTATTAGGTCTTCTGCATCTTCTACTGGCAGTATTGTCTGCTCGTGGAGAATTAGATCACCCTCTCACTCCTTTCAACGGGCATTATTACACTCCCACAACACAACTACTGCACAGTTCCACTATCGCGATGGACTACGTGTATTAAAGTACTGTGTAATCCTTGCCCAGGGAGTTCAAAAAAATCGTACGCCTACCTATCACCGCTCAATTGCCAAACTGCCCTCGGCCATTACAGTATAAATAAAGGTATAAATTATGTAAGGACAGCTCTGGTTTTTCAGAGCGTCAAGGTTGTGGGGTGAAGGAAGGGGGTAGACCGAGATACCCCACTAACTTTCAACGCCCTCGATGGCCAAACTTGGGGATCAATGCCCCCAAAACAAGCCAACCTTACCCGTTGTCTATGATCCGACATAAACACCCGTGCGACAAAAGAGGTCGGTTCCGAAGCCATCACACTAAAGGATTTTCCAAGTGCACACACGCAGTATTCATAATTCCTTCTGGATTCCGAAGCTGCGGTTTATAAGGGTAAGCAACACTTAAAGCACCACAGCAATGAGCACCGAATGATGGACTCTCTGAAGGTTATATAGAGGAGTATCTATATACTCAGAAATGTATCAAACTCTGCCGTAAAATTTAGGAAGTACTCGGACACTGGTTGAAGCAGAAAAAAAATGTTTCGTCTTGAGTCGGTATGTGCACCACGGATGAATCAATCGTCATAAAGGCATACAAACATTCAAACACACCAACTTTCGCCACTTATAATCATTCCGGACAACTTTTCCGAGTCACATCAAGATAATTGGGGGGAGAGAGGGGGGGGGAATGCATGAAATATAACGACGATGGCTATGAGGTCCGTGAAGAAGGGAAAGTGAAAGATTTTTATAATCGACGACAGAAGAATGATGCAGCAGACAACTCCGTCGTGAATAAAAACCACCTTCCGATTTGAATCGAAAATCTGGCACAGGGGAAAATTTTAGTACACAAATACAGAACGGATGAAAAGCAGTGAAGAAAAAAATTCATTTTACTGTGGGAAACCTTAAAACCTCAAAGCTTCCATGACAACTTCACGGGGCGCGCGATTATTTTTATGGCGAGGATGGGAAAACATCCGGCATTTTTCCTGGGTCACAACTATTAGTTAGTTGAACGCTTATCGCCATGTTAACTTAAACAGAGACAAAACCTTTGTTCACGTAATAGTTCGTGGACGAAAGAAAAAAAATAGAAAGGAGGCGCATATGACCGTGACATGAATTTACGATGACGAAATAATAAGTTAAAAGACTTGCCTTATCATCTTTCTAAGGGAACGGTCCGAACTTGGCATTGTCTGAAAGTGTGAAGTGTAGGTGTGAGCCCGGAATCACTCCCACCGTCGGCCTCCATAACGGAAGGGAGCCGAAAAATCTGTTTGGTCACACCTCATTACATACCGCGGCGGAGGCAACGAGCCTTTCGCTGATGGGAAGTTGAGATGGACCGCGGGGGAAGGTCGCCGTCGATCTCCGCGGACCTTTACTCTCTGAAAGGCCAATTTCGGCAACGCGGGAACGACCCCCTTGAAAAGCGCACACGTACAGCAAACAAAAAAGCTCCGGAGGGTCAGTCTCGCGCGGAGACAAGAGAAAGAGGGTTGGAACGTGTTAAAAGTGTCAATTAGAGTCTCTCGTCCAACCGTTTCCACGTAAACTCTCGGAGGGGTGGGGGGACAAGGGACATCGACGGAGACGGAGGTGGACCTCGAGCGCAAACCTGCCCCTGGAGCGTGCACCACTCTCCCGTGCCGCACCCTAGTCCCGACGACATCGTCACCCGCGGAATTAAGCACCAAGGACGGCATTTCGTCTGCCCACGATGCCTTCTTTCGTTCCCCTCCCACAACACGGACTCTCTCCAGGAGAGCATTGGTGCCATCCCTTTGCATGACTAAGTCCAAATGCCGATGTCCCTCCTCATCTACGGCAGGTGCGTACCAATGGGGGAAAGATGTTCAACCAGCACGTCGACTCGAAGGTCTATTTTACAGGTGGATGGGTAGAGTTGAGCTCGTACCCCTACAAAATAAAAACCACTACAGTACACACGTACCACTACAGAATCTCGACAAACACAACATATGAGTGTTGAAGGATTGTTAGAATGAGATCCATTTAAGACATTTAAATTTTCATTTTGCAAAATGAAGAGCAATAGTTTCAGTTGACATTCATTTTAAAGAAATGCGTGAAATGCTGTCTGCTGCAGTGGTATCGAGTTATGCGCGAGGCTTGAAATTTCTTGCATCAGTTCGTCTGACATAGAGTATTTCCTTAATTACTCACTGTGGCACTGCTGTCCAATTTAATACGGGTTTCGAATTCATCCACAGACGTCAGAATACCAATAATAAAACTAAATGAAATGTAAGTACTAATAGTGTGCCATATGACATCTGAAAATTCGAATATTTGGGGAAAAGACTACAATTCCTCTCTCCCCTCTTCGCCCAGCTGTTCCCGTGACCATAAAATCAAACAGAGCTATGGATATCCAGAGCCAATTGAAAACTGGTACTCTCTGTTTAGAACCCTAAAGTTCTAGTCAATAGACTACCAAGTTAAACTTGATTTGCTAGCTTTGAAGGTCTAAAAATTATTTTTTAAGTTACACAAAGTTTAAGCAGTATTTTTTTTCCTATGACAGTGGACACAAATGATAATTGCAGCAGAAAGCTTTGACTTTGACCTTATATGAAACTTAAATGCAAGGTTAGGTGTATGAATACTATTACTGCGCTTGTTACAGTTTTGGCTACAAATATGATTGAATTTCCACAAATAAATAAGTAAAATAGTGTGCAAAGAAGAGAGGAGTCGAACTATTGACAGCAAAAAATATTTCATTTTCATAGTTAACGTACATTTGGTCAATTAGAGAGTCGATGTTTAAATTTTATTCATCTGTGATAATGAAACGAGAGTCAAACGCATTTAGTGCTAAATTGTTGGAACTAATTTTTCAGCGATGTTTCGTCGGTATACCAGGAAAAAAGTTAAGTAATCGTCTATCGATAAAATTGACTCGTTCATAAGAGGAGATGATAAATCTTTTCACGCATTTTAATGTTCATATGAGTTTTGGGAGATAAATAAATACAAATATGCGCATTTGGTCCTGGCTACCTGCCAAAATAACGGGAGTCCCATCGGCAGTCGGTTGGGAAACACTAGTTGGGAGAACATTTGGCTCGACGTGAGGGCCAAAGTGAAGAACAATGGACGCCTTCGGCGAAACAACCCTTCGAACTACCAGTCACACTTAATAGAAGGACCAGTGAATGAGAAGAGAGCGGAACGGGCAAAATGTGTAAGATCAGCATTAAGAATTGACTGCGAAACATGAGCAAAAAAAAAACAATGCTTTATTGAAACACCACTCTACCCCATTACCGCTCCTTTTATTTTATTACAGAATTTGAAAACTATATTTGGATTATCACTCGGATCCGATCTCTTTTCGGCCTAAAAACCAAACAAATATAGCACGCCGACGCAAAAAAAAAGAATAAAAATGACCCCATTAACTCTTCTACCGCGACGTATGCAATGACATGAACTTTCTCTAAATATAATGAGTCAAAAATTCTCTTAGAAATATGAATCCGGACAAAAGAACAAGAGTTCTAAAGATGGGCATTCAATGTACGCATGGTAACATCCAGCATGAAAAGTCAAGCCTTCACCAACTAACCCTCTCAGACCAACGCTCCGCGGTCTTTTTCCGCAGTCTTGCTCTACTGAGCGAAATTAATAAACCGATTATATTTTACAATTTTTCTACATAAGAAAACTAAGTATCGCTGTTTTTGTGGTTGGCGCGTGGGTTTACATCTTCTTGGGTCTTGGATAGTAAAAAAAAATTGCGGATGATAACTAGGAACAGGCGTGTACCAGTTGTCTTCTAAATGCTTCACGCCCCAAGAGTCATCAGAGTTCTTAAACAGAGTTGCTGCTTTTGAAATAGGTTATGATAACATAATTTATTTTCTTAAACCCTTTAACCCGTCTAGGGGAATCGGGATAGTGCGGTGGCTATAGTACTTGGCTTCCAACACTGGGTTCAAATCCTGGCGACGGCAGATATTTTTCAGTGGCATCACGATCCCTACTTGTTGTGATAATGTTTTTTTGGAGGGCACTTTGAGTGAGTACGCCGTCCGTCCGTCGGATGGGACGTTAAGATATGGATGTCTTCTAACTTAAGCTCAAATTTTACACCACGCCAGCTGTGTTTCGTTAAACGTTCAAAATATAGATTTAATGACTGAGAACTTCTAAGTATCCCTTCTTATTTACCCCGAGATATTGGCATATACCTAATGCTGTCATTGCAGCGGGATGTGTTCCGTGATTCTAGTAAACGGAAAATATGTCTAATAGGGAGCGGTAGGGGAATAGCTTGTGAGCCGTGGTCAAACTTGTATCAGACTCGAAAACTTAAGCCCTAGTCTAGCCGATGCCCACCCGAAAGTTCCATTTTGGAAGGAAACAGGATCGAGAAACACAGCTTGCCGCCCACGTCACAAACCGGCGAGAATGCCGAATGGGTGGGTTGACCCTACGATATGACCCTTTGGGACGTTCCGCCCACTCCACGAGCAGGTAGGACCAACAAGAGCGCTCACCTTCATCGGCAACTATGTATTCCAGTTCCACGTGCCCCCCGGAAGAGAGGGAGAAAGACTGGGAGGGAGGAAGGGGGGACGACGGGGGTGAAGGACGATGGGAAAGGAGGTCGGGGGATGAAGGGAGCAGGGGAAAAGGGATGGTCACCACCTGAATAGGGAGGAAGAGTGTAGGGAAGGCCCTAGAACCCCCATAATCTTTTTCCAACTTTTTATCCCCGGACTTTTTTTTATCTCTACAACTCTCCTCCAGCTCCACGAACATTCCAGAGGTTTTTCAGGGAAAGCGACGGAGTTCTCCAAGGGATGTCGGAGGAGAGGATGAGGGGGTGAGGGTGGTGATTGAGGAGAGAAGGACGGGACGAGGAGGAGGGTCCGCCCGGGAGGAAGCGATCGAGATGGTCGTCCTGGTGAGGAGAGAGGGGGAGAGGGGTACGAGAGACGCGGAGGGATGGGACGCCGTCTCCCCGTGATCACCTTCCCTCCAGGGAAGTGCGTGCGGGGCGTCACGGAGCACGGTAACCGAAGCCTCTTAAGGTCTTTCCACTATCTCGAGTAAATCTTAGTTTTAACACACTCACTAAGTGGGTAGTTTAAACTATTAAACATTCCATTGTGTTTTTGAAATAGTTTCATATCTTTGTTCTTTTTTCAATAATTAAAGTTGGAAAAAAAAAAACAATTTTATATCGATTGTCACAGACGAACGATGAATTGAAACCCATCTATTCCATCCATTAGATATGTCTTTTCCAACCTGTTTAGGGAGAATATAGCGGGGTGTGTAAGAAAGGAAAGTATGAAAGAACATTTAAGGCTTTTGAATTTGGTAATGAACAAATCAAACGTAACTCGAAAATTTGAAGCGTCGGAAAATGGATTTTTTTTTAACCGCAAACGAGTAGAGTAAATGAAGTCTCATTCGCAGATGCGAAATCCGTTGGCATCTACATAGGTGGTTTTTCTACCCCATAGGCAGAGTAATTCGGATACAGACCAACATCTTCAACGGGGAAATTGGAAAGTAATGTCGATCGGGTGAACCAAGCACTTATTACGCCCGCTTGCTGACCCAAAGGTCGCATGTTCGACTACTGTTTCGGGCAAGGGTGCTATGGATAAAGGTAACTATGGTTGTTTGGCCCTTGGAAAAAAATAGATGAGGAGACATGAGAGGATCAAAAAGCACACGAGTCACCATATACGTTCGGATAGCAAGGAACAAGAATGTTAATCTGTTTTATATGTATGGTGCTCACGGATAATGGGAGAATAAACGAGCTTTAACTTTGTGAGGCTGATATCTACTTAAATTTTATTGAAAAAATAAGGGTTCGTCATCGATATATCTTACTTCGATTGACTAATAATGACGTTAGGCTTTCTCTTTTACCAGAAGTACTTTTTTATGGATCCGATTTTTTCCGACGAATTTTGTCTGATTCTTAACAATGCTCCTTCATAAAGTCTATTCTAAAAGATTTGTTTAATTTAGAAATGAACCTGTTGAGCAGTAACCAAAACCATAGCAGAGCATTATTTAATGTACAGAACTTCGGTGCATGAAATTTTATGGGACTGGGGAATGGAATGAAATAAACAGAGCAGGTAGCCACTGTGCATTATTGGGCACTGGGGTTTCACTTGGGAGTCGAAGGAATATAATAATCCGAATGTTCATCGGAGCATAAAGTTTTGAGTTTCGAGGGAGTTTGAGCACATAAGGAAAACTAGGAGGCGGTGCAACCACGCTCCTGGGCAAACCGGTGATTCTCCATCGCCACTTCTCGGATTTCAGTAACATAGGGTTTAAGGCCATAATTATGTGAAAATATAGCCCCACTCCATGCTCTCAAATACGGTTTTACGTTACAAAATACTATATTATTGGATTTAGGAGCTCTAGCCTCTACCACTGTGGCTGCGAGACTGCGCCATGACTCCTTAGGGAATCGTAGAATTACGTCACGCTAGGACTAAACTAATTACATTTGGTAAGGGAAAGAAACCGAAACCCAACAATGACAATCGCTAATTGCTAAATTCCATGTCATAACAATTGTATAGGATTCACTGCTTCTGATAGTTTTCCTTTCACTACTAACTCTCGCCATTTCAACTTTCAATACGGCTTAATATTTGATACGGGTCGACTAACTACAACTTGCACCGTGTTATTAAACGATATACTAATTTTCAATACTTCTATCCTCCATAATTTCTCATCAATACATTCAGTTAGTTACTATTGTAACAGTGCTTAGGGAAAGTATAAGATTAGTGAGGTATCATTACAAATATTTTCTAAATCCTTACCGACCCAAATCAAGGATCGCCCTCAAAGACATTCTGAGATTGCATGTATGAGGTCTTTAAAACGCATCAAAAATATTAAAATGTTTCTTAAAGTTTTGGAAAAATCCGCAACTTGCTACATATCTCCTCTACATTTAAAATGAAATCAATGAATGGAAAACAGCGATGATGACCGCCGGCTACATTCTCATGATGCAATGACGTTTTAATTCGACCTCGATCTTGTGACCATATTGCTCTCTCACGGTGACTTGGATTTAATGCCTACAATTTAACGGCACGTTTGCATGTTTTGTGTTAATACGCATGAATAGAAGTGAACCTGGTCCTGGACCAGTTCCACCGTTTCTAAACGCTATTTGCAAATGAATCGAGGTGGACACTGGGTAGCAACTGCTGCATGGCATGATTTCTAAGAGCGTGAGAGCGGGGCTGGTATGACACGTTCAATCCCAATCAAACTAGATATAATCAGAACTTTTTACGTACAAGATATACATCTTGTACGTAAAAAGTTAAACGTATAAGTGAATAACTTCTTTCCTTTTTATTCCCATTAAAATTGTATCACCGTTTCAACAACCGATTTTAATAACTTAGTTAAAATAAAACGGGACGGATACTCCACCTATTAAATAATTATTTTATCTGGAATTTATAATATTATAAAATAACATTTTATCATCACTCCCTCTCACCTTTTTACCAATGCATTCAGCGGGGAAGTTAGGACATCGATAAACTGATTTTTCATGACGGAGAGGATAGATAGAAAATACATTGATCCCTTGAAACAGGTAAATTCTTTTAGACTTTTCAAAGTCCGATTTTCAGGACAAGTAAAGTTAATATTTTCCTCAAGATACATAAAAAATAAGGCACAAGCGTCACGAATCTCTTCAGCTTCCACAACCACCATCATGATTTCATTATGCCTTAGTAACACATCCAAGAGCTTTGGGTATGATCCCAGTTTACGAGGAATTCCAGGCCACGATTCATCGACTTCCCCGGTTCAGGAATTATTATTCTATTGATTTTCCATTCTCTAGTATAGGAATGGACTCTTAAAATAACAACAAGAAGAACTGCGTAATGGAATGTTCATTATTTTGGTAAGTTGTGAGCGCTCGCGTTAACGCAGAAGCAGGTATTTTCCCACCCGTCCACTACCACATTTTTTCTCTATTCGAGCTCAAATTATGAAATTATTCCGATAATGAAGAAAACCCCAGAGTAAATTGGGACAGCGCTCAGCAAAAAAACATTGGCTCAAGTAGACACCCTGAGAGACGAGATCTGGCTGCCGTCATTTTCCACGCTTTCCTCTCCGAAAGAGATAGGTAAGGAAAATGCAAAAGTGGAAGGTGGGCGACTACTGTTCTAGTTGTTATCATCATCAGTCGGGATTTCACGATTTCAACGGAACTTGAGTTCCTTTCATCGGGTGTTGGATCTCATGTTCGCCTACTCAAGATAAGGGTGTTTCGGTGACAATATTACTCGAAACTGTAAAACAATCAATTTAACCCTGACGTAAAATAATGGAAAAAGGTTAGAGCTTTTGGGAGCGATCTTAAGTCGTCCAATTACTTGTAGCCGCATCAATGCGTGTCCATCAACCATCGAATTTAAAATTTAGGGCAATGGATGCTGGAATTTTTCATATTTCGGGGATCTCTCCTTGTGAACGATAAGTGAAAACGGCAAAGCAAAGGAATCCTCTCGTAATAGCAATTCGTTCGCATGCTTTCCCCTTCCCAATCCCATTCTATTGTATCTCTTTCTTTCTATTCTATTCTTTCCTTTCCTTTCTATTTCTAGTGTTTACATCCCCTTGCAACATTTAGTCGGCTGGGATCCACTCACAGATGCAGCACAACATATGTTCCCTGCAGGGGAGCATACTTGTAGAACTGGCGACTTTTTGGATCGCCACAAAGGATGGGAGGAAATGAATAGGTTCCTGATGCAATTTCAGTACCACGGATGAGTGGAAAACTGGATATGGGTGGTATCTACTAATTAAAATGGTCACTCTTGACGCTTGCTAAACCAAATGAATGCCCGGAATGATCACGCATGACGCACGCCTATTTTAAACCCTTCATGTTCCACAGTCCTCTTTTTATCTCTATTAATTGTTATCAATCAAATAGTCTCCGATAAACGAGTAAAGGAATTCAATAATTAAGTTCAAAACAGAAAGGTTAACTATTTGTGTATATTGCACTAGGATATGAGGAAGGATGGAAATAAACTGGAAACATGAAGCTACACGCACTTAAAGGAAGCCGACTGAATCCAGAGACTTCAACGCCCGAAAAAGCAACGGCTATCGAAACATACCAAGGTGGAGGCCATCAAAAACCGTTTAATTACGCATTAGAAGGTTTTTAATTAGCGTGAAAGCTCAGGAAGTAAAGCTATCGTTCTGATAGGACATAACCCAGGTTTAAGGCCGGGTAATTCCTTATGATATAAACACTCAGCTTTTCCCTCAGTTCAGAAAATTTTCTGTGCCGCCAGATGTTTCTGGGAAGCTACGAGACAACCGGTATAGCGAAAGGAATTTGGATCCGTGAATTTCGCTTTCCAGTGGTTGTCGTACGCGGAGACCCCTATCCATATCGATAAAAACCGACCTTTGTTTATTTCGTTTTATTCCGCAAAATATTCTTAAAATGAATGGGTAACTTATTTTTTAAATAATAAATCATAGAACGTGTCAATACAATTAATTATTGCATGCTCATCGACCAATTGGGATCAAGTCCAATAGCAAAAAAGAGTACCAACGGTGGGTGAAGACAACGGTTGGTTATTACCCACAAAATTTCATTAATTATGGCACCGGTTTCTTCATCTATGCATCATCTTCGGGATTTGCTGTCGAAACCCGAATGCCCATTAATTAAAATGCTGAAATAACCAAGTTGTTGTCTTTCAATTCATCACAAATCCATTACATTACATTATGGCTGAAACAACGAATTTCACCAAACGGTAGGATCCAACCCTCGATCAATGCGAGGTCGATTGTGCCATATTTCTTGACCGCACGGCATCTTAGTAGGCATATAGGCATCCACGAAATCAAACAGTCACCCCCGGGTGCCGACGTCGGGGGCTCAGCGAGGAAATTTGGTACACCGGCACCCAACAACTATCCAATTCTCACCGATCCTCCATAAAGAGAAAAGAGAACGGGCGATAGTTGGAGGGAAAGACAGACAAAGTTTGGAGTGAAAGGGAATATTGAGGCATCGGGATGAATAGGTGGGCGAT
The DNA here is from genome assembly GCA_037158775.1 of Hetaerina titia. Lineage (NCBI taxonomy): Eukaryota > Metazoa > Arthropoda > Insecta > Odonata > Calopterygidae > Hetaerina > Hetaerina titia. The sequence goes on along the minus strand of CM073769.1, from coordinate 80,308,314 downwards.
CGGATGCGTACGGTAGCGGAGAGAGAGAGAGAGAGAGATTTTCCCTTTTTTACGGTCTCTTAACGGCGCAACGATTCTTTCCCTCCGATACCGTAGCGAATCCTTTTCTCTCGCTCTCTTTCTCTCTACCACCCTTCCACTTTCTTCCCATTTCCCTCTCTTTTTCACTCCCCAAATCCCGTATTCCCGGTCGTCCCACAATTGCCACGAGATCGAAGAACAGGGCGGTTAGATGACCAAAGTAAACGTTTCGGCGGTTGAAGGGATCATTATCTCGTAATGGGAGTGTCGGGAGTGGCTGTGGGGGAGAAAAGATACGCTGGAAAAATATTTCGAGGCGAAATTTTTCCTTTTAGAAAGCCGTACCCTTGGGCGTGAAAATGCCTCAGGGGCGGGTGGTGGAGGGAGGGAGAGGAGGAGGAGAAAGAAATATTTGAAAGTGAAGTTCTTAGAAAAATCAAGGTCCAGGAAAGTTTCACAGGCGGGCTCATTGCGAGGGGGAATTCATTCAGCTTTCCTGAGTGGCATAACACAAAGAGTGGGCGTAATCCAGCGGGTGTACCGGGGAATTTACTGTGGGAAGTCTGTTGAGAAATTCGCGGAGGGTGGGTTTCGGACGCGCCAATTCCTAGAGTAGTTGGGCGTGTTGACATAAAGTGTTATACCTATTCTGTTTCCTTAGCTGGGGTGGGTGAAGGACGAAAGGTCTCGCGGTGTCGAGGAGACTTGAGTCGTTGAGTGGTGGCCTTTAAAATCGCCAATCACTATGTGAAACATATACGGTCAAGTCCGTGGGTCCTTTAGTCGCACTTACGATCAATCAGGATACAATAGCAGTTACATAGCTTACTATGTGTTCGGTACAAGCCGAAAGCCGCCGCAATGGTGAGAGTGAGAGTGATTTAGTCATGAGTGAGAGGTGGAGAAGGAGTTGGTAAGAGAAAACATGGGTTTCAATACTCGCCTTAGTCCTCCTTTCCTGCCTCATTGTATCCTCGAATTTTACCAAGGTGGTCGTACGAACCCGACACTGGATGCCTATTGATTCAGCAAATCGGTCTCTTATTAATTACTGTTGTCTGACCCGCCACCGCGGAGTGAGGAATGGGCTATTTCTTCGATATCACGCATAAAATCGACCAATTAATTTTATCTGATTGATTTTTTATACATTGTGGGACATTTGAGCGTCCAAGGGCTGTCTCAGATCTCGTAGTAATATGCTTGTGATGCTTTGTGAGCTTTCAAGGGAATTTTCATTAATGGAGCGGTTTCCAATATGTTTTCCACTTCTTGAATCACTCTTTCCTGAAATGGACCCCAAGGAACAATGAATTTTTATAATAGATTCTAAATAAAGGGAAGAAGAATTTATCCTCCACGTTTATATTGCTATCACTTCTCACAAAGGGTTTTTTAAAATGCTAGCTACACTCAAATATGAACTCATGAACTACGTATTTAGGCCCGAAATGATGAATGCAAGTTATCGCTGCCTGGTAATTTGAAGGCCGAGTTCACGAATGCATACCAGTTCTTCGGTACCTTGTTTTAGGGAGAGTGCAAACGTTCATTTTTTTCAGAACTCAACTCTGTTCCCCATTTATGTCAACATTCGTGGATGTTTAATGGGTTGCCTGAAAATACTTCGCGATCTAAATGGCTCATTATGTCTCTATTAATTACAGTATAATCGGAAATTGGGCTCGTATTGTTTTTTTTTCATTTGTATAATTTATGTGAATAAATAACAGTACCGGTCCGATAATTCTTCCAAGAATGGCCTAATAACTTACTTATATACTATTAAAACTCGAACTGTTTATTAACATCAATGGTATGGATTATATAGATAATCATGCTTTAATTCATTACCTAATCATTTCTTAAGTTTCCTGCAAATTATACATAATCATTTCAATGGCTTTAGGGACTAGATTTACTTAAATCCTAAAAATCAAGGAGTCTCTCTTCAATTTATTCTTTTCTTTCATCCGGATTTCGAATATTACTTATTGGGACCTATATAAGACATGCAATATTTCTAGATGATTAATTTTTCGAAGTTTTGGCAGTCACGGTAAATAAAGCTGTGACTCTCGGGGAATGGTTTTTATTGTTCAATACGAAAAACTCATTTTTAGCGCCTGTATGACACGCCTATGGAGTTAGTTGGGAGAATTGAAAAACGATTTGGTTGAACGGTTGCCTCACAAATCGAACAGAGGTGCAAGAACGCGAAGGTCCAATCGAAGGGTTTTACAGGAGCAATGAGCTATGACAGAAGTCATTCAATTGTCTCCAAAAAAAAATAGGCAGAATGCCCCTGACTCATTTTACTTCGAATGTTCGCGCGGACTTCAACACTCAACCGTATGCAATGGTTCGCTAAGCAGTCGCGGGCGGAAAACGCGCGAAAAGTGACTTTTCCCGCGTGAAATTTAAGAAGTCACGGCGTGCTTGATGAATTCGTCCAGATAGCTGAAGACGCCAACCTCTTGGCCCTGTTTAATTCGAAATTTGGGCCAATTAACGAAGAGATACACAAATTACTGTGTGCCCGCGGTATGAGGTACTCGTTGCAGCGGAAACATCCTAATTGGCAATCGAAAGTTTTTCGACAGCCAATGGGTCGATATTATCAAATAGAATAGAAACGTATTCAACAATTTACCCTTTTCGTTTCAAATGAGGGCCAATTAGAGCGGCATCAAATTTCTATGGTCAATGTGTTCTACGCCAGAAGAGCATCAAAAAATAGGGCATGGGCACAACCGACGAAAAAGCGTAAAATAATTAAACGAGTCCATTAATTTAATTAACAGCAAACTTTCATCGGGAATTTCCTATCCCGTGAGGATGAAATCACGAGTAACAAAGAGAATGGAATATTTTTCCTCTGGTAATTGTCTCCTGGAGCTACGTCAGTAGAACAATCAATAAAGCGAACGACAATCATATAAAAAACAACAAATATTACCAAGAAAAAGATCAAATAACACTGCCATGCTAATTAAAACACAAAAATGCTGGTGAAAGTGGAATCGAGAAGATCAGAAGCGTAATAAAGTTTCCTTGACCGGCACTTGAATATATATATATATATATATATATATATATATATATACACACAAACATATAGATACAAAATATTCAACACATAGAAACACAAAGAAAGGACACTCACAGTATGCATTTGACGTTTCGACGGCCCGACCGTCTGTTTCCGTGTGTTTGTGCGTCGCCGGAGAGCGTCCATTTCAAAGATATATATAAATATATATACATTTCTAAAAATATATATTTATTTATTTATATACATTTATATATATACATTTATATATACACATTATATATATACACTATAAGTGAATTTACATTACACGTTTGTGGGTTTTCCAAAAAAGTGTATATATATACACATATGTATATATAGAAATGTAAATATATATATTATAAAAAAATATATATAAGACTAATATATATAAGACTAATTTTGCCAGTAAATAACAGGATCTATTGTTTTTTCGGATTTCTCCATTCGGTCTGTCAACTGTAAAAAATTGATCAAAGTCTAATCCAAGATTGCAAGAAATTATAATGCGGTTTTTCAATTATTATCTACCGTTATCAATGAAATGTTGGCCTCCAACAACATGAATATTTTTTTTCGTAAAAACGGTCACTGTCCCGACTCCGACCATTAAAATTTGGGATGCTACGATATGGATGATCATAATTCAGATCTACATCAAGAAGTTAGGACCAAAAATGACGAGCCGGATTCTTTTAGGTTTTACTAATGCATCCACATTCCTCGCCGCCATATTCTCAGCCACACCTGATCGCAACAGTGCGGCCACGGTGTTGATTCAGGAGAAACTGAATGCTTTATCCTTTGAAGAAGCATTCCATGCGTGAACTGTCCTCGAGGATTTGGGAGGAGCCGACAACAGGTTTCCATGAGCATGGAAAACAATTTCTCGCCTTAGGAATTTTGGTGTGTTCGTGTTCCTTCCACCGTGGAAAGATGCCGTCTTCCTTTCCATTTTACCGCGGCAGACTGCCGTCAATTGATACTCCTAATTTACTCTGAACTTATGTGCAAATACCCCCTACAAAATCTTTCCCCTCTCTCACTTCTGTATCTTGCTGTGCCTAAATAACTTTTACCTTCGTTCTTTAGCAAATGAGGTTGAAGAGCTGGCCAAAAGACTCACAAAGACTTTAAAATGTTCAAATCATTTCTTAAAAATTTATTACTTATATTTATACAAGACCTAGTGGCAATGATGGTTGGTGCATTATTCGATTGATAAAAATTAGTACAACCATCATTCACTATGCCATTAATTATTGAATTAAATATCAATTTTGAGGCCGTATTGATTAAAACTCGATAAAAGATAACAAACTTTAATTAAAGATGTAATGCGTGGCAATGGAAATGATTATACTATTACCACTACAGGGCTTCCATGTTGTTGAAATACATTTGGATGTGAGCGCGGAGTTCTCATGGGCAAGAGAGTTTGGCTTTCGCCTGGAGGATCCCAGGTTCAAATCCAGGATCCCTTTGACCAACCATACCTAAATATCTAGGTGGTGCGATTATCTGTTTACTAGGAATTCATGGGAAACGGGATGGCACTAAAGGGAAAAAATAATTATCAAATAGGGTGAAATTCTGTCTAAAGCTCGACAATTGCTAGTTTCAGGGCAACCCATGAATTAAGAGTTTCAACAAAATGGCCTATCCAATTTAATAATCACATTTAAATCCGACATGACAGCAACTGCATACTGGAATATGGAATTATCCGAGAAAAATTAGTACTTAGCTTTAAAATTTAATTGCTTATATCACCTGGGTTATATTTTGGGGTTGGGGTGGTCTAGCGGGTAGAGCGTTGGACTGCTGACCGGAGGGTCCCGGGTTCGATTCCCGGGCAAGGCACTTTGGGTACCTGCAGCTCCACCCAAGCTAGTTGTTTTTTCGGGTACCAAATCTTCCTGGGAAACCATAACCGGCACAGGGAAAGGAACTGGCCCCCCTACCCTGATGTGTGAATATTCACACGCCGTCGGGCTTGGTACATTGGTGAGCTCTACACTTAGTAGGTGAGCATCACCTACTAAACCGACCTTCGGGCTGACAGTTGTCAAAATATTCCAAATATTTACTTATGGACATACGTGTAAACAACCATCGGAGAAATTAGCATCCTTCAGGGTGGTTTTACCTGTTCAAACCATTTATAAGACAAAGGTGTACATTCCAATAGTGGAATGAATATTATAATTCATAATAGTTTTAGATAGAGGGACTATACTACTAAATAATAACATTCGGATATCATAAGAGATAAACGTGGATTAAAAGTTTTTGCTATTAATATTAAAACTCTTGATTTTACATATCGACGCTGATAATTATAGCATGCATTTAATTATTTGCAGTGCGCCTTTCAATACCCTACACTGCTCCATAAATTTATATTAAATTCTCGCGAATTTTGCGGGAAAGATTGGCAGGACTTTCACATTCACCCCACCTCCGCATCTTTGTATACATGCCATGCGAGCTTCGACAATTATTCGACCTTTCACCCTCCGGAGACGCGGGCAGCGCGACCCATTTCACCGAGAGAGCAGGGGCTCGGATGACACCGAAGGGCTTAGATCGGGACCGATGACCACTGCGCGTTTGGGGTGGGTTGGCATCACTGTTAAAGAGCCCTGCCCGGCAAGGCAGGCCGCGGTCGTGGAGGGTAATGATAGAACCTCGACCGATTTACGGAAGGGATGCCGGGGCCAGGATGAAGGTGGATGGAACGGAGAAGAAAAAACGAATCTCCACGGCGCGGCCGGTTGACTGGTCTGAGGGTCCCGAAAGGGGAAGGCGCTTGGGATGCGGGGAAGGGGAGGCGAAAGGGTGAATGGAGCCGACCGAAATAGTGACCCTGAGAGAGTTAGGGCGAGGGAATCGGAATTCCCGAGTACAGAAACAACCGAGACAAAAAATAACAGACGAGGAGGGTTTGAAAGAACAAAGGTGTTACGAAAGTGCGACAGCGACCAACTTTCCAGTCGATGACGGTATTAGGCGCTAGGTAAATAAATACGTACGGCCACTCGAGAAAACAGTATAATGTGCTAGAAAGTGATGCGGATGAAGGTTAAAAATGGAGGTTATTGCAGAAAAATATTACTCAAGTGCCGAACGCTTTGGGTGCATTAGTTTCGCTCTTACGCACTTTGGTGGGATTGTTATTTCTTTAGTTTCATCCCCGAACTAATAAAGAAAAGCTATACCTAAACATTGTAAAGCTATTACTAAATGTCTTTAAATTGGTCATTCTTCCATCTGCGCGTAGCGGTGTCGAATATTATGTCGCTTTCGATTCAGTTTAAACTGACCAAAGAAATAGTTTTACTACAATTAAAACAATTTCAGTATGTAGTGAGAGAATCATGCTAAATTCGAGAATAATTCTTGACGTCACGGTTTGTCAATGGACTCAAGTAGGTGCGTCATACAGAGCCGAAATAAATTGCTCACGCGGTTGTGACATGCCACTTACAGTAAGGAATGTCAGCAATGATAGCTGTACCCACGCCTCCCACAAAGGTCCTTGAGTGACTCGAAACTTATTCAATTACAACAAATTGTGACTTAACACAATTTTCAGGGACTCACCTCCCGAACCGAAGACAGCATACATCACACGTCGATGAGAGATTGATGATTTGAGTTTCAGTTTTGCGAGTCACCCCGTATACACTGCTTTTAGCTTCTCAGTGACCCTCAAAGACTATTTTTATGGCCATTCAAATCACGTCTGAGTGTCAACTGATCGCGGCATTCAAGCAATTCAGGATTTTCTGATCCTTTTGGAATTATAAACTTCTTCCTTTTTTGAGTTTCAGATATTGGCACATTTTTAGCCGTTTCTTCTCTAAAATTCAAAATTAACAATATTTTAGGGGAATGCTCCATCGGATTACCAAACTTCGTATTAATATTTTTACATCAAATCGATCCACACGTGAGGTCCGTTTAAAACATAGGTGACTCCCTAGAGAGCAAATTTAAGGCGGGGAGACAAATTTGACGCAATTGGGCCCAGAAAAAGAAGTTATCCCAAAATTAGGGCTATCACGACCATTGGGATGAAGAATGGGAAGTGAACGAACGCAACAGGACGTTGTCCGGAGCTGCTGACGCCCTCTGCGATTTATTCCCTGACTGCGCCGAAAGAATAATCTCGGACAAAAGGGGAATAAAGAATATAATTTCTTAACGCATACTAAAGTACCGTTAAATCTCGTCCCACGTGCTGGGAGCTTCACAGTTTTAAAAAAAGTCGTATTGGTTTCATTACATACTATTTGGTAGTCAACACCGCTTAAGTTAGGTTTTCGAGGGGCGCAGACTCAACGCACCTACATTCCTTAGCTTCACCTAACCAGAAACAACTCGACACCTCAGACCATAAAACATGTTCTACAATTCCGCATGCACCCTACCACATTAAATAATACACTGCATATTTATGAATGCGTACACAAGGAAATATTTTGGCGCTTGTGATCAGATCAATTCCGCTTTCCTCACCTCTCCTGTGTTCGTCCCTTTTGTGTGTTCATATCCCGTCCGTAACAGTCCGTAACAGGGAAACATACACTACCGGGTCAATCCTTGGGTCAAAGGTCGATTATCAATCACCACACCGCCTTTCTACGCTGGACTAAATATCTAACTTTGGGTCCGCCAAAAGGTAGGACTACCAGTCAAATGAGAGGACTTTCTTCCTCAATCCCCGCTTAATCGACTCCTAAGCAAAACTGCCATCTTGCCCCGGCTTCAGCAAACTATTTAGATATTTCTAGCATTGCAATAAAATGTTTTCTCGGTCACTCGACATAATCATTTTTCCTAATTTTACGACGAAAATACACGCATACAGTCTGCTTACATGTCATAATACATCATATGATACATAATATGATTATATATATATATATATATATATATATATATAAAAGAATTTAATTTGTTTGTTTTGGGACACATCACGTCAAGGCCAATATACCACATTTTCGGAAAACGCTGTCCTAAAAACGATTCTGTTTTCTCCCAACCTGCATCTACAATTACATTACCTCCAAGCGCCTGTTTGCAGTTCTTATTTCGATTTTATATGCCTTATATAAATGTGAATCAGACAAGAAAGCCTCAAAAGCATTATATTTCTTTCGAGCATTACCCCCCATTCCCTTGGACGCCGCCTGAATACGTACTCGGAACAAGATTGTCGTGACATTAAAATATCCCCTATCTTTCGAATACGCAACATACAGGCTCGAAAGAGCACGAGATAGAATGTGCAAATTTCACTTCTCCAGCACCTCTTATTTATTTGGAACGCTTAACGTCAAAGGTCGAATTGGAGATCGTGCCCTTTTCATTGAGAAAGATTGAGTGCTTAATACCATAAAACTGATCTAATGACTGCGGAAGTAAGATTGAGACAAGAAGTTCGCCATTTAATTCGTTTCCTTTTAGTTATCTTCGAATGCAGTGCCCTTAAGTAAAACGCTATATTGATTTAGCACTTTCATAAACCTGTAATATTAATTTTGGGAGGTCGTACCGCAATGGTAAGCAGACGTCAGAATACAGTATCTTTCCCATAAAAAACAAAGCTGCACCACATTTATCCGACTTCTCAAATTCCGATTCCCTGTCGAAGAAATTGACTTTTACCATCGAATCCAAATGGAAAGGATAACGTGAATAATACTACTGATAAGAATTAATCGAGTACATTTCATCATATTTTGTAAACATAAAATATAGCTGAACGCAATGCGCAATTCTTTTAGTGCTGGTCCTCTCATACTTCCTGAAGATAACGCATTTCCAAAGGACATTTCCAGAGAAAAAAATCGAAACCCTCCGTATGATGAAAAAAAAACTTCAAAATTATAACTTCCAAAGGCTGTAACAAGTTTAATTATTTAACATTTCGGCGAGGTTCGTTTTGAAGGGCTGAAACTCGCCGAGATTCCACGTGCCGAGGAGGAAACGAAAATGAAAAATAAAATGAAGAATCATCCAGAGACTCTCGGCAATAAATAGTCGACGACGCCATTGAAGACGGTGTCCGAGGATGCTCGCGGTCATTCCTTTCAGATGGCGGCGGTCAGTCACCCCCTTTCTCCCGGATGCGAGCCACCCCTCTCGGAGGGAGTCACTGATATGAGACCGGCTCACCAGGGAGGGTCGAAACCACAACCTCCGCTGGGACACAATCGACCATCGCGAGTAAGGGTGCCTGGAAAAAAAATTCGAGACGCCGAAAATAAAATAATATTTCACTTACTTTCTTTTGTTCCCACAAGGCGTTGACGCTGGGTTTCCCTCGCCTGAAGTCTGATTGGTCGATGACGTCGTCGTGGATGAGGGAAGCCGTGTGGATCATCTCTGCTATCATTGCCACTTGCCTCTGGGCCGGTAGAAGCCCTCTGGAAGGAGTGGGAGGGCGGTTGAATGGCGTTTGAAATTAAAAGATATAACCACAAGCCCTAAATCCATCACCAAGGGGAGCATTACGCAAAAAGGATATTTATTATGAGCAGCGTGATATTCGCAAACAATCCGGGATCAAAATAAATGACTATATTCTAATTTTTCCTTCTCACCATAACTTGCTGAGTTGGTCATATCATATGTCCACGGCACAAAATGATGGCTTCATTTTTAGACGCTTAGAGCGTGGGATCTAATGACATTTATTTTTCCCCGAGTACTAGATTTTTCCCTTTATGGATTATTTAATGGTCTTAATTTAACGGCTGGTACTCTAAAAATTCCTCGCCAATGCATTATGTGTTATTAATCACAACATTCATTCACTCTAATACCCTCACGTTTAGGTGATAGGGAGGATTCTGGCAGAGTATCATGCTCATGAAAATCAAATGAGAATTCTACAATTGCCAAGAGCTCAGAGATTTCCTGTTTTTCATGTTTTCCTGTATCTGTTTTTTTTCAAAAGCTGAGTTCAAATTACAATGCATTCTGTTATGTTTTAATACTGCAGATTGGATATTTTTTTCACGGTGTATTATTCAAGACCTAGCGACAATTTTCGAAACATCGACACTATTACACGTCTACAATTTTTGAACCCGCTAGAAATACTAACAATCCGTTGTCACCACATTCAATATTTAATTGAGCTCGGAATTATTATAACTATGGTAGTCTACCGCTTAAGGGAGGTTTTGGCTGGACACACAATGCTTCATGTGGTTGAAATGAATTTGGATAAGAGCGCGGAGGTCTCATGGGCAAGAGAGTTTGACTTTCGACTGGAGGATCCCGGGTTCAAATCCTGGATCCCTTTGACCAACCATACCTAAAAATCTAGGTGGTGCGATTATCTGGTTACTAGGAATTCATGGGAAACAGGATGGGACTATAGGAAAAAAATAATTATCAAATAGGGTGAAATTCTGTCGAAAGCTCGACAATTGCTAGTTTCAGGGCAACCCATGAATTAAGAGTTTCAACAAAATGGCCTATCCCATTTAAATCCGACATAACTGTAGCTTCATACTGAAATGTGGAAGTACTTGAGAAAAATGGGAAAAATTCGTACTTAGCTTTAAAATTTAATTGCTTATTTAATTGCATGGGCATAAACAATGCTACATTCCTAGGCTTCAAAACAAAACTTAACACCCTACACTAAAATTTTTCCACGATTAATAGAATTCTTCGATTGTGGATACTTTCCCCTCCATTTCTTCCGTTTAACATGCCCATTCGTTTTATTCCTTTACATCTCAAGCCAAACTTTCTCCCCTCTCTCACCTTTTTCAACATTCCTTCGCGAATCCAAATGCCTTGCGTTCACTATTTTTGCGTTCTTTGAATTTCTCCCAACAGCCCTCCTCCTCTGCCACGCCTTGCTGAGTTCTTTGGTTGTTTCATTTCCACCCATTTCACTCATTCCATTACTCCCCACAACCAAATCCCGAAAGCCTCCAATTAATACTTATCTTCTTGACTTAACAACCAAGCTTCCACGCCGTACGAAACGACGTTCTTCGTCAAAGTTTTCACTCATCTTTTAATTACATCGATACTAGAGGTCCTTAAATTCAACTTGCTTCCTGATGGTAAAGGCTTCTTTGCCAAACTCAATTTATCCCCATGCAACTTTTCCAGCTCTCCCTAAACAACTTCCTAGATAGATGATCTGCTTCACCCGTTCTAGTTTATGCCTTTCAATAACAAAGGAGAACTTAAGCCTTTCTACTTCCCAAGAAGCTCATTATATAGTATTTGCTTTATTTAGATTGATTCTGATCTCGCAAGCCTATTTGAAATAAGCTCAGCAGTGTTCGTAATCCTTTGGCGGAGTGGCGAGTTAAAGGTTGATCATCTACCAATCTAACCGATTTGATAAATTACCCACCGACTTTTATTCCAATCTCCTCTTCTTCCCATGCCACTTCTAACATTTGCTTGACACACAGGTTGAAAAGCACGGATGATAATGGTCTCCCCTGTCTTAATCCTCATCCTAACACTACCCATCTCGACTCTAAATCCGCCAAACATATCTGACTAGTCTGAGACAAACATTCTGAATAAGGAGCCTATTCCCCCAGCCTACTTCTATCGTCCGAAATAAATTAATTAGTTAATTCTGTTCAATATACTCCTTCCTTACTGCCTTCTTTACAAAGTAAACAAATACATCCTAATTGTACTCCCATGCTACCCTCTAGTAGTTACCTCATTACGTTTTCATACTCTAACTCAGGACTTACCTTGTCATCACCAGTGACTTCCCTGTTTCTGAACTCATATTGATCATCCCCTAAGTAATCATTTGTAACTCTCTTAATAATTTTGTTGTCAACCATAAGTACTACCCTAACTGGGAACAAAATTAAAACTTATCGTTCCATCGTCCTGAAATGTGACTGCACTTTCATGAGAATGGCATGGAATTAATACTGCTCTGAAGAGGTCTCAAAAATACTAAGAATTAGCCCTTGAAAAAATCTTCCTTCAACGTTTTCCTAAACCCTTATGTGAGTCCATGGGGATAGTTATAACCATAGCCTTATACTATTTCACGTCCTTTATTGTCTTACTACCTTGCCATTAAGTACGTACACTAAAATTATTTCCCTCGTAATCAAGTTCTCTTTCAATGCCTAAACTTGCTGGTGTAATACACACTCATATGTGATTGTCTTTATTGTAATTCACAAGGGTTAGGTGGAAGAAGGGACTACAAAGTCTCAATCTCGCTTCAGTAAAAGTCTTAAAATAAATTCATAAATATTTATGATGACAGCTCTTCTACATATTTTTTACATCCCCCATGCATTTTTTATGGGTCTTTTAATTATTTTCCCGTCGTATCATTGATACCGTGGACAAATTTTCCTTTCTTACTTCCCGACAGTGCTTTCACCTTTCTGTGCAGCGAACCCATTTCACCCTTTCTCAGTGAACTCTCCAAATTCTCGCAATACTTTTTACAATACGTTTCTTTGGCCCTACTATACTTTCTCGCTTAGCTTACTATTTTATTCTGGCATATTTATTCTACATCTTCAACTAAATTCTACTTACATCCCTCAATTTTCTTCTCTGGTCCATCTTCCTCATAATCTCAGTGTAATCAATTGTTTCTCGACCGTCTCATTTATTTTTCCTGTAATTTTGTTTGCAGCCTTAATTATACCATTTTTTTTTAGATGATCCAACCTTTCCATAACTGTACCCATCCCTTTGTCCTCACTCAGGAATCTTTAGACTGCCAGCTGGCTCTCTGTTCCTTTCGTTCCGGTTAAAGGTCCTACATTCCATTTTCTCGTCCGTTCTACCCTTTCTTTATCTTGAATTCGACGTTGAATATCATGAGCACTGAAAGTATGATTTGAACTCGCATTTGATTTCGAAAAATTGCCCAAAGACGCAATTAGAGGAGTAATCCTTCCTTTACGATAAGTCTATCCTTAACGAAAAAGAGGGAACACCGACTGTTTCAATTAGGAAAACTATCGAAAACGGAAAAAATAACACGAATATCGTTTCAGGTGGAAATGACTTAATTAGTTGAAGTTCAGTAATCTGATCGTTTAATTGGACGCAGGCTGCACCATCAAGGTATTTCCGTGTAATGCCCATTCCTCAATCCTCAGAGCACCGACTTTGACACCATAGGGATCCTGCCGGGGGACAAGTGCAATTCTAACACTAACTTTTAGAACCGCTAACTGAAGGTCAGCTGTCATGTTGACCTCCGTATTGGCGACTGTCTAACAAAGTGAGCTGGATGAAGTATAGCAACACATCAGGTTAGGAAATAATGTTAAACTGCAGATAAATGTATGCGCAAAATGCGTTTTTCAACCCATTTCAAACCATCATGTTTACGTTATTTATACTAGATGCAAGAAAAATACCATCTGGTGCTATATCGGATGTAGTGGAATTTTTAAGATAATTTTTTTTAGAATTTGTAATATCAATGCTAACATAATGTTTACTAGTCAGGTATCATCTTTAAGACCAATAGAAGGAATTGAGAGTGCTTAAATCACTCACAAGTAAAATTATTAGAGATCACCACTCATCGTTCAAAATGAAGCCACCCAGAAATTTCTGAGCAGGCCTGAAACCAAAACCACTCCTCACATAGCTTTGTCAAGTCGTCCTCACAAGTATGACCTCCCCAGTTTTCTGAAAATCATAGGGATATTTTGCAGAACATCCACTGATTGAAAGTTGGGAGTGATCCGTCGCGCTTTCTAAAGCACCACGCCGAAAATATTATAATACAAGCCATGTTTATTGTACTGTTGATTTAAAATATGAGGCTCAATAAATGATTATCCAGAATTAATCACTATGGAAGGAAATAAAATCCACCTCAGTGAGCAGGAATGAACTGGCACCCCAACCCTGATGTGTGAATTTTTACCCGTCGTGGGGCTTAGTACTGGGTGAACTCAACCATCACCTACCAAACCGACCGTCGGGTCGATTACTGTGTTTATAATATATATATATTTATATATATATATATATATATATATATATATATATATATATATATATATATATATATAAGATTTCTTCGAAGTAACAAGGAATTGTTAAATAAAAAAAACTTAGACAGCAACACACAACATGAGAACACATAAAATGAACACTGACACGTTATATCTTGATAATTTTTATATTATATATATGGTGTTTATATTTATATATATATATATATGTGGTGTATTTATGTATACATATATGTGTTTATGTATATGCATACATACGTCATAAAAACGACAATAATGATTCCACCATCAATATTACCCGTTTGGGTGCCTAATATAACCACATACCAAATAAAAATACGAGATATTCAACGCTCAAAAAGATTACAAAAGAAGGACATCCCCATTTTCCCGAGAGAAAACCTTTTATTATATTCGGTCTGACGCGGACTAAGAGAGGAATAATTAAGAGTGGAACGAAAAATTTCTACCAGAAAAAAAAACAGGAAAAAGAGAATAAGCGGTGAAAATGCAAAGGGCTTACCTGTCAACCGTTGGCCTGTGCCTGTGAACATGTTCGTTAATTGCTCGTGCCATGAGGAGCGCCACCATTGGACGAAGTGCCTTTCCTTCTCCGTCAAAGTAATAACACGAGATTCTTTCAAGCTCGGGTTTGGAGGTATTCTTCCGCAATTCCTGGATACAAAATGAGTTGAAAAGAAAAATTGAAATGGGAGACTCAAATTAAACTTCTCTCGGCTAACGACACTTAAACTGAAATACAAATGACTTTGAAAAAGTGTCCTAACTCCGCACACGTTGCAGTGGGTCACGCAAGTTAGCTATGCCGGCAACGAATTGCGCAAAAAAACCGTGTATGCTCATTAAATGAACGAAATTGGTTTCAGAATTCCTTGAAAATCGAACAAAAAGCATGCTCATGAAGCGTGAAGCCAAGGTGTGAGGTAAATACTCTGCATGCCGAGGTTAAAAAAATACTTTCAGGAGAGAATCTAGAATATGGTACTCCCACTTCCATCGCTCTCTCCCTCGACACAAAATGAAAACGTGGCACGTTTAGACTTATGCAAAATACCCGAAATATTGCAAAAGGGACAGATACTGTATTATTGTGGCGTCAAACAAATCAGTAATAAGCAACGATACTAACTTTTGTGTGTTCAAATTATTTACCCAGAAACATTTTTTAAGAGTTCTATTTATTTTTGCATCAAATGGCTTAAAAAAAAGAACTCGGCACGATGGAAAAAAATCAATCCTGAGAAAAGACTGAGATGGCTGCCTGAGTCGGGAAAAGGTACATTTCGACATAATATACATTTATACGATCTCAGTCAGTTCTTGAGGCTAGCCAGTACTCGCAGGTTAATCTTAAGTCCGCAGGTAGGCAATACCGAGAATATAGTTAATTTGATACTTCGGGACACATTGAATCATACACATTATCAGTACGTAAACTGTCATGTATTTTCCTCCAAAGCAAATTGTCATTTCATAGATTCGCCCGAAGGTGTAACCAAATTACTCTCTTCCAAGTGATGAGGTCATGTTACCCCAAACTATTTTGTTCAAGAAAATTTAATACAGGATACGTAGATTGGCGCATTGATCTATTAATTACATTTAACAGCTACTTTTCAATTCAATTTTCTTACATTTAAGCCTTACCAAAATTATCTTAATGTTCTCCATGTTCTTTCTACAGTGAGGTTTACTAGAAAATTGAGAAATGTGGAATATAGAGCTTTCCCTAACCAAACACACTTCCACAGCTGATAAAACTTTTCAGGCCATACCATTTTAATGTTATTAGGAAGGAGCAGGGAAGTTGATAATTTTATATTATATTTTGCTATATATTTTGAAATTTTTAGTTTTTTAATTCTGCTTCAATGAAAATATGACACACCATTCAGACAAAAGTTTGTAGAATATGAAATAGAAGTAAATTAAACCCATTGAGAGATATTTTAGGCACATACCAACCTTCTATAACCTTGTGATTTTTCTTACATTACATTTATCACTTATTTCAATTATTTTCCTTTGTTATTATGAGAAGGGAAGGAGAAAGAGGATTTAGCAAACATCTTTCCGGCAGAATCTACGTAATTCCCTAATTCTCTTAATGGATAGGGAAAAGAAAAATATTTTTGTGTTAGGGTAATTGATAAGAACAAAGGAATAAAATTAATATTATACATGGAGTAGTAGTTTAAGTTTTTGTCCTAATTTTCAGTCAAAAAATATATATTTCTTTACAAATTACTGTATTAAATATTCTAATTAACGAGGGGTAAGGATATGATGGAATGGTGCAACAACATTATTCCCATGCAGAGGAAATGCACACCTACTAATAAAAATAGTAAATTATGGAGTATTAAACATTATTTTCCGAAATATAAACCATATTTTGCATTAACGGAAGCAGCTCAGAGCATATTATAGAATGCAATTACTTGACGGGGCAGTTCCACGGTATCAAACACAGTAAATGACCCTGACAAAAGAAACATTTCATCAGACCCATTCCAGCAATTTATTTTTTTAATTACTTGGCGGTCAATTAAAAGACCGTATTTCCTTCGAAATGATTACACCTCAGATTACGATGTGGAACATTTCCAAAAAGCCCCTCAAATAAATTCGAAGCATTCCACCCCGATTCGAGAAGGAACCACGCCCAAGAGCACCCAGCACCACCGCACCCTCATCCCAATTAGGCTTGACCTGTCGTATGTCGTGGAAGAGTGTGCTCATTTCTTCGGCGAGGAGTCTGTACGGGTCGACGGCTTTTCCGGTCTGTGGGTCCGCGTCGGGGTCAGCTTCGTGGGAGTTGACGGCGTGATTGGAAACGGCCGGCGGTGGACCCGCGCTGGCCACACTGAGAGGGCGCCAAAATCCACCCCCACCTCCCCCGCCCCATACCGTCGACGTTCCGCATGTCGCTTCGACACTCGTCCTCGTGGGCAGCCTCTGGCAAGAGAAAGAAAGATAGAAATGTGATTGATTAAGAAAGTGTGCGGAAAGGAGTGTATGCATGTTTGTGAGAGAGGGAGACACACGTACACACACACAGACACACACACACAAAAGGTAACAAACGGGTCGGAGCGGACGGAGGGAGAGTAACGTAACACAATGAAAACGGATATGGAAAGAGGGAGGGAGATAGAGAGAGAGAAAACGCGTGCCTAGGAAATAAAAATTACAGCCGCCCGAGACGGCAAAAGGGTGGGGCCGGCAACATTTGCTAATCCAGTTTTTTCTTCTCGCCAACTCACCATGGCTACGGGGGGAAAGTTTCGGGAACTTTCGGTTATTCAAGAATATGCACTTCAAATCAACACACGTCGCCACTTACTCTGGTGTTTTTCAGGCAAATGTCAACAGTCTTTCTTTGAGGATGGGAGTGTTTATCGAAGATGGGCGAGGGTGTGTGCAATCCACACCGTTTATCACCGTTTGCCTATGCCCTTTGAAAACTACGTGAGAACAGAAATCCTACGAAAAGCGACGGTCGAAGTTAACAGATGCCTCGCAAATTGGCGCAAAGTACCGACTTAATATGACTCGCTTCGTAAAATAATGAAGGTATGAAAAGATAACGGGAGAATGCGCTAGAGATCTCGTCGGTTGACCATTAAGGAATTTGTCGACACCAACTATGAATGATAATAGGAGTCATCTCACGCCCAAGTCCTCAATCGAAGGCACAACGAAAAAATTTACGGAATAGAATTCGATGCCTGCTCAAGCATGAGTACGTCAACCAGAATGCGAAACCAATAAATATCGATTACGAATGCCGGGTGAAATGGGCACTTACATTACTGCCAAGATTTAACACAAAGCCTGGCGCTCAAAAAAATTTCAGTTGGCCGGGTGCATTGGCGTGGCTGTCGGAGGCGAATTTTAGGAGTGCGCGAATGCGTGTGGCGTTTCAATCGCCTTGGAAAGCAGCATTTCAAACCCAGACGTCCCCCTTTTCCATGTGAACACAAAGGAGGGGCGCGTAGAGAGCCAAAGGCAGGCACCCCCACGCAGGCACGTCAGTTTTGCAAAGCATCACTTTAAGTTAACATTTATATAGTTAACGATAAGTGTCAATGACGGATTCGTGAATGAATCATTAAGAGAAGGACTGGGAAATCTTCGATTCACGCAATTCTGGAAGTAGCAATATTGAAAATTCCGCCTAAATAAGATGGCCAACTAGAACGCCGGTCGAATTTAACTCAAGTGTCCCTACCTTAACCAGGTATTCTACCCAGCTAACACGATGCAGATGAGCTTTAATCGCCTCAATGTTTCACAAACGAGAGGAAAGAGTTGGTAGCCCAAATGATTCCCAAATCGGCGACACCCGGAAGTCGGCGTAGTCAGTCGACAAGGCGAAAGCCTTCGACATTTGGTGGCATCTGCTACCTAAAATATATTAAACTGTCTAGAGCAATTATCGCTAATATTTAAAAGGTCATTGCCAATAGTTTACACATCAACATTAGTCCAGATGACGATATACCGTATTCATGAATATGCTTTACGGTCTGAGATGCAATAGATATTTTGTATTACACGGTAGTAAAATAAACTGAAAGAATTTATATTCACAAATAAAGTATCACTACAGCCATGGGAAAGATGCACATTGTAGAGACAAAGAACTGGTTAGCTAAGAACATATCACGCCACATATCAATTCCCGTTCAGCGTCAAACCCGAAAGTAATCAGTAAACTCTAAGTATATCAAACTCGAGGCCAAAGGACGATAGCCTGATGATTTATTTTAATAATTTACATCGAGGGACAAATGGAATGGTGATAGAAAAACCACATACTATTTCAAGTGAAAGAGAAACAAGAAAATCTTTTAAATTACCCTCTACACTACTTTTCTATACAATAAAATGGAAGGAGAGTGGGCATTCTAACGATGCGGAATATTCAAGAACAATTAGCTACATTAAATAATCACCGCAACCACTTGACAGGTCCTCTATTCACTCAGTATTGGTAACCATTTCAATTCTAATCCCTGCAACGAAAGACGGTCCGACTGGCAAGCATTAAAAATTGGTTGGCCAACTACGCCGAATTCTTAAGAAAAGCCTGAGTACAATTATTTGAATGTAAAATATTCATATTGAAGATTACTACTATTTAGAAAGCAAAAGTAAAACCCCATATTTTATGTTACTTGAGCGGCAGTTGCTTCGAATTCGCTTGCGTGTCAAAAAATAGAACTCTGTCTTGATGGATAAGTGAATAAAAGCCTCTTGACAACTCCCCAAATTGAAAGATCCATTATTTTTTTGTTCTACGCTCTTCTCGGAGGCCTCAGATTCAGCCCGAATGAGATGCGACGACGATGTTACCTCAAAGAATCTACGGTATGGTTCGCTAATCGCCGCGTGAACTATGGCGGATGATGTTCTACTTTTATCGCTCCAGTACCAAAAAAGGTCGGACTATACAATGGTGGTCTGAAAAGTTTCCGACCTAACAAAGATACAAGAAATTTTTCTGAAATTTTCTATATCGGAAACTTTTCAGACCACCCACGTTTTAGCCATAAACTAAAATGTTTCCGATCGACACTAGAAATCTTTATCCCGTGGGATTTCCTTTTTCATTAAATTAGCAACTTTTCGTTCCCCGTTTCAAAATAAATGAGACATGTCATAAAAGAGTAAATCGAACATGCATTGTTTTGGAAACAAAGGTAAATGATAAGAGAAATTCCATTTAAAAGAAAAGTTGTCAATTATTACAAAAGGTATATTTATTACCACGACACGATTGTCGAATAAATACCATTTATCCGAACACCATCGCATTTATGTGTACCTACAATGACATAGAAGATTCTGTTATCTGCTATTTTTTTCGGCCTCTAAATGGTAAAAACATGTTCTCCTGATTCTTCTTATAAACTTCCCTGCTCTGGTTTCAAAATTTACCTTGCATGAATTGTTTGCACAGAGAGGTTGCACTTTAAAAGCGGGTAAGGAACACTGGGCAAATAAATGTGATTGACGGAAGATGTTAACCAAGGTATAGCAGAAAATGTTAACAGAATAATAAGTAATCAATCTCGTTATGGGTCAATGATAAATGAACTTAAATCAAGACCGAAACGACGTAAATGTGAACTTATATGACTACCGACAAGGGAGAGTATGATGCAGGGGAAGACACATAATTAATCTGGGAAATACGAAGACTTAAACTTCAGCTCCCTGCACGTTTTTTTCACTTTATTATACTGGTTGACTTTTCGTACGCAATTTTTAATGTCAGCGTATAATAATTATAATAACACAAATCCAAGAATAATACCTATTCAACATGGTAAATTTAAGACGTCTGAGACATCACGATTGTAAAATTCTCAGAAAAGGATGTGTCCGGTGAGACATCCTTGAATGTTAGGGCATGCAGCCAACCTCGATCGTTGATATCTCTGCATTGGGAATTCGGAGACTACAATGGCCGTTATTCAACTAAAAAAATTGCTGATGGTAACAACATATTGCCGCATTCTCGCAGAAATTAGTTTTCCCAAACGATAATTGCGATCATGGCCAAGTATCCATATATTAAAAAAAAACAAAGAAAAATTAGAACAAGTAATCATGTTTAGCAACCATTAATTACCCAACTGTTGAAAAATAAATCAAACTAAATAATACCATTTTGGTAAGTTAATCTTAAAAATGTTGAGCATTTAGATCAATGCAACTGCAACGCACTGAATTTAATTAGATTTATTTTTCAATTTTTGAAATTTGCAATTTGTTAAAGTTGCTCACTCAGCTGACGTCATTTAATTCCTTACATTTTACCAAAATTTATCACGCGATTTCTATACAGTTTTTTTGGGAGCTTTCGCGTTGGCGACTTTCTGTTGGAGGACGAGGAAATGTCCTACAAATATGTCAGCTTCTATATTACGATCATGAACAAATAAACTAATTTGCCTATCATTTTAAAACCTGATATTTTTCCCGATAATTGAGAACATGAATAATAGAGGCTTGAATAAAGGAATCCTGTGTCAGTTCATTCCAATAGGTTCATCACAATAAGCTACCAAATGGGTAGCTCGTAACTTCACTATTTTAATGAGGCGTGGTGAGCTTACTGGATAAAGCGTCCGGGCACTGACTAGAGGGCTCGGGCTTGACTAATAGCGACTTTGAACACCCCAAGACTGGTTATTTTTCCAGCACGGAGCAGGAAATCGCACCCCTACGATGATTGTGTGAATATAATAGAGTTTAAAAATTTACACGTTGGCTGTTGATTAGAAACTACCATAATCACTTCTTTCTAAATATTCTTTCTGAGTGATTCTCAAATAATGCCAAACCCTCATCATCTATGTGCTTTTCCTATTCAAATTTCTTTCGGCCTCTGGTACACGCGTACCATTTGTTACGAAGACAGTAATTTATGCATTCCACTTAGCGGGCAGGAGAGTCGCGGGAAATATCTTTCTCAACTATCCTTCAAAAACTCTTTAAGAACTTGCGCAAACCGTGTCACCAAACCCATGGCTCCTCCGTTACGACATCTTTTTGTGATCAGCGCTAGCCACTGCCGAGACGTAATATCTTCAATTTCCATCAAAACGGTTCCCGGCTGAAAGCATCAACTCTATGGAACACCACCGTTAACCATTGCGGAATTAAACGATGGATGTTAAGACGGAGGTGCCACCATAAAAACTAAATCATTAACAAAGTTCAGTGATAGAGGATTCTCACGCGAAAGCGCAACTGACAATGGTAGGTAGCAACGTGGGAAAGTGAGAATCGGAAATGTTGGAATATCACTCAAGAGCATCTTCAACGAGAGCGGATAAGACGCAACTGAGAAAGAATCTGTGTTGCGCCACTTACTACCATTTTCCTTTTCGCTCCACCCGAGAAAAATCTTGAATCATTCAAAAAAACTTCCGGAATTTATACTCGCAGACCGATTTTTTTCCACCACCAGGAGAACGGAATTCACGCAGAGCAACACCGGAATCCACGGTCATTACTGCATCAGACTCAGAAGCTACGCAGGCCGCAACTAATTACGCAAGGACGCCACGCACTTCCAGGAGGGTGTACCTTGTCGGCATCTTTGACCGCATCCGCCAACTCCTAGGTCCGAAGAGGGCAGGGCCGAATGTCCCAATTAGATATCACGCCACTCGGTCGAGCACGGGTCCCCTCTTGTCGGGAAGTAAATATTTACTTCGGCCAAAGACACATCACACTGCCCATTCCTCCCCCTTCCCCTGGCCACATAAACCTTCGTACCGACAATGAGGCGAGACTTGGGGAATTTTTTTTACGAAAGAGAGAATGGGCCACGCAATCGAAGGAAGACGGGAGGAGGACGGCCGACTGGTGCGGCTTTCGGAGAGGAGGGAAGGGAAGGGGGTACGGCCGGCCCATCCCCAAAAACGCTCCCCTTCCACGGGAGGAACGAGGTGGATGGACAGTGTCCAGCACAGGGCGCGGGGCCGCCCTTCCTCCCTCTCCCGTCGCGGGAAGGACGGAGTCGTCGTCGTTTTAAGTGAATTAGCCAAACAAATCCCGGGAAAAAGCACTTTCACCGACCGACTGGAGGCAGGTGTACGTGTCTGGGGAGGAGTATGAGGAGGTGGACGAAGGAGTGGAGGAGGAGGGGGTGGAGGAGGAGGGGGTGGAGGAGGAGGGGGTGGAGGAGGCGAGGGGTAAGAGGGGCAAGAGGGAGGTCGTGTGTGTGGATACCAACCCCTTCCTCTCCTCCACACAGCGCATGGGAAAAAGGGCCAGAGATGCGTCGCGGACACAAGAGAGTGAACAGTCCCGTTCCACTCTCATCCCAGCCCCACTCACCTCTTCAAAACCTCCCCTCCCGTCTTAACCCACATCCCGACGTAAGGAATGTGAAAGTGGTCCTCGCGGTGACGTCACAAGGTAAAATTCTTTATATGTGCGTATGTGTGTGTGTCTGTGTGTACCTCTCACCCCTTCCTCTCTCTCTCTCTCTCTCTCCCTCCACCCAGTCCCTTTTCTTTCCACCCCGTATGTCCCCTCCCCTCCCCGGTCTCCTCTGGCGCTCCCCGAACCGGAAGGAAGCGACTGGCGTTCGGGACGGACGAGAAAGCGGGCAGGATGGAACGATGAAGGGAGAAAGAGAGAGGAAAGTAGAGTTTCCCTTCTCCTCTCCCGCCACCGGAAAAAGACGAACGGAGGAGGAGGAGGAAGCCGAAGACGACGGAGAAGTGGCGGGGGCGGGCGGGCGCCGGGGGGAGAGGGTTGAGGAGGAAACATTCGAAGCAAGGTGTGGGGGGACGGTGGGGAGCGAAGGGGATGGATGACGGCTCCCGAAAAGGGTGGCACCCTTTCTCAATGGCGGTTAATAGAACTACGGCGAAGACCACCGCTCTACGTGATAATTGCCCACCCGTTCCATTTCGCCCGACTTCGCGAGCGCTGGGGCTGCGCGGCTGCGGTAGCGCGTCTGCGGAGGAGAAATTAGGGAGAGATTGATGAAATCCAGAGTGATTCCACACTTCGGCAATCCGTTCTGGCCAATCCCCTTCCGATTCCCCCTTTCCCTTCCCCTCTCTCCCTCAGACCTGCTGTGCCTCCTCATGCTAGGCCGTGCCCGGAATCGGAGCCGTGGAAAACCAAAATGTCGTCGGACGAAAGGATGAGCGAAGAAAACGAGGGAGGGCCCCAGAGGAGATTGCAATGAATGAACAAAACCGAGTGCGGTGGCTGTTGCCTTGGCTGGGAATGACTCATGGGCATACACATACGTACATGGGTTTGAATTCGCAAATGAGTGAAAATGTGAATTTTCTAAACGGAAACTTGAAGCTTGCTTCAGATGCACCGATACAACCATACCACTCGACATGATCAAGTCACTTTCTGAACTTCGGATTTAACAATATCATTAAATCATCAACAAAACGATATTCAAAGGTTTATCTTGGGGGAAATTGATATTAAAATCAAACTATACCACGAAAGGCATTACCACGAAAGGCATTGAAGCGAAGAGTTAAAGAGTATTCTTCATTAAATTAAGAACACAATGTATATCTCCACTGTTCTTTTTTCTCGTAAAACTAGTTTCAACTCTTAGGCATCATCATCAGGTACCTGTTGAAACTAGTTGTACGAAAATAAAGAACAGTGGATGTATACATTGTGTTCTCAATTTAATGAACATGAACTTCCACAATGTTGATCCTGAAACAATAGAAAGTATTCTTCATGTCGTGATTTAACTAAAAAATTGGAAGTTTCGATTGAGATGCGGCCATATTGTAAGATAGTTCCACATGCTTGCCCAGAAATATTTTTCCTGCACAACCTACAAGAGAGAGAAAAATAGGACCCATACGAGTGCAATCTGAGTGTTCTAGAAGATAGTTAGCTGGCTAGGAAAACGCAATTAAGAATTGTCGGCCCCGTTGGCGGGGGGGTAACGTCCTCGCCCGCCAACCCAGAGTTCGCGGGTTCGATTCCTGCCTGGGTGGATTTTCCTCCACTTAGGGCTTGGGTGGACGTATGTAATCATCAAATTGTTATATTTATGTTGGAAGTCCGATGTAAAGGTCGA
Organism: Hetaerina titia; assembly: GCA_037158775.1. Taxonomy (NCBI): domain Eukaryota; kingdom Metazoa; phylum Arthropoda; class Insecta; order Odonata; family Calopterygidae; genus Hetaerina; species Hetaerina titia. The sequence goes on along the minus strand of CM073769.1, from coordinate 80,283,578 downwards.
AGTGCTGTTTACGGACTAATGCAAAATAAAAAATGAATCCATGAAAAACCAAACGGACTTAGCCGAGGAGAACTAAACAACACTACTTGAAATTCTCATCACAAATGACTTAACCCCATTTTCTTCCATTGCGTAGCATTAGAAGGTACTTTAAATGTCCGTTCTCTAATTCCGACCGCAGAATACGAATTACGCACCTAGTGAACTACTCGTGCCAAGCAAATGAGCTCGAAGAGAGAGCCATGTTTTCACTCACAAATTATCATGTTATGGTATAATTTCTATGATTAACTTTTAACACGATAGAATGCTATGCTGAAGAAAGTCAATAAGTCCAAAAAAACCAAAGTAAAAATCTTCAATATCCTATTGGGTAAGTGTATCTTAATTGCCTCCCTCATCAACCAATTGCGGAGTTTTTAGAAATATTCTCAATACTGATACAAAGTTTGCTTTAGCTTCGAACAGGACTTTCATTTGCTTTGTTATCTCTAATGGCTATCCAACAAATATATATATATATATATATAAAATTTATATTTATATATATGTATATATATAATTACAGTATTTAAATTTACTATTTAATTCTCATGCGCCGCATCAGCCAATGCCATCCCTAAAATGTCTCCATCCAAATATTTATTATCACAATATTTATTTTTATTATTTACGGTCACAGGGTACGAGACACCGAAGCGACAATGACCTTCCTTTAAAAACAAACCATGGTGAAGACGATAGAGAGCGTGTAATGTGTCAATAGCAATAACTTTCATCACGAACATTCCCGCGAGGCGGCAAGGTCCGCTCACCTATACGCCTCAGCGTCTACACCGTGCCAATTTGCCCGTGGCGCCACCCAACCCTGGATTCTCCTCCCGGAGAGAAAGACAGAGAGAGAGTGGGTATGCTTGAGCCCTCCTTTCTCCTGACGCACCATTCTCTCGCGAGCCCAGCGGAGAACACACCTTCAAAATGAAAGGGCTCCCATTAAAAAAAAGCCCATCGGAGCAACGCGGAAGAGTATTTTAGTTTGCGTAAAAAAATACCACAACAACAAAGCACTCAAAGATCAAGGTTAAGGCTTCGTAAAGGACGACGTAGGGGTGGGTATTGATGGGTCCATGCCTTGGGGGAAGGTGTAAGTAAGATTACGGGGAAGAGGAGCGGGGAAGAGGAGGAGGAAGGTCGTTCTAGTGGGCGACTGGTGATGGACGTGCTGCAAACGCCCATCCAGTGCACCCGGATATTTGACGACTCGATTAGCACCTCACACACTTTTCTTCAGATGTTACGGGTGGAGGGAGGAAGGTGGAGGAGGAGGGAAAATGCGGATTGGCAATAGTGTGAGGAGCAAATAGGATACAAGTGCGAGCTCCGGGACGGCGGTTAAACCACTCCAAATAGGCGTTCCCGGCACCCACTGAGGATTCTCACCCCACCCCCTCCTGGAAGAAGGGTAGACGAGACGCCGTGGCGCATGGTGCACCCAATGTGGTGCGCCGTGGGCGAGAAGGAGAAACGGAAGTGTTTGCGATCCCCCCCCGAGATGGACTGGCACGCATCAAGGTCGGCCGCCGCACGCATTTCATTTTTCAACGACTTTCGCCGACGGCAAAGGGGGTCAGAGAGTCCCATTGAGCACCATTGGGCCGGATCACCAGCGGATCCAGCGAAGCGGCCCAAGGAACGCTGCCACCGCGGAGGAGGAGAAGGAGAAAAGGGTTGCGGAAAGATCCGTGGTCAGCGCAAAATCTACGCCACCCCCTCCCCTTTCCCACACCCGAATGCAAACAGCACCGCCTCCGTCGGCCTCCATCGACCGATTCCCTTCCATGAAGACAGCTGACGAAACGCTCCGTCCCAAGAGGATTGCATCACGGCGAAAATCCACAAGGAGGCTGGCGAACGAACGATCTCGATACTTCCCGTGCCCTAACGGGAACCTAATTTTCAGTTTTTCACTAAAAGTCTACCACGACCAGGGATTATGAGATTAAGGCTTTAGTGGGCAGCTTCCCTTTTCTCTGGGCGGGCGATTAATTCGGAAAGATTTCCGGATGAGCATCTGCTCGACCCCTGGATAAATTTGAAACGAACCGAGTAACCTCAGGATTACATTTGCCCATGGTTTGACTTCTTGCAAAGATAACACGGTGCCAGTGACACTGCTGAGAAGCGTATTCCCTCAATCTCGAGGTACCTGTCGGGATCAACAGGACGGAGAGCGACAAAAATTCTTCCTCAACGAAATTAAGACCATAAAAACTTCTCAGCCATCTTTTTCATCCACCCATACATCACTTTGAGAGAGTATGCAAGACGGAAGAGAGGGAGAGTTGGCAAATTCGTCACAAAAAGAGAGGGCGATATGAATGAAGATATACTCCACTTCCCCTGAAAACTCGCTGACTAATCTATAATAAATAATATGACTATAAACTCTCTTTCACTATCCAATGGTCTCAAATTCTTTCTGAATTCCCAGCCTCACTGCAATGAATGAGTGAATATGTTGCATAAATAATTATTAGATTGAATTATATTGCAAAAATATCAATCTTTCAATGATATAATATAATATAAATCACATAACAGGATTGAGGATTAAATTTAAGCATGATTTTTTAATAATCTAGATGAATAATATATGAAACATTCGTCTAAAATACCTCATTTCAAGTCGGAGAAATGACGCATTTTAGCAGAAAAAAATCACATACAAAGTTAAGAAATTAAACTCATTCCGGACGAAACTTCCGGCAGTAATATGAGCTACCAGTTTTAGCAGTATTTCTTTATCAAATGTGAATCTTAGTAATCTGTCTTCTCAAAATGTTTAGGATTGGCTTTTGCCTAATACGCCAATAGTTACAACTGAAGCAGATTTATTAACGATGACACCATTTTAGAGAAATATTAAATTTAAAGGCTATAGTTCTATGAGTTTGTTTCGTTCCACAGAGCACGTTCGTACTCTCCTAGAAAGGCGGAAAATAAACCTATTGACACAATATTCCCAAACATTAACATTTCTCTGACTGAAGTCAGCATAGCCAGTACGCGAGGAAGATGAATCCTACCTACTCGAAAATACAAACACAAACGAAAGGGTTGAAATTTCTTTGGCTTTAGACGAATGGATAACTTTCACCATTCCCTCAGTCGAATTTATTCCAAGGTCCCATTATCCCCCACCCATAATTTTATGATTGACTCCGAATCCATGATTTTCACGGATTTTAAAAGCTCGCCGCCAACGAAGATCGACACGTTGCAGTCCTCATTGTATTCGCATTCAAATAGCATTGAGATAGTTGTCATTTGTGTGTGTGTTCTCTCTCTCAGAAGTGATGGGCGAACGATGGGAAAGGCACAGAAAAGTCTTCGTCTGATTATAATTCCGCGGGTGCCTGTGCAACAAAAAAAGGAACGGATTGGATCTGCACGCCTGAGCAGGGGGCGAGTTACAACGTTTTTGCGGTCTTGGTCACTCGGGTTTTCCGAAATCATGAGCAGTGCAATCGGTAAAAATCCAGAAAGGTATGCTTAAAAAAATTGGGAACGTGCGCTGCCCTTCAAACATTTTCAATCACGTTTCTAGATTTCACGCCCCCTCCCAAACTTGGGAAAATGCACGAATGTACTTGATATTGGCAAACCTCACGTGAATCGTCCCCAATGATTTCGAAGGTCCACCTAACTGTTCCAGATTGAACTGAAGTGGGGAGTAATCACATGTAAGACTCGGATCGGCAGTACTGACAGTCATTTGATAAATGATCAATTTTTTATCATCGACAATATTTTTATCGATCAGCTGAAACGATTCTCGTTACGTCCGTTGGTGGCAAATGACTTAACACTTGTGAGCAAAGATGGCGATGAAAACGGAATTAAACAGCATAATTTCGCCTAGTATTTATATTAAACACACGAGATCCATGAATACATTCCAACCGACAACATGCGAAAGATGGGTCAAGCTAAAAAGGCATTCATGAAGAAGAAGCGACTGCTATGTTTAAAGAGCCGATGTTGCAAACGAGGAAGCAGTCAGTAAAAAACGTACGTAAAGAACATGCCATTCTACAGATCAGAGAAGGAATATTGGACCAGCGAATAAAAGAAACCTTAGAAAAATGGTGCTGGGGAAGAATGTGGACGAATAAAGAACGAGGAAGTATGAAGCAGAGCAGAAGGGGAAAGGATAATACGTATGTAGAACTTAAGGACAAGAACATGGACAAAGAACAAGATGGAATGGACACTTTGAGTCACAATGGATTACTTACGAACATACGAGATAATTTTCCTCAATCTTTCCTTCTCGTAATAGAAGGAAAAATTGAGGGGAAGATTCTGCAAGGAAGACCAAGAAACAATCGGAGAAATTAAGAAAGACCTAACAATTAAAATCTATCAGGGTGTGAGGGTGATGGGTGAGACTGATGCTGTAATCTTTTCTTTTGTTCCAGCCAGAGAATAAACTGTCTGTTAACGGAATGTTTCAGTTCAATGTTGATTTTTTAGAATCAACCACAGCATGATGAGTATGATTGAACGACGATTGCCGAAACAATCAGCTTCCACCAAAATGTAAATGAGTAATACTCACTCCTGTGGCCTTAAATCAAAATATCACAACAACACGAGACGTGAGGTCATTGTCGATGGCTTCGCAACGCAGCGCACAACACCAGGACCTCAACCATTCACTAGCCTAGTGTGCCACAACTCAACCATTGGCACGTGGTACAAAACTAAATCGTAAAACATACTAGCCCACTAGCATTTTACGGTATTTACATTGAAAATGCTTTTGATTTCGTTACAGGGTATCCGTTAACATTTGACCCATATTCCATTTCTGTTCATTTTATCCTCTAACTATTCATATTTTACATTTGTTTTATTTAGCTTCGTTCCTTCATCACACTCCTGGCTAAGAAGCTACACCAGAAATGCAGGTGTTTCTTATTGCAAAAATCATGGGGATGGCTTCATTAGATTATCTGTCGTGGAGTCTCCCCCCCGTTCTTTGAATAAGGTACACACCAGTTCCGACTTTCATTTCCCCAATATCAACCCCATGGCCGTGGTTACTCAAATCGCTTGATCGTAAGGAAGCATTAATTGTAATGTGCACAGGGCAGAGTCTGAGTCGCCTTCAGAGTGACATGAAAGCGAATTGTGAGCTAAAAATCAAATTAACGAACCGCCGCGACAGTCACCTGCTACAGGTCAGGAGATGTTCGATGTTATTGAATAACGCCATCCACCACAATCGCACACTACTTCAATTTCCGAAAGTGAAGTTCAATACCAATCGTACGTTTTCTCCCGAGCCAGACTCTTCGGGAAGAGATGGAAATGAGGCACACAGCCGTGAAAGTAAAACCCAAGGGAGCGCATCTCTATTATGCACCGAGAAAGTTAACCTTACGTTATCAGAAACGAAGAGGAGAAAATAGTAGGTACTCAGCTCACCCCGCTCCCCAATGTCTTGGGGAGAAAACCAAGTAAAAACTAAAATCGAGGCTCTCAACTTGCATGGCGAGACCTACGCTGGGGAGGTGCTTTGAGGACTGAAATTTCGCTTGGGAAAAGAAATAGGTCGCAAAAAATTGTGGAGCGAATGATCATCTTCGACTCTATATATAGGCAGTCACATGACGGCCTACGTACGTTACGAGGAGTAAATCGCGGAATGAAAAGAAAGTTGGGCGAAAATGTCATGAGACGGAAGGTTTGGGAGTCACGGAATACCGAGAATGCAGAAGAATCTGCTAAATATGGGAATTTTTCAAGATATATGTATAGGATACGTTCCAGTGTTCAAGTGAAAAATTCACTCGTGCTTTTCTGTTAAATAAGTTAGAAGTACCACCTGGTAATTACATGATAGTTTATTGAGGCAATTACCAAGTTATAAAGCGATAGAAGTAGCAATGCAATCAGATCCATAGAAAACTGAGAGTGAATAGTTATTTTACTCCATTTTTTACTCAGGTTTTTACGGAATATTATTCAGTATCTCGAGAGCTTTTGAAATACATTGTAAATAGCCGGTAAAACTGAGGTAAATTTTTCTATATGAGCTATTTTAAGATCAGTGATTTGGAACTCATCGGCCACACTTGAAGATCCGGTATGCAATAAAGCCAGTATCGATAACAACGACCTTGCTCTCCTCCTCTGGCTGATATCTCTCCAGCGCGGGGGAGAGATTTCAGCCTTCAGGAGATTTCGGTTCAGCGCCAGACACCATCGCTGACATTTAATGACACACTGCCGAACTCTCTGTTTCGGCTAGGCGTGCATTGCCAAAAATAATAAGATTAGGATCAAAATCAAACTAGAAAGTGCTGCCCATGGGCCCCTACTGTCACCCAATACCGAGGTTGAACTCCGTATTGAAGCGTCATCGATACAATACGAGACCCAAGTTCCCGGGTTTGATGCCCGGGCACGCCTCTGGACACACTAGGCTTTACCCAAGCGGTGTGATTTTTCGGGTTCCAGGGAACTTTCGGGTTCTTAGAAACTATAGGAGGCACAGGAAAAGGAATGTCCCCCCTACCCTGATCAGTGAATTTCACACTCTGTTGGGCTTAGTACTAGGTGAACTCAATCCTTACCTAGCAAACAGCCTTCGGGTCGATTACTAAAGTGGTGGTGGCATTTCATGAGTGGATGGTTATTCAGTTGGAGCCAAAATGATGCATGGATGGCGACGGAAGGCAATATTTTTACCAAAATATATTAATATATATTGCACATATTTATTTTATTTTTCATGATAGTTAAGGTTTCACAGTCAATTTCCAAACTTAGAGCAGTTATTCGAAAGAAGTACATGTAGTTTCTAAACTCTTCGTTTCTTTTTTTTTTTTTTTTGAGATTGTTAATTGCTAAGCCGTTCTCCGAATTATTGACAGATGAAATTTCACCTTTCATTTCTATCTCCTATTATTCATTCTATTTTCACAAAGTTAATATTTAAATTTTCTCATAAGTTACATCTACAGCTACATAATACCCCGATAGCCGCCGCAAGGGCGTATGGCGGGGGGTGTTAGGTCACCACCCAAAACAGGAAAAAAGAAATACCGCATTAGTGTAAAGCATCATTGAATTCATGTCTTTGGACTGCTTTAGCGTACATTTCCGTATACCTCGATAAAATTCCATTGTGTTCATTACATTTATTCAGCTCTTGCCCTCTTTATGGTTTCGATTTGACATAACATTTTGCATCCGAAAGGTCTGTACTTGCAACGTTACTAATTAATAATATACATAAGGTATTGCAATTTTTGACCATGGAACTTCACCTTAGCGCAGATAACTGAAATATTGAAAACAGAAGATAAATAAGACATGGTTTTGGAATAAGTTATTGTCATAGTCTGGAATTAGTCTTAGTCTTTGATTAAGTTGTCCGTAGACAACGATACCGAGAATTATGACTCCTCGTTTCATTCACACTAATATTCGAAAATTTCAACTGAAATCGCTTTTCCTCTCAAACGTTAATTCAGCTTAGAATATTGTCGGAGACCTATAACGTACACTAAAATGGAAATTATTAAGCTTAGAAGTAAATTACGCCAATGGTTAAAGTTCATGGATTTTTTGGGTTTTAATCCATGGGTGCTACGAAACCAATATCTCAAAAGTTTCACCAGTATTAAATTTCTCCCGTAATTAGAATTATTCTCCAACTTTTAGTGGTATCCCCTAATAAGGTAAATAAAAACCGATAACCAAAGCATGGCACGCCTGAATCGAGATCAATGCGCACCTCTTCAGCTAACAAGGGAGAGATGGATCTTTTGAGTCGGCTTTATGTATTCCTAAACATCTAGATGTCAATTACAACTCATTGTTGGATTTTCTGATGGATCATCCGTAATTCATGGGAAGATGGAATGAAAGTGCAAGGAAAAAGGCAAGGGATTTGTGTCTGCCATCCACACTGGAGGCTGGAATTATTAAGTGCAAGGGACGATTCCAAGCAAGCTAACCCAGTTTTCATGTACGAGAGATCGTACCGAATGCTGGCGGCGAGTGGGTGAGCCATCCTCAACGCGCGAACCTTTGCGGAGCCGAGGGGCCGGGGGGCGTGTTGCCAAATTGCTCCATTTGTGAGCACCCTCTGGAGATGCGGAGGGAGGGATTGTGTGAACGAGAGTGAAGGTGTGGTGGAAAAAGGGGGAGAGAAAACGACTAACGGAGGAGGGTTGCGGGGAAGTTTCGGCGGGGAGGGAGGGAGAGAGGCGGGCGGGGTGGTGAAGAGGGCATGAAGCGGTGAAAGCGATAGACCGACCGCCTTCCTTCCCAGTGGGCCATGCGCCACCAACTCTTGTGCCAGAGCACAACCCTTCGACGGAATCGCGGCCCGCTGTTTACCTTCCTTCACCTACTCGCTAATCGATAAATCCACGCTTGTTTTTCAATCCCGCGCCGGTCATTTTCTCTTTCGCGATGGGGAATAAGTGGAAGACGACGGGATCCACATCTGGATTCCGTCCGGCTCGACCGGGCAACAACACGTTTCAGACGGTGCTGGTGGCGCGCTCGAACGGTGCATTCGGGAGAAAGTTTTTGAAGGTCCACTGTCTCTTTTCTTTTTTCGTGGCTTTTTTATTTTGAGAATCATAACGATTAAAAATGCGCGGCCGGTCCTCGGAAGTAATGAATAAATTGGGAATCTCGAGAAGAAATCGATTCCTCTCCGCCCTCTCCGTCGAATGGACGGGAGTGCATTAGGTACAACATGATAAAACGACATCGGCGACCTTGGATCATTCGCCCCAAGAGCCGTAGTCATGAAGATATATCCAAGCGGTGGCGCTATTTCAAGAATACAACGCTCCGTTGCGCAGGTGACAGTAGCACCGAGGGCGGGGAGCATTGGTCGGAAAAAATACAATGGAGAAAACCTAAATGATGTACCAAGGTGAAAGTAGAAACCGTCTTTTGACTCACATACCTAGCATACTATCGTTACCATTGACCTTAACCGTACGTTCGTGATCTTGCATTCTTCAATATTTTAATCTAATGTTAAAGGTTTTATAATGGTCGTGATCTGAATAGTGGGCAAGATAAAATATGGCACTAAGGAGCATTGCTATCTCGTCTGGAACGCCAGTGATAATTGATGGACGACAATCATCACTCCATGAGGGGTATTCTAAAATTATTTTTTGCGGTCTCTTTATACTTAAAAAATGTACCTACACTGATATTTCTATCAATAATGAATGGAATTATAGAACTTACTCGTCTATTCAATTAAATACGAAGATTTCATTCGGCAGAATCATTTCAAATACTACCGAGATAAATATAATGAGTGTTGAGGATGCGATCATTTTTCAAATAAAAGAAACGCTAGTACACTCCGAGTCGGAATGGAAAATCATATTCATCATCATCATCAGTATTTCAATCCTAGGATTGATTTACTCGAGCACATATCTTTCCATTCAACTGTATTCGAACGCAAGGCAAGGCTACATATTTTAGGGAGAATAATGTGGTTCTTGCCATCCACATCGCAGTACTGTGGCCGATACCGTGAACTTCACTCTCGCCCGCAGCTGTGGCAGCTGATGCCGGGCCGACCCACTCGGTCTGCGCCACCAGTGCCCAATGGCGAAGCTGCTGCCTTTCACCATGGATTCAGGGTAGTTATTTAGTAGGAGTCTAGTTTTCTCGTTGTCTCGTTACGAAATACCATTATTGTGTTTTCTCTGTGGTTGCCTCGTTCCGAAAAATCATTATCAAATTTTTTCTGAACTAGAAAATTTCCGCCGGTCACGAGACTCGAACCAGCGGCCTACGGCTCCACAGGCAGACACGCTACCTCGGGGTTACTCCCACCCCATGAAAATCATACTACGACCTCAAAAAAATTGGGGACCATAATAACGGAAGGGTCAAATGCAAAAATATACCGCAACAATGAGACAAAAAAATTGTAAGCCGTGAAACCCTAGGTTGATAGTCATTTTCTCAGCTCAAAGGAAACAACGAGACTTTAATGTCTTTTGAGCGAAAGGTCATAACAACCCGGCATCTTCGTACGTGACCATCATTCACGGTCGCCCCTCCCACCCAAAGGGCTCTAACGCGAATAACAAATATTAACCGTAACTATTCGACAAACTCATTCGGAGAAACCGTTTAAATGCATTTCACCGACACGGCGAACATTGCGTACGACGTACTGACAAGCGTTTGCTCAATGAAATCATCATCACCCAAACCCGTGAAAACCCACGGATGTGGTAAGCCGGACGACACGGCCGGCCGTCCTTACGATTCGGAGACGCAACTGGGAGACCTAGAGACCGCCGGCGGAAATGGGTCGAGGGGTATAAATCAAAAACCTCGAGGGGAGAAAAGCGAAAGTTCTGGGAGGGACGGAGGACGACGATCAACTGAGGGAGAGAGAGAGAGAGAGAGAATCCCGGAGATCCACACACCGGGTCCCACCCGCTCCCCAACCCGCTCACTCTCTCGACCCTTCCCGGCCCCCCTCTCACTCGCCACACACTGAAACAACGGACTCGCCGCTGGCCTCCACTGACGGGAAACCATCCTCTCGAATCCGGTTCCCCACCCGGCGCAACGGATGAAATTTCGGGCAGAGACTCGATTACTCTTCAGAGGAAAATAAGTTCATCTGAAAGGGAAATTTGCCTTTCGGGTGCATGGGCAGGCAATCGAACAGGATTACTAAATTCTAAGCAACCTTCGTCGAACTTGTTATACGCAGACCTTAAAATCAGAACGTCTAGGCGGGGGGGGAGGGAGAAGCAGTGGTCATGCGCCTTTCGATCGACAGGTGAAGGATTTGTGAAGCGAATTCCGGTTTAAGTGAATTTTTCTTTACATCAGAAAGTGAAAACATTTAATAGCGAACATCGTGACTACTAAAGACATTTGGTTTTTTTCGTGTTTGTGTGGAGGGATTCACAGTAAAATTTGCGATTAAGAATGATCTTCAAATGAAATTTGCCGCATCCCAGTAAAAGATAATTATCGGTGAAACGAAAGTGCTGAAGAAGCCAATATCAAAGCATCGTAAAAATATTTAGGAGCTACACAATTTATTTTAGGACTCCAGGCCAATTTATTCCAAAAAAGTGATCACGAGAAAATTAATAATATGAAATGGAATTAGTAATTCCTCCAAATCAGGGTTATGGCATATCTAAATTCTCATGAGGACCTTCCTGTCGGTTCCGTAAGGCAGCATTCAAGAATTCATAAATGATCAATAGAGGTATGCCCAAGGAAAGAAATATGACTACGAGTACTTCGTAGCCCAGTAGAAGGCATCTGTTTCCGCCAGTTCGTCTGCCTTGACAGACGTTCGTTTTTAAGTGTTTAAGGCAAGTGGCCAAATCAAACTTCCTCAACTCTCATTCCCATAACATAGGTTCGCAGAGAGATGATTAGATCGACAGCATTTATTAGAATATTTACCACCATCGTCAAAAATACACCAGAAAACTTCCGCGTTCACGACAACATCCAGGTTTTTGGTCCTCAGTTACTATAAAATTAATACCTAAAACCCTTTATTTACCGTCAACAAACAAAAACAAGTGACGTTTGATTTTAACTGGAATCTAACCCCAGAATTTCTCTCTATTAATTCTCTAAATCACGAAAGAGAGAATGAAACAATTAATGGAATTACATAAACAGTCTATTACATACATTACTTCCCACCTTCTCGAGGTAATTACATTGGGAAGATGAATTTATTAGTTAATCTAAGCGACGAAAACACTAATGAGCATATAACTTTTTTACTAGCTGTAATGCCATCACAGACGAAGAATTGAGGTGAAAGCATTGTGTTACAAGTAGATAAAAAATTGCAAATGAGATATTAAAGAACTCAATGTAGAACCACTCGGGTCCAATGAGAATGCGAAAATATTTTTCTGAAAGGACAACAAGAGGTTAGATTACCTCATTATTATGGAATTGTTTTCCCACCATATTTTCTAACAATAATTGATCCTCAATCCATCAATTATTTTGTAGGGCTTCCTAAGTGAAATTCAGAGGCATTATTTCCCCAAACCAATGTTGCATCCGTTAAAAACTCATGGGTTCCGAAACTTTTCAAATATTATCGCGAATCCTCAACGATAGAAACTCCCACATAATTTTCGATACAGAGAAAATACCCAGTTAGAGCTTCTAACACGTCACAAATGACAAACGGAGGCTGTTCCCTCGAGGCTGAACAGGATTTTCAGGAGCATCTTATCTCTCGCGATTTCTTATTACCGAAGGCGCATCAAGTACGTACATGCTTCGGATAACGCGCCAGAAAGCTCAACTGGAAGTAATTTCCTCTGAGAACAGTGATATGAAATTTCCGATCCTCTCTCCTCTTCGGTAAATAATATACCACACAGCCGTCGCGACGATTGCACTCATGCCCGTCAATTCCGCCCTCGGGAAGTCTTCTTTTACCGACTCTTCCTCCGAGATCATTATCTTGGATCGGGAACCTGCGGAAGAGCTAGCCGCGAGAAAAAAAACTCCCATCACTAATGTCACTAGGGCGCGCACGAATACATGCATACATACTTATATGAGCATGTGTCCACATCGACGCCCTTGGGTCCCACCACTGCTAGCATGAGCCACGTGCGAAAGGCGAGAAAAGCTGTGGGCACGGGCGACGACGCTCTGCCCTCGGAGAAATCCGCAATAGGGGTCGCTCGTCGGCGCGCGGCCCTGAATATGAAGAGCGCCGAGGCACGTTGGGATGAGGCAGGATGGCGGTCGAGGGGGTGAGGGGGGGGGAGCGAATCCTCAGGTGGGAGGGGTCGTCCCATCTCCGTCACCCCCCTTCCCCGGATACGCGCCACGGAAGCAACCGCTCGGAACGGGTCATTGATATGCATCGCATTGTTCCGCTCGCGACCGGGGAATGCGGCCTTAATAATTTCTCGATATCATCCGCGTCGGCGACTGTAGCAAATGGGATGCCTCGCTGGCCCACCATCTTTCTAATTCTAAGCGCCCTCCCTCCCCATCATAAACACCCCAATCCGAATGCTAAACGAAAGTCATTACCATTAAGCTTAACGACGGTCGCCATGTAGATAATAACGACGGACATGACGGGGAAACAAATCAGTGTGGACGATATTTAACCTGCATCTCGTCAAAACCTCTATTTAACTTCCCATGTCCTCATCCTTCGTTTAATAATTACAAAAGGAATGCGTTGACTGGTGGATTAATTCCAAGAGGGTCCCTCGGTCATGTCATAGATAATTATACGTATACTATACCATTCATTTAAATTTTCAATATCATAAATGGTTGCCCATTACGCTCCAATCATGTCAATAGTAGTAGATCCAATGAAAAACGACGAAATAATTCAATGATGACTTTCTCAGTAGGACAAACGTTGACAGGAAACATCTTACGATACCTTTCAGCGCTACGCAGTTAGATATCTTCCGGAGTTATCAAATCAAATACTTGTCATTGAATCATCTTAGAATGCCTAACGGCCCACTGGATCAACCTTAGGAGGAATAAATTAGACGATTAAAACTATTCCAAAATATTTATAGTTGCGTTGTAATTCATTTTATACTATGAAAGAATAAAAAATCACTAGACATTTGGTGAAAAGAGGTCCCCAATACCCCATAGTATGGTTTCCAAACGTGTACGACCTTTAAGTCGAACGGCGAGAACACAATGAACCAACTAAACCGAGCCGAAGAAAAGTCATCAACGCTTTGTGGTAGCGATGGGTTCGCCATTTGTAACATATAACGCCTTTACACTATATGGCCCTAATGGCATGAAAGGCAGCATGTTCAACTCCTTCAAAGGCTTGACCTGAATTTAGTAATATTAGAGTCACGAACAACTCATGCATACAAACAGAATGATCATGGCAAGGTCTCCACATTGAATTTCAGTTTTTCTATTCTTAAAATTGAAAAAATACAGGTGTGTATTATACTAATTAACTGAAGCCAGATTTCATTACATATACTTAGATCGAACTTCACGACGACATTCCACTGGTCGTCACCGTTTTTCGAACGAAATGAGAACTTTCTCCCGTTCACAAGTACCGCGTTGTATTTGTGTACCTATTCTTGCCCACGTAGATACGTTAGTTAGAGAAGAGTAGTGCAACGCTTAGGCGTCATCATCGGTGAGGAAAACTTCCGGCGAGGGCATTTTTGTATTCGGACAAACATTAACGATGCCACCAGGCGAGACTTGGCTCAGCATCGTTCCGTCTCCTTTCCCTTGCCCGAAATTCGTCCCGTGAATTCCGCACGTAAATCACGATGTCTCCCAGGTCTCCGATCAATTCTCGTCCCGCGTTAGGCTCCTCTTCCTTCCCCATATAGTTTTCCAATACCAAAACCACAGTTATCACTCTGACAGATTGTATAATAGTGAGGGTGTAGTTCACTAATTACCATCAAGCCATATTATCCCATACTGCGAGTGACATTCACACGTCAGGGTAGAGGATCCGTCAGGGTAGAGGATTCGTATCCCCATGCCGCCGGTGGTTTTCCTCAGATATCTGGCAACTGGAAAATCGCAATCACTTCTAAGGGCTCGGACAATGCTTCCTCATGGGCTCAAAGGTGCAACTCGAAATTGAAACCGTGCCCTTCAGTATGTAAACCATCGTTCTACCCACTGGACTAACGCGCGCATTTTATCGTACCAACACATTTTGTGGTACATTCAAGACTGTCATCGATTCTTTTACTGTTCGTTTATTTATTTTGCATTAGTCTGAAAATAACACTTCGACCTTTACATCGGACTTTGAACACTGATATAACAATCGACACATGCACCTAATGCAAACACCCAAGCCCTAGATGAAGAAAAAACCACCTAGGCGCGAATCAAACCCACGACCTGTGGGTTGGCAGACGAGGACGCTACCCCGCCGCCACCGGTACTGGGTTAGGCGTGATCAAATTTAACATAAAAACACTGACTATTACTAACCAGTTGAACGTCAATACAAATTTTCTGAGCTAGAACTGCGTGTTTTTTTTATTTTGAACATTTAGCAAGAGTTGGAGATATTCGCACTTGTGTTCTCTATCACCCGCACGTACCTCAGGTGTAGGAGAACTCGCGCAACTTGGAATTCGGACTTCCGTCCGTCGAGACTATACATGTTAAGGAGGTTCCATAGAGAGGACCTTCAAGCCACTCTAAGTGCTATGGATCAAGTACTGGGGGAATATAATATGAGAATCCACAAGAAGAAAACGAAAATCCCTGTGGATGGAAGAGAGAAGCTGAATGCAGATATCATAATTCGTGGGGTGAAACTAGAGCAAGTGGAATCCTTCATCTACCAGGGAAGCAGCATAAGATGGGATGATGGAAGAAATTCGACCAACATGAAGCGAAGAACAACCCAAACTAAGAACGCATTCATGAAGAAGAGGCAATTACTAAGTTCAAAGAATCTAAGGCTGGAAACAAGGAAACTATTCGTCAAGACTTTCGTGTGGAGCATGGCAGACTACGGATCGGAGACATAGAATATTGGGAAAATGGACCAGCGAAGAATAAGGAGCATTTGAAACATGGTGCTAGAGGAGAATGCTGAAGATCAAATGGACAGACAAGGTGAGGAACGATGAAGTATTTAGAAGAGGAGAAGTGGGAAGGACCATATGGAGAGCTCTACGGCACAGAAGAAATAGATGGATTGAACACACATTGAGGCACAATGGACTGATTAGGAATATAATAGAAGGAAAAATTGAACATTGAAGCCGCGAGGAAGGCCAAGAGACAAGTACGTACACAGGGCAAATTAAGAAGGAAGTAAAACAGGGAACGGAGGGTGGGGGATTTTAGAGGGTGGGGGAATTAACACTAAATAGGGAAGAAGCATAGAGGGCTGCAGTAAACCAATCTTAGGATTGAAATACTAAGAATGATGAGAGAGCTTATAAATAAAAGACAGTATATTCACTTCAAATCTGTTTACGAAAGACTCATTCATGAGTACATTAATGTCATCAATCTTCATTAACAAGTGAACTAGGCTGACACATTATTGTGCAGTCACGATGGAAAAACCTTAAAAAAATGCAAAAAAATCACCGCATGCTTGTCAACAACTCTCTCAATTTAGTTTATTCCTCTAGTGATCTTAAAGGAATAGTGAGCTCGTCAAACTATTAAGGAATCCTGAAATGCGCGTGACTATATTCCTACAAAACAAATGAGGAAGTACTAGGGATGGTGGGTGAGGAAAGGGGTTTGTTGAGAGATATCTTATGGAGGCAGGAAATATGGATGAAAGGCGTATTCAGCGGCAGCGGGATGTTGAAGAGGGTAATGGAGGGCAGAATGTTAGGCAAACGAGGAAAGGGCAGGAACAGGATAGGGATGTTGGATGGGATGAAGGGAAGAAATAAGTACACAGAGATGAAGAGAGACCTGATGTAGAGTAGCCTGCTGGATTGGGTTTTGTTTGGAGTTAAAAAATATTAATTTGATAGTTTGGTCCATCCAAAAGCCTACCTTAACCGGTAGATTACCTAATAATAAGAAATTCCTACACTATCCTGGTCACGAATCGTTCAATGACCACGCACCGGTGTTTATACCTTGCCGAAGAAGTGATATCGATTCAGTCTCGTCTCGGGTCTAGTGACCACACCTACCGCAATAGTTGTTCACCCGACCTGCCCAATAACGCGTCGTCACACCTAGCGTATCGGCGACCTTGCCTCTCCATAACGGAGGGCCCCTCCCGGAGTGATGGGGCAGGTACTTCCTCTCACGCAACCCCCACCGCGTGCACCTGACGACGATCGACGCATGCCCGTCGACATCACTCATGCAAAACAAACAGGAGCTCCCCAAACCACTCGTTGCTATTAATTAATTCAGATAGGGGAGAGGAAAACTTAACCGAGACTCACACATTGAATTGATTTAAAGGTTAGGGAACGTTTGCTAAGCTGATCTCGCTAGATTCTATTTAAGAGCACCAGTGCAACCGGAAGCACAGGGGAAGACTTTGTGCTCAGGGGAGAAATTAAAAAAAACAGTAGCAACATTATCACTAGCACTAATAAATTGAATTAGCTTACATTTTTTAATCATTGAACAAGTTCAATTACCTCTTTACAATAATGAAATGAAACTTTTACTATCAATATATTACAGATGATTGTGGTACCTTTAGAAAAAACAACTTTACAGCGCGAGGGATTAAAAATTGACAGTTTCGGGGTTGGTGAATTAAAAATGGTCAAGCGACCAGTAATTTAGAGTACGTATGCATTCATAGGAATATGAATACGACCGTGTATAGTTAGATTCGTGTCAATGAAAGCGCACGGTGACCTGACTGTTCATTCCTGACATATTGACTTGAGGAAATTTCTCAAAAGATTAATGTAAACATGTGCTGATGAACAAGAAGAAAAGTTAGGAATAAAGCTAGATTTCACTTTTGGTAAAAATTAGCGCGCATGGGTGTCGAATTAATGACGTTCGAGGGATTATGCGTGGCCAATTTCACGAATACACTCGCTAAAGATATAAAATTGAAGACATTACAGCAACTAATAGATTCAAGATATATTTTTTCCACGAACATGATAATTAATCACTTAAAGTCCCCGATCCCGAAAAGGCGCCGATATCTATGAACATTTTGATTGTGTCTACACATCGCGCTGTGTAGCTTAGCAGGGTCACTGTGTATTTTCGATGCAAATTATTCGTTGATGGTGGGATATATTATACCAGATGACCGACTTTATAAGGGTAAGGTGCTGGTGAAGATTACTTATACGGTTTCCAGATATCCTGAATTTTGAGTGAAGGATTTTATTAATTTCCTGGGTTTGGTTTATTAAACTTAAATTAGGAAGGATTAGGATTAAGATTGCGGTTTATATTAATTATTAACTATGTAAATGACATCCAGTTATGCAAGTATTATAAAAATACTATTTTGTCCCAGGTAGCAGTATCGGACACAAACATCCCATATCAACATAAAAACATGTACCAAATCAAATTAAAAAAAGAATGATTCGCCAGTAATTAATCAATTATATAAGAATTATGAAAATTTAAAAACATTCATTGTTACCTCATTAAAGACTGGATATAACGAAAATAATTTATAAACAATAACAAACCTTGCATCTATCTACGTCCTGCTTGTTAGATGAGTGACCATACAACTCGAGATGTATCATTTTTTCCTCTCCCCAGCTCACCATGCCCAAAGGGAGTCTCTTAATTTTGGAACTGTACCGGATTGCGTTTAAGATCAGAAACCCGATTGAAACCAGAATCCTAATCTAGAATTAAAAAATAATTCACTCGAATGAAGAACTGAACTGGTGGACAATATCTTGCCTTGCGTCGATTTCAGCCTTAGTATTTGTCTCTGGGATTTCAATAATTCGATAAATCGGGAATTATTACCTAAGGGATGGTCCTAACACTACTGTACGCCTTAAGTGAGGAGAACCGACACAGTTCGGAGGAAACACAGTAAGGCTGAAGCTAAAATGAAAGGAACCTGTGCTCTGCAAGATAAATACGAAAGAAAACAAATTAATTTAATCTTTTAGTTCGTAGTAGGAACGAGAGGCAATTACGAGGACTCTCATAACGCCGAGGTTGTGAACTGCACTAAAGTAATAAATAGTTATCCAATCTTCTGGAGGAAACATACTGTTTCCAAACCATAAGAAGCCTTAAGCAACAAGAAGCCATTTAATTCACCGAATCGTAAAAGTAAGTACATATTAAAGTATTGCAGAACCAGAAATTAAATACTTGGGATTCCATATTGAATGAAAAAGGTAACTTTCTCATTGTGGATTGCGTCCCCGTATAATCCTGTGGCCTTCACTTGAAAATAAATGTTCCAAACTTCCACGCGCAAGATGATGCATTCCCAGTACAAAAGAGCTACCATTTGCTGACGAGAGAAAATAATGATGAAGGTTAAAAGCAAATACCTCTTTAATTCTCGAGCTTGTTTCCAAAATTCAATGTTGCGACAGTGATCACGTGACACAAATAACTTCGTGATGGCAATTAACGACACGGCATGGAACATGGTCACCCGAAAGTGGGCTTCAAATCCACCACAAAATCTGATTTCCGATGAGAGCACGTTGACCTGGAACGGCGTTGTCCTTTTCAACCCCCCTCCGAGGCCAGATTTACGCGAGATCCTTTCACCGTCGCGCCAAATCCGTCGTCTGGAGTGGTAGACGAGGTCTAATTTCCATCCGAGAAAAAACGAACACTCCCCCTCGAGCGATGTCAATCACTGAGCGGCTGCGAAAATGACCGAAGGCAAATGCCACGCGAGGCATTGTTTGCGACGATGACGCAACTAACTCCGGCTAATATTTTTTTCCTCTCTGATATTCTTAATGATTCAATCAAAGACCAGTGCCGTACTTTCGGAAACATGAGCAACGGCTCAGTGGTCGTCAAGTCATTGAAGGCGATTCACTGTTAGGCTAATGCCTGGCTCGCATTACTGCTATGACAAGAAATACTCAGTGAACATATATTTACACAACTTTTCACTTACGCGTGCAATCTCATCCAGCATCATATTCAATATGGAGTTTAAAGAAAGTCTGATTACATGGTACGGATCATGTGTTATCAGTTAAACTGGCGACGATAAACTTAAATTATATTTTCTTAACATTCCCATTTCTCAAAGTCATCGGCGTTCACATAACATCAGGGCAACTGCGGAAATTGTAGTTAATAGTAATTTAATAATTTTAATTAACTAATAATTTAATTAAATTTTATCATAGTCGCCTTCGTATTACTTTCACGGATGTGATGAGCTGATATCTCACATCATTCTTAAGTCGAGTACGAAGCCACATTTCCTGTGTTTTGTAACACTCCCGGGACCTCTCTTTAGTTTTCTCTCAAACAATGTGGGAAACTAAGGAAAGTATACCATCGAAAAGCTTATCCCTCGAAATAAAAGAAAAGAATAGCGTCCCTTTGAAAAACCACAAGGCCACTTCGAGCCCATAGAGAACAGGATACAAGAATTGAATTGTATTACGAAAATAGCAATGAAAACTTGCGAAGTGCGGTTGAGTCGAGAGGGAATTAATACTGTACGAGATGAGTTCCGTGCGGCGATTAAACACTTCTATTTAAGAGGATTGACATCGAAAGACATAAAAGCCGAGTTGGATGAAATTCATGGCACATCTGCTCCTGTTTACGACCCTATACCAGTGTCTTTTCTCATTCACCTGGTCCGCGTAATAGTTGAGGCCACAGGAATATTAGCAGGTACAGTATTTTCAATTTTACATGAAAAATTGGGTGTGAATAAAATCTCGGCAAGATGAGTTAACTCCACCGAGAGCAAACTTATATCGACTGATAAACGCAATCGTATGCTCGATTAGGAGGCTGGATTGGCACTGGCTTTTGAGGCTGGTTTGGCACTTTTCCGTCGCAATAATGACAAGTTCCTGCGTCCATACATAACTATGGACGAAATATAGATATATCGTACCACTTCACTCCAGAACAAGGAACAGCCGAAACAGTGAGTTTCTAACGGCGATCAGGCTCCGAAGAAGGCGAAGGTGAAATCGGGCGACGAGGTGATGGCAACGGTTTTTTGGGATTCACGCTACCTTTTACACATCGATTACTCGCAGAAAGTACAAACGATAAATGGATAGCTACGTTGTTATTGCACCGGTTGAGCAATAAAATCAAGAAAAAACGTTCTCATTTGGCAAAAAAAAAATTCCCTTCCATAAAGATACTGCAGGGGTGTACATCTACGCAGTTTCGATGGCGAATATTATAGAATCAGAGTTAAAATTATTACAAAATCGACCATACTCACAAAATTTGGTCCATAGTAACTTTTTTAATTTCCAAACTTGACAAAATGGCTCGATGAAAAACGATTCACTTTTTGGATGGCTTAAAAAAGTTGGAGAAACGCTGGGTAAAGTGTATCATGCTAAAAGGTGACTATGTTCAAAAACAAAAATAACACCCAAAATAATTTCTATTTATATTTTTCGCTAAGAACTTATTGAACGACCCAAGTATCTAAAATGCATCAAATGAAGCAGAGGTGAAAGTAATGAAACAAGTTGTGAAGGAAATGGGAGGTGAGCAATCATGAAAGAGGGAACGGGATGTCGGGCCAGAGATGGACGGATGTGGTACCCACATCCCTCCGCACTATAATGTTATTTTTAATACCTCTCAAAACATCACCGGGTATCCTTATTTCCATATAATTATTTTTCCATAACAGCATAGAAATGAGAAATTTGCAAAATATTACAAACTCCACATTTGCTTAACTTGCAAATCAAATTAATTTCCAATTAAGTACTAAAACCAAATAGAAAGAAAACTGGATCTTTCACACTCGGAGACGGCGATATGGACTTGCCATGCATGAGAAGAGGACGAGGAGAACCGCGAATGACGAGAGAATTCGAGCGCACCTTGGGGAAAGGACGAGAATTCGACCCTCCACGCCCATCCGACGGAGGAGAGGGGCGAAGGACGGTATGCTCGATGGAAGCCCAGAACCACGGAGGAACCTCTCGGGTGGGCCTGCCCTTCCGGGTTTCGGGAACCGCGTGCCGAACTGAACACAAAAAGAGGACACAAAATCCTCCTCCCTATCGCTGTACCCGACCACCTTCCCCCGGACGCGCTCCCACCCGTAAAGTCAATTTGCATGCTTGAGAGATCCAGGGGGTGGAAGAGGGGAAGAAGGACTATGTACAGAGAGAGAGAGAGAGAGAGTGTGGAGGAGAAAGAATGAGTGTGTGGTATGAGTGGGGGAGGCGCGTGTCGGACCCATCGGACATGTTTGGCATCGGAATCGGCGGATGAGGAGTGGGTGGAAGACGAGAAAGGGGGAGGGGGTGAGGGAAGGAAGGAGGAATGGTGAAGGGTGCAAATAGGGGCATTCCCGCCGGTGGCGGCACGACCTTCGAGGGAAGTACCTGATGGAGAAGATTGGAGGCGTATATATGTATGTACATATTTACTTGGGCCGTTCTCCAGCCTACCTTCACCTGACTTCATCAACCAGTCCGGCAAAGCAGATTTCTACCCCCCCCCTCAAAAATAAAACAAAATCTGATCAGGGAACACTAATTAAAGAATACGCCCGTGGGTGATTTGGTGCGTGACCAGAAAAGCATCATCATCTTCTTGATGCTCCACGATCTCTACCCTCATTCGATCCTAATCTGCATATACTGGTGTTTCCCGGTATATATATTTTACCTAAAATAATAATTTTCCGGAGTTATAGCAACTCACTCTAACTGCACGTCTCTTTCGGAGGAGTTAAGATCACAGACGAAGAAAAGTCTTTGAACCACTTTCCTTGCTACACTTGCTTATTACAAAATCCAATAAACAATAGCAATCAGTAGGTACCAGAGTAAAAGAAATAGCTCCAAACCGATATCGTTAATAATTACAGTCACGATGAATACAAGTAAATACTGAGATCATTCATTAAGCAGGATACGCTTATTTTAATCATGATTACTAAGATTGAGTCATCCGCCTGGCTCACCTACTCTCGAAGATACATTGCTGGGGTCGACTGTTGTGCGCTTCTTCGGAGAGATGCCATCCGCTATTAAGATTCTTCTCACGACAGCCCAGCGGAGACTGAAACACCATTTGAAATTCCTACAACCTGCAAGACCGGGACCTTCGGCTTGAAAAATGGGTGTGACACACCGTGACAATTTTATCCGAAGGTTTTCTTTCATTGACGAGTTCAGCATCAATTGTGCTCGTAGTACCTAGATTGGTTATCCCTGAACTAGACTTCTAATCCATCACCGGCCTACCCTGGACAACGCCTAAGGCCGTTTTTCGTCGATGATGTCAATTATCTGATCTTATACACAAAGTATCTTTTGAGAAGATTAAGAAAGTGCCGTAAGAGCAGAAAAGTCCCGGTGGTTAGATTAACATAATGGAATGTTTTCAAGGCCTCCACACAAAAATCTGGGAGGCGATAATTCCGCGTGATGAATTGTGTAATTGCATTCTTTGGTGAATTCTAACCCACATTCTACTGGACAAATCCCCAACTGCGAGTGTTAGATCACCGGATTAAATTCGTATTCGGAATAATTTATATTATATCATCATTTTTTTCATAAACTGCAAAGTAATAGAGAAGTTCTACACATCGCAAACATTGCGAGCTACATATTAAAGTTTTGAGGGATAAAATAAATGAGAAATTAAATCTATAAATGCGAGAGTTCATCCCTATTATTGTATTTGGGCTGCTCGATCTGTCGACACAGAGTGAGGAATAAATGCGAGTGTCCATCGGCTCTCTAAAAGTTTTGGGTCCGACTTTCCCTCTTCGTGACAGTTGTGGGTTTCCAACCTACCCAAGTTTTCTTATGAGCCAAGCAATTTTAACCTTGTAACATCATCTCCTGTTGTGGCAGTAAATGGCAAATCCAACGAATCCTCTTTGAACTCTATCTAATTCCTCAATTAACACTTTCCCTGATAGATCCCAGACACTGGTCGAGCATTCCTTACGTGGCCCAATTTCAGCGAAACAAAAGCCCTCAAGAGACATTGGAAAAGAACGGACATTCATTTACCCCCATCAAACGTCGTCTGACGAAGTCAAGTTTCTTTGAGACGCTTTTTCCATTAGCGTAGGTATTTAACATGGAATCGGTTATTAAAGCCGCGGGAAGATAATGCATTCCCAGGGAAGAACTTCACCAGACGTTATGAAGCGTGGGGGATGGGGTGTGTTGGAGGGGAAGGAGGATGGAACTAAGCCCCGAACAGGATCCGAGTCTCACCTGGCACCTCCCGTTTTCTCTCTCCCTCAATCGCCCATTCCGCCCACCGAACCTCCGACGGACCGGGGAAGGCCTTAACGTCCATTCCTTCGAGTGCTCCGTACGTGATGCACAATACCGAGCGGCACTGGGATTTTGCAATCCGCGCGCCAAGTAGGAGAACGAGCGCACGTCCCCTGGGCATCACTCACCCCCTCCGGACACGTCCCCCGAGAGAGGGCGGAGGAGGTGGGCGGCGGCGGTGGGTGCAGGAGAGGAGAGTGGTCGAGGCGGATAAAAAATAACAAGGGGAGAGCTCGTCCGTCGACGAAGAGTGTCTCGTCTCCGTGCGGACGAACACGGGCGGCGGTGTTCACTACGGTATAACGTCACCCCGCGGAGTCGTCTCTAATTTCGGGAGGGTGACAGCCCGTCGAACAAGGGGGTGTCGAGGGGGGGTACGATCGGAGGGCAAACAACTCGAGTGCCGTAATCATCGAGTGGTGTATCCTCAGAGCGGTGTAAGGAGTAATGGAGTTTTTTGGTAGGGTGAGGACGAATCACGACCACGCTGGTACACATGAAAGGATACAAAACGTTTTTAAAAAAATTTGGACGAGCGACAGCAACTCAATAATTGAAATTGTTTGAGAGGGGTGACCCGTAAACAAATTGGAATGCCTCAAGGAAACCTTTGGTCAACCTAGCAACGGAGACCGGGCAACCTCCATCGATCCTTTGATGGTCAATTCACAAGCGATGTCATTCATCAACTGATAAAATAAATATTCGGATCCGAAACACTACGAAGGTGATTGAAGACGAAATAACGAGGGATAGAGCTTACAATGGTTTCAGGTAAAAAATAAGGGCGTCCCTTTCCCGTTTCTTTACTGGAGAATGATTTGATCAGGAGCATCACCTATTGACATCCATATTCCAAGAATTGCAACGTATGTGAATCGTCATGAAATGAAACCCACATAATATATATACCGTGACCCCCATATATTAGTATATGTCAGGGTGCGGCAACAGAAATTCCTTTTTTTCAAATAAGGAAGCATTTCAAAAACATAGGAGACAGATAGGAGGAAGTTACCGGAATTATATCAGCGTTTTATTTGTAGCACGATGAGATTTGTTGAAAAACTATATTATTCCATTCCCAAAGACACCATATGCCAAGCGCCTAACCTCGATGCGGTACTCCACATAAAATGAAATAATTTCATCATAAATATAACTTAATAGCGAGGTATAAAGGGGGCCCGAGGAGACATAAGGCAGACGGAGAGACAGAACTCGCTCAAAATGCATACCCCGAGTTTAGGAAAAAGGGAAATAGTACGAAGTATTTTTTAAGAGAAAGATGAATACGAAACGATCAAAATCTTAAAATAAAAAATGTTCTCTTTGAAGAATTTCACCTTGATACGAAAACAAGTGTTTTTTTTTAATATCTAATCCACTCAACATTAGCGTGACACGGCAACGCAATCCTTCCAAGTATTTCTTAAATACAATCATGCAATTACGCTCATTAAATATTTTTGTGTTATCGGCTGAATACAGTCACTTGTGTTTTCGATTATGCCTTGGTGATTTCGTCACTAATCGCTAAGTTGTAAACCCTTAAGGAACCAGCTTTTATGACGGAGAAATCGAAATTCGAGTTTCTTAAATCAGTCCTAGATTATACTGCTTCCATTGACCGACCTCCCCATTCAGTAGGGTCTACTATCTATTTTAATTAGGCGTTAGCCAGAAGGATCCCTAGAAAACCGACCGCACCACGAGACTGTTATAAGCACTGAACAGCTCGTTACTTCGACCATTAACATTTACATAATTAGAGTGCTTTAGTAACGGTAGGAAATAGAAAGGTAGCAATTAGAAAAACAAGAGAAAAGCATTTGCCTTCACCAGGGATCCCTCGGAAATCACGTAAAATATGGCATAATTATTCGGCCACGAACAAGGAGAGTGACAGCGTAGATATGAAAAAAGTTTTCAAGTTTCTTTCCGCTTTGTAAACGACAACCTATTCAGAAAAAATGAAAAACACAGCGTTAGTACTAGTAATGCCACAAGTTAAACATTTTGACATTTTAAAAAGGTTCCAAATTCGTGACTTTAAAACAACGTTATTGACCTCAGTCAATGCTTTACGAATGAAGCACTAGTCATACGAATGATAACCCGTGTGCGTACAATCATGGAAAGCTGAATTGTATGGTCTCAGGCTCAACTTTGTGGATGTTCATGTTCGTTTTAAATGAATATACTTTGTAACTTCCACACAATTTTAATTCGTACTACCGGTTTCACCGGTTGACGCCGAAGCGTTGAAACCGGTAGTACGAATAAAAATTGTGTGGAAGTTAAAAAGTATATTAATTTAAAACGTACATGCAAAGCATTTCTCAAAGAGGGAATACTAGATTAAACAGCAAAAAAAAACAAATAGAACGAACAAGTCGAAAGGGACAATCGATACTACAATTAGTTTCTATGAAGAAGGCCCTGAAAACTATCATTCTTCATTTTCAATGTGCAATCCAACTTCTAAGAGAGTATTGAATAATGCAAACGCTTGAGTACTTGTGATAAGATCGTAAGAATACGTACTTCCGCTTCTGTGAGGGAGGCCGTGATACCTCCCCTACGCACGTATTCTAACGTAAGTACGAAATCAATCTTAAGTCATAGCGCAGCAATATTGTATCATACGCAACGAAGTCGCGATCCATCTTAAGTTATTACAGATATTTTCTTCGAAGACTAAACGAATAAAACTGACAGAATGCTACAAGAAAATCACACGAAAATTAATGCAAAGAGGTATACCAACGGAAACAGTGGAATTAAAGTTCTTGCTGAAGTATTATTTATACATAAAAACACCCATAAATTTCGGTGGAATAAATTACACGCGTAGTTCTTTCTTTGTGGAGTCATTGAATCAATATGTGAAGCCGAAATTTCTGATCGGAATACACGAGTATAATAATACTTCAATGATAAATTCCTTCCACTAAATCACGACCCACTGCCACTTTTTTCTTTTGCACGTGTGGAAACTCCGGTAGGAAACCAGAGGGTAGGCGCTTCGATGATCGTACAAAAAAGATCTTGCAAAGTGAGATACGGCCTACCGTAGAGAAAAATTTCGAAACGCCTTTCGAAAACGCAGCTCCGTTGGGGGCCCCAGCGTCGTCGAATCCTCCCGAAGCGTTGAAGACTGCGGCGTGATTTTCAATTTTTTCCTTCAACCCCATCACATACCGCGGAAAAACTAATCCCCTGATTCCATTGGTTTTCTAGCCTGTTTCTAGAACAATGTGCGCATTTTCATCATACCTCTACGCCACACACTGACAACAGTACTGTTATTATGCGACAATAACAATTAATTCCAGGTGCCACATTTTGTGATTCAGCAAAATTCAAATGATAAACATGGCATATGAACTTGAAAAGTTGACAGACTACCGATGGTAATTTGTCAAAAATTATTTTTTAAATGCGCTCAAAAAAATTGAAATGTGAAAGTGCCGTAAGAGTAATTCGTAATTAAGAATGTCAATGTTTTTCTTTATTTTTATCTGTACATGTCTCCACGTTATTTATAAATTGAGAGCGATCAGTTCCTTAATGTAAAATGATAAACGTTCACCTACACATAATTTGGTTAAAATAATAACGTTTTTATCCTCACCCCATCGACCAAAATCTTGAAGTGGTAGCTTGTGGAAAGTAACTTGAGCGTTCTAATGACCCCCAAGATCTGTGATGACGGAAGCAATGCTAATTGCTCCTTTAGGGTCACCCATGAATCCAGGAACCCAACGAAAAGAAGTCCGAACAGCGTCTGAACCTCAGAGAGGCGGCTACAGAGGCGTCTGACCTCAAATGGGTGGTCATTTGAGTGGTGGAGTAACGATACAAACACTACTGATGAAAGCAACGGGAATACATTTCAAATCATAACCCCACGAAACAACGATGGACATAGATTTGAGTGGGAGTCTTGGTAACCACAGGCGTCGGCTCACCGGACCCTGTGCCGTGCCTGGCAGCGGGAGAGGTATACATCCGCGGATGTCAACTAACAAAACCCATGCAAAGCAAAATCGATAGCAACAACATAGAAGGCATAAAAGAGGACCGAACCAGTTAAACAGGGACTTGGAATGTCATGACGTTGTTGAGTAAAGCGATATTAGAAAATATAAAGCGGGAGATGGAGCGGGGAGATGGAGCGGGGAAATAAAGCTATTTTAGGGTTGTACGAGGTAAGATGGAAGTATAGCGGAAATTTATCGAGGGAGAGTTGCAGAATAATACACAGCGGAGGGGAACAGAGCCAACGAGAGCCGGCAGAGTATTGAACAAAAAGGTTGGAAGAAGCATAGTAAACAGACAGCAGGAAGTTATTGAATATTACAAGTAGAAATAAAAGCTTAGCCAACGAACTTGGTCATTATTTAGGTCTACATGCCAACAACAATCATAGACTTAGGCGAGGGTGAGGTAGGAGAGTAAGGTCCAGGAACAAGGAATGACCGTGGGAAGAAATCAGTACAGCTCTACTCGACACAGGGTTCAATCATTACGAACACTTGGTTTAAACACCACGAGAAGGGTTAGTATACAAAATGTCCACAAATTCTGAGAGATATCAGATAGGCAACATACATAATAGTTAGGCACAGATTTAGGAACAGCGTAATTTATTCACAGGTCCCAGAGAGTGGATACGTATTCAGATTATAATTTAATAATAATGATGTGCAACGTCAGATTCAAGAGGATTGAAGAGGGAAGGAGATTTTATGTAGAAGCTTACACGAAATCAAAAGAGAGGAGTAAGAGGAAGTACCAGAAAATGTGAGTGAGTGAGGACATGTAGAGTCGAAGAAAAATTTAAACATACTAATGAAGGGATATCGAAAGCTGGGAACATTACATTGAAAAAGACATGAAAATCATCGACTACAGACGAGATTATAAGGATTATAGAAGAGAGAAGGAAATGAAGAATTTCATGAGAATCTTTTCAGTTTATTCACATAATTAGGAAAAAGAAAGTTAATAGGGATAAATAATAAACTGAGGCGGGATGATATTGGGCGAAGGAATTGTGGAGGAAGACGAAGTGCGAAGAAATGGAAAGTTTACAAATGAAGGGTGAAATTGGTCCACTGCAGAGGAAGGTGAAAGCACAGTCAGAAAATAAGAAGGAAACATCCATCCACACTACTAAATACGGAAAATGATACGTCAGGAAAATAGTTAGTTCAACCAGGAAAGATTCAAGAAAAATTGAAAAATATGTAGAGGATCTCTCGTGCATAGTAAAAACATTCGGCCAGCAAGCTTAGACTTAGAATCAGAGTACGACGTTGTCGGGGATAGCTAATGGCTAGACATACATGATGGTAAGATGAAAAGGGCATTAAGGGAATTGAAACCAAATAATGTCGAGAAGTTATATAACAATCTTGCGGAACGACTAAAATAAACGGGGTTGAGATTTGAACAAAAGATTTCGCCAGATGTAAGAGGATGGAGAACAGGGAAAATGATTATTTAGGGGATGATCAGTTTAGTTCTAGAAAGGGAAGACAGACGCGTGATATAATAGCAGTAATGAAGTTACACAGAGAGGAACACAGAACACAATCAGGATTTATAATTTTGATTTCTTAGATTTCGAGAAGGTGTTCGATAAATTAAATTGAGTAGCATTAATGCATTGCCGGAATTATGAGTATTTTGAAGAGATAGGCGACATCCGCAACCTGTACGTCTCAGACTGCTCAGGTAGAAGTGGCGGCCGTAGAAAGGGGATTGTTTGTGTTAAGAAAGGGGGTAAGGCGGGTGTCAATTATCACCAGTGCCCGTCAACGCATATGTGGAAGACCTGGTTAAAAAAGCGTGGAAAGAACTGAGGATAGAAATGAAATTTGTTGGGGAATTCATAAAATTAGTTATATTTGCGTATGACCAATCTTTAGTCTGCCTGTCAACCAAACAGTTTCAAACATTGCTGAGCAAACTGCTCCAAAAGGAACACGAATGTCCACGTGGTCGTTAATACGTATATCTCTTCAATTTTTAATGTTTCTTAAACTAATGAGTTACTTGAATTTTTTTCTTGACACAGACAATGAAAAAAATCACGCGATCGATGTCTCCACAATAAGTTTGCGATAAGTAAGCGTTGACTGTTTGAAAGGAAATGCGAAGGAAATATGAGCAATGTTCTCCCTCATTTTTCAGATCAAGGGAAATGTTAACAGAAGTATGGGTCTGTACGGGGGTAAACATAATTTTTTGAGCTTCAGAATTGGATTTCGCCGAAGAGCAGAACGGGTGTTCACCGTTCACCGATAGTCGTACAAAGGTTCAGCGTGGCATGTGTGGAGACTAAAAAGGGATGAAGTTTCATTTTGAGATTAAACGCGATCAAGAAATATATAATGAATTATTTTAAAATTAAGTACCATCCACCAGCAAGTCATATCGAATGACAGGATCAAAACGTTTAAATTATGGAAATTGATTGCAGAAGAGAAACAAATTAGGTGCTGCTTTTTAGCACTTGAACGGTGTTAGAGATGAAAATTAATGAACTTCTCGAATCCGGCTATGTACTCATGCAATCTGTAATGAGCTTACGAAGCTCTCGAGAAGCGTGCAGGGAGCAGAATGGAGAAATTCAATCGACAGAAAGGAAAACAGTTGAGAAGTGCTAGAAATGTAAGGAGAAGTGGGAAATGCAGGGAAGACGGTGGTTAATGGAGAGGATACTGAGATACAGTGGAATTTCGAGGACTTTGATGATGAGGATGTGTTGGGTTAGCGAGGTAGAGGGAGAAAAAAATAATAAGAACGTTTAACGAATTAAGGGAGACAGGAAATATGCGAGACCAAAAAATGTTTTATTGTATTGAAAATAGTTTGGAATTAAAGAAAATCTTAAACGGACTCGGAAGCGTAGCAGTGCTCAGCTTCTGAGAGAGTCACTGTGTTGGTTAGCCTGTCCCATCAACAAAATCTCTCCCCGTATGGCATTTCATCTAATTATTTCTATTCATCTCTTTATGTCAATCAACTCTAAAATGTAGGTAGCAGCTTTATCTTCCTGGTTCAAACCACAAATAATTGAAAAAATCAGTTGTTTTATTTTTTTTCAAAAACTCTCCAGTTGTGCTCCTCTTTTGTAAGATTTACTAATCCCTTCGTCTTTCTCAATGGTTACAATCCAAAATTTTACAACCACGAAATCCTATTACGTCATATATTGCATGCATCTACGGGTAGAAGTAGAATTTCAATGTCGAACGGATTCACCTGATTAGTGATCGACGATGAGCGACACACCTGGCATTTAAAAGCCACAATGCTGGGGTCTTCCGGCGTCCTAAAACTTAATCAATGGCGTTGCATAGTCAAACCATCCCATCTGCACATATTTCCTTCCCCAAATGGATTCGATAAAAAGGGGGATCACCTCATGTCCTTTGCGGGAGGATTGCCACAAGAGTGACTGGAGCCATTTCCCAACCATGTGCATGGATTTCAAATATACTCACCCAAGCCTACATGACAATAAGTGGCGAGGGAAAACACAAACCAATTACAGCGCAGCCAAATTACTTTTCCGCAGTCACATACGGAAAAATCAGTTCCATTCACCCAACCGCGGATTCATTAAAATCTTTAGAGGCAAATTGCTGTAGCTGTCGCCGAACAATACTGAACAGACCTTGGTACGAGCGCTCAGGCGGGCTTTTTTCTACAAGCTCATTCTCCGCCATAGATAGGGAAAGTTTTATGAGTGAGCCTCCTCATCGTCATCATAATTAAGAAGAAAAAGAAAGGTAAAGGACATAGCACAACCTTCAAAAAAAACAAGGCAAATATTCTTTCGAATTTTTTGCAAGCTCATCTGCAGTCATCCACTGCCTTCAAAGGATAACAAAACGGCAAGGCCGCAAATCAACGAATTCATAAGTCCGGAAAGAGTCCACATTACGCAAAATGCTGCACAGGAAAAAGCATCGCACCTATTGCATGAAAACTAAACTCATGACGTAGCACTGGACCTCCTACGGAGGAAATCAAGTGAAACACCCTCTGAGCTACGAACATTTGGAGAAAGATCGAGGTGATCTCTACCCCACGCATATCAGACCAAACTTGGCAGTGATTACTATGGTGTTTTGATCCCGATCAAAATCAATCGATAAGTATTCTAAGAAATGGAAAATTTTCTTAACCAGAGAATCGAGCGGGATAATTTAACTAACGCCTCTCAACATAAGGATCCAATCTGAAACCAACGCGATGCGGAATTTCTGAATTAATCTACTGTCACTAAAATTGGGTAGTCATATTTGCAGCTCACATTTTCCTTTATTGCGACTTCTAATAATTTGCGACATGGTGAAAAAGCTGGTTGATTTAGGTGATATCGGACTAGGGAAACTGCTCAGGGCACGTCCAGTGCGACGGCGAAATGTCTTGGCACACACAAGGTGAACTTATGAGCCTTAACACCGACCTCCGTTTACGTTTAGCTTGGCATTTCGAATGTCGAGGCGGAAAACTCACAACTTGCTTGCGTCGTTACACCAGTTTCCCTTTTCATCGCTTCGCTTTCTCTCCTCCTTCCCTCACTCTCCTGCCGGATGCTCGACCATTACGGATAACTTAAGACTCCCCCCCTGCACGCAGTCCTAAGTATGCCCAGCAACGACTAGCGCTGATGTAATGCCGGAGTGCAATCCTTATCAACGCCGATGCAAACTTAAGTCGAACAAAAATATCAGATAGCGATATCTCTGGAGCATACGGTGGTCTCCCAGAAACGGTGGCACCCGCATTTAAGAAGGTAGGGAAGCGTAAGCAGCGCTGTAGGCACCCTTGATATGTCGACAGATGAATTCACGCCGAAAACAAATGGATGAGTTTTAAATCGTGCTGGTTTTCCAACACGTACCCAGGTTGGCATAACAAGTTACCCCCTCTGGTGGGCACTATGTTAATGAGGGCCGAAACTCAGTGCAGCACTTGGTTGGACACGAAAAAAATCTCTTGCATTTTAAATTTAATTTGTGTCCCGTGTAATCTATTCAGTAACAAAAAATCAACAATTGGAGAATATAACACCTTGGGTTTGGATCGCGGTAAATTGATTCCACACAAGAGTGATAGTGAAATCAGACTCGTTTTGATTTCGCTACTTTCGAGTGCATTCAAGATAATGGCACAGTCTGTGGGTATTACCGCGTTCATTGTCCGTGTGCCATTAAATATGACGAAAAAGTTGGAATTTATTCTAGAAAGTCGCAGGAAAAAATCTAGATAAGCTACTGTGTCCCATTTTCAAGGCTCTCTCCTTAATTTTAGTCATATCGAAAGGTATTCCTACCAGTTAAATCATTTTTAACTTTAAGCCAGCGTTTGAGTCATTGGGACCAAAGCATAAACAATGCGAAGGGAGAGGCGTCTGACTGAGGAGGTCCGCCCCGAATCAATGATAATGCATGGCCCAAAATATTTGGGAAGATTCAATGAAAATTCCTCTTTCCTGAAATCACCTAATTGGCCGATTATGAATGTATAGCACGCGACAAAATGGCATATAAAATACGAATTGATATGTGAAATACGAAGTAAAAAATACATTATTGAAAATACGACTGAAGAAGCAAAGGTTAAGGAGCAATTTATAAATATATTTGATATATATATATATATATATATATATATATATATATATATATATATATATATATATATATATATATATATATATATGAGCGAAATATAGATACGCCAATACAAAAGTACAATCCATCAAAAAAAAGGAAATTAAAAAGAGTGAAATATAAGACTTGCTAGGTGAGACACGGAGTCCTCAATACGTATTAACGATTCAATCTTTTACCCAATCAAACCTCCTTATTCCTCGTTACAACCCCATAATTTAATTCACATCACAAATGTGTACAAACACACCAAGATAAATATTGAGCTATTGTGCACAAAAAAATCACCGTACCCAAACACACAAATTTCCGTAATCAGAGTCAGGATACATTTTTTAAAAGTAGAAACATAAAGAGTACAAAATAAGACCAGTTGCCATGTTTGTTTGCGATAACGGTTGTAATATGAACATGGGTAAGGTATGTACGAGCTTATCCATATCTTATACTTCAAAATTACATTAATAGAACTTGCACTATTTCCTATACTTCCAAGAGGAAACTTCTGCCGATTCAAACACACCAAGTACATGTACTGTCTGTGGCACATTCCAATTATAAGGCATATGATTCCGGTCCGCGTACCATTGCATAAACATTATTCTCTTTCATTTACATTCCGACATATAAGATCATAAAAACGTCAATGACAAATCAATACTATTTTCCCTTAAAATACGGAACCAGCGACGATATTTTCGTAGCCGAAAGCTAAAGAAATTTTAAGACAGTAGGACGAACAAATACCTATGCCGCATGTTCCATAGCTTAAAGATCAACTCTTTAACTTTTCTGGAAGATACTGGTTCCCCTTTTTTATCATAAATTCGCTAATTATTCTGAAATGCGCCCACATATTTTCCCCTAACTTCAGGTCACTTTCACTGTTTTCACGTCATTACCTCCCCGGGGGAGAATTGGGCCGATCTTCTTCAATCTTAAGGGCACCCGTAGTCCAGCTTCAGCACTTCGCGGCAAATATTCACTCGATTCTCAAGAGTACCGTATAATCTAAAGATCTGAAAATTCGACCTTGTCGGTAACATTACTCTCAGTTTACTTCCAAGAATCCCGTTTTGTTGTACTCAACGGACGTGGACGCAGACCCGGGGGTAAAGTTAAAGAAGTTCGAGAAAGACCGCCTTGCTCGAACTTCTTCAACTGTGCAAGGGAGATAATCCAAGGAAACTAAGGTAATAGATTGGATGGGTAATGAGTTGGAGCTGTCATGGCCTCACTGGCAGCGAAGTAAGAACATAATGGGATCTGTGGGCCACTCACACACAAAAAAAAGCGGATATTGCTATCACCGCGACGAATATCAGCGGAGAAAGTGATAACGTCGTCGAACAGTTTCGATCTCTCTTCTGCCATCCTACGTACAATCTCACTCTGCTCTCGCTATGGATGACCTCTGGCGGCAAAAATCGCGATTTTTCAGTTAACTACCAACGTCAACTGTGGCGAAAATCATTCGAATCGAACAGATGAGCTAAAGGAAAGTTCGGTTGATAAGGATGTATGCATAAATATTAACCAGGCAAAAAGGTATGTGTGACTGGGAAAGTTTTACGAAAACACATTGGCGATATGAATGCAAATTCACAATTAAATGAGTAGAGCATCACTATCCCGTGAAAATATAACTGGACTATTATCTGGCGACGATATACGTACATCATCGCGAAGTCGATGTTATCACAATGCTGCGCAAGTATTAATTATAATAAAGAGTTGATACTATCATAAAAACTACCTACTACTAACAGTAATGTTGGTGTACTCCCTTGAGGCATTACTTTTAAATTTTGCATAATGAAGTCATATGCACTTGAAAAATCCAATTGACATTGTGGGAAACGTACCGTCATGAAAAGAACTAATGGCGTAAATCTCAGCACAGATTAGGGTGTAAATTGTCCTATGACAGCATTTGAAACTCAAACAGCACAAATTTGACACAAGGATAACTGTAATATTTGCATGGAAGTACTTGGGAGATATATTTGGACATGAATTATCAACGGAAATTATCAAAGTGGTAATAGATAACTCTACGATTTTCGCTCCAATACACCATTCGTGAACCACATGAATCCGTGTTATTTTCGAATTATAAGGGCACATTATAAGTACTCGAGTGGCAAAAATTATCATACTATCACTTTTTTTGGAATGCACCTACATATGTAATGGGACAGGATAATCCTCGACGTACCCTCCACTCATTTTTGGGCAATGACAATATATTCAAACTTTTTTTTCGTGTTTGGACTAAAATACGATGAAAATACATTTATTTTACTCCATCATCCTTTTACTGATTTTCCATCCATTTTTTTCAAACCTTGTCCATATATTTTCATGGTAAGAAGTAACTAATGTTTTCCTCGCTATGTGACAGGTATTGTGATCGGGCCCAATAATACTGAAATTTGATGAATTAACCTTTGTACTGATCACTCAAAAAGGTATTTCTTTAATCTAAAAGATACTTGACTGCGGTCAGTATTATGTTGCAACAGAGACAGGAGCCAGGAACTTAGAAAAAGCATCGTTGACGATAATTTTGTTAGAAAAAAATTTTATTTGTCCAACGTACGCTCACATACGATGCAGTGATCACAGATTTGAGACATTCAATAACGGTTAATGCAGGAGACACTGTTGGTGTCTGGTCTTAGGGTAATTTATGCTCGAAACTAAATTTCCCTAAAATATCCGTGACTCTGTAGTGTAAAAGCAGTCGACACGGTTGCACCAAAAGATTCAACAATGCGCTTTACAGCCGATTGAATCGGTTACCGCCGATGTTGTAATGACGACACGAAAAAAAGATCACGAGACACCCCTTATTCCCCCGGTTGCCTCTTAATGGTCGATCGCATCCTCCCCGAGAACTCGACAAACCATCCCGCCTAAGAGCGTAACATCATGGGCACGATTTCACCTTTTTAAAGATGGCTTTCGTGGTGTCGCAAAGAAAGGTCTGTGGTCATTTTCCGTTTCCGATAAATAATGTTGCTTTCAATCCGTCCAGAGCGATTTGGTTGCACAGGGACATGTATTTCAGGCGGCTGTCCTTTAAGATTATTACGTAGAATATTTCTGAAAGTGTGGGAAAATGTTAATTATCCTAAAAATACCAAGGAATACCTACCTACTTTCTTCCCCGCATATTCAATGAAACACTAAAAGAGAATATTAAAGGATATAAATTGTCATGAGTCAACAAAGAAACTGAAATGGTCCTTTAACAACTCGCCTGGAAAAACTGAGTGCCTGAAACGGTGAATTTTCCAGCGGTATTGGATTCTTCCTGGATTTCTTGTGAAGAGCACTTAAAAGGTAGGGCACCGCCCACCGGGTGAATGAATTAAAACAGTGACTCCTGCTCACACGACACAATCGGAAGCGCTTACGTGCAAATTAGTGCATTTTTCTAACCTCCTTCTCCTGCTTCGTTACTATTGCTTATTAAATAATTGTAATGAACGCCTTTCGGACTGAAACATCGAGGATGAACTTAAAAGTCTCACCATTCCCAGGTAAAAGTCGACACTGGACGAATGAATGTGCAGGAAACACATTTTCTCATCATGATTCGATTCAATATTGGTTCATGGCCTTAAAATAATGATGAAAGGAGCAAAATATGAAATATATTAAATGAAACTCCGTACAAGATTCGCACTAACATAGAAAACAGGAAATATTTCGAAAAATTGTAATGAAACATCTCAATAATCCCGGCCCTAGGGAAACTTGTCTAGTCTCAGGGTTTATTATCGTGGCCGTAAGCTGTGAGGTGACCTAACAATGACGAGTCGCATGCGGAGATGAATCTAATACGTGATGTAAGTGGCTTAAAATTCCAACCCTCGGTTAGACGAGGAGAATATCAAACAAAACGCAACACGAGTAAAACCCGTGATTTATCCACACGGAAAAACAAAGAGAAGACTTGTTCAAGACTCTTTGAGCTATCGTAACTACATGCGAGCTTTTCCTCCAGTATTTGATGTGATTCGGTGTAAAGCGTAACAGCAGGTTGTTACAGCATCGATTCACGACTCCGAGACTCAAAGGGGACGTGAAAATCACTGTTTAAATTATCCCATCTGAAAAGCCACAACTTGTTCATGGGAAACGGTGTGCCTCCATGGAAAAGGCTTGAAAAATCACAGTCCAGCAAGCCAGGGCTCATTGACAAGGAATCAAACTTTCGATGAACCCACGTAGGCAGTAGGCTTGCTCATTCGGTTGAGTAGAAGAATCTTGGGTCACAACCAGCACCAAAATTAGCCAAAGACTGATAGAATGGCAAAAGGTTTTTAGGAAAATGGCAAAAGATAGTGGCAATAACGTAGTCAAGTAGCCTTACATTATCAAAGGAATGGAAAACTATGACGTTCTTGGACAAATAAATACAATTAGATTGCATCTGAAAAGAAATACTACGTTCCATTTCACTTGATAGCACATTTACTATTAATAGGTGACCCACCTGCTGTCATTGAGGAACGAAAAATTTAATTGCACAAAAAGTTCAAAAATAAAAACTCCTGAAGTATTTTTCTCATGGGAAATACAGAAACCTTCGGGCCGTCTTGCTTTCCGATGGTTTTAAAATGTTTCAATGCTTGATTCGCCGTTATATTACAACAGCGAAGTTCTAAATTACCAAAACCAAATAGTAGATTTAGCACAAATAATTATTATAGAATTTACGTTCATACCAAGCGAACTTAATTATTTCCAATGTTGCCCTTAGCCACCGTGGTGGAGTAGCTTTCGTGAATCGACTATAGCTTCACCAGGGAATAATTATTTTCAATTAAATCCTTAATTTTGAAGGTATGCATAAATAATCTAAAATATTATTTTGTAAAATTGGTGTACATCTTAAACCATTGAACGGCATACAAAATTTTAATTCATATATAACCTGTTTTCGACTACAACGATATTAAATCTCTAAGTGGTGGGAGGTTATACGTTATATTGAAGAAGCTTTTTCTTTTCAGCGGTTATTCCGCTTGGTCACACCAAGCCACACTTTCTCTCATTTCGATCCCTCTAAAAGAGAGAAAGAGCCAACAGAAAAAAATATGGGTTATATTCGGCCAGCTTCTGATTTAGAATAATGCCTACGACAATTACAGGACAGTGATCAAGGTCATTAACAGGGCGTTATGCAAGCATCTAATTTGTTACATTACATATAATGAAGTATTCTGAATATCTACCAAAGTATTGCAACTATAATTTGCAGTAGCAATTAAGAAAACAAAAAAATCGCTCAGAGAGTGAGAAATGATGCATTCCCTCCGCTACATTTAAAAAAAAACCCTGATTGTCAAGCAATTTAACAAAAAATAGGAATTATTTCGGGAAAAAATCTGAAGGCAATTAAGAAGAACTAATTAATAAATGTTTTCTGTAATAATTTTTAAGGTAAGGCAAACGACGTGAACACGACTGAACTCTCCATAATCGCAAATTTTAACATATTCGTCAATAACCGCAAGATGTGGATTACGGTTGTAATGGTAACGGAAGTGGTACGACGAGAATTAAATTTTTACAGTAACAAAGAGAGTCGATTGCGTAGCGACATTCACGAGAAACATAGCATATGCTCTTAACTGGAATCAAGTTAGAGGTTGCCGCCGGCAGGTTAGGTATCGAGGAAAGAATTCGCGACGTGCTTTTCAGTATAATCCAGCATTGGGAAAGAAGAACACGCATTATAGTCAGCGGATCAATGATATCTGACAATTGATAAATAACAATAAAATTATTTTGCATATGAATGTCTCAACTTCAATAATAATTCTATCCTCTTTACTAATATATGCCTATGCAAATCACATTTTAAATTAATATCGAATCGAATTACAATTTCGATAGAATCACTGTCTGCT
Source organism: Hetaerina titia (assembly GCA_037158775.1). Taxonomy (NCBI): domain Eukaryota; kingdom Metazoa; phylum Arthropoda; class Insecta; order Odonata; family Calopterygidae; genus Hetaerina; species Hetaerina titia. The sequence continues at coordinate 80,243,933 of CM073769.1, read as the reverse complement.
GAAAAGCAGACGACTCTTGCTAAAACTCAGATATAACATCAAAAACAATAAAAGAAACGCATTAATATTCTCAAACAGCAGAGAATTTCACTTGATGATATGTTAAATCAGGATGGGTAATTATCATTGTTGACTTACAACGGAGCATCCACTAATTTCGATATAATCTTCAAATTTCAATAACCGACAAAAATCCCCAAGAATCGTTTAATGAGCATGGTCCCAGATATATAAGTAACGTTTCTGGTGGGTTACTGACAGAATTCACATTCATTAAAATAAAATAATAAGATTAATCCCTGATCGTCTCTCGACTGCGGACACCACAGGAAAATATGTGATTCCAAATGAATTACGCACAAATGAAAGTCACATTGAGGGGAGTTCAATTAGGATGAAATTTCACACGAACGCAAGGAAAATCAGAGACTTTTTGACGTGTTTTCCGGAATAATATTGCAATGAAATTAAAGCATGCAACGTACCTGGCACCCTTGGGTGAGCGATCGAGAGCTTGGCTGAAAACCAAATTGTATCAACTTTGTGGATCCAATTGTTGTTTTTTTACGAACTTGAATGCTGTGACTAAATTGACAGATCCTCTCCACTCTCGCACATAGTCTACCCGTACTGATACACGCCATATTCAAGACTGATGAACATCCTGAGTCTCCAAGCCATAACATAGTCACGGCCATAGCGCTGGACGGGGAAGTGCGTACTACAAAAACAAAAGAATGCGTATAATAAGATGGCGGCTTTATTAAGATCGTTTGCACGTCTGCTAAATGAGTCATTTATAGCATTGGAAGCTATATTTTCATCTCAATTTCGTGGATTTCAACCGCAAAGTAATTTTTGTTATTGTGTATTGCAAGTTATTTGCATCTAATTCATTTTCCTAGCATTCTTTACACATAATTCAATAGCCGTGATCTTATGTTCAGCTGTAAGGGTTATGACTGTAATTCTTATTTTTTACATGCGCAGCTGCAGTTGCTGTAATTCCCTCTCTTGATTCCCCAATCTATAAAAATAAAGAAAGTATTTTTGATAGTATTTTTGAAAATGGAATATTATGGGCTGTTCCAAAGAGTCGAAGAACGGTGGAAAAGCGACTGAAGCGGAAATTCGGCCACCCTTACTATCGGCTCAAAATTCTGCTGCCAAAGTATAACCTTGGAATTTGTGATACATGTGGTCATCATCACGAAGAAAGTGTTTTATGCCGTAAGTATTCACCTGCTCAATCTGTGTCAGTTAAACACGGTATTGTCTCGACGTCCGTAGATTTTGGCGAACATTGGTGTTTAATTCATTTCCTGAGTTTTAGAGCAACACCAAAGGTCATTTATGTTACTCAGCAATTTTTTAATGCCTCTCATATCTCAAATTCCTTTTCCTAAATTTTCCAACAATGTGTGCTTCATGATTGAAGTAAAATTATTAATCTAATTGAATGTTGAATCATTTGAGTCACAAGTTACAAATAACCCTGAAAAGAAAGAATGCTTTTCTATTGTAAGTGATTTGATAGTGAGGTAGGGAATACTGCATATTAGCTATTTGAAATAGCTGTATGTGCTTAAAATCAAACTTAATTAGCATAATCATCTCTTAATATTGCAAAATGTATATTTCTTATCTCGCAGTAATAATTTTATGCCACTACATACATTATCTTTCAGCTAATTGTTATGCGAAAGTAAAGCAGGAAACTGAGGCGATCCAAGAAGCTATTCAAAACAGATTAGGACTGTCTCCAATTGAAAAAGATGTAGTGGTGTTGTACGAGGGTGAAAAAGAGCAATATCCCTCAGATTATTGGAAGGTTAGTTATTGTTGTGATTCAGGCAATATGCCAAACTCGATATTCGAGGCATGTTTTTAAAGTACAATTTTGAAATAAACAAAAACAAGTATTCTTTCAGATGTAGGTACACATACACCAAATCTCGACTGCAGCACCGCAGCGAACGAATTTCAAAACAGTACTTAAAAAACAAGCCTCTTATAAATTCATATTTGATTGTAATTATTACGTATTATTTTCATTGAATTTCTTGATTATTAAATGTGTGTATTCTGAATAATACCCTTTGGTTTGGGTTGTCATCTGGTGCCTTGGAAATCCACCTCGGCAGTTATTCATTTTTGTCATATCAATGTAGCTCCTTTAAAGATATTGAAACTTGCAAAATGGCACATTGCTAATTTTTTTAGCATAGTTTTCCTGTAATGTGAGAAGAATACATTCTCCCATAAAGAGCTTTATTTCTTAGACCTTATTCTCAAAGAAATTCAATGGCTAAGTAAAAACTACTAATTTAGCTGAGCCTTATAACTGCTTGCTTGACCAAATCTGAGCTGCAGTCTTGTGACAGAAAAGTCAAGTGAAAGAGAGGAACTCCTCAAGGTTCAATAGAAAAGTCTGTATTGACTTAATAATTGCAAAGCATTACTAATATTATTACTCATTTTTTTTAGGGTTAATGGGAAATGCTTGTTTTAATTTAAAAAACTGCCGGGATCCCATCTTCATAATATGTGCATGCAAGTCTAGTTCTCACTTTGACATGTGGATTATAAATCATTTAACAAGGCTACAGAGGAATGTTGGATCAACTCATTAAGGGCTTAGCTATAAAAAAGAGAATTTTGATTCATTGCTGTGGGATTAGTGTGCTCCATTATGTTTTGTCTAGTTTATTATTTCAATGACCTAAATACTTTTGTGGAATTAATTTTCTGACTCTCTTTCACTCAGTCGCCCAGCTAATTTTTTTGTTTCTCCACTATACCCATGACTATTATAATTCATGTAATTTTTTATTGACCATTTGATCTTCAACAGCACAGTAAAATTTGGATCACTTCGCCACATTTTTTTCAAATCGTACATGTTGCAACAATATATTGCACAAGATACATGAAGTGAGGAAAATATGTAACATTAAGGTAAAAAGGATTTTATGTTCCTACACATTTAGTGAACCAAGACTAAACTGCAAGGTCTTGCATATATGATGTAGTAGTTAGAAATATCAAAGGTGACTGAAAGATATTCTCATATATTCATTGAACCTAATAATTCCCTCTTCAGTGATGGATATAGTCAGTTTGCATTGTCAGAATTTACATTTTCCTACATATATAGAAACCTCTATTTAGACAACTTCATTCCTCCTATTAGCATCACTGTGATGGATTAAAAAAAAACACATTAAAACATTAACTTACGTGTCAACCAAAAACACAATAATTAACCCAAAGGTTAGTGTTGAGTGATGTTAGAGTTCACCCAGTGCTAACCCCAATGGTGTGTGAAATTCATATATCAGGGTTAGGGGTCCAGATCCTTTCCCTGTGCCCTGGTTGTAGTTTCCTACAAAGATCTGGTACCCAGAATCAAACCCGGGCAGGAATATGATGGGGCAGTACACAATGCCACTGGTGATGAAAATGTGAACTATTTTAACTCTTAATCTCAGTAAGCCAGGGAAAAATTCTTTCTATAATATGCATTTTATGACCAGGAGTTAGCTATGTAATGTTTGCATTGTAATAAAATCTGAGGGATGCTATTCATATTGCACAAGCATTGAAAATATGAGGAATGAAAAGGGCTGATCCAAACAAAATTAAATGCAAGGAGCACAAGAAATAGTGACTGCCAACTGGGATCATTTATTCAGCCTTAATGCAACAGATGTAACAGTGATGGGTTCCTGAATATTAAAAAAGGATTGAAATTTGATTTATCACATGAAAAGTAGATTGAATCAAAAATAATTTTATTTTCTTCTAAACTTTTGAAGTTGGGCAACTCTTTGCACTAGTCAAATGGCAGGGTAGCTCATATTCTCATGAGTTAAGTTTTCCTCAATTACTCTGAGACGTAACTATTATCCTGCTTGTAAATGGAAAGATGCGTTAAAAAAATATAGCACTTTCAATAGTGAAAATTCTCTTTTTCCCAGTATTTGCATTTCACTTTTTCAGAGATCCCTAGTAAAGTGCCAATAATGGGTTTTGCCATAATGGGCTTAGTATTATGAACCACTTTGAATTTGTAATTTATCAATATTAGAAGATGATATTTAACCTTCTGACATTGATTTTTATTTACAGGGAAAGCGTATTGTCGAATTGAAAAAACCAAGACCTGCATGGTTTAGCCAAAATCTCCTGCAGAAGTCGGTGGAAAAGGCACCCTTAGCTGAAGTCAGCAATGCAAAACCTACTGATCTTGGTTGAGTTAATCCTTGTGATTTGACTGTTTGTAGATTTTTATATTCAGGCTCTGTAAAATTGTATTGCTTTTGTTTATCTAATACATACATATAGAAGTTTACCTTTGCTATGTTTCTTGGTGATTTTTGTGTGATCCTATAACAATTCATATCGTCATAATACCAATCATTCTCAGTCAATCTATATTTATCACGTATGTATGAACTCAATTTCAATGATGCTGGCAACAATATCTCTTAAATATAGAGGAACATTTTGCCCTGTTGACTGCATTTCCTGCTTTCACAGGCAAATTTTAGGGGATTTCTTACCAACCAATTTTCTTAGGGTTCTTAAGTATAAATTGTTAATTGGAGGAAAATATATTCATGAAATATCCTTACCCCTAACACTTATCAGAGGTCCTCATCAAAGAAAGACTACAGAGGATAGTGAAAGTCCTGATGCACAGTGACTTCCATGGAGGAGACATTCAATGGTAAGCCTCCATTCCTCCGCCCTGGGAAAAAAGACTTTCTTTTAGAGTTCGTGTTCTCCATCCTCCATTTTTGGCTACATTGAGGAAGACCCAAGACACCAAAGAATATTCATTCGGATAGTTTCCTTTGGAGATTTCAGGAAGTTCATCAGTCTCTAAGGCAAATTATAAAATAAATTGTGATGGTTTTTTTCAGGATAGGGCTCTGTAAATACCAAATATTGGGAATAAGTAAGAATACAAGGCTAATCCCATCATCTCACAGCATACATCCATTTACATAATTCCACAAAAATCAGCTAATGAAGTTTCCAACTCAAAATCTAACCTTATGTTTTGTGTGGTAGGGGTCTGACCTCCCAAGATAGGTACAAATTAGCATTTTACCTTCTGTTTTGGGGGCATTTATCCATTGATGATTACATATCCAGCCATCAATGATAGGTGTGCTTCTTGAATTCGGCTCAAAATAAAACCACCAATCAGGAAAATCAATCCAAATTGATAGAATGGACAGTGGTTTGAAAAGAAAATTGAAGGTCTCACTAGCAGTTATCGGGATATGGATAGTAAACTCCCTCCTTAATTGACAATTTTGATTATTTTCAGCATCATAAGATTCAGGTCCTGGTCCAAATAAATGTGTCATTCAAACAGTCCAATGCCTACTATTCTAATATTTTTATTTAAATCATGGCCACTGTATACACATCCGACATAACATATTGGTTGCACTGCAGTATGCCTATCCTTTTTAGGCCTATCTTCTATAAAAACTGGACTAGTATGGGCAAAAAGTGAAATGACTAGCTACAATCCAAACCGAAAACTGTTGACTAATTAACCTGTTGATTCTGCCAGAAATTGATTGTTGTGTGATAGAGTGAGTAGTAGCTGAATTTGTTGGAGGTCCCTCACGTTTGGAAGACCTTATAAATCACTGAATGAAATATTGTGGGACTGTTATTGTAAGTCTGGCAAGTATGCAGGTCCTTGCAGACCCAACTGTCTTTCCAGAATAGGATCCTGAACCATTAATAAAAACTAAATTGTGGAGTATCTTGAATACCTTAAAAGGAATCAACTTTCCAGTAAATAACCACATAACATGTCTGAATTGCTTTCATTTTGGAGATAACCCTCCTTGTGGCTACTGAGTTCTATTTTTTGTTCAATAAGGTCATGTGGATCAATTTTTACCTTGGCTGTCATTGAAACTTATCTTGCTTGTTAGGAATAAAATAAATCTTGAAATTATTCATGAATTTCCTCCTTTGTATGAAGCACGTTAATGCCCATGATTTCATGATACAGCCATTACATGAGATAGAAAATCCCCTTTTCCCAATATACCATTATGGTCAGGGGAATTAATTTTTTTTTCTTATTTTAGATTATGCATTGCACCAACATTTTGTTATTGTATGTATCATAAACCCAAGTTAGTAAGCCAAATGAATTCGCTGTGCATAAAAGTAATGATTTTATTCATAAATGGCTTAAAAGAATGCTATTTCATTCATAAGCAACTCTTTATTTAAAAAAGTCATATTTATTCACAAAAGTAGCACTTCTTGATCATTTTACATATATACAGCTTTATTACAAAACTAATTTTAAATACTTTACCTGTACAAACAGTCAATGCCAAAATACATATTTATCTATAATATAAACAGATTTAAAGTCAATCCCAACATGTAATAAGGCAATTGTTTCCACTCCAACATGGAATGTTCAATTATTATTTACATATATACACACAATGAATTTGATAAAATGAGAAGCTCAACATATTAAATGCATGAATATATTTTAAATGGAAACAAGTTTGGAATTGTGTACCAAAATATGGAACATGAAGGTGAATGACGATTGTAATGAATACGTGGAAATCAGACCAACTTGCAAGGTATTGGAGTTGTTGTAATATGTTGTAAGTTAATAATTAATAATCAATTTACTGGATATTATCAATTTTTCATACCACTTTCCATTTTAACTTTCCTTCACTCTGTATACATCTCATTGATATTCAATATTGACTGGCTCTTTCTCCCACAGAATCACACTTAAAACATTACAGACACATTCCAAGTTCTAGAAAACCATATACTTGGGATTAAGATACTCTTAAATCAAGGTAAACCACCCACATCAAACTAGCCGAGCATTTAAATTGAAATAATGGATTGTTTCATAAAATAAAAAGCACTGTTTTATAAATTTGGACTTCAAAGAAAAATTACCTTTAAGTTGATGTGATACTTCAGAGGAGCAGCAGTAGCCATAGAGTAGCAGGGCACCTGTAGCCATATGCTTCGAAATTTCTTTCTTCAAGGGTGTAAGCAACTACAGCCACATAGAGTGTTCCTATTATGCCTTGCATTGCTGGAAATTTTTAGTGCATGGTGAACTGGGAGATTATTTATTCATGAAAATGTTTTCACCTATTTCAACAGGCTGGGCCTCCACAAGATATCTGAATGGAAAAATTAACCTCCAGCTAAGTAATATATAACATCTGACTAAGGAGCTATAAGATAAGCTGAAGAACTGCAGTTCACCAATAATAATCACAGCATGAGTAATCCTCAGCTAATCTATAATCAGTTTAAACCCAAGCCATTAGACTCTGAATCTGAAAAATATATATATACATACACACACATGTACATATATATTTTCTTGACTACTCTGACAATGGAACATTTTCATAGGTAATTATTGTAAGCTAACAGACAAATGGCTTCAGAGATTAAAAGGGAGAAAATCGTAGGACCTGATCTGAAAATTTTGTGCCAGTTAGATGGATTACACTCGTACATTTAAGGCAGGACAATGAGTGGAATTGAAAAAAATTATATCTTTTAATTTATATGTTCTCAGACTATCATAGCGTTACATACATTATTTTTTTAATCTGAGTATGAATAAAATATAGGAACATGCAATTATAATATATCAAAGTCATTTGCCAAGGAAGTATCATAATTATCTGGGGGAAAATGTTCAGTAACATGTTTCTGAAATACTTCAAAGGGTGTGGAATGAGCCAAGTTCATACCACATAATGGACAAGTATACATTTGCTCTTGGGTAGCAGCAGTATTCAAAGTCTCCTTCTGACCTACGGAATGTGCCTTATCGAGTTTATCAGCTGGCAAGTCCTCTGTCCACTGATCTTTGAATTTTAGCTCTCCTCCATCATTCAGTTTTAAGACATTTTCTTTAGTATCATCTTCATTTATTGCATCTTTTTCTTTCCACTTCCCATGCTTTTTAAGGCACTGATGGCAGCAAATTTTCCCCTGGGCTGTAAATAAAATGTAATAAGAAAATATGTACGTAATGTCCATGCATATAGAAATATTCCCAATTAAGTACATTTGATTAAAGTTACCTAAACACAACATGGATGAACATTATAAAAATTCTCTGCACTCGAAAACTAATGCAACCCCAGTGGGGCAGCCATTAACTGATGGTGTCATGTTAAAAACACTATTGAGGAAGGCAACGGGAAACCACCTCAATTATTATTCCCAAGAAAATAATGATGGACAACATAGAGAAATTGAGTCCTGGCAACTGCAGGACTCGGCCCAAGAGGCCATGTGTCGTGTCTGGCAGTGGAGGAGGCAAGGCTTCTGCGGTCGTCATCCCACGAAACCCTTGCAAGGGAGAAATAACAGCAGCACGACAGAAGACACAGAAGAAGATGAAAGTAGTTAGATTAGGAACATGAAACATCAGAACAATGTTGAGGACAGGAAAATTATATAATATTAAGCAAGAGATGGACAGAGGTAATATAGATGTTTTAGGTCCATGCGAGGTGAGATGGAAGGATAGCGCGGATTACTGGAGTGATAATTATAGAATAATATGCAGCGGCAGGGACGAGCGCCAACGAGGGGTTGCCGTAATATTAAATAAAGGGGTAGGAAGAAGCATAGTCAACATAGAGCAAGCAACTGATAGAATATTACTAGTAGAGGTCAAAGCAGAGCCGACAAACTTGGTCATTGTTCAGGTATACATGCCACCAAGTAACCACAAGGAGGAAGAAGTCGATAGGATGTACAATGAGATAGAGGGTATAATCGCGTGTGTTCCTGCAGGGAAACATTTGATAGTGGTGGGGGTTTGGAATGCGACGGTAGGCAAAGGAAGAGATGGTGATGAGGTGGGCGACTATGGGTTAGCCACGAGGAATGAACGCGGGGAGAAAGCAATTGAATTCTGCAGGAGAAAGGGGTTAGTCATCACCAACACATGGTTTACACACCACAAAAGGCGTAGGTATACAAGGAAAATGTCAGATGACTCAGAAAGGTATCAGTTAGATTATATTATGGTTAGGCACAGGTTTACGAACAGTGTGATAAATTTGCACAGTTTCCCAGGAGCGGATGTGGACTCGGACCACAATTTAGTTGTTATGAAATGTAATGTCCGTTTCAAAAAGATAAGGCAAGGGGGGCAGGTTAGGAAATGGAATGTAGAAGCATTAAATGGATTAACAAGGAAGGAGTATCAGCAGGCTGTAGAGGAAATCATGGATGACAGTAAGACCTGAGTACTATTGAAGAAAAATGGTAATGTATCAAGAAAGTGATTTCGAAAGCCGCAAAAGTCATTCTTGGAACTGTTAACAGGAAAAAGATAAGGAAACCATGGGTAACAGATGAGATGACTGTAAAGATGGATGAGAGAAGAAGATGGAAGAATGTAAACACAGAATTAGGCAAAATGAAGTACAAAGAGTTAAACAATAAATAGAGAAGGACCACAAATAAAGCAAAAGAAGAATGGTGGAAAACGCAATGCGAGGATATGGAAAATTTACAGAGGAAGGGTGAAATTGGGGTGCTTTACAGCAATGTTAAGTTATTATCGGGAAGTAAGAAGGCAAGATCTGCGCTAACAGTTAAAGATAAGTGTGGTAAGATAATAGTTGAACCAAAAAAATCCAAGAGAGAGGGAAGGAATATATAGAAACACTGTATGGTAGAGAACTTAGGCTGAAAAGGTTAGACATAGAAAAGGAACATGACTTAGAAGAAGACAGCTTAGGTCCAGGCATACTGGACGATGAAATAGAAAGGGCATTAAAGGAGATGAAAGCAAATAAGGCCGTGGGGGTAGACAACATTCCTGTGGAACTTGTATATGGACTGATTTGTAGTATCTATGAAAAAGGAATCTGGCCAAAAGCTTTTGTGAAATCAGTGTTAGTTCCTATTCCGAAAAAGGTAAAGGCTACATCATGTGAGGATTACAGAAGAATAAGTTTGATATCCCACGCAGCTAAAGTTATTCTCAGGATCATCAACAAAAAGATAGAGAGTAAGGCAAATGATTACTTAAGGGATGATCAGTTTGGGTTTAGGAAGGGGAGAGGTACGCGTGATGCCATGGCAGTAATGAGATCACTAATTGAGAGGAATATAGAATACAATCAGGATATATTTGTCTGTTTTGTAGATTTCGAAAAAGCATTTGGAGGTGGGGGAGGAGGAGTACAGCGAAGTATAACAGTGGTTAAGGAACCACTGAACCCACAATACCCATTGGACCATCCATTCTCCCGTTTTATTATTTATTTTGGCTTTTGTGTGTGTGTTTTTCCCTTTTTTTCCCCACCTTTTCATTCTTATCACTTAGTGCTAATCAAGTTTACGGTCCTGGTATTTTTTTGTTTACATTGATTCACGACCGTAGGAACGTTCCTTGTACATTTAAATTGTAGGACTGAAAGTAGGAGGGGAATTTGTAAAATTGGCAAGGTTTGCTGATGACCAAGCTCTAGTTTATCAGTCAGCCAAGGGCTTGCAAGCATTGCTGAGTGAATTGGAGGTTCAATGCAATATATATGGGATGAGAATCAATGTTAATAAAACAAAGGTTATGTGATTTTCCAGAAAGAAAAAGGTTAAGCTAAACATTAAAATAGGAGGGGAAAAAATAGATCAGGTAGAACAGTTTACATATCTCGGAAGTGTTTTGGACCAATACGTTCAAAGTAGTAGGTAAGTAAGGAGAAGAATTGGGCTAGGCAAAGAGGCTTTCACAAGGAGGAGGGAGTTGATGACATGGACATTGAATAAGGATGTTAAGAAAAGACTCATCAAAACCTTGACATGGAGCGTAGCTATGTACGGTGCGGAAAGGTGGTCGCTGAAGCAGGAGGATAGACGTAGATTGGAGGTTTTTGAAATGTGGGTGTGGCGAAGAATGGAGAAGGCAAAATGGACCGGAAGGAAAACAAATGAGGAAGTACTAGGAATGGTGGGCGAGGAGAGGGGTTTGTAGGGAGAAATCCTATAGAGACAGAAAAAATGGATAAAGGACGTATTGAACGGCAGCGGGATGTTGAAGACGGTAATAGAGGGGAGAATGATTTATCCATGATGGAGAGGGGAGAATGGGAGAGGGGATAGAGGGGAGAATGATTTATCCATGATGGAAAGGAGACAAACAAAGTTTGTCTCCTTTCCATCATGGATAAATTTCACAAGGTTAACCCTAATACCGTTCGGTTTGTTAATAGAAGGGAGAATGTTAGGCAAACGAGGAAAGGGCAGGAACAGGATAGGGATGTTGGACGGGATGAAGGGAGGGAAGAAGTACAGTACACAGAGATGAAGAGGGAACTGATGTAGAGGAGGTTGCTGGATTGGGTTTTGTTTGGAGTTGCAAAATATTAATGTGGTAGTTGTGTCCATCACCTTATCATACCTTAACTGGTACATTACCAAAAAAAATAATAATTCATTTGCCATAGACAATGCTTGGCTTCATCAAATTAGATATGATGTAATTCATTCCATGCGAAACACTGCAAATATTGCAGATGAATTACTATCATTAAGTAACCGGTTAAGGTAGGTTTTGGATGGACAAAAGTACCAAATAAATATTTTGTGACTACTAACAAAACAAAATCCAGCAACTTAGTCTACAACAAGTCCCTCTTCACCTCTTTGTACTTCCTTCCTCCCTTTATCCCGTCGAACATCCCTATCCTCTTCCTGCCCGTTCTTCGTTTGCTTAACATTCTACCCACTATTACAGTCTTCAACATCCCACTGCCGGTCAAGATGCCCTTCATCCATTTTTCCTCACTCCTTTAGATTTCTCCTAACAAACCAACTCCTCACCCACCATACCTATACTTCCTCATTTGTTTTCCTTTTGAACCATTTCACCTTCTCACACCCACATTTCAAAAGCCTTCAGTGACCACGTTTACACACCGTACATAACTATGCTCCATATCAAATTTTTGACGAGTCTTTTCTTAACATCCTTACTCAATGTCCCTGTCATCAACCCCCTCCTCCTTGTGACAGACTCTTTTCTTAGCGCAATTCTTTTCCTTACTTCCCTACTACTTTGACCATGTTGATCCAAAACACTTCCGAGATGTGTAAACTGTTCTACCTGCTCTAGTTTTTGCCCTCCTATTTTAATGTTTAGCTTAGCCTTTTTCTTTCAGGAAAATCGCATACCTTTTGTTTTATCAATATTGATTCTCATCCCATTTCTATCATACTAAGTTTCCAATTCACTCAGCAATGTTTGCAACACCTTGGCTGACTGACAAACTAGAGCTTGGTCATCAGCAAACCTAACTGATTTTACAAATTTCCCTACGACTTTTATTCCTACCTACAATTCTCCCCATGCCTCTTTAATCTTTTCCTCCATGTATATGTTGATACGTTCCGATTGGGTAAACAAAACACCATGGGGGAAATATGGACCAAATTCTGTAACAAGATAAACATAATAGTAGCAAACATTCTCATCAAGCGAAATTGGAGAGGAAAATACACATGGAAGATGGTTGGGGAAAGATCAAGATACCAAATTTGACTATACCCTTGTCAGAATGAAATGAAAGGAGTAAGTGAAACAATGTAAGAGCTACCGCAGAAAACAATCACAATCTGGTGGTCATAGTTGAATGAGAATTAAGAAGATGAAGCAAGTGACAAAAGTACGCAGATGGAACAAATAAAATAACCAAAGTATCTGATAAGCAATTCATCAGTAAGGAGCCAAAATCTAACTGCTATGGATATTAGTTCAAATAAGAGACCTCTGAGAGGCAAGAAGAAAATAAAAGAATCCAGAAATGAAACTGAGAAAACTCTTAACAAGGAGCTGTGGAACCAAGCCATATGAGAGTGCAAAGAAGGATAAGTGGATACAAAGCTTTTGCAGGGAAATTGATGACAACATAAGAGAAGGGAAACAGTAAAATGGTTTATAAACTCGTGAGGAGACAACTAAAATTTAAAAAATCCTAAAGCATCCGGGAGACTAATAGATGAAAGCATTGGGAAGAGATGAAAGGAATAATGAAAAGTAGATACCCAAGACCGTAAACTTGATTGGCACTAAGTGGTAAGGGGGAGAAATAAAAAAAGGTTACATGTAAGGCGAGAAATAGGGCATACACACTAGGTTACTTGAGTGTGTTTGAGAAACAGAGACCCACATACACTTCAATCACACACAAAAGCCAAAATAAATAATAAAAATTAAAAAAAATAAACCCAACTTACAACCACTCGATCACTAGGGTGTGTTAAGAAATAACTGTCAGGGTGACTGTTATTCCCTAACACACCCTAGTGATCGAGTGGTTATAAGTTTGTTTTATTTTTCATTATTAATTTTGCCTTTTATGTGTGTGATTGAGGTATACGTGGGTCACTGTTTCTCAAACACACCCAAGGGACCTAGTGTGTGTTCCCTATTTCTTCCCTTGCTTGTAACCTTGTTTTATTTCCCCCCTTACCACTTAGTGCCAATCAAGTTTATGGTCTTGAATATCTTGTTTTCATTAATTCACAACTGTAGCTATGTTAATTCTATATTTATATGAAAGGGATATATTGAAGATATCTTATCTAACAAGTGACTCAATTAAAGAAGAAATTGTGATAGAGGAAGATGAACAAAGGAGCTATTAGGTTAAGCATTTTCATTCAACCCAGATGGGCTGTGGCTCAAAACCAGGCTACAACACTGTGCACTCCCAAGAAACATTGCCACGACACTCCCAAGACACCACTCCCCACCTTGACACTGTTATGTAAATGTCACATGCTATTGAACTCATTTAGTAGATAAGAAATGGGCTTGGGCCTCACCCACTGAGTCAATGTTTCGGTTTATCACTATGCCCTTTCATTCCTAAACATCAATGGTGATTCATTATCTTCTTTCCCTCCAATTCCATTCTACTCAATATAGCTGAAGCAGGTAAAAGAGAGAAGAAAACAGAGCTGGGGTATTGTTCAGAAGAAGCTATAATTTCTCATTCTTTCAAAGGTGCAGAAAAAATGAAGCATTCCAACTGCATTGTGGGTGGAATTTCATTACCTGTATATATGGTCAACGATCAAAGTGGTAGGGATGTAAGGAGAAGAATTGTGCTAGGCAAAGAGACTTTCTCAAGGAGGAGGAAGTTGATGACGGGGACGTTGAGTAGGGAGGTTAAGAAAAGACTCGCAAAAACTCTGATATTGAGAGTAGCTATGTACGGTGCAGAAACGTGGTCGCTGATGCGGGAGGACGGAAGTAGATTGGAGGCTTCTGAAATGTGGGTGTGGAGAAGAGGAGAAGGTGAAATGGACCGAAAGGAAAACAAATGAGGAAGTACTGGGGATGATGGGTGAGGAGAGGGGTTTGTTAAGAGAAATCCTATGCAGGCAGGAAAAATGGAAGAAAGGCATATTGAGGGGAAGCGGAATACTGAAGAAGGTAATAGACAGGAGAATGTTAGGCAAACGAGGAAAGGGCAGGAACAGGATAGGGATGTTGGACGGGATGAAGGGAGGAAAGAAGTACACAGAGATGAAAAGGGACCTGATGTAGAGTAGGTTGCTGGAATGGGTTTTGTTTGGAGTTACAAAATATTATTGTGGTAGTTGTGTCCATCCAAAAACATACCTTAACCAGTAGATTAACTAATAATATATGATCAAGGCAATAAATATAAGCAGAGTGACGGAGAACTAAATATATTTAATGGAGCAAAGGAGAAGAATAACTTTACCTTCCTTTAATGCTGTGACTTTGGAAATGGCATTTTTTAATGTGATCTGCTGCTCCAGCAAGGCTTGCTTCATTTTCTCCAAGTCTTTGCAGTTTTCTTTTATCAACTTGACCGCGTGATTCTCATCTTCATAGATAAATGAAAGTCCCATGGTGGTCAAATTAAAGGATGGTGATGTATCATTGTTAATCTCCACCATCTACCAGTAAAAAATAAAGGAGTTGAACTCAGTTTTTAATTTGATGAAAAATTCACGTAAAAACCTTTGCTAATTTCAATGTATCTTAATAATTTCAAGAGGGTTTTTGAATTTCACAAATACTTGATTTTAGTAAGTTCATAACACTCTTTGATAAACCCTCATCACCAGACAGCAAATCGAGTGACTAACCAAATACACTTACCTGTGCATACTGCTGCTCTAATTCACTTTTTTCCTGTTGAATACTATTCAGGAGCTTCAATGAAATTTCCTCCAGACTGCTGTCAATCGGTCCTGAAATGAGATTGCGTTTTAGTTCAAAATTTTTCCTAGATTGGAAAAATATACACATGTACGTTGACACATACTTGGAGAATTTTGTTCTGAGCCAGATTTTCTAAGAGCAATGGGCTCAATGTTCGTATTTCTTGAAGATAGAGAAGACATATCACTTTTCGGCGCCATAGGTTTCAAATCTCCTCCTTTAGATTTCTTTGGGGAATTACTGGTAGGTCCTGAAGTATGCTGATTTAGAGTATCTGATATTTTCGATAAATGACTCCCGAGACTTTTATTAACTTTCGTCATGTGCGATAATCTATTCCAGAGTTGCTTATTTTCCGTAACCACCATTATAATTTGATGGGATAGTTGAGACTTCTGCCTAGTTAACTGAGATATTTGCTCCTTCAGTTGCCCCAGCTGTATCTGCTCACTGTCACCGGTGGAATGAACATCTGGCTCGCAATCATGTTTGTGTAGCTTCAAACGAGCATTTTCTTCTTCCAGAGATGAAATGCGCTGCTGTAATCTGTGACATCGTTCTTTCAGGGTCTGAAGAGCAACTTGTAGAGCAAAATGTGACCCAGGCAGCTCTAATCCTTCTGAGCACTTTGATTTACCCTTTCCTACTTCATCCTTACTAAAATTCATTTTAAACAAAATAAAATCGTGTCATCCCAATATTGATAATAAACTCCCCATGAATTTCTTCAACAAGCTAATACCAAAACAATTCGTAAACAGTGCATAACTGCTGTCGTCACGACCGAGGATTGAAAGTCAAGGGATCGCAATTACCCTACGAAAAAATTTGTGAGCGACATATCCGATGACACCGAATTCAGCTCGATTTCCGCATGACGTCGTCGTTAACCGCCGAGATTTCACAAATAAAAGTTTGTACACTTCTATTTTCTTTGATTGAATGCGATAACATCGATTATCAACTCAATACTTTTGCTCTCCTCCAATGACAAGGCGAGAAAATTGAGCCTGATTGCCAAATCTTGTTTCAACCATGAGTCTTAACAAATGACTCGTGTAAGCGCTTTCTGTCCCCTTTGGAATTGCTCTCAGTGTGAAGTCAAATTTGTCAACAATGAAGGTTTGGCAACGAGGTGGTCTCAGGCGCTCTTTCATTTGAGGGAAAGCAAAAAGTTAGGTTGAAATTGATGATATCACTATCATCTTAGAACGAAGAGTATAAGATAAAATGTATTCCTAATTGTCTTTGTCATTATATTATGGGCACATGTTACTCTACGTAGAGCATTTTTACCTGCCGATATTCTTCCTGCGATTAGTTGTAATTGTGTAAGAATGAAATACTGCCTCATACGATTCCCAGCTGAAGCAACCTCAACTTTTCTACGTGGTACAACGGACCTAAAGGTGCAGATCAATCGTTAAATTAAATAATTTTACATAATTTAATGGTCTGAAATAGTGTCAATCTTATTTATCGCTTGGTTGGTCTTTGTCAAAATTGTCGAGGCAAATTTTTACGACATTGAATTAACTATTTATAGTATTTTTCTAATTAAGCATTCCTCGAATACTGTGTGTCTCGGTAACAACTAATTGATGTAGAATGCGTTTAAAATGCAAACATAATTGACACTAATTCTTACTATTGGTTTTTTGATAATAAAGCCACACCTCGAACAGTGAATTTTCTCGGATTTTAATTGCAAACATGAGTTTTCAATTATTTTTTGTTCGTAGTAATGTTATTTTTCTATTCGTGTACTAGTTGTGTTTCCCGTGATTGTAAACCGACGACGCTGAAAATGGCAGAGTCGTTATACGGAGACAGCTATGAGCAAGGTATTTGAGTGACTCTGTCGATGGGGTTTTGGAAAGGAAACAATCGTTAAGCTGTTTCGCGCCGTATAAAATGTTGTCAGTATTAGGATTCTCGTGAATTTTTCAGGATCGTCTGCCAGTGTAGGACCAACCGACGGGGATCTCAAATTGGAACCATCCAGCCCCACAGAGCGATTTCCATTTTCAAGATGTAGTAGTACTGGCTCAATCCACACATTGTCCTCATCTGCTCACAACACAGGTGGGACTTCTTTTCGTATAATACTCTTTTAATATTTTAGCCTTAGTATTTTAATAATTTGAACGCAATCCCAAAATAATTGATAGGGCGCCCTCATAAGTCCTGACCTAACATATGCTGATAATTATAAATGATTTTAAGTAAATCAGGAGTAAAATCAGCCGCCATAAACTGGTAATCGCCAAAGAAAATGCACAATAAACATTGTCTAAATGGTTTCAGGTGAAAATATTATGGATTCGCCTGTTGAAGATGAAATTACCTGTCACACATGCACGGTATTATGTGCTTGGATACTGTCTTTTCTTTACAATTAGATAAAAATATCGATGAAAGGGCATATATTTGAGAAATAAATAATGAATGGCTTTCCAAATTTTGTCATCTCTATTTGAGGTTGATTCGTATGTTAATAAATAATGTTTTATATTGCTCATTTTTCGCCTTAATAGGACAGTGAGTGTGTTACTCAATAACACTTTTGTAGATTTCTGATAGGATGTGATCTTAGTTTTTTGTGTTATTTTTTTGAGAAACTACCCCATAAATTAAAGTATTTCTCACAAGCTACTCTTCTTCTCATAGAAATTGTGCATTTTGTAATCCAAACTACACTACAGAAAATTCCATTGACTGTTAAATCCATGTTTGGATGATGTGTTTCCTTGGATGATAGGTTTTTGGATAAAGTGTCCAACCTTGCATTGAAGTTGATCCAATAGTTTATCATTGTACATAGGCAGCACATAGGATGATGCTTTTATTACCCTTATCTATTCTCAACAAACATTATGTGTAATTTCATAAACTTGGATGTATTGGGTCCCAAAGTTACCAAACAAAATGTTAGTGAAAACAATTGGATCCTATACTCTAGGAAGTTAAAGAAAATTTATAATAGTTTCCTCCTTCTCCAGCTGTCATTCTTAAAATTGGGAATGAAGTACCAAGTCGTCCAACGAAAATGAGAAAGGTATTAATTTACAATGGAATGGCTGGAACTCATTGAAGTGAAATTATTGACTCTGTAATTCCACCCACTATTTAAAAACATGACCCTGGTTTCAACGTTGATCATCATCATCATGTGGTCCTCATTGTAGCAAACTTGGCATATATATCTTCTGATCAGGGGAGGGGGGCGAAGAGGTTAAAATGTAGCTGATAGAAAAAGAGAATACATCTTTCGGTGTCAATCATGATTTGGAAGAGTGGTATGTCTAGGAGTGGGAGAGATACAACATTTTGTTGGAAAGTGCATCCTTGCAACAGATGCATTTCAAAATTTCCAACTGCTCCAAAGCTCAAGCCTTTGATCTTTATTTTCAAAATGAAGAATTTTAGTTACAAAGTCACTTTTGTGGTCACTCTTGATGAGGTGCTTCGCAAAGAGGAATGTTGTGTTCTTATTCTTTACACGTCTGGTGTTTCTTTATCCTTTCTTTAAATTTTCGTCCTGTTTGCCCAATGTACTTCGTGTTATACTCTGAGCGCTTTAATTCATACACTCCACTTCTCTTAAAGCATGAACCATTGCAAAAGGCACTTTTAATTTTTTTCTTTTGGTAAAATTTTGATTGCTTTTTGACAAATATTCCCTAGGTAGAATATTCACCGCCATTTGGCAATGGGATCTTTTAAATATTCGGGGTTGTAAATGTGGCTTAAGGTTATTTTCATAAGTTTTTTTCAGAACAGTTTATTAATTAGATCATCTGAATAGCCATTATTTACTGCAATTGTTTTAATTACATTAAGTGCCTTATTTATATTGGATTTTGACATAGGGATAGAGGCTAATCGTTGGATCATTGCATGAAATGCCAAAAGGTTTTGGACGAAGCAATGTCTTGAAGAGAAATTAATTAATTGGTCCATATACATTTCTTAAAAATGGAGTACTGTAGCCCATCTTTGTCTTTACGAATGGATAGGTCGAGGAAATTCGAGGAACCTTTTTTTTCCACACATGAATTATTAGAATTGACAGAATTTAAATGTGCTAGAAACTGATCTGGTTGCCTATTGGAACCTGTGCACACACAGAAGACATCATGTACATATCTAAGCCAACAAATACATTAATTAATGAGAGGGTGAGCTGAGTAGAACAAAAATTTTTCAAAATGGTTCATATGACTATCGGCCTGGAGTGGGGACAAGGGCAACTCCATGGCTAAACCATTGGGTTGTTGGAAGTATATACCATTAAAAATAAAATAATATGGGAAGCACACATCTTTAGTAATAAGCAGAGTTCACTAATAACTGGCACTGGGATGGATTTCTGGAGGAGGATATCCTTGGCGAGGTTTACAGCTTCCATGGGTGGCATATTAGTGAAAAGTTACATTGAAGGAAACAAGCATGCACTGTTTCGAGATGACCTTTTTTCATTAGTTTGTTGACAAGGTCCAAGGAACAAATAAAGTATGTGGAATTACAAAGTCTAAAATTTCAATTCATTTCAATATTTTATGCAAGTTCCATAAAGTTATGTCAGAGACAACAAATTTTAGCATGAACTCATTATTGACCAAGGAGTGGCTAACTCTAATTTTTTGGTAAACTTAAAAACTAAGTTATTTTTACTGGAGTAATTTTGGTTTTTTTTCTTCAAAAATTTAGTTAAAGATTTTCCTAAGTTATAGTTTATTTATTCTTTTGGAATTTTATTTAATTATTGCCATTAAGGATATGAAATACTTCCACAAAGTCAAGCATGACATTTAAATTTGCTATCACATAAGGTTTTCAGGTGTCTTTTGATAGGTAGTGGGATGTTGAAGGCTGTAATAAAGGGAAGAATTCTAGGCAGACGAGGAAAGGGCAGGAACAGGATAGGGATGTTGAACGGGATGAAGAGAGGAAGGAAGTACACAGATATGAAGAGGGACCTGATATAGAGTAGGTTGCTGGAATGTGTTTTGTTAGGAGTCACAAAATATTTATTTGGTAGTTGTCTCCATCCAAAAACCTACCTTAACCGGTAGATTACCTAAAATAATAATAATGTAAGGTTTTCATTGAAAATTTCTTAAAATGCAGCTGGTCTGAATTTACCAATTGCCACATATTGTCAGACTTTTCAAGGATATCTTCAAATTAGTGCCAATCCACATGCCCATTTTGGCTATTAGCTCAGCTCCCAGAAACAAGGCTCACAAAAGTAATGGCAGCTAGCACACCAGTCAGTTAATCCTCACTATAATACATTAACAATTGCCTACACCCTATTCCCACCCAGGATGTAAATTTTATTTTTGTCAGTGATTTCATAATATGTGGTGACTCCATCTTTTCTCCTTTCATGTTATTACCATATCATGTCCTTTTCATTATAATAACGTCCTTCCTGTCTATCTATTCTTCTATGCATATGTATACGAGGGCTGCTATTTATATTTTCAATCTAATATTGAAAAAATAGTAATTTATTGTTGAAAATGGCTTTATTGTTTTTCGAAGTATTCTCCATGGTAATCAATACACTTTTGCATGCACTCGAACCAATTTTCCTAACACTTTTTCCACTCCGATTGAGGTGCCTCCAAAACATGGTTTTTGAATGCATCAACAGCTTCTTCAGGCGCTGAAAGATGTTGGCCATGCAATTTTTTCTTCCTAAACGGGAATAAAAAGAAGTAATTTGGTGGTAAATTAGGACTGTATGGAGGATGACCCATCAATTCGATGTTTTGGCCAGACAAATAGGTAGTTGTTTTAGCTAATCTCTGAGAGTTTGCATTGTCATGATGAAGAATAATCCTTTGTTGCTGCTTCATTTTCCACATTTCACCAAGCACTTCTGGCAAACAAATTCTTGTGTACCATTCAGAATTCATGGTTCTATGTTGCCCTAATGGTGAAGTTGCCACATGTCCAGTTATTCCCAAGAAACAGGCGATCAGTTTCTCCAATGTGCTTTGTGCATGAATTACTTTTTTTGGATTTGGCTCATCTTGGAAGACCCATACAGTGGATTGCTGTTTGGTTTCGGGCTAATATGCATATATCTGAAATGCGTCATCTGTGTAGATGTTATACACAGCTTTTGATGCACGGCCATTGTATTTGTTGAGCATTTCTTTGGAACAATTGTTACAAGCATCTTTTTGAGCTTTTGTCAAATTATGCATGATCCAACGCGAACAAATGTTTTTCACAGCTAAATGTTCATGCAATATCTTATTGGTGCTCGTCATCCTAATCCCCAAGGATGCCTCAATCTCATGATAAGTCACATGACGATCTTCCTTCACTAGTTCTTGCACAGCATCATTGTTTTCTGGCAGTACAACTGACTTTTGATGACCTTCATGATTTTCATCGCTGAGAGAACGCCGACCATGATGGAATTCATTTATGCCAGCGGTTCACAGTGGCAAAGAATGGAGCTTCATCACCATAAGTAGAAGTAGAAGTAAGTTGATCGATGCACTCGTGCCTTGTTAATCCATGTCGAAAGTCTTAAAAAATCATCGCACGAAAGTGTTCACAAGTTGACTCCATTTTTTTGCTGAGACAAAATTATTGAGTCACTGTAAACAACACAACTATGATCAAACTATTAAATGTTCTGTAGAAAGTTGGTGTTAAAAGGGTCAAACTTTCAGATGGAAGCGCCAGATGTCACTTAAAGCACTTTGTTGTCAAGGCTCACAATATAAATAGCAACCCTCGTATTACTATGCTATCATTTGATATAATATAGTGGTACACTTCTACACAAGGTATGAAACTGCTAAATCTGTTTACTGAAGCATGAAGGGATCGCAATGGTGCAGTGGATAATATTCTGGCTTGCCACCCAGAGCGCCCGGGTTCAAATCCCAGAGGTTCTAGATATTTCTCAGTGGTATCTCGATTCCTACTTGAGGTGCTTTGTGGAGGCCACTTTGAGTCATGTCAGATGTTAAGCTTCAGACCCCTTGGCGCCTTTTGTTAAGAATAGGCTAATGCAAATGCAGGGTTTCTCTCCACCCTTCATTGCAAATGTCATCAGCTGTCGCCTTCTTTAAAAATTACTACTACCACTGAAGCATGATGTGACTTAACCCCAATTAAACCATCAACTTGAAGGCCAGCCATCATTGATATTTTCTAATTTTCAATTGTTTTTCACATATCTTACTTAACATAGAGCAATCTATGGCAAATTGAGCTTGACAAGTATAGTCATTAGCGTTTTTTCACAAGTTAAATATCCACTGTAAGTGAAGAAGAAGACAAGTAAAAAGAAAGAAAAAGGTAATGGATTTTTCCATTAATCCTCTCCCTCATATGGTTCCTTATTCTTTTCTCATTTACTTAAGCTGTTCCAACCCCTCATTAGTTCTCATAATACGCAATGTTTTGTTGACTTCAACTGATGACTTTCCTCTTTCCTTCTATATTAGCGACCATGTGTAATGTTCACCTGTTGTATAAATCATTGTATAGAATGCTCTGGCATTGTGTAAGCAATATTTTTTTGAGTAAAAACATATCTGGTGGTGCCTAATATTGACAAGTAGGTGTGAAAAGCAAAATAACTGGAAATTTGAAGCATGGTGCAAAGAAAGAGTTGCTAAAGTAGATGTTTTTCAGGGTAGACAGATTGGTTCTAAACTATTCAAAATGATCATAAGGATTGTTAGAAATGTCATCTGCCACTGTCATCATGGACGGCCCAGACAGAGACTGGTACACACTATCCCAAACAACAGAATAGCCTCTAACAGATGCCTCATAGCCTTCATCAATTCGTTGGAGCCTACGGATTAAAGTAAAATCACTCTTGGAATTCAGAGTTGCTTTATGGATTGGATTGATTCCGTAATGGCAACCATTTTCTTTCTACTTTTTCATTGTTTGAACAGCACTTTCAGGAGAGATTTAGGTTATGTAATGTTTGTGAATGCCATTAGATCAAGTTGAATAACATTTTCATCAAGCTGTTGTTATATTATGTGTCCATTTATTATCACTTGGTGATTTATTCTTAAATTCAATGTCTTTGTAACAATTTAATTTTCAAGTAGTATAATGGACTGTTATAAAGAGAGTGACGTTACACCCATCAACAAATTGGATATCTTATGCATAAACATATCCATTGTCTGTGTGTTATTATGAATTGATCCAAAAGTTTTCCTTTTGTTTCATATGATTGTTCTTGATAATTACATTTGTGAGTCATTTCATATTAATTAACGTGTGCTAACCAGTGATTTAAGAAAACAGAGGTCTTACATTTTTAATATGCTTTATTTTGCCATTTGGAATAAAACATAAGTTTGTATTTCCATTTTATATTGTCATCAGTTTAGAATATAATTTCAGTGTATTTTTTCCAAAAGATGATGAAGATAGTGATGGCAAAGGATCTCCCCGTAGTTACAAAGAGAGGAGACGAGAAGCTCACACACAGGCAGAACAGAAGCGTCGTGATGCCATCAAAAAAGGCTACGATTCCCTGCAAGACTTAGTGCCTACGTGCCAACAACCTGACAGTTCTGGTTACAAGTTAAGCAAGGCAACAGTGCTTCAAAAGTCAATTGACTATATTCAGGTACTTATCACATTTATGTGGTAATTAATAGATATAATTCTTACTTTGCCCTGGCTTTATTAAATTGGTTCCATGAAAATCTTCATGTAAATGTATTCTGTGATGGCAGGTTTTTGGTTGAATTGGAAGATTATGTGGTGGCTTCCAAAGCTTCTGAGACATGTGCAGACAACTTCAGGAGCCACCATGGCAAAATGTATTCTATCTTAGAATGGTAGGCTAGTGGGTAGGGAATTGCGCTATTGATTTTTATGGCTTGGGTTCAACTGCTGGTGACTTGAGCACCTCCAGTTTTAATTAAACTGTGTGGTTTTTATGGGTACCACAACTTAATGGGAAACTATAGATGGCACAGGGAAAGAAACTGGCCCCCTACCCTGACATGTGAATTTCACATACTCTTGCGCTTAATTCTAGGTAAGCTCTACCCTCACCTATCAAACCAACCTTCAGGTTGATTACTGTAGTTGATGTTCGAGATGCATTTATGAAGATGTACATAGGTGTATGCAAGTGCTAAGGAAATGTAGTCAATAGAAGGGGAAATTGATACATAAGGGTAAGAAAAAGACACATTTAAGGTTTAGTGTATGGATGAGAAAAATAGGGTAAGTTAGAGGCTGAGCATGATGGTAAAAAAAAGTAATTAGTGAAAACTGAAGCCCAATCCTGAAAAGGAGAAATAATTATGGGGAGAGTGTTTTGATACAAATAAGTATGTAACTGGAAGGAATATGGAAATAATTCTTCATTGCTTACCTGCTTTAACATTTTGAATTTCCAAAAGTTGCACATTATATTTTGTATCGTGGTATACAAGTTGTATTTTTACTGGTCTTTGATAATATATGTAAAGTAACAGTCTGGAGATTACTTGATTTCTTGCGGTCAAAGGTTTTAACACTTTCATGGCCCTGTTCTACACAATCAGTGGAAACACAAGGTATATACACAAGGTGTAATCCACAAGTATACATGATCCTGAGACTTATGCAATTTTTTAGTCTGGCTTGTTGTTTAAATAAATTAATTCAGTACATGTATAAAATTTTCAATTCTGAACTTTATAAAAGTTTATAAAAAACGCCATTGACCATTGGAGATGATGAGCTGGTTTTAATGATTTTTCCGAAGATTTACCGATTCCTGTTTATTATTTTGAGGGAGATGTCGACATTGTAGATTGTGCAACTAAAAAGCAGTTAATCCAGCTCATAGCTCTTTCTAATTGAATTCAAGACCTAAACAGTCACAAGAATCTCTAAAAAGATCGGCAAACAATTTTATTGGAATTAGTTTACATTTATCTTATCAGCTGTTGTGGTTAAGAAAGATGCAATTGCACCTCAACTACTAGTATGTTCAATAAGAAGAATGAATCAAGAAGTATGAAAATTTTCTTGAATACTCATATTCCCTTGTGAAAATGAAAGTAATGAAATAAGTCAATCATGTCATTGATTCTTGTTTCAACCAATGTTAAAGTTATGTGAAAATCCACTGCCTAATTTTAGATCATAAAAGAATTGCCTGTTCCATGTTTTATTGTCTTCTCATGTCAAATTATAGAATTCACAAGTCTTAGTGAGCCAATAAATTTTCATTTTCCTGCCAAAAATTCATTTCTACAAGTAAGTACTCATTAAATGTCTTGTCATAAAGATCTTGGTGTTAATTAAATGATTTCCCATTCTAGACATGTCTAATTGTTGCAATTGTGTTACGGCATTAATTTAAATGAATTGCTTTCATCATTAAATTGTATTTTTAAGGAGTCTGTGAATGCAATTACAGTTCAAATAGAGCAGTGAACCTCAGCTGTGTTGTTTTTGATTTTGCATAATGAGCACTTGATGCACATTAAATCTTTGATTGAGAAATTTTGATTGTTCTTTTACTGGACCTTCATAAGTGTGTTGTCTCATTATAGTACCTGCTGCAGAAGAAAAGAAAGGAAGAGGAGGAGCGTAATGCTTTGAGGAAGGAGGTGGTTGCTCTCCGTATCATGCAAGCTAATTATGAGCAGATTGTGAAAGCACAGCAGAACCAGCCAGGGCAAACTGATATGCATGTGTCTGATGAGGCCAAGTCCCAAGTGGTATGTACAGTTCTGCGTCTCAGTTTTGAGTAATTCATGCAGACAATATTTAGGATCTAGTCAGTTAATCATCGCGAAGGATGAAAAAGAGGAGTGAATTTTTGCAAAAATTCTCCCATATTTTTATATGAAATTGCACCAGAGCATGGACTAATAGTACAGACTGGTTTCAGGTGAAAATTTTTGTTTTACTTATACGATGCTGTCTCGTATGCTTGTATGCTGTCTTAAGCTTTTGTGGCCACCTGAATACTTGCTAAGAATTCAACCATTACTAGCCAGTGGGAGAGACTATAACATTTACTGTATTCTAGAAAACAAAGAGTAAAGATTTTTTAAAGAAAGAGTTTGGGACTGGAATCTAATAGTTTTCAAGTGCTGCTTGAATTATTTTTTTCGATGTATTACTTAAATCTTACTTTTGGAAGCAGGGCATTGGAACATGGGAACATGTCTTGGACAGAGGAGGAGAATCTTGAAATAGGAATAGAATGTGTACATCTATATATTTGGTATATTAAAAATATTCTTGTTACATTTTATTGCTATTTATTTAATTTATTGCATTGACAAAACCAAAATATTTTCCACTAGCCAGATGCAGTTAAATCATTTAAAATAGCAATTTTTGTACTTAGTTAATGCAACTTACATACTCAGAATTGTCGATTAAAATATTTCTTTCATCGAAAGCTTTGGACACTTATTATTTCTGAATACTTAACAATTTCTCATTTACGCTCAGAGCAAATACCTTTCAATCTCCTTTCAATGTCACCTCATATTTTGTAAGCTTAATTTATTTTAAATTACAATTAAATGATAGACTTTAATAATGAATTGGAAATGCTTAATCTGCAAGACATTTTCCAAGTTTTCTTCTAGTTTCAGGCCATAATGGATTCACTGTTCCAGTCCTTCAATACATCAATTTCGGTAGCCAACTTCGCTGAGCTTTCAGCCTGTATATTTAGTTGGCTTGAGGAGCACTGCAAACCACAGGTAACAAAATGTGTTTATTGAACATATTAATGCTAGTTCATGATAGTTGTTAAATCAGCTTTGCTTTTAATAGGTGTTGGGTGCCTAAGATTATTTTCAATATTCCACTTGTATTTTCAGTTTCAAACTGAACCTTAATGAAAGTAAGAGTGTGTCAAGGGAGTCATAGATATTGAATCATTATAATGCAGTAAAACTCTTGTTATACATTTTTACAAGAGATAAAGATATATAAATTTTACAAAATCTTAATTGAGAAAAATCATAATTTGCTGGAAACAGAAATACTTTGCAATGTGTATCCTGTATTAAATCCTCTATGCAAAGCACCTTATTGAACAGGAAAGTGACTACCAGACTGAAATTCTCCATTTAAAAAAAAAGGCCATGGACTTGATGCATTTAGAAATTTAAAAAGTTTCCGAGTCAAGAATGAACTTGCTAACGAAATTTTTTATCCCTCTCACCCCCCCCCCCCCTCCTATATCTACCACTCTTTTTCAAATCCTGTGCTCCCCACAGGGGTATCCCCCTCCTGAACAAATTCCCATTAACAGCCAAGAATTGACACGGAAAGCTGTACTTCCCTTTCCTTTCCATCTACATTTTAACCTAATGTCACCTGGTATTTGCCTGTTTCATAGATTTCAAAAAGGCATTTGATAGAGTGAATTGGGAAAAATCAATATATTGCAGAAAATAGAGGAGTAGATTGGAGGCATAAGAGGCTAATCTGCATCCTGTGCATGTCTCAGACTGTTCAGGTGTGAGTGGAGGACAGTGTTAGGAAGAGGAGTAGAGAGGGTTGTCCAATATCTCTTGTGTTGTGTAACGTATAAGGAGGAAAAGATTAAAGAGGCATGAGAAGAACTGGAGATAGGAATGAATGTCAGTGGGAAATTCTTAAAATCAGTTAGGTTTACTGATGACCAAGCTTTAATTTGTCACTCAGGCAAGTGTTTGAAAGCATTGCTGAGTGAAATGGAAACTCAGTATGATATATAAGGGATGAGAATGAACACAAATAAAACAAAGCCTAAGTTAAACATTAAAATAGGAGGGCAAAAACTAGCACAGTTGGAACAGTTTACATATCTCAGAATCGTTTTAGACCAACATGATCAAAGTAGTGGGGACATATGGAGAAGAATTGCACTAGGCAAATAGGATTTCAGGAGGAGGAGGGAGTTGATGACAGGGGTGTTGAGTAAGTTTGTTTGGAAAAGACTTGTTAAAACTTTGATATGGAACATAGCTATGCACGGTTTGGAAACGTGGTCACTTATGAGGGATGATAGGAGTAGATTGGAGGCTTTTGAAATGTGGGTGTGGAGAAGGATGGGGAAGGTCAAGTGGAAAAGGAAAACAAATAAGTGTTAGGTATGGTGGGAAGGGAGGGAATTGTTGGGAGTAACCCTAAGGAGACAGAAAAAAATGAATGCAAAGCATGTTGATAGGCAATATGATGTTGAAGACTGTGATAGAAAGGAGATTTTAGGAGTGGGCAGAAATAAGAAAGAGATGTTGGATGGAATAAAGGTAGGAAGAAAGTATAAAGAGATTGTTGTAGAGTAGAATGTTGGATTGTGTTTTGTTAGGTGAGACAAGAGAAATATTTGGTTGTTATGTCCATCCAAAACCTAGCTTAAATGCTAGATTACCTATAGCAATAATAACTCGTATCTGACATGCATTTGAAGACCTGGATGATGCTTAGTATTTGCTCAACCTACCATAATCTAATGCCTCATGCATTGGAATATTCCAGATGATTTTTCTTTACTTGATTGTTCTTTGAAATATTTTTTCCAAAAGTTTAATAGTATCAGTGGCCATAGCAGGAGTACGTACTTCTTTTCAAATATCAATTTTCAATTGGCCATTTTTACTTCTACTATTAGTAATGAAGGATTACTCACTACCCCTACCCCTAGTCCTGCATAAAACCCACTCAAGTGATAAAAAAAGTGAATATTTTAAACAATCCTGGCAAAGGGCAGCATTAAATGAAGAATGATAAAAAGAAAAGACATCCTGTAAAATTTTTAGTAATAATTCAATATTTTCCAATCATTTGCCTGCCTCAAATTGCCTTGGGTTAAAAATCTGAGTTTGTGATTTTTTTATTTTGCAGACTCTACAGGATTTAGTTCTTTCTGTGTTGCATCAGCTACAAACACAAATGGCTCAACAGAACATAGCCAAGCCCCATGGATAAGCATTTATGGCAGCACATTGGTAACCACCTAATTTTAGTCATACATATCCTGAAGAAAAAAGTTGCTGTTTTGACATTCAGGAAATATGAATTTCCATAGGTGCCTATTCCATTTAATTTTAAATGATTGAATAGGATTTTTAATTTCAAATTGTTATGGTTGTGTCAACTAAAGAATTTATTTGTGATTGTGTAATAAGTGATTAGGTTTATCAATAGCTGATTGTCATATTTCCCTTAGTTAAAGAGACCCAATTGTCTTATGTGATTGTCTAAATGTCTTCATTTTATCTATTTCTGTTAATTATAATATTGTTTATGTGTATACAAAGTGAAAAAAGATTTTTATATTTGGTATTCAGGAGAAATCAAAAATGTGTAACTGTGTTTGTAAATAAATTGAATGGGTGGACTCCACGGTTTCTGTAGTTTAAAGTGGCATAGGAAAATTCGACTGTTACACATTCACATTATGGGTAACTGAATGCATTGTTGGAAAGCTGCATCACTGAATTGAAAGGGGAATAGATAAATTCAGTTAAAAATGGCCAGGGTTTCTATTGCGAGCTTTGGCTGAATTCATATGAACTTCATCTTTTACATTTGATGAGCTCATCCGAAGGCTTAAGCTATGCATTAACTCCTCCTGTTGGTTGTAGAACTTGATACCAAACTTACCAGCACTCAACACCTATATGTATATTGGACTCCTAACTTTTAGATCTTGAAGGTCAGACTGAGCAGGCTGCATTAGGGCCTTGTGGATTTGGCTGAAATTGTATTGCAGGGAATTATGGCAGCAAATGCAATAAGATTTATTCTTTATTGATGACATGGAACTGTAGGAAGAGACCTATCAGTGCATTAACTCTTCCTTTTTCCCTGAGGGTGTTTTCCCAAGATATATGGCAAAGTGATTTAATGTATATGCACTGAATGTGATTTTCATGACATATCACATAGCTCAAATCGGGAAACAGTAAAAAGCAGAGCATTTATACTTCATAGGGAAATTATCAAAGCAACCCCAACTTCATTTGGGAACCAGTTAAAATTTATAGTAACACTCTAAAACACCGGTGAGGGGAAGAAAACCAGAAATCACCACCAGAGTATCATTATCTATGACTCACTGCTATTTCTAGGACTGAGTGGGCATGATGGGAACAGGTAGGCTAGGGAACAAGCTTACTTTCAAGAAAGGAAGGGCAAAAATCATATGCAAAAGTTAAAGAGAAAAATTTGCCTTCTAAATGTCTCGGAACAAATTAAAATTGAGAGGCAATATAATAAATTGTTTAACAACTGTGCTATAATGGTGCCTTAACCATTCTTTCTTTTCCTAGCATAAATGTTATTTTCATTTAGGATTAATTAATTCATGTTTTTTGGGTGTAATTCTTGAAGGGGCATGCTCCTTACAAAAATCCATCATTTGGGTTTGTCTATCTCAATGATGTGCACATTTCTCTTCCTTGAGGATTGATATGCCATATTTAGCATCTCAAAAATGGCATAGGCCATCAAAATTTAAGTCACAATGAGAGATAGCTGGACAATGTAATTTTTGCTATTTTTTAATTTCCTCATAAGGTATGCACTCTACTTCTGTGCCCTGTTGTACCTTTTCACCATGTCTTTATTTAAACTGTTCAAGTAATATTTTATTCTGTGATTTTAAAGTGGGGTAAAAAATGTTCTTTTGCTATCAACCAAATCCATTTTGGCAACTCCAAAATAAAAATGAGAATTCAAGAGATTGTTTAATAAAAACAGGTGAAGAAAGTGATGAATTGCAATTTACTAATTGTATGAATGTTCATATTATATGGTGTTAAGTTTTGTTCTGTGCAAGCAGGCTGTTACTCTTTAGAAGTGTTGTACGGGTTTGTGCATGTAATTGTGACAGTAACTAATGGCCAAATTACAGGCAGGGATATGAGCACAATGCGTAATTGTTTTATTAATTCTACATTGAAATTTTCTGTGATGTGCTCATGGTTTACCTCTGTTTACTTTAATCATATTGTAGTTGCAACATCCAAAGTCAATTCTTCTGGTACTTAAGAAAGTCACTGTATACATTTTTTTATGGTATATGTATTCTTTGTTACATAAATTTTCATACATAAAAAATCTTCCTGGCAGATTACCTTGTTTGCTAGTTAATAAAAAAAAAATCATTTTGTGAATGCTGTCAGATCACATATTTTGAGTTGATTGGCAGAGCATTGCTTTAAAATACTATAGACGCTTCAAAATACATTAGTTCTTTTATTTTCCTGGTGAAGAGCTAGCGAGACATTCATTTGAATGAATGTATGATGACTGGTAGCCTCTTTTCATTTGAAATTTGCTTGAAAAATTTTGTATAAAATGAACTGATTAAGATTTAAAACTGCTGTGTTGGCTCAAAAAAGTGAAATTACCCTATTGATCTAGATGTAGATATACACTTTTTGGTGATATTACCAACACAAAAACATAAGAATCAATTTTTTTTAACCCAAAAACATTATTAAAAAAATTTAAGAGTCCAATAAAGGAGGGACTGCACTCAGATTAATATGGTTGTCTTAAATGGTGCACACAATAAAGAAAAACATTTCGTGTGGAAATTGCTTTGGATGAAGAAATACTTAATAAATGATTATTTAAATCCTAATTAATGCCTCAAATTCTGTTACATTAGCATCATGCAATATTCTAGAATTTAAAAAGTTTTGTCAGTCTTATCAATCAATTTACCCGCTGTACTCTGGTTTCTCAGACAGTAAAGCTATAATTATTCACAAGTTCTTTTCATTTAAAGGCATTAATGATAAAATGGCTGCAAGTATCAAGGAAATCTCAAGCTGATGAAACAAACTTTGCAACTGTACCAAAAATCATTTATTAGTTAGTTGAAGAAACATAACGTTTTTCTAAATTTGTCAGCAGGGTAGTTGAGAAACAATCGTTCAAAACCTACTCTGATTCTAAATTGTATAATCAAGTAATGTAATACATAATCATGATGCATATAAATACTCTTAAAAAATTATTTCATTTTTCATTTGCATGTTTCATTCTCTAGGTTTTTGTTAAGCTCATATTGGTTGCTTGGAGAATATAAAATTCTTGTATTGAAATCACCAAGATGGTCTCTGCTGTTTGCCACAATTGCACTTGAGCTGGCAGTTGTTTCTAAAAGCACTAAAATGTTCTTTTGTCAAATTAACAGGAACAGTAACTACGGCCATATAAGTATTATGGAAAAGATCAACCCCAGCTGTACTCTTAATGGTGGGCCATGAAGTGGATGACTGGGGTTTATCTTTCCCATAGTGTTCTTTTGTCCTTTTTGAATGAAAATTTTGTTTCGTCTGCCCAACATATTCCCCATTGCAATTACCATATTCTATGACATTCATTTCACTTTTCTTCTTCGAGTCTAGTCTACACACAAGAAATTAGGTACTTTATTTATTTAGCCTTAATCCGAAAATAGCACTTTTTTGATCTTCACATCGGACTATTTACAGTGAAAACAATGGAGACGATTACGAACACCCATGCCCTAGGTGGAGGAAATTCCACCCAGGCAAAATCGAACCCACGACCCTTGGATTGGCAGACGAGGACATTTACCCATTGCAGCCAGCCGACTTAATTTTAATAAGGAATTAAAGGACATACAGATATCTTTTGCAAGGACTCTGTTAATGATATGGTTTTCATATCTTGCATAAAAACTGGATAGACAGTTGACCTTTTGTGTGTGGTCTCTTGAATAAAGCAAGCATACAGTATTTTTTTCTTTTTTAGCAATTAGTGTATGTATCAAACTTAGGAGGATGAATATTTTTACTGTAAATTAGTTAATTTGAATTTCTTTATTGAATTCCTCTTTTCTTTAAGGAGGTGATGAACAAGTTGTAATAATATTTATTACAGTAGGTAACTGTCAGTTGAGGTCACATATATCTTTTATAATCAGTAGGTGATTTGGTAGAGCCAGGATTCAAGGGAAGGGTGGGGAGAAACTATGGATCAGAATTTTTCTACTCTTAATGAGAGAATCTAAGGAATCCATAATTCACCTTTGCAACCAATAGACATCAGTATTCTCTTGAGAATAATCTTCACATAATATACAGGTTTCGAGTGATTTCTTTAACTGTAATGAGATTATTTTATGCCTGTTTATTGCTGCATTTGTCTCCGAGTGAATGAAGGTCAAAAATATTGATCAGGATACCACCGACTACTACATACTTTTTGCCACTACCAACTAAATCATTCCACTGAATTAAATGCAGTTGTCTTCATAAATCTTTCATGTTTACGATGCCAAATGCCTCAATTCGGCAGAAATAATATAAAGCAGCATAGGTAGGCTTGCAGAATATGGAAAAGGCATAGCAATCCTATACAAGGGTAATTGATGTAGAATATTTTAATTTTTGTGTAAACATTATTGGCAAGTCGAGTGAAATTGCCCCCGGCCGATAACTATTTTTCCATTTGACTAAAATACTTATAAAACGAAGAAGAGGAGAACTCAACAGTTGCAGATAATATCATTAATGAAGTGCCAATTATTTTCAAATTATATAAATAACAAAATTAGCCATGTTTTTTTATTAGCAGATTGAAGAGTTAACTATAGGGTAACCAATTTATCCTCGACTCAAATAGCTAGTCGGCAAAGGAATTGCAAAAATGATTGAGCTACATTAATAAATTAAGGGGGAAAATAGGATCAGTTCAATAGGGGGAGTATTTCGATGAAAATGGTGTAGCTTGAAAGTAAACATAGGTAGATCCGTTAGGCCAATGAACTAACGATATGACTAGTCCAAACGAGTGAGGAAATGGAATCCGTCGACTATGTTCGAAAGAGCGGTTGAAGGGCAATTCTGACCACATTTTCCTTGATGAGAAGGATCTATTGATGCTCATCTTAAAATATTACCACTTATGCCTCACGTAAAAATTTTGCTACACACGTTTTCATTACTCTAGATTCCGACTGTTCTTCGAAGTGTGGAGTAATCAAACAAACATGCCTAATGACACTTCATAAACATTTAGGGCAAATGGCAGTTTACCATATATGGCAGGATCATAACTTCCGAAATCTCGTAGTTGCGTTATTCAACTGTTCGTTGCTAGGTAAACATGGCTTCCCAGGAGGGACCTCATTTGCAGCAAGTAGATTTGACAAAATTGAGTTTACCTCAATTAACTCAATTGAGACAGCAGCTAGATCAGGTAATTATTTAAATCATCTGCACGGAACTAATTGATTGTGCTGTTTTTATAGAAGTTTTCATGTTAAGTGTTAACACCACGTTTTTTGCAGTGGCTTTCTTGAGTTTTACTCTGTTTAATCATTAGAAGTCGAAAAATAATATGCAGTTATAACATATGCAGTTTTCGATGTCATTGTCAATTCTAATGGATATTTCTTTAAGAAATAGTTAATTTTAAGAATCTTTTTGCCGGTAGTGATTCCACTTGCCCCTGTCGATTTTTTCAATGAGCAAAAGCTTACATATTTTCACCTTTTGTTTTAGGAACTTACAGTATTTCAAGATTCACTGCAAACATTGAAAATAGCCCAGCAAAAGTTTCAAGATTCCGGCGATTGCCTGGAGAAAATCACACCCAAGGCTGAAGGAAACCCAATACTGGTCCCTCTTACCGGTTCTGTATCCTTAATCCTATTGCTATAATTTTCTTTTGTATCACCAAGAATTGGCGACATCCAGTTGACTGAACAGGCAGTCATTGTTAGTTAATTACATAGGAAACTAGACTCCCTATCTTAATTAATGAGAATAGCTTACTTCATTGATAAGGTATAATTAAAATATTTTGTTATGCACTGACCATACATATCATGTAGCTTTTGGAGTCAACTACAAAGAAAAGTACAAAACACATGAACATTTGGGCACTGTGAACATCCTTAAAAACAGCGTATAAATTAAAGTTTATAGTAAAAAAACAATGCATTATAACTACTTGTTATTAAATTCATTCAATGAATGACAGTACTTTATTAGACTGAGTTTTACCCCTCGTTTTTAATGAGTGTGGTATTTGGTTGTAAAATTTTACACTCATTGCCGTTGGGTCTCTAAAGGAAATTGCCTTGTGATGAATTGGTGACTTTTGTGGATGTTGTGATGATTTCTAGTTGACCAAGAGTGAATATCACCATTTGTTTGCAAGAGATGGATATTATATTTTATGAAGAGAGCCAAGGCAAATATATATATATATATATACATAGATGGAATGAAAAGAGTATTTATTTTTTTTAGTAAGGGCCTTCATGGTATCAAGAAAATGAGTAATAAAATAAATTTTTCACAGAGTAACATGTTCATTGAACTCATTTTAGTCAATTACTCTTACGAGTGCTTATCCGTAGTCATTTTCATTATTCTGCACCCATCCAGTCAGCATAAATCAATACAGATGTTTTATATAAGTTTTTGATAGCTTTTTTAAAATGTAAGTGTGCCATGAAAAAACTACTTTCATGTAAATTATTTTATAGTGTAGATGATTTTCTAATGCATACCATTTCAAATGTATAACTGAAATGTGTTAATTCCAAAAAGTTGTAAATTGTATGTATTGTACTTGCATATTGTTTTGATTTTGCATAATGTTTTTTTTACTGAAATGAAGTGTAAAACATGTTTTGACAAAGCCATGCATAATTCTATGCTTATGGTGAATGAATAAATTACAATTACCTCAACTAGACTATGAAATTGACTTAGAATGCTGGAGAAAACATGCATAGTGAACTTAATTTTAGCTGCTTTAATTTTGACTGACCTCCGCTCTATTGTTTTTTTCTCAAGGCTAATTATGAAAAGTGTAATGACATGTGAAACAGTGTACAAAATTGTAAGGGTTTCCTTTGCCCTGTGGATGGCATATATAAGAAACAAAGGAGAGCTATCTCTGATTTGCATATTTTCTATCACTTTGCATGAAGTGGTGAAAGCATTTCAGATTATGGATGGCAATATGAATCTTTTTTATTGGAACCTAGGCTCTTGGCACTTTTAAAATATAATGTTACCTAATGTGGCATCACATGGAAGGAATTGTTACTATCATAGTTCAAAATGAATAGAGGCATTAGTAACTTAACCCCAAATCAGATGTATGTTCCAGGAAAAATTGCTGATGTTAACTCAGTAATAGTGGATGTGGGGACTGGTTATTTCATCCAAAAGGTTTGTTTTTAATCGTAAATTCATCAAATTAGCTATGAATTCTCTTGTTCTAAGAGGTTTTTGGCATATTTACTTCATTAGATAGTTTTGTGCCACTCATAAGTAAATTTTTCCTGTCTGCTAACTCAAGCTGGAGACTATAGTCATCTAAGCAAGTAGTAAACTTTTTTTATAAATAGACAATTTGCGTTCTCTGAATGAGTGATTTTCAATTTTCTCTATTTCTTTATATTGTATTTGGTTTGTGTAATATTTTGTTTCTTATAATTATAAAAATATAGAGTTAGATGAGATTATACATAAGAGTATTACTCTGATATTAAAACTTTTATTAAATATTAACACTGTGTCATGCTTAATAACTTTAAATAATTCATACAAGGACTTATTGTCGCTACATTTAACCACACCCCTGAGGTGTCACCATGGTTGAAAATCGCTGCATCAAGTTAATCCTTGGATTCACAAATTTAGTAATTAAACATTATCCCTTTGATCTCACCTGATACAAACTACATTTCTTGTCTTTCAGGACATTGACAGCGCTAAAGACTACTTCAAACGAAAAGTAAATTATGTCACAGAGCAAATGGAAAAAATACAAACGCTGGGGTTAGAAAAAAGTAAAATTAGAGATGGTGAGTGAAATTTTTAGTAATAAATGAATGAGTCATTTACACATTTGAAGTTATCATTAGTTTATTACCGGGAGCTTTTCAATTATTTCCCATGTATTTTTAATGAATAGCATGCATTTTCACAACTCAGTTTTCTGGAACTTAATTATTTCCTGAGCTATTTTCTGTGCACATATATTTTTAAAGAATTGACTTTTGTTGAGTCTTATTTTGAAAAAAAAATATTAAATAGAATGATTTATTCCAATTTTATCTCGAGATAAAGTGACCTTGTCCTTACCCAGGGATTAATCTGGGTGAAAGTGTTTATGGTTTTCCACCGGATATGGTCTTTCATGGGTGGATGGGCAACTCATCCATTGATTTGTCAAGTTAACATAAGGACAATGAAATCTAGGAAACTTGACCTCTATGGCCTCGTAAACTAACAACTTGAAGGAAAACTCCTATTGCCGTAATAAGTTAGTTAGTTTGCCGCTGCAAAGTTTATTTTCACTACGGGATGATTGGTACTAACTTATTACGGCTGTAGGAGTTTTCCTTTGATTTGTTAATCTGCACTATGGACAAGTTTCCCAAAAAAATGTTGGCAATAAGCCAGTGGGTGTTGAAGACTGGCCCAGCAGGGAACCTGAGAGACCTTCACCCTTATCTCAAGATTAATTTTATTTAAAAATTGACATTCAGTCCATTATAATAATTAACTTTTCAGTTTTGATGGGATCATGTGTGTGATAGAGATATTTTATTTGGAGAGGGGTATCATAAGACTGTGTGACATGGAAGAGGAAGGGAGAGTGAAGAGAAATTTGATATTACTTAAGATACTGATGGGTGAATTCATTTTAATTCTTTCAGATATTAATTAAACAAACTATTATAATGCGATGAACATTTTTGCCAATTTAAGCTAAAAGGGTTGGAAACAATTATTTCATTGGGAAAGGTAGTCATGGTCTCAGGGTTATCATTAAAATATTATTATGCAAATATAAATGTAGTGACTTGTTGTGTTGTGTTGTTGTGACTTGATGGTTTAAATGTTATCTTGGTTTTGCATAACAATGGTTTTTATGGATATCATTTTTTTTCATTGTAGTCTAGTTTTAATTACATTTAATTCATATTATCATCTTCTATGAGCTCCTATTCTTCTTTCTGTTTGTTTTCATGTACTCATCCAACCAACGCAATGCTATACCTCATTCACAGGCTTTTTGCTTATTGCTTTCTGCCTATAACTGCACACTGTTTGAAAAGTTTGTTTCGATGATGATTCATTTGCCTGATATTTGCTTCAATTAATATCTATTGCTAAATATTAACTTACTTATTTTGGTAGCTTCTATTCCTCCAGTTTAAGAAACCAGTGCTTTTTTCCTTAAAGTGCAAATTAAGCATAACCTATCTGATTGGCATATAAAGAAATTATTATTGTTGTCAGTGTTAGTAATATATTTCTCTGTCAATGTACTTGAAAAAATGTAGAATACGAGGGTGGTACAATTAGTCCTTAGAAAAAAGTAGAAAAAAACCCATTTTTTTGGGAAATTTTTTCGATATCTCCTTTCAACTCTATACATTTGTCTAAGCGTTTTTCCAATTTTTTTAAGCGGTCTAAAAAAAAAATTTTGGAAGCTCCTCAAAATAGGCATTTGTTTGGGCATTACTACTACTATTACTTCCTCATTAGATGTAAACTTTCATCCGCCAAGCCATTTCTTCAAGTCTTGAAATAAGAAATAGTCACTGGCAGCCAAATCTGGTGAATACGGTGGATGCTGTTATAATTGGTACTTTCACTCCATAATTTTGGCCATCGCAACTGAGCAGGTGTGCACCCGCGTTTATTCTCCGCTGTGATTAAACGTGACACCCATCTTGCCGAGATTTTTTTCATGCCCAATTGTTTGTGCAAAATTGAAGCTACTGTACCTTGTGATAGGTCTATGGCTTCTACTAATTTGTGCTTTTGGAGTCGTTGATCACTTGAAATCATATCGTGGATTTTGTCAATCATTTCAGGGGTAGACACTTCCACAGGGCATCCGAATCTGCATTATCTTTTGTGGATGTGTGACCACATTTAAACTCATTCATCCAATTGTAAACAGTTGCAAACACAGGAGCAGATGTGCCATGAACTTTGTCCAATTCGGCTTTGATTTCTTTCAGCGTCAACCCTTTCAAATGCAAGTGTTTAATCACTGCATGAAACTCATTTTTATAAAAAAATTAAAGTTGTATACTTCAATCGATGACAACAATAAAACTAAATGACGGATACAGCTGAAACTTTAACAGTTTACTAGTTAGGAGTGATATTTAATGGAAAGAATATATTTTCGATACTAAGAGTGCCTTCTCTTGGATTTTCTAAGGACTTATTGTACCACCCTCATAAAACTCACATTAGTCAAAGCTTTTAGTTCCAGTTGAAAATAATTTAGATGAGCAAAATTACATTTTAAAAATTTTGTAAGTTTTCTAAATGTATTGATATGCATGAAGTTGAAGTGAAACTATTGGGATTTTATAGTGAGAATGGGAAGAGTCATTGTTAAGTACCATATGTTAATTGGATTGAATACTACCTTGATCAAAAAGTTCCCGGAATTTATTCAGAAAATTAAAAATACAAGTTTATTCATCTAAATCTATATTGTCCTCTTCAAAGTAATCCCCATCGACTGCAACACACTTATGCCAGCGCTTGATCCAATCCTCGAAACATTTTTTATATTCGGTTTTCGGTATGTCCATCAGTGCTTCCTGCGATTTTTCCATTACTTCCTCTCGGCTGCTAAAACGCGTTCCCCGTAATGGTTTTTTAACTCGATTGAACAGAAAGAAGTCACAGGGAGCCAAATCAGGTGAATTCGGTGGCTGTTGGATGGTATTTGTTGCATTTTTCGTCAAAAAATTACGAATAATGATAGCACTGTGCGACGATTTCTGGTCTCTTTCGGCGAATTGCTTCACGCAAACGTCTCATAACGCCCAAATAATACTCTTTGTTTACTGTCTGGCCTTCTGGCAAAAATTCATGATGCACTACACCGTTGTAATCCATGAAAACTGTCAGCATTGCCTTCTTTTTTGACTGAAAACGACGTGGTTTTTTTGGTCTCGGCTCATTTGGTGAACGCCATTCACTTGCCTGATGTCTGGATTGCGTGTCGTACTCATAAACCCACGTCTCGTCTCCAGTAATGATCCTTTTGATGAATGTGGGATCGGATTCAGCCTCGCAAATCATGTCTTTTGCGACGTCAACACGGTCTCTTTTTTGCATGAAATTGAGGTCTTTTGGCACCAACTTTGCTGCTACACGACGGAAACCCAAATCATTAACCACAATGTCTTGGGCGGATCCATAGGCAATGGTCAAGTCCTCCGCTATTTCTCTGATGGTTAATTTGCGGTTATTGACCAACATTTCTTTTACTTTATCAATTTTTTCACCGACTTTCGATGTCGATGGTCTGCCACTGCGTTCATCATCTTCGATTGACTCACGACCACTTCTGAACCGCTCGTGCCACTGGTAAACGACCGTTTTTTTAAAGAATCGTTGCCGAAACACTTTTCCAACATTTCCAACGTCCGTGCGCCACTAAATCCATTTTTTACGCAAAATTTAATACAAGTTCGTTGTTGCAAATTTAAATCCATTTCTGCAATTGTAAAAAATCGCCAACACACACAGAGATAGATGTACTCTTGGCTACGTAACTTTTGCAAATGTCAAGTTATGACACTAAGATTTAAAGGGAATATCAACAACAGAAGTACCAATTTAACAAAAAAAACAGAACTCAAATCGGAACGATGGGAGCGCCACACGGTGGTTATTCCGGGAACTTTTTGTTCAAGGTAGTATTACTTATTTACCCACAACCTTTTTAACTTTGATACTTAAACCATTATTTTTCAACAATGAAAATTGTGGCTTAATTATTGTGTCTACTCTGAACCACAATGCATTAATTGTCAGAAATAAAAAATTCCAAAGTTAAATAATGTACTTAGTTTCCCCTTTTGTTCTGCCTATGTGCAGAGGCAGAGAACTTCTCTGCCCCCCTCCCTTCCCAACTGGACTAGTTTGTAGTGGGTGTTGAAGTATATTTCTTAGAACTGACTCAATCTACTTGTTCTCTTGTTGTAGCTGTCATGGATGTTATGGAAATGAAGTTCCAGGCACAGCTGCAACTGCAAGAGGCTGCTGCATCTGCTGCTGCAGCGAAGTCATAATTTTTGTTGATGCTGAAAAAATGGGATTGTGTTTCTTTTTAATGATTAATAATACTAATTGAGCAGGATTAAAATAATAATGGAGCAAGAACTGTTTATGTGAATATCTTACCAGCCACCATGTGAAGTTTCCTCATTCAGGCAATGGAAGTGGTGTGTAATAACAATGAAGTTTACCAAAAGCATTATGTTAATAGTCAACGTGACTATTTATTTGAAGTATTTATTGTGATACCATTTTAAGTTGTGATTTTGATGCACAATATAACAACTTTGCTTATTAGCCCATGGTTACTTCATTTGTTTGTTCTCCATCAAGATCAAGTTGTCATCGAAAAAGCATATTTTTCTTCAAAACTAAAAGTTTTGAAATACACAGACATGAACAGGTTGATAATGTTGAGAAGATGATGGACATAATGCTTCTGTCAAGAGAATGTCTTTTGACAGTTTATTCCTATGAAAGACCTTAAATATCTGCAATGAGTCCATTAAGTGACCACACATCAAACCTCTTGATGCTTTACATTGATTACTCAAAAGAGTAATAAGATTTTGAGATCACTCTCTCTTCAAAGGATTTTGTGAATCAGAATATTTAGGTGCTGTTCACACATTGGAGAGGGTGGAAATGAGAAGCAAGCAAGGAAAATCAAGTTTTAGAACTATACTTAATGTCAATCAATGTCATTGCTGAGAGAGCTGTCACTATCACATAGTACATTACCTATAACGGCATAGTGAAAAACAGAAACATAGCCCTGATCGTGTTGTTCAAGATTACCAGAAAATTAACATTGGCAGTCAAGTAACCATGTTGACTTTTCTTGTCTTTGATGGTGTTCATACTTATTATATTTATTTTTTCCTTGCTAAAATTTGAAATCTAAAAATTTCTCAAAATTTTTAAAAAAATTTCCAGCTATAGTAGTGCCAGAAGGAGGTTATATGAGGAAATATATGTGAATTGTGAAGAAAATCTTAGGTGCTTTGCTTACATTATATAAGGTCATGTTTTTTGTTTAATCTCTCCCTACTCCTTTGTAATGATCCGTTATATATTAACTCTCCCTCATTTAATTTAATTATCAGTTATATATTTGACATCAAGTGCACCTTTTATGAAGAAAAACTAATAAAGAAACAAATGCATTTAATTTTGCACATGTTTTCACTAGAATTAATGACTAGTATTATCATGCTATTGTACATAAAAGTGTGTTACCTGGAGAGACAACAACTCTAAATTTTAGCACTATTGGAATATATATAGTGGAATTAAGTAAACATGTTGATACCATTTAAGTACGTTCATAAGTTGTGGCTGCGTAGATTTTCGCGGCGGTGGCTTGAAGAATTCTGCATATTCGGGTTTTCACCGCGTTGTCGCCTTCAAACAACAACGCGGTGAAAACCCGAATATGCAGAATTCTTCACGTTCATAAGTTCTTAAATAATTTTGAAACGAGTTTCATTGGTGAGTATAGTAGTTACATTGTCTTTCATAGTGATTAAGGATGAATAAAATTCTTTCATACATAGTGGCTGAGATAATAAAATAATAAACCTTCATTAAGATTCCTCCTGAAACCTCATAAGGAGACTTAAATTTATGGCACGCCCATCCCTTCCCCCAAAAGCTTTACATTATTAAAAGATGGTAGCTTGAAGAAGAGGTTTTAATTCGACACTACCCCTTTGAAAGGGCTGATATCTATATTATGTTAGCCTAGATGTGTAAGTAAACACAAAGAAAATGTGGAGAAATAGTGGAAAATAATAATGGGTAGAATAATTACACACAGTAATTGCCTATTACAGAAAATGATATCTACTTCCCTGCCACAAGTCTTCTAACTGCATGACTGACATCAAACTGGGAAAATATTACATTTGGTTCCAAAGGAAAAAATCAAACTTTCAAGACCAGTGAAATTAAAAAAAACAATTTCCGGTCAGTTTGAACCACTTTATTGAATATGGTAATTTCAATCATGACTTTTGGTGAATTGCCCTTCATCCTAATGTAAACCTTAATTTTCTCAACCCTCAGCATATATCTAGGTCTTTGGAGTATCCAGATTTAAATTCACCAGAATATAATGCAGGCTAATGATTACAGGAAAAAAGAGCTTGGAATATTTACTTGAAATAATGTGAGGAATGTAGAGGTATACATGATTTTAAAAAATCGTTTAAAAATGATATGCAACGTGAATAAGGTATGATACATAATGTGACAAATACTTAGACAATTATGAAACCAACATTTTCTGGCTGGCTTGTGAAAACTTTCAATTGCAAGTAGCTGCAACTCAACACTGAATAAGTAAATAACTCTATCAAGCTTCATATCAGTTAAATTTACCTCCTGTGACTCAGTAGATGACATCAAGCAATGCCTGAATTTGCTTACTTTAGTAATCCAGAACAAAAGATGAAATTTAAAGTGATCATATCAAACTAAATGTCATTAAAATAATTTGAATTGCTCTACTTAATCACTCCAAGATTTTCCTGGAAGTACTCTTATGTCAAGAAGAAAGAAATTAATTCGTAAATGTTGTAAACAATTGTTTACATTTTCAATTATTTTAAGCTCAACTTTGTGGAAGTTCATTAAATAAATAAACACAATATACACATCCAACAAAGAACAGTGGATGTATGCATTGTGTTTCTTTATTTAATGAATTATTTACATTAATTAGAAAATTCTCAATTTGCCATTGAATTTCATTTGGTTTCAGAGACTTAACAAAGATATCATTTTGACAAATATAATGGAATATTCTCACAAATGGAAATGTGCA
This sequence comes from Hetaerina titia, assembly GCA_037158775.1. Lineage (NCBI taxonomy): Eukaryota > Metazoa > Arthropoda > Insecta > Odonata > Calopterygidae > Hetaerina > Hetaerina titia. The sequence continues at coordinate 80,199,748 of CM073769.1, read as the reverse complement.
CCTAGGCCAACTGCTGAGATTCCGAAAGCTCCTGAAAAAAGTATCCGAGGGTATCACATGTGATTATGCAGGTATTTCTCTTCTGTTCATTCATTTCAATGTGTATAACCTAATGTGATGAAAGAGAAAAGATTGTCTGGGCATGCTACCACTTGGCCCAGAGAGACTTCCCATGGAATAATAATGTTAAGTCTATATGCTATTCCCATAGCTACCAGCGAGAGCCAAGGATAACCAACAAGAATCAAACTCAACACCAACCTGGACAAACCACTTGAGTAATTTGTTTTATAAATAATTATATACCTTTAAATATTAAACTGAAATTAATAGGTGAGTATATTAATGTAAGTGTATTGTATAAGGCATTATCTTCAGCAAAAAAGATTCAACACTTGGAATTGATTATATCATTCCTTTTTAATCTCAATGAAAATATACATATTCACATTTTACTTGGTAATGGTGATCTGTTGTTCACTACTTCCATCCACTTAGTCAGAGCCAACTGAGAGCCAGAGTACACTCTTCCTTCCTTCCAAAGTAAATGTGAAAACATGGATTTCAGTTCTAAACTACTGGGTAGTAATGATCCATCATCTTTGAGGAGGAAGGAATGGTGTGTGCCAAGATTTTCCTTTTTGCCTCTCAGGAGTTGAGCCACAATATCCGCCGTTAACCAGGTACAAGCTTGAACTTCTTCAGGATCCAGCTGAAAATGTAGACCCATTAATTTGGTAGTCCCTCAATAAGCAGGCCGCAGTTCATAAAAAATATTCATGACATCCTATTGGTTCACAGATAGACTAATTTCAGGATTTACAAAACAAGCACCATCATTCTTATAAAAACAAATACAGCATTAAAGTATTGTGAGCAATTGCTTTTCATAATTTTAATATTGTTGCGAGATAGTTAGGGCATTCAAGGAAGGAAAATCAAGTCGGGGTGTGGGGATAGACAACATCTCTATGGAACAGCTTTTAAGAAAATGTTTAAGAACAAAGTTTAAAAACAGAGTTTAAGAAAATGTGGAAGAAATAATTTTTATGGGGTAATTTGTCGAATTTATGAGGGAGGATTTTGACTGGAAGTATTTGCAAGCTCAGTATTAATCCCCATTCCAAAAAATTGAAAAGCAGTTTTATGTGAAGACTAAGGAGCAATAAGTTTGAATTTGCATGAAACGTAGGTACTATGGAAGATTATCAACAAAAGAATGGATAAAAGGGTAAATAAGGGATAGGAGACGTTTACGTGTATTCAGTAAGGGGAGATGTGTGCATGACATAAGAGTAACAAGGTAACTAAGGGAAAGAAATTTAGAGTACATCCAGGATATATTTTTATTCTTTAGTGGATTTTGAGAAGATATCTATCCAAATGAATTGGGCAGAATTAATGAACATATGGCAGTAGATAGGTATAAATAAACTCGATGGATAGGCAACTTCTAGAACCTGTATGCATAAACCTGCCCGGTATGGGTAATGGATGAAAATTCTAAATGAGAAGTGCTGAGTACAGATCTAACAAGGCTGTCCAACTGCATTACCAACTGCACTTCCAATGTATGTATGGGGGGAACAATAAGAGGTATGGACTGGAGGTGTGAATGAAAGTAAGTGAGGAATTCATAAAATCATAAATATGTTCATATGACCAAGCTATAGATAACCAGTCAGCCCAAGAATTACAATCATTGGTGAGATTATTATAAATAAAACAGCAGTAATAAGCTTCTTGAGAAACAGAACGGCAATGGTATTGTAGGGCATAAACTATAGGACGGCAATGGTATTGTAGGGCATAAAAAATAGGGCTAGAGAAGTTCATTTTTCTGAGAAATGTTTCAAAAGAGGTGGTCAAAATAGCCTGAAAATAAGATGAATTACATTTTGCAAAGAAGTTTGTACAAGATAGGAGGGGTAATGAGACATCGAATAAGGATGTAAAGAATATAGTGAAAACTGTGATACGGATGGCGCTTAGTCCACAGTGACAAGGAAGCTTGATCACTAAATCAAGAAGAAACACGAAAATTGGAGGCTATTGATATAGGGTATGGAGAAAATGAAAAAGTAATACGGAGGGAAAGGAAAACGAGCAGAGGAAAGCATAGTCCGGGAAGAAAAAGGGTGGTTATGAAAAATTACATGGAGGCAAAAAAACTATCTTTACATTGACATTTGTGTAGCTTATGGAAAACATGATTGGAGAAAAATGAAATCCACACAAGAGAAGTGCCACTAGTTTTCAATACAAAGGACTAAAATCTAAATATTAAAAAAAATATATATACATGGAAAAACGGAGAGCCTCACAAAGCTTTACCATTAGTGTCTAATTAACTTATGTTCCATTACCTTTATATCCTCATGAATGTCTTGCCATGGCTTGTTCACCAACACATGCAGGTACACGACAACGTGATGTCTCTTTGGCAGTCCCAAACCCAATAGAACTGGATACACAGCTTCCCAAAGACATAGAACTCTGAAGGTAGCAAGTGATTCATCCAAATGCACGCCGGTTTCTTCTTCTAGTTCTCGCAATCCAGCCTTAATGAATGATTCATTCAATTCTATATGGCCACCTGGTGGTACCCAGGCGTTAGGGTAGGTCCTTAGATGAGTAGCTCTTCGTGTCATCAAAATTCTGTTGTCGGATGATTCGAGCACAACCGCTACTCCTACTGCAACACCTCTTTCCGTTACATCTTGCTGAATGAGTTTAGAGTCTTCCTCTGTAAGGTTTGCAAAGGGACATTCAGCAGAGTGCTAGAATAAAGATATTCCAAAGTCTATATTAAATGTCAAAATTTGTTTTTTGATCATTACTAATACGAGGATGAAATTGCTTATAAAAGTATTTTTCACCTACCTGAAGAACCACACTTAAAGCGGATGTTTCGTCGACGGGTGCACGACTGCATTCTCTATCTGTAACAGGTCCGTGTAATGTTAGCAAATTCTCTTCGAAAGAGCACTTCACTGTCACAAAATGTTTCTCGGGTTCGAAGTAGCGAACAATACAATCCAAAAAAGGGGCCGTTTTGGCCAAAGATTGAGTCCCAGCCGCCTTTAAAACGACACTTACCCTAGCAAGAGATTTTGCTGAAGCTGATGCCATTGTCGACAGCACAAAAGCAGATTCGGACTAGATACAGGTTTGCATGTCTAATCTACTTTAGCAGACAACTTTAAGGTGACTCACGTCAAAGAAGAACTAATAAAGTCCTTATTTATTGAACTTACATCTTCAATAGGTAAAATCATTCATTGTACATAGGTTAACTCCACGTAAATTCTGATTTATACTATTACACAATTCATAGTAATCGTAAGTCATTGCGCGTTGGAGAACAAATGAACATCATCTAAACAGCGCTCTTGGAGCGTGATCAGAAATCAAGCGGCCATGATGGTTAAATGCGTACGTGATATAAATAAGTCGATTGGTTTCAGGGGAAAATTTCATATTGCTATATGAGTCCTTAGTTTTTCTGTGTTGAATTTAAATTCCTGGCGTAATTTGTTGGTCGTGCTATTTCTTAAAGTTGGTTTAAAAGGTGAGTTAATATGCCATCGATGAAGTGATTTTACTTATCTGGATATCTGTTAGTGAAAGAAGCGTACATGGTTTCATAATGCTGCTCTAATGCATGAATTAACTTTGTGAGGACTGTAATATGAATGTGAAAATTCTTTCAGAAATTCATTGAGATGACTGTGACAAAGGCTCACCGGCCACGGTGTTTCTTTGACATTGAAATCGGTGGTCTTCCGATGGGAAGAATGGTCTTTGAATTGTTTTCTGATGTATGCCCTGTGACATGCGAAAACTTCAGAGCATTATGCACAGGAGAAAAAGGAATTGGGAAAACCACATCAAAACCCCTTCATTATAAAGGCATAATATTTCATCGTGTTGTCAAGGATTTTATGATCCAAGGTGGAGATTTTTCCGTGGGTAATGGAACTGGAGGAGAATCTATCTATGGAGGAACCTTTCATGGTGAGACAATATTGACGAAGCATTTAGTCATTGAAGTTTCATGATTTATTGTTGTTGAATGTATCATTTTGTCTATTAGATATGTAGAGGAAATTGCAACTAATTAAGCGTGCTTGAGTGCTTCTGCTCTATTTTGTTGGATGTCTTTAAGTTATAGGGTATAATTTAACATGTTGAATTCCAGTGATTGCAATCGGCATTGTTCTAGTCATACATTGCAACCATGCTTATTGTCCTCTTTAGCGATGTGATTTCAGGGCATTAATTGATCAGTATTTTTCTTTTGGCAGATGAAAACTTTGAACTTAAGCACGATAAGCCGTTTCTTCTATCAATGGCAAATCGAGGGGCTGATACAAACGGGTCACAGTTTTTCGTGTAAGTATTAATAATCCAAAGTCGACCAATGTTTGTTAAAATATGCAGCTCGTGAACAAAGGTACTTAGTAAATGAATTATTTAACTATGATTTAAACTCATGTTGAGTTTGAAAGTCGTTTTCTGTAAGATTATGAAAATCTCTTTCCAGGGTTTAGTTTATATCTCTGGTCATTTTAACTGAAAAGGTCTTGTGTGTCATTCTATTTCTGCGTATAGTGTAGACAGTGTTAACTAGTGAACAACCTGGCCCCACCATTGGCCCTGAGTCCACTGTACATGTTTGGGACTCTCATCCCACTTTAATCCATATTTTGTTGTTGTAGTACAACGCAGCCAGCTCCTCACTTGGACGGGTGAGTTAAAAATATCTCAAGTTTTAATTCATAACTGCACATCAATAGCCATTTTGTATTAAAATGAATTGGTTATTAAGTTGTCGTTCCTCTCTGGATTCAGCATCCACGTGGTGTTTGGGCAGTTGCTGTCTGGGAAGGAAGTGGTGTCCCATATTGAAGCTCTACCTGTTGACCGTATGTGCCGCCCACTCCAAGATGCACGTGTCTCTAACTGTGGAGAACTTGTCCTTCGAGTAAAGTCCAAAGGTTTGTGTCGATGATTTAGCTAGTATTAGCTTTGTAAGTGTTCGTAATCATACAGACTGGCATGAATGAAGGAAAGTAACAGTTAGTAAAGTAAAAAAATAAAACTTATTTTTATTATCAAGTTCCAAAAACATAGTAAGTGTAAATTTAAAAATACGAATTATAAAATTCTTGGAAAAATTCAGATATTTTTCCTGAGCTCAATTTTGATCCAAAAAATCTGAAAGAAATCAGAATGGTTTTGGGCATGAAAATCTATGTTTATGATTTTTTTCTGTTTTTTTTATGGCCAAGGATCGCTCAGGAAATTTTTCTTCCAAAAAATTAATTGCTTTCGAGTGCCCAATCCCAAATAAGAATTCAGCTGAGTGCAGATTTTACTGTCTTATCCCAATATTGCCTTAATTGTGAAAATACACAAAGTTAAATCATTCAGTTATAATGTATTTTCACACTAGTTGATCTTGAGACCATTGAATTATTGGTGATAATAATGGACTATAAATCATGAGATTTGAATTCACGGATTTTTCTGAGATGAAAACTATGTTGCTTAGGAATAAATATGTACTTTACAAAAGTTTAGGCTCTGGATAAATTACAATTTGCAAAATGCAATAAACTCTCAACTATCTGTCTGCAGATTATCCATGCTATTCTCTTTTCAGCACCTAGAAATTTGAATTAAAATACAATGTAAAGATATTTAAATGCTTTGAAACTTCCATATACTTTTTAAAAAATAAAAGTTTGAAATACGTCTGTTTTCATTAAGTATTTTTATTTCACATTATTAGAATTTATCAGCAGTATTTAATTGTTTTAATTTATACATTTTTGAACTATCTGTACCCTCCCACTTTTATTTTCCTTGTATTCATTAGTCCTTAGATCTGCATATTCTCCTTTAAGGTGCAAAATTATAGTTTTACATAATATGCAGGAAATAACGCCTGCATTATTTTAATCAGTAATGATATGACTAATATGAATTCGTAAATCAGCAATCCTTTGTCAATATTCTTCCTTATGAGTAATGTTTTTCCTTGCTGTTTAATTGGTTTAGTTCTCAGAGGAAAATATGTTCTGCAATTCCCCTATGTAAGTTCTGTGTTCTTGTAAAACTATAATTCATTTTTATAAAAAGGGTTGAAAAATTAAAAACAAATGTACTTTCCATTGCTAAAAAAACTTTTGCAAACACAAAATAAAAAATTAGTTTCCATACATATCTGTTTATATCACGGCCATATTTTTCACAGATTTTGATAATCCCTTTTTTTATTTATCAATGCTTCATCATGCATCCATTGGCACATTTAATAGAAAGTGTACTGTATAAGTAATTTCCACTCATTGAGTATTGTGCTTGCCACTATTGTGGAACTGACAATCATGTTATGAATGCCTCCCATTTCCAAGAACTCTCATTAGCAGTAAAGTATCCTAAATAAAAAAAGTCGCAAAAAGTATGTTTTTATTGCAAATGCATTTATTATAATAAATACTTCATTTGTGAAAAAATTGAGTAATTGTGGACCAGTTTTAGTAGCTAGGTTGTAAATGTGCTGGTGTGACAAAACTGGTTTGCATACCATTACACATTTGAATATAGTTTATGTCATAAAATTTGACTCTTTCATTAGCTGGTGATACATTCATAGCTATGTAAAGCTTTAATTAATACAGTTAAATTTGAATCATTTTCAAGACCTGCAATAAATGTTTTAATGGGATACATCAAAATTCAAAGAAACTACCAAAAATGTCACAGCAATGACTTAGAGGATTCACCAACTGGTGTGCACACATGCGAAAATTTTGTCATACATAAATGATTTGGATTGACTTTGAATTGAACTCAAGATTCCTCAATTTTCAGCCTAGTGTTCAGATGGTTAAGCTAACAAGGCATCCCCTAATGCTGTAAGAGGATACTCCAGTAAAGGACTGGAGGAGGATTCTGTTAGAAATTTACAGTATACGAGGGCATTGAAGTAGTTTAAATGGTGAAAGACCTTGACTGAAAATTGAAGGATCGTGACTTGAATACTGATCTAGTGAATGATTTTTGCCAAGTGAAATTCAAACATTAACAAGAATCCACTTTTCAAAGATTTCATTAGACTTAGTGATGGCTTTTATACTACTACTGCTACCCTGTCCAATAAATACGCAAACTGAGGCCATAAAAACTTTATTTTGTAAAATTTAGTCTGTATCAATTTTGCTCACTTCAAAGTACTCTCCATCCTTTTATATGCACTTATTCCATCTTTTTTTCCACTGTTTAAAGCACCCTTGGAAGTCCACAGGAGTTAAGCTTTTTAGTTGCCTTGTCATTTCTTGCTTTATTATGTCTACATCTTTCCAGTGATGTCCCCTCATCACATTTTTGCATTTTGGGAATGGGAAAAGTTGCAGGGGGCAAGATCTGGCGAATAAGGAGGATTATCTAGGGTGGTGATTGATTTTTTTGCCAGAAAATAGCAGACAATCAATGCTGAATGTGCAGGTGCATTGCCATGGTGAAGGATCCATCCATCATGCTCGGTTAAAATAGTGTGCACTGTTGATTTTCCTAAATTCATATTCATCAGCTATCATTTGGACAATTTTTCGACGATCAGTAAGGACCAGGGACTACACACGATCAACATTGTCAGCAACACAGGTGCTTGAAGGTCATCCCAGCCTTGCATCATCCATGGCATCTTGTTGGCTATCTTTAAAGTGGTTATTCCACTTGAAAACTGATGTTATCTTTAGAGCATTATCCCCGTAAATAGTTGTCAACATTTCAGTAATTTCTTGATAACTCTTACCGCACTTCACCAAAAACTTTTATGTTGATTCATTGCTCCGTGATTTTGTCAATTTCCATTTTCGACAAACGGTAAAAACGAGGACAACAGAAACTAACATAATTGGCCCCATACACACAGGTCAATAATCCGCCAAGCACAGATGGCTCATTGGGTCTCAGGCAAATAGCGCCGCTAGTGGGCAGGGCTATAGTCTCCATCATGGCTGCCAGATTCCATATTTTTTTGGGCAGACCCCGTGAATCATTCCCTAAGTGAGGTGTTGTAGTTATCTACATATGGTTACAGGAATATCCTTGCTTTCCTCAGCTTCTGATTAATTTCAAATTTTACGTGGTACTAAGTGAGAAAGTTTATGTAATGTAGATTGGTAGGTATTAAGGTTGGTGGGACCTTCAACAGGTGGTCATTTCACACCACATCCAGCTTATTAACATTTCAAGATATCTACTTGATGAGGATTGAAAGTATCCTTGAAAATATGGTGAAATAGTCAACATATGCAAGTATTATAACAAGTTTAGTGTGCTCATTTCTTTTCAAAATATATATTATCATGCTGCCAAGTGTTAAGTCAAGAATAGCAGGCTAAATGTGATTAGAAGGTCATGGGAAAATGCTGCATCATAGCAAATGTACGAATGATTGCCTTAATAAGAGATGGGTTAAGAGCGGAGGAAAATTTATTTACTGATAATGCTGAGTACTGAGATATTTACTGCTGAGTGGCATTTTTACAAAGTTTTGAGGTGTTTGTGAAAACATTAGGAAAATATCATAATTAATAAACTAATTATTTTTGATACATTTTCATTTTTACAAATCAAGTTTGCATTCACGGTTGCTCCATTCCACGAGAGAAGAAAAGATGAAGATGATCAGTGATCCTAAACAATGTATATGTGTATGTAAATATAGTTTAAGTAAAAATTGTGGGTTAATTAATAAATTTTGTTTCACTCATGATTGTTTCATTTTACGAGAAAGATCATGAAACAAATTATGCTCCTTGTAAGAGGTGACACTGTTTTGAAGAATTGTTGAAGGATTTCAAAAATTTACTGTAATCTTAAATTGAAAGAATTCATCTAAGTGATTTGGATATCACCATAAACATGGTAATCAACCCGAAGGCCGATTTGGTAGGTGATTGTTGAGTTCAACCAGTACTAAGCCAGATGGCATATGAAATTCACATATCAAGGTAGTGGGGTCAGTTACTTTCCCTGTGCTGGTTATGGTTTTCCGGGGAAGATCTGGTACCCGAAAAATCACATAGCTTGGGTGGAGCAGCAGGTGCCCAGAGAGGCTTGACCAGGAATCGAACCTGAGCCCTCTGGTCACAAGTCCAACGTTCTAACCCTGGGCTACTGCAACGTACTGTATATACATATATATATACCAAGCTAGTTGATTTTTCGGGTACCAGGTCTTCCTGGGAAACCATAACTGGCACAGGGAAAGGAACTGGCCCCCCTACCCTGATGTGTGAATATTCACACGCCGTCGGGCCTATTACATGGGTGAGCTCTACCATCACCTACTAAACTAAACCGACCTTCGGGTTGATTACTGTGCTTATGGTTTATATATATATATATATGGACACATACATACTTACATATATTTATTCAGTAATCTGCAGGTTAAGGTAGGTTTTGGATGAATAAAACTACCAAATAAATATTTTTTGACTCCTAACAAAACACAACCCAGCAACTTACTCTACATCAGGTCCCTCTTCATCTCTGTGTATTTACTTTATCCCATCCAACATCTCTGTCCTGTTCCTGCCCTATCCTCGTTTGCCTAAATTCTCCCCCCTATTACAGTATTCAACATCCAACTGCTTATCAATACGTCCTTCATCCATTTTTCCTGCCTCCTTAGGATTTCTCCGAACAAACTTCTCTCCTTACCAACCATACCTAGTACTTCCTCATTAGTTCTCGTTTCAGTCCATTTCACCTTCTCCATTCTTCTACACACTCACATGTCATATACCTCCAATCTATGTCTATCCTCCTGCTTCATTGAACATGTTTCTGTGCCATACATAACTAAGCTCCATATCACAGTTTTAATGAGTCTTTTCGTAACATCCTTACTCAACTTCCCTGTCATCGACTCCCTCCCCACACAGTTATTTTCTTACTACCTTGATCAAAAAGTTCCCGGAATTTATTCAGAAAATTAAAAATACAAGTTTATTCATCTAAATCTATATTGTCCCCTTCAAAGTAATCCCCATCGACTGCAACACACTTATGCCAGCGCTTGATCCAATCCTCGAAACATTTTTTATATTCGGTTTTCGGTATGTCCATCAGTGCTTCCTGCGATTTTTCCATTACTTCCTCTCGGCTGCTAAAACGCGTTCCCCGTAATGGTTTTTTAACTCGATTGAACAGAAAGAAGTCACAGGGAGCCAAATCAGGTGAATTCGGTGGTTGTTGGATGGTATTTGTTGCATTTTTCGTCAAAAAATTACGAATAATGATAGCACTGTGCGACGGTCTCGACGCACTGTGCGACGATTTCTGGTCTCTTTCGGCGAATTGCTTCACGCAAACGTCTCATAACGCCCAAATAATACTCTTTGTTTACTGTCTGGCCTTCTGGCAAAAATTCATGATGCACTACACCATTGTAATCCATGAAAACTGTCAGCATTGCCTTCTTTTTTGACTGAAAACGACGTGGTTTTTTTGGTCTCGGCTCATTTGGTGAACGCCATTCACTTGCCTGATGTCTGGATTGCGTGTCGTACTCATAAACCCACGTCTCGTCTCCAGTAATGATCCTTTTGATGAATGTGGGATCGGATTCAGCCTCGCAAATCATGTCTTTTGCGACGTCAACACGGTCTCTTTTTTGCATGAAATTGAGGTCTTTTGGCACCAACTTTGCTGCTACACGACGGAAACCCAAATCATTAACCACAATGTCTTGGGCGGATCCATAGGCAATGGTCAAGTCCTCCGCTATTTCTCTGATGGTTAATTTGCGGTTATTGACCAACATTTCTTTTACTTTATCAATTTTTTCACCGACTTTCGATGTCGATGGTCTGCCACTGCGTTCATCATCTTCGATTGACTCACGACCACTTCTGAACCGCTCGTGCCACTGGTAAACGACCGTTTTTTTTAAAGAATCGTTGCCGAAACACTTTTCCAACATTTCCAACGTCCGTGCGCCACTAAATCCATTTTTTACGCAAAATTTAATACAAGTTCGTTGTTGCAAATTTAAATCCATTTCTGCAATTGTAAAAAATCGCCAACACACACAGAGATAGATGTACTCTTGGCTACGTAACTTTTGCAAATGTCAAGTTATGACACTAAGATTTAAAGGGAATATCAACAACAGAAGTACCAATTTAACAAAAAAAACAGAACTCAAATCGGAACGATGGGAGCGCCACACGGTGGTTATTCCGGGAACTTTTTGTTCAAGGTAGTATGTCCTTACTACTTTTACCATGTTGATCCAAAAAACTTCCAAGTTACGTAAACTGTTCTACCTGTATCTATCGCTACTCACTCCATAATGTTTGCAACCCCTTGGCTGGCTGACAAACTAGAGCTTGGTCATCAGTAAACCTAACCGATTTTACGAATTCCCCTCCGACTTTCATTTTTATCTCCAGGTCTTCCCATGCCTCTTTTATCATTTCCTCCACATATAAATTGAACAGCACCAGTGAAAATGGACAGCCCTACCTTACACCTCTTCCTAGCACTGCCCATTCGGACTCTTCGTTCCCCACTCACACTTGAGCAGTCAGTACAGGTTGAGGGACCTTGAAGACATGTACAGGTTGTGGATTGACCTCCTGTCCCTCCAATCTATTTCTATTTTCTGCAATACATGCATTAGTTTTTCCCAATTCACTCCATCAAACACCTTTTCAAAATCTATTGAAACAGGCAAATACGTCCTGAAGTCTTCCATATTCCTCTCTTTCCATTACTGCAATGGCATCACAAGTACCTCTCCCCTTCCTAAACCCAAACTGATCATCCCTAAGTAATCATTTGCCCTACTCTCTATTCTTTTGTTGATGGATCTGTGAACATCTTTAGCTGCGTGGGATATCAAACTTATTGATCTCTAGTCCTCCCATGATGTAACTTTTACCTTTTTCTGAATAGGAACTAGCCTTGATCTCTTAAAACCTTCCAGCCAGGTTTCTTCCTCATAGATAATATGAATCATTTAATATAGGCTTTTCCTCCCACATTTTCGTAAACCTTATAGTAGTTCTGCAGGAATGCTATCTGCCCCCACGGCCTAATTTGGTTTCATCTCCCCTATGGCCTATCTATCTTTTCATCAAGTATGCCTGGACCTAAGCTATCTTCCTCTATGTCATGTTCCTTTTCTATGTCTAATGTTGTTGGCCTGAGTTCTTTAACATACTGTTCTTCTATGTATTCCTTCCATCTCTCTCTCTTGGATCTTTTCTGTGTCCACCATCATCTTCCCCGACTTCTCTCTAACTGTTAGCACAGATCCTCCTTTCTTCCCGATAATGATTTAACCTTGCTGTATAATGCACCAATTTCACCCATCTTCTGCAAACTTTCCATATCCTCACATTGTCTCTCCCAGCATGCTTCTTTTGCTCTCTTTTAGGCCCATGTCAATTCATTATTTAACTCTTTGTGCTTCATTTTGCCTAGCTCTCTGTTTACATTCTTCCATTTTCTTCTCTCCTCTATCTTTTTAATCATCTCAACCATAATCCTTGGTTTCCTTGTCCTTTTCCCTTTATAGTGACTTTTGGGAATTTCGATATCCCTTTTTGATAAATTCCCATTTTTCCTAGATAGTACTCAATTCTATATCCTCAACCATTAAATTCTCTACAGCCTGCTGATATTCCTTCCTAGTCAATCCATTTAATGCTTCTACATTCCATTTCCTAACCTGCCACCCATGCCTTATCTTTTTGAAATGGACGCTACACTTCATAACAATTAAATTGTCGTTAAGAGTTGGCATCCGCTCCTGGGAAGCTGTGCGAATTAATCACACTGTTCCTGAATCGGTGCTTAATCTTTCTAAGGCACCTGGCATTTTCCATGTATACCTACGCCTTTTGTGGTGTCTAAACCATGTGTAGAGATATTTTTTCTATTCTTGCAGAGAAAAAGAAGAAAGTCAGCTGTAGTAGCAGCAGTTCCTCAGAGTCCAGTAGTGAGGAAGAATCTGATGCAAAGGAAAAGAAGAAAAAAAAGAAGAAAGAGCGTGCCAGGTTTGATTTTTCTATAATAATCCTTATGAAATAATTCTGAATAAAGGAAAAAATAATATGATTCCACCGTGTTTGGATTGATATAGCTTTAGAAATATGAAGCTCTGTTGACTCTCTTCGTTCCTTTTTTTGCATGTGATTCACTTCAAGAGTGGCAAGTTTGTTTCATTTTCATTGAACTTTTCAACTACCTTTTCCCTGTCTCTGAATTATGTTCCTGGTGCCCCATATTTTTTAACCGACATTGACCACTAGTTTTGCATAAAATCTGAAATATATTATATCCTTTAAAATATTCAGTTCCTAAATGCTACTGGTGTGGTGACCCAGTTTTTTTCAGATATGTTAAAAATTCATTTAGTGTTTTTGTCTATTCTATGTGGTAGGAACGGAGTTATATTTCAGTCATATAATAGGGACAGAAATTGCTTGAAAAACAGCTTACTTATATCAGACTCCTTCGCTATGGAAGAATTTAACCTCGTGTTAAAAAATATTGGTTGTCACGTGTGTGAAATGGTAATTTTTCATGCATGAATTTCATCATTTTCACAGCTCTGCAAGATTATGGGTGTTCCCACATTATGGATTTTCAGATTAGGGGTGCTCAGTTATGCATTTTCTTGTTTCAAAAAAATGCTAAGGCTATTATTAGTATCATAAATATCCCACAGTCATTCCTTTGTTTCTTATAAAAGTAAGTAATTAATTTGATAGCTGCAAAAAATTTGTTTTTTTTTATCATTTAATATTTACGTTAAATCTATAAATTTATTATAAATAATTTTCAATTTTTTGTTTAATTTGCATCGCATTTATGAAGTATATCACAATTATCTCTTATGTGAATCCACAGTACTTAGCACAGTATCCAGCATAAACAATAAAACAGGATATTTTGTGCATTATGCTGTTGTTCAGAGGTTTCTTACCCAAGCATTGCTATTAATGCCTCACAGGCCAGCATTTCAATGATTGAAATAATAGGTTGTTATTTTTAAATCCAAATACTTAGTAAAATTATTATTAAATATAACTGAATTATTTGGGAGAAACTTCTGGTGCAAACTGTTGCAATTATTGTAGTTTGTAGTATGTTCTGGAAAGTCAAGTTTAAAATTTTTATTCAATTAGAAAAATTTGGTTTCCCAGTGATAAAGGGTGGTCAATTACAGCAAATGATAAAAAATTGAAATTAAAAACACTTAAAAAATTGCCCAAAAATCACCTGAATTCAAAGATCCCAATTCCATTGACAATGACTATGTTCGATCTAAACCATATAAATTGCTTGGATTTATCTTCCGGTACTGTAAAAACTTCAATCATATAGAGTCATTAAGTTCTGTTCATCTTATTAGTTAGGCTACTCTTATGAATACTGTTCTACTGTTTGATCACCTTACTACAAACTCCGTATTCATGCAATACTTGAGCGTGATCAAAGAAAATATGTGTGCAAAATTGCATCCAAATACAATTTTAATTTAGATCTTTATAGTTATCATGCAGTGTTACCTCTACTAAATCTTCCCTCCTTGCTTTGTTGTAGAAAATCAATAACATAACTTTTCCTTATAAATTATTAATGAGCTGAAAGTATTTCAAGATACAAAGGTTTAACTAAATTAACAACTGATTGATGATTAAAGCTAGCTGAGCTTCAATGCTTCATAGATTTTTTTTGGTTCAGGTATCAATAAGGAACTTCTGAACTGCAAAATGCAGGTTTTAAGTTGAGAATATGTGATCAGAAAGAGTTGTTTTGCTTGCATTTTTCCCTCAAATCCTTGCTTATTTTGGTCATTCAGTAAATTTAAATTATACAGTGAATTCATTGCATGGTTTGTTACAGGAAGAAGGATGCAACCTCTTCGGCCAATGAGAGTGAGGATTTGGAGCCTGGAGAGCTGCACCCATTGGTCACTGTCACCAAGATAAAAGCAGATGAGATCCCTGACGTCCCCATGAACAAGTTTCTTCTCAGAGCAGTTGGCAGCGACTCTGAAGGCAAGAAAGATGAAGAGAAGAAAGGTACAAAGAGGTCTGCTGAGAAGTCCAAGAAGGCCGATGAGAAAAGGATCCGTGAGGATCCCAAGAAGAAGAAGGATGAGAGGAAGGGAATGGATCGGCGGAGGGGAGAGGACTGGAGGAGAGGGGATGATGGCCGAAGAGGAGGGGATGAACCACGGTGGGAGGATGAGCGCCGTGATGGGAAGAGGAAGAAGTCAAGGATCCGTGGTGTAACCAAGAGTGGACGAGTCATCAAAGGCCGTGGAGTTTTTGTAAGTGGGAGGCTTGTTTATGTTTGCCAAGCATTGAATCTTTATTTGGGTTGACTTTAGGTGTGTTGTAGTCACTCCATATTTTCTAGTTAATTTAAAAATCTAATTCTTCTTACTTTTTCCCTGTTGATGCATGTGATGGATTTTTGATGCCTGTTACATTTTGGAGAATATGTTACCTCAAATCCTTCCCATGGACTACAACCTTGACATGGTGGAGGGGTTAGGTTTTTCCAATGATGCCTAGAGCTGTGATGGTGGAACAACGATAATTGCTCCTGGTAGGGTCTCCCATGCCAGATAGGTTGAAGATCCTCATTGAGGTGGTTGAAAAGGTGTCTGACCCCAGTTAAAAACACCAGGAATGAAGTTTTCTCGAAATTTCACTAAGCTGATATACCAGGAAAGCACCAGATCATACTTAATTATTGAGCAAGTCAATGGGAAACCACCTCAGTTAATTATCCGTGGAATTGAATGATTAGCACAATAAAGAATATGAGTCCTGAAAACTGCGGGACTTGGCTCAATTGGTCATGTGTTATGCGCAGCAGCGAGAGCAGCAAGGCTTCAGTGATCATTTCACGAAACTCTTGCAAAGCCAAACTGACACCAGCAGCACAAAAGATGCAGAAGAAAACAAAATTATATAGAATAGGAACTTGGAATGTTAGGACAATATTGAGGACAGGAAAATTAGAGAATATAAAAAGAGAAATGGGAAAAGAAAGTATAGACATTTACCGTATGAGTGGGGTGAGATAGAACAATAGCGAGGATTACTGGAGTGATAGCTGGTAATATACAACAGAGGAAATGAGCCAAGGAAGGGTAGCAATGATATTGAATATAAAAGTAGGAGGAAGAACAGTTTACATAGATCAAGCAACGGATGGAATATTACAAGTAGCAGTGAAAGCTCAACTGAAGAACTTGGTCATTGTTCAGGTATACGTGTCACCAAGCAATCAAAGGGATGAAGAGGTTGATGGGAAAAACGAGATCTGTTCAAAGAGTATCACGATTTTTGTATTTCCGTGGGTTACGTATATCAGATTTTTGATTTTTTCATGGCATTATGTTGTTACTTATGTCTCTAACTTATGCCAAAAAGTTCAGCCTATTTGAATGTTCAGTTAATTGTGGACAGCTGTTTTGCTTGGAAGTGTTTTGGCTTGTCTTTGATTTTTGCCTGTTCCAAAAAATGGATCACGGAATCTGTATCAAATTTTGTGTGAAAAATGAAATAAAGTGCGCGGATGCATTTCAAATGTTGACTGTGGCATATGGAGAAGCTACTTTGGGCCAAGGCAACATTTATCAGTAGTACAAAATGTTCTCAGAGGGCTGAGAAGATGTGAATGACAAAGAGCATGCCGGACACCCGAGCATGTCAACAACACACGAAAACATTGCTGAAGTGAAGAAAATAGTATTGGCCAATCATTGAATCATCGTTAGAGAAGTTGCTGAGGACCTAAACATATCGATTGGCTTGTGATATTCGATTTTTACCAATGATTTGGGCATGACGTGGGTCACCACGAAATTCATACTAGACAAGGGAATTGTGTCTGTACTATTTGTTAGCTCGTCTCCATTCAAAACTTATCTTAACCATTAGATTACCAATAATAATAGTAACTACAAATTGAATTTGGAATTGTTATTACAGTGTACGAGGCGTGTTCATAAAGTAAGGCCCGTTTGGTCACAGGAAAAAATATACTCATATGAAACACATTTTATTGGTACTTTTAGTTAGCTACAAACCTACTTCACTTATTTACATAATCGCCGTTCACTTCTAAGCATTTTTCGTACCGCTGCACCAGCTTCTTTAACCCCTCTGCATAGAAACTCGCCACCTGAGGGTTGAACCAATCGGCAACGCCATTCTTGAGTTCCTCTTCGGTTTCGAAACGTTGTCCACCGAAACACTGTTTCAAGTGCAAGAAGAGGAAGTAGTCGCTGGGTGTAAGGTCAGGACTGTACAGTGGGTGGTTTAAAGAGTTCCCAATGACCCAAAAACTCTCGTCCACTGGACATTCTTTGCTCTTTGTGGTGGTCGGTGAGCATTTTCGGTGCCCACCTTGCACGCAATGTGTGGTATCCGAGGTTTTCCATAACAATATTGTAGACAGTAGTGCGTCCAAGTTGAGGAAATTGTTCAGCCAGGCCATTAATTGTCAATCGACGATCACATTGCAGTTTTTTTTCCACTTGCGAAACAATTTCATCGGTCAGAATACTGGGCCTACCACTTCGCTCTTCGTCATGGACATTTGTTCGTCCATTTTTAAAATCACAGCACCATTGTCTAACCTTTCCTTCACTCATAACTGTAGGTTTATAAACTAGGCATAATTCCCGATGAATTTCAGCAGCCGACAATCCTTTTGCATACAAGAATCGTGTGACAGAACGCACTTCACAGCTGGCGGGAGCAACGATTGTCGCGGACATTGTTGTTTGCATGAACAGACAAGCAAACGACTTCTGTAACAAAACAAATGCTGCTATAGCTTCTCATGAATCAGTAGATGGCGCTGCAGGAGCAAAATGTGTTCTGAAGCGCCAATATTTAAATGTAAGCAAACGGTACTTACTTTAAGAATACGCCTTGTAATATGAGCGGCTTGGTGTATTTCAAAATACAGTGAAATTTATGTTTATTTACAATGAATGTGAGGAGACTAGCCTTTCTCTTTGTTATGAACATGATTTCGTTACATCCAAACCATGGCATTTTTTTCCATGCACATTGTATTATTGCAGGCTTTTTTGCCATTAATATTCTGTATTAACACAACAGATTCTTATCAATTAACTTGTCAAGTTATTTCTTCTCACAGCATAGCCTTTTATTCCAAATGGATAAAAATTGAAAATATCCTCAATGTCTTATGGTGTATTAGCACCTTGCTGTGATCCTTTTAGAAATAGATAGATAGACTCTTCCCCAAACTAACTCCGTAGTTTAAAGCCATTAGAATTTAAAAAGCTATGACATTGGAAATTGGATATTTGTGAGCTTTACAGTTTGTGCTTTCTACAAAGAATTTAAATTCGGAAATATAGCCATAAGTGAAGAGTTATGTCATACCACACCAAATCAATATTTTCTAAGCAGATTGATTGCAAGAAAGGAATAAAAGAACATGGTGGGAAACTCAATTTGTGAGACCAAAAATGATGATTGGTTGCACATCTTCCTCCCCGTACTGGAATAGGCATCTTCATTTCAGGCTACAAGTTAAAAAGGTAAAGCTGAAGAAAAAATCTATCCATTCAAGTGAAGGTAAAAATTTTTAGCAATGTGGACAATAATCCTATAATTTCAAAAAAAAGGAAATAACAAGGACCTACAGGATCTCATCATCTATTCTCCTTTCTACTGTGTTTAGCCAAAAGAGGCACTATTGAAAAAAGATGTAGTCGATGGCACGTAAAAAGAAAGAAACTAAATACAGCAAGGAATGATGTTTTAGAGGATGTGCTTTTGGAATGCTAGAGACTCAGTGGGCAGAATCTTTCAGAAGAAGCAGATAAAATAGCTAGTAGTCATTTACATATTCAAGTGTTTGCAGCTACCAATGGTTGGCTGGATTGGTTTAAATGTAGATGAATTATAGCTTTTTTTTAATCATCTTCTTGATGATAGTATGGAAACTTTAACAACTTTGCTTAAAGTAAATCTGTTCAGTAACTATGAGTGTTATCTCTTAAATTTACTAAATAATTATTGAACCATCCAATTTGCACATAATTGAAAACCTAATTATAGATCCAGGCTTGTTCTGTCCAATTTTCCCAATGGAGCCCATGGCTAATGATCATTAGTTTCTATTTTACCCATGTAATTTTTTGTGATTTTGCATGATAGGTTTTATCATAGGTGATATAGTGTTTAAATCACTTAATGGTATGAAATAGTATTATTGTCTCTCCCGCATTAATACATGAAATATTCATTTGGCTTTTCTTCCTATAAATCTGCTAGATTTTTCTCTGCCAAGTGATAGTACTCGACCATTTTTATAATCCCCATGTTTTCCATGTATTGTTCTGTTTCACAAATTTCACCTTTCTTTGGTCTTAACTGTCATTTGTAATTGGCAAGTACTATTATCTACTGAGCAGCCTACTTGTAATGCTGGTGACCTGCATAAGAAGGATAAATTACAATGGACCATGGTAATGCCATGTGACTGCCGATCCAATTAACTTGGATTGACCTAAGTCGAAGACTTATTTTTTGAGTTAATAAAGGACTAAGGTTATTAATTTTTCATCAACCTGTGGTGATTTTGATTCCTAAGAAAAAATAATAATAAACCTACGTACAGTTTAGGCCTCGAATAAACTTGCTTTAGAAACTGTATGTATCAATGATCTTGATATTTTAGGGTGGGAGACATTTGAGATATTCCGTGAGTTTTGCTCTTTGTCATTAGGTAACACAATAAGAAGAATAAGGTTGAGCAAATAGCCTTATAGAGAATTGAACATATTTTCTTAATTTTTATGTATAATTCCAAAGGTTTGGTCATCCCAAGTGTAATTGAATATTAACCATTTCAAGCTTTTCTAATGTCAGTAAAAATTGCTCCTCTTGGTTGTTTTGGTATTAAATCTATTTATGGAATTAGTTTTATTGATATCTTAAACATTTTGTCTCAGCTAAAGTTTTGAATGCTAGACACTTCAATTTGGAGTAATCAAGTACATAATTAAATAAAAATTGGCAATTTTCCACGACTGGTTTCAATGTAACTACATCATCTTCTGGAACCAGAAGATGATGTAGTTACATCGAAACCAGTTGTATTAAAAATTTTATTTTGTGGAAAATTGCCAATTTTAATTAATGATGATATTCCACCATATCACACCTGAAACGTCTCTTTTTATTATTAATCATGTACTGTTTTTCACCAAATGTTTTGTGTATCATTGTTATTGTTTATTTATTTATTATTATTTTATCTTGTTATTTTTTAATGGTAAAATATAGTATATGTTTATTAATCTCTGTGTATATTGTCATTTTGCAAATAAGAGAATGATCTACAGAAGTATGTACATGCTATGTTTATCAGGTATTGAATTCCCTGATTTATAAAGCCATTGTTAGTTAATTGTTATTGTGAGATTCTCTTTTAGAGCATCAACATATTCAGATTTAATGAAATGTCAATGTAATCATTCATGTAAAAATGTAAATAACTCAATGCGATACATTTAAAAAGAGAAGTCATATGACTTGACATTTAAAACTACATATCGCATTCAAAGCTTTATTCTTATTCAACGCAACTTTAACATCGATATTGGTTGCCTTTGCAATTTCAGTAATGCCATATATAACTTCCATAAAGTGGCCAATGGATATCTCTCTGTAAAGAGATTCATCCTAAATCCACCGTGTCACCTTATGGCCCTATCTCGTTTAAGTCTCAGTATGTTTTCCTTTGTTGAGGATATGGTTAGATGCACTCTAACCCTAAATACTATTTGCTGAATCAGCCTGCCAGAAAGGATGTTACCAAGCACCAATGACATAAATGGATGGTATAGTGCGAGTTTAAAATGTGTTGCTTTTTTTCCAACAGCGATATCGCACTCCATCTCGCAGTCGTTCTCGAAGTGTTACACCACCGCATTGGCGCCAAGCGCAGAGTAGAACCATCAAGCTCAGCGAATATGAGGTAAGAGGGTATAATCTTCCAACATAGCAATATATTTGTTAGTAAAAAGTAATTTATTCACATTTCAAGAAACTGTAACAGTAACTTTAACGGAGTCACCCGCTATGTGTGCATTATAATGCAACAATTTCAGAGAGTAAAAATCATTCGCCTTGACCGGGATATCGAGGGATCCGGGTTCGAATCCCAGTCAAGGCGAATGATTTTTACTCTCTGAAATTGTTTCATTATAATTTATTCACATTAATGGATACATTTAGTACTTATATATGATATCAGGTTGTGGTGGTAGACCAGAGGTAGCACTATAATGCAACCATTTCAGAGAGTAAAAATCATTCGCCTTGTTTACCAGTGGAGCCGAAGGTTGCTGGTTCGATTCCAGTGGCCAGCAAAAATTTTTCAGCTTAGAGAATTTATTTTGATGGTTTTTCAGAACAAGGTACCAAGGTGTATTAAGAAAAAACACAGTAATGGTATTTCAAAATGAGGCAATGAGAAAAAATAGACTCCTGTTGAAAAGCTATCCTGAACCCATGGTGAATGGCAGCAGTTTCACAATTTGGCATTGGTGGCGTAGACCACGTGGGTCGGCCCAGCATCAGCTGCGGGCAAGAGTTAAGTTCACGGTATTGACCACAATACTGCGGTGTGGAAGGCAATAAGAAACCACCACATTTATTCCCTAGAATATGCATCCTTGGCTTGCATTCAAATGTAGTAGAATGTAGTAGCTGCAGTGAACCAATTCCAGGATTGAAATACTGAGGATAATATAATATCAGGTATTGATTGAAGACTAAGGATATGAATAGTTTAAGCTCATGTGGCAAAGTTTTCCAATGCAAAACTTTGTCTTATGCGTAAATATGGCATTTAGTAGGTTCTAATTACTGGGAATTAATCATGTGCTAATATCAGTATATTGGAAAATGTAACATGCTGCTGTCTATATTTTTGTGCAAAATGATATTTAAGAGGGAAACAAGTTGCCTGATCTTGGCCCTTATGCATCATGAAATGCAGTTTTAATGTTCTTAAAATTTTGATTTTGAAAAATCCAATGTCATTTTTTGTTCATTCAGTATTCTGAAAGCTATTGTTGTAATGGTATGATTAGGGTTGTAAAAATATTTAGAACATATAAATGTATCCCCTTTGTTCTTATTTTCATATGCTTGATTAGAGAGTACAAGAGGGCATGAACCAAGGGGTCATACATTATGTTATTATAAGGTAATCTACCGGTTAAGGTAGGTTTTGGAAGGGCACTACTACTAAATAAAAATTTTGTGACTCTTAACAAAACACAATCCAGCAACCTACTCCACATCAAGTTCCTCTTTACCTCTGTGTACTTCCTTCAACCCGTCCGACATCCCTATCCTGTTCCTGCCCTTTCCTCATTTGCCTAACATTCTTCCCTCTATTACAGTCTTCATAATCCCACTGCCAATCAATATACCCTTCATCCATTTTTCCTGCCACCATAGGCTTTCTCCCAACAAATCCCTCTCCTCGCCCACCATCCCTCGTACCTCCTTATTTGTTTTCCTTTAGGTCCATTTCAACTTCTCCATTTCTATTACCTTTGACCTCATTTCCGTGCCGTACATGATTATGCTCCAAATCAAAGTTTTGACGAGTCTCTCCGAGCCTCTCGTCCCAATTAAAAACATGTTGTGGCAGGTAACCCTCAGAATTTATGAGCTTTTTGAAATTACTGATGAAGTTCCCTGCTGCCCTTGAACCATAGCTTGCTGCTTCACAATGATGGCTCATCTTGTATGATGGCTCTTCTTGTCAACTTCTCGAACCACAAATGGCTCCCCTTGAATACTTGTCTGGCCATTGATGATCCTGACATCTAATTGATGAGATCAGTGAAAATCACTTTCCCCTTCTCAAAAATTATATTCTCGTTAATGGTGTCTCATTGCAATTGCTTTTTGTTTATGCGTATGCACGACCCACATTTAAATTCAGCTGCCCACTTTTTAACAGTTGACGTTGAAGGATCAGGGTCCCTGCACACTTTTGTGAACTTTGGATAAATTTCCTTAGGGGTTAATCCATCCGAAATGATGAATTTTTTGAGCAAATGAAAGTCAAGTTCTTCCATTTTAACGAAAATCATGAAAGACTAATCTACTGCAACAAGTGTAAACAAACTACATGAGAGAACAAGTTGATACTTGTCTCATGTGTATCCAGGCAGGAATCATAAAGTTTCACTGATTGGAACGCTATCTCTGTGCCAGGCCGAGAACTTTTCACTTTACCCATGTACACTGTCATGCTACTTATGGTAGCAGAGGACAACATCCGTGTTGGACTATGCATATAAGTTTTGCAGCAGCAACATTTGTGAAATGAAACCAAACGTGCTATATTGTATCCTTCTGTGATTTGTTTGGGAATTTTTAGGAAATGCTGCTGAGGAAATATTAAAGCTTTATTGATTACTACTGTCTCAAAATAGTATTATTATCAAAATTTGTTGTAAAGACAACAAGTTACTATACTTGATAAGGGAAAAAATACTTTTTCCAGTGATTTGGCTTGAGACTTATGGGGCTAAGTCATACCCATATACCCCTGGCCCATAAGTGGCAGAATGATTTTAGAGCTCATTTTGGAGTGCAAAAAATGGATCTTATAGGATGGGAAATATGGTATCTATAACGTTCTGCAAGTTTCCTTATTCATGCTAGCGATGAATTGAAGGAGTTTCACACAAATTTTATTTTACTGAACTTGGTGTACAGTCTACCAGCTACATCATTGTTGGGTAACATGATATTGTACATAGTTGGTGTTAGAAGTTGCACTATGCTCAATTTATGTAGTCTTAATTAAGCTGAAGAGTAAGTATTAAAATAATTTAAATTGCTCTCTTTGATAGTTTCTGTGTTAGTTTGTTACCAAAGTCACAAAGAAAATATAAATTACTTATGTATAATCAAAAAGATCATACAGAATTAATTTTCTCCCATGAATGTGTTATTGGGTTATCTTTATAATGTTTTCAAAATATAATTTGCTCTGTGGAAAGAATATCAAATGATAAGTCAATGTGATAATGTGATCATATTTCATGTGTATGAAATCTAAATTTCATTCACTAAAATACTATAAATTACTCAATTCAATTTGAATTCCCTGCAGATTTATTCATAATATCTCAACTCTTTTGGTACCTATTTTCATTTTTTTTGTCAGGCTTAATATGGAAATTCTTTACTTTCTCTAGCATGGATAAAACTATGTCAGCTTCTGAAAATGCAAATATTTTTTCTAGATAATCTCTATTGATAAATTCTTGGCAATGTAATTCTTCTATATTTTCATCCATGTGCTATTAATTGTTTGGTATTTCCTTTTTATAGGCTTATGTTTAATTGAATATTTGCATCTGTTATGTTTTCTTAGTAGTCCTATATTAGTCTAGAATTCATTGTTGGGAGCAAACTTTTTTATTGCTACACAGTATAGTTTATTTGGGGCAATAGTAAGATGTAAAAATAATGATATTCAATCTTCTTTTGTAAAATACCCTGAGAAGAGATTATACAGTAAAGCCCATTAGGGGTTATCTTGAGCATTGAATAGGTAGCCAACCATTCCTTGAGACCCTTTTAACAGTTCCATGCATACTCTATCCTTCCTCATCATCCACCTTTGTCTAACCACCCCCCCCCCCAATGACCACAGTCCTTTTCTCCTAAGTATCTTAAACAATTGATTCTGTAGGAATGATAACTTGAAACCTTTCACATCTTCAAATCTGTAATTCTGGATTCCTGGAAAGTTCTTCCTTTAATATTGGATCAGATATTGTCAAGAATTAATGAAAACTTCGTTGCAATTTTCCACAGTTAAAACTTTATTGCCGACCATGGTTTCGATACACTGTATCATCTTCAGGTGAGGGAGAGTACAAGGAGAAAGGATATATATACCAAGGAGGGGTGGCAGGGGAGGAGGGAGCGGGTGGGAAGGGGGGGTGGGGTTTTGTCATACAAAGAAAGGCAGGAAAAACCAATGGAACCCCCGAAGTGCGGGCAGATCACTCTTCGGGGGGGGGGGGAAAGGTGTCGCCATAATGGTCACTGAGGGAAGTTAATAGACAAAAGTGGGGAGGGGCAAGAGAGGAACTGAATGCCGTTAAGTAGCTCTATCTTCTGGTTTCTCCGTTGGATAATCTCTAAACTCTCGAGAGCGTCCAATTTCTTGCTCTTTTCGAATTTATGCAACGGCTTAAATTCAAAATCCGGGGAATGGTTCTTCTCCAAGAGGTGGGTGGCAAAGATGGATGTGGTGTTGCCTAACGCATAACATTTCCGATGCTCTAGCATCGTTTAGAGATTATCCAACGGAGAAACCAGAAGATAGAGCTACTTAACGGCATTCAGTTCCTCTCTTGCCCCTCCCCACTTTTGTCTATTAACTTCCCTCAGTGACCATTATGGCGACACCTTCCCCCCCCCCCCGAAGAGTGAGCTGCCCGCACTTCAGGGGTTCCATTGGTTTTTCCTGCCTTTCTTTGTATGACAAAACCCCACCCCCCCTTCCCACCCGCTCCCTCCTCCCCTGCCACCCCTCCTTGGTATATATATCCTTTCTCCTTGTACTCTCCCTCACCTGAAGATGATACAGTGTATCGAAACCATGGTCGGTAATAAAGTTTTAACTGTGGAAAATTGCAACGAAGTTTTCATTATGTCTCGATTCCACAATATCACGCCTGATTCTTCACTTTTCTTGTCAAGAATTATTGGCAGAATCAGCATTGGAAGAGACATAATATATCAGGCTGGCTCTTGAATGCAGTATAGCAAATGTGTGATGCACTTGAAGACAGACTGTTATAGATATTATAAAAAATGAACCAAAGCTAACTAAATGTCCATAAATTCTTTAATTAGATGTTTTATGCATCTTGGTAAAAGTTAAAGTGGCGGAATTGTTTGAAATTATTTCCATTTCTTTTATTTTTAGAAAATGGAAAAGGAGCGCAAGAAGAGAGAGGAGGAGATCAAGCGCCGTGAGGAGGAAAGGAAAAAGAGGCATCAGGAGCGAGAGATGTTGGAAAATCCAAATGCAATGAATGCTACTAAAGGGTAAATTTTTTTCCGTTTAAATTTTTGTGACCTTATGAGATTTGATAGGAGATTCCATTTAAGTACTTCAGTGCAGCTCCCAATAAAACAATGACTCTGCAGTATGAGTTTTCATCAGGATTGTTCAGGGTTATGTTAGTTCTTAAATATTTATTAAACTATATAGGTCTTTCCAAATGATAGTGACATAAGGGTCTGCCTGAATAGGAGTCCTATGAAGGAAAGTGAACCTGTAATTCCTGCCTAAAATGAGTGATTCTAATTACATCTAAAGGTAGTGTGATATCAGTATGAATCTTGTGTTCAGGTTCCTGGGCACCCACATCCAATTAATGGAAAATTGAAACAAAATTGTAGGTAGAATACCATTCAGAGAACACCCCTGTAATCATTGTGATGACCCTGTTATCCATGTGCAAAAAAATAATGTGTTGCTATGCTGCTTGGTTCTGAGTAAAATTCTTCTTGTAAAATCAGTGAGACAGTACAATCAGTATGCCATTTAAGTTTATTGAGTGAGATGTACTGAAGTCACGGGACTAGGGTTCCTTTCACTGGTTCTTAGTTGGGATATGAATCCTTACTTAGGTGAGGACCCAGAAGAGTGGTGCATACTTCACTTCTGGGGGATGAGTCCTGTGAATAGGTTCTATGGGAAGGGTTTGGCTTCAGGTGTTACATCCTGCAGGAGGAGAAGCTGGGAAAATCATCCTCAGCGTGCACAGGTGGCTGCTTATATTGTCTGAGAGGGAGTTATAAGGGAGGCAGGTAGGGATGGGGTTCAAAATATTTAAGGGAATAACATTTCTGTGTGAGTTAATGCATGTCCCATGCATTCACCATGCACTGGTTCATCAGGGAGCAGATAATGTCATTGAGTCATCTGAAGCGTAAATGGTGTGAGTGGAGAAATCCCTAGGTGCATAGACTATCAGGTTTGCGTGATTATTAACTTTCATAACCTCTGCACTAAATATCTAATTAAGTTATTGTTTTCAAGACATATTTAATTGTAAAATGGGAAAATCGTACTTATCAATGGCCCATGTGACCTGAGGAAGCTGACTGTATTTGCCTATTGGTATATACTAACCATTTAATACTTCACAAATGCAAAACTGAATTCTTTGGACTCATTGCATGATTTTCATTTTTGATAGACGAGGGCTAGTCATGAAAGAATGAGAATACATTTATTACTCAGATGGCTGTTCAATAAAGAATCATCATAATTTTTTTAACAAGATATCTTTAAAATTATGTTGGTGCTATTCAAAGTGGGCCCCATTGGTTGCACTGCATTCCATGATGTGCTCATCTGTTTACTTTTGGGATCATAGTGGTAAAGCCATCTCTCTCCACCGATACTCTTATCACCAATAATGATGGAATAATGGTTGGTCTTGCCATTGATCTTGTCAGACACTAGCTTCTGGCACACCTGTATTTCCATCACCTTTTGCTGTGGCATTAAAAATCTTGGCACCTATCTTACATGGACATTTTTTATGTACAAGTTATGGCAGAATGGTAAACACACTACCATGAGATATGAGTAATCTGTCTATCAAATCACTTTGGTTTGACTTGTTTGGCTATCTTCCCAAACAATGGCTGCAGCCATGTTGTTTGAACTCATTCACTGTGATAGCTGGAGTGATCTCCGATCACCCTACTGTGTGTCAAAATATGGCCAACCTTAAATTGTTTTTCCCTCCAAACACAAACTGTCGAAGAATATATTTTCTGTATGTCTGTTGCAATAAATCTTATGCTTCCATGGGATATATATTCAGATGGATGCGAAATTCCAAAATCACAAAGGGTTTATCACCATCTCCATTTTCCTTTGGCAAATACCAAAAAACAAATGGTGTTGGAGTACTGCTGGTGTATGGATGCAAGTATGCATTACCAAGTAACCATGCAGATCATAGGAGCCACTTTTTGCAGACTATTTCATTGCCCATTTGTTAGTTGATACAAATTAAATATATGTTCATTAATCTTGACTAAACCTCACAGGTCCAAAGATATTTATTAGTAGTGATGATGATAAGCTTCAATAGAGTAATAGAGAATTTTCAAGTCACTTGGCACTGAAGTTTGCATGTTTATTTTCCAATTTACTTTTTCACTCCACATTTTCTCTGGTTCTTTGCAGTGTAGAGAATGGAACTAAAATATTTGCTAAAAATGACTGAATTTGCCAAGGCTCATTTATTTCTTCCTCTGGCAATTTTAGCCCAACTATGAATTTACTTTGTTTTAAAGTTATGCCATCAGAGCAAAACCATCTCCTTACCATTTTAATGATGTTATCATCTAATTTCAATAAAATGTTTAGTTTTTAAGTCAAAACTCCCCCTTAGCTAAGATTTAATGTGCAATGAACCTGATTTTTATTCATATATAGCATAGTGAATATAACTGTTTCAATGTAAGAATATGGTGTAATTATTACAGACAAAGAAATATTATGGTGTTGCTGCTTCTTTGACTCAGTTTCATAAGTCAAATGTCACTGAATACTTAGAATAAATCCTGAATAAGGAAAAGATCGTGACACATGAAATATCTCAGAAAATGGATAACAACAGCTAAGAATGAAACAATAGGAATGGCAAATAGGAAAGTGAGTGGAACAACTATTCAGTGCTTCAAGTGCTTCCAAACAATTAATTGTGGACTTGCTACGTTAGCTTTAATTGTTCCTTACATAATATAATGTCATTCCAGTGAATTAATTTTTTATGTTTTCTGTGATAATGAATTGGTGGGCATACACAATGGAAGTATTGTCTATCATTCTTAAAAATAGAGGAGTGACTAACCACTTAAGGGTTTCCATTGCTTGTGCAATGATGAGGCAAATTGAAATTTTGGTTAAATGTATGATTACATCAATTTCATTGGATTAATACTTACCCATATCTTTTTTTCATTTTTAGATCTGATGTTACATCAGATTATGCCCCTCCAGATAAGCCACCTGTCCAGGCAGAATCCTCGGAGGAAGAGGGTGAAATGAGGGATGATGATTCTGTTGCTGTACCAGAGAAAGTTAGTGAACTCATTGGAATTGATGCGCATGGTCATCCTTTCAAGCAGAGTGTGGTAGTAGTAGTTACACGATCAAGTCCAAAACCAGTACCTGTGCCTGATGTGCCATCTTTAACAAATGTAGATGAGGATCAGGGCGAAAATGTTGACATTGGTGCAACCCAGTCGGAGACTGGGAAGTCAGAGGGTGAATGTGAAGAGGGCAGTGTTGCTGGCCCTGTTGATTATAATGCTTTAGATTATGAGACAATGGATGGTGCTCAGTCTGAACGGGAAGATGATGACTCTAGAACAGCCAATGCCCGTAGTGTGGAAAAGAAATCCATGCGAGCTGGAGAAGGTGCTACTAAGTCAGCAGATAGCAATGATCCATGCACAAAAGTGTCTTCTGTTAAAGGTGGCCTCAATGAAGAGCACAGCAGGAATTTCATTCAGTCAACTAGCATCGATGAAGAGTCAACGAAAGGCAGAAATGATGATATTGAAACCAAGGAGAATGAAGTTAAAACTGATGGTATGAGGGGTGAAATCTCATGCCTGGAATTTGTAAGAAGTGAAAAGGGTGCAAGCACGGAAGTATTTGGCATTGAGGTGGATCATTCATCGGACAAAAGAGGAAATTTAGAATTAGGTGACTTGCCTTCCAAAGGAGATGTTCGCAGTTTTACCCCTGAAAAACCACCTACTACATTTACAGCACTGAGCAAGGCACCAATAGTCCATGATGACCATGTGAGAGAAGAAGAAAAGGCGCCGAAGATTGCCAGTGTAGGATTGGACCAGCTGCGAGATGAAGACCGTGCTGAATCTTTGAGAGAGTTGCTGGAGAAGAGTGAAATGAGCAAGGAAGATGCCAGTCCATTAAAGGGGAAGCAGGATGGCAAGGTTAAAGGTATATCTGACAAGACGCAATCAAGAAAGGAGTCAGAGAAGAAAGATAAGGATAGACCAAAGGACAAGGAGGATGTTGTGAAGAAGGATAAGGAAAGGCGTGAGCATGAGAGGGACCGGGGCAAGGAAAGGCACGAGAGGGAGAGGGGAAGGGACCATGGAAGGGACCGCAGGAGGGACGTGAGTAGGGAGCGTAAGCAAAGCAACAGGGAGAGACATCGGTCCTCAAGCTCCTCCTCTCGCTCATCATCATCACCGGGAAGCCGTAGCCGCAGGAGGCAAAGGACCCGTCGCATCAGTCGAAGTGGTAGTAGGCGTGGTCGAAGAAGTCGCAGTGGCCACCGTGGTGACAGGAGGAGGAGCACTAGTCGTAGGAGGCATGGGAGACGGCCCCATTCCTCATCCTCATCACGATCTTCCTCTAGCTCCTCTGGAGGTAGACCTTCTGGGTGTAGGGAATGTGCCAGAAGAGGTAGGGGTCGACCATGTCGGCAACATGAGAGAAGGCGTAGATGAACTTGTGCTCAGAGTGATTTGCCAATCCAAACTAAAGCTCCAAACTGTTTACAGTGAATAATTCTTTTGTTATTTCTGATGTTGATGTGGAAAGTACATGTACAGGCTAGTATGTGTTTGTAAGACATCTAAAAAAACATTCCTTTTCGTATCTCTCTTGCTTATTAAAAGTGAAATGATTGATTTTTAACAATCAGTCATGGTTAACCTTTTTATCAAAAAAGAGTTCTTTACAATGAATCTTTATGATCGAGTTTGGTACCATTTCATTATCAATTGGACTTCATTTAGATTAAGGAACGATAAAGATTATCTGCAATAAAGTTAAGAATTTTGAGAGAACATGAGAGTTTTGAATGAAATTATTTTTTCAATATCTTAAAAAATTTAATCAATTTTGCACTAAAGATTATCCATGTGTCTTCATTTGTTCATTAAATAGATCAGTTTTATAAATGACAAGAGAGGAATTTAAACCAATCCATCGGCATATTGTAATGTGAAAACAAAAATCAAATAAAACATTAAGCTCATTAAGTGCATGATGTTCTTTTTGTTTTTTAGTTGTGATCAATGATTTCTCTTATTCAGTTGACAGATGCCATAAAAATTGAAGGTATATGTTTTTCTCTTTTGAAATATTTTTCTCTTATGAGTAATGTAATATAAAAAGTAAATTTGTGTAATTTTGATTGAGAATAATCAGTAAAAAAATATGCTTTTGCTGTCACATAAACATTTCGAGAGATAATGGTCTTAACAGAGAAATTTTAAAAATTAATATTTCAGAGTGCTCCATACAATTTAAAGAAGTATTATGCTTGGGATGCAGAATATAAAGCAAGGAATAGCCTTTGGCTGTTACACATATGTACTTCCTTCTTCATTTAGAGCCATTTATGGCCTTGCATAGTGAATTACACAAGCACTTAGGAATTGTAAGGGTTTTATTTTAAATAAAATTAGGTTCAATATAATTCCTAAGTTAAATTTACTGTGTACGTGAAAATATAATTGTATGTGGCTGCGAATTAATTGGCAAAACGGTGTTTATGGTTTGAATAATAAACGCACAGATTTCCCACATGAAAGCGTTTACAGATAATTTCATATGCATAGTTTTTAATTCAACTATAAAAATGTATTCGGTGGGGATAATATTTATGAAATATGGTCAACTCAATCATTTAACTCACGAATATCCGATGGGGTATACTTCTGTAGGAAACAAATTTACGCGGGTAAAATAAATTCATGTTCAAACCATTATTATTAAAGCGGTGACCACTTAATCATTAAAATAAACAATTAACTGAATGATTTAAACTGGCAAGATACCACCTTATTTTACTTTAGTGTATTATGCATATTGGAATTAGCTTTCCGATTTTTAACCACTTCAAGGGGGGAGGAAGCCATTAATGGAAGAGCTGCGGAAGGTGTTTCTTCTGACTTCTAGTATGCTGGGAGTAGTGAGTGTATCACTACGCACGGTAGTCCATGGCGTATTTCGTACGAGTTTTTATGTGAAAGTGTCCCGATGATTGTGAATTTATGGCGCCCAGAGTGTTTCTGCTCTGCATTGTGTTTACAATAGGAATATTAACGGGCCGCATTGCTGGTGAGTACCTTGTTTACAGCTGGTATTGGGTGTATCGGAAGATAAACAATGCGTTTGTCGCTTGTGTTAGTGCGTCCATTCAATCCAATATGGCCGCAGAATGTTTATGTCCCACGCTGTATTTACGGGCTATTTCAAGAAATTGGTGCACTCATTCTGCTGTATGGATTTTTGAAATTACACCTTGTGTATGCTGCAGTGGCAGTAGGTGATTATCATTCTTATTGTGTTCGTAGTTACGGCTGTCAAAACGAAAACATCAGTGCCGTTGATTCGTGTGTTTGACAGCTTTCGTTGTTATTCTGTGATTTATGCGCATAGAATCGTGATGCCGTTCGGAGCCTTCGACAGATTATGGTATAGTTGTTTGGTAAATAATGTTTTCACTTAGTGCGATTCCAGATACCGCCTGCAAGCACATGGTTATGAAGCACGTTTTCGTCATGAAAGCTTCGATGGGCATGGAGTTCGTCACTGAACTCTTCGGTTCTGAATCGTGTTGTTAGTGTTTACAGCATTTATTCAATCAAATTCCTTGTAATCGTAACTTCCGAAGGTATCAATTCGTCCTTGTTTGTATAATGCATGATTTTCGGTGCTTCCGTATTTTTAGCGTTCGTGTTTTGGTGAGATGGAAGTGTGCTCAGCACGAACGATTTTGTTTCGTAGACAACATCGATTGTGATCACCCACGCCCATGCTTGCCGTGTCGTCGACTGCGGATGCGGAAGTAGTGAAATAGTTAAGGCATAGCCCTCCGCTCGATTACTTTGTCCTCTTTCAATAGTTAAACACTGCAGCAGTTACGCAACCAAGCCTCGAAATGTTTTAAAATTTTAAAAATTCTCCTTTCGGCGTCAAGCGTTGCTCAAAGTTACTCAAATTATGGTTTTTGATTAAACTTCCAGTGTTGTTAGTTAAGTATTTATCATGGCAAGGTGGTTGTGCGGTGACAAGATGCAGAGATCAGAGTTAGTCTGAAAAGGAGTTACTGCCGTCAGGTACATTGCCGCATGCCAGTGGTTCGTTAGAAAGTTCCAAGTAGTTTAAAGATATGAATTAATTTTTTTGTTTATAATTCTGTGTTAAATTCGAGTTTACTTAAAGCGAGCGATGCTTAGTATTGCGGTATTTCTTTTATTCTCTCACCGGAAGTTTAGCGTTATGCTAAGAGTTATGTAGTATTAATAAGTATACTTTTATGGCTTAATGCATACATTGGTGGTGATTTCATTATTCAAATGTCTCTCTTGGAGTTAGTTAGCCATTCCCTTTATTGAATTACGTGAAGTCTTAGTTGCCGGTTTCCTGAAATTTGAATTTGTATTCGTGGTGTATGCAGACTATAAAGGCGTGAAACTGACACCAGGGATTTTGAAATTATTGGGCTAGACATAAAATCATCTGTATCCTTCATCTATTTGCGTTGATTACGCGTTTGAAGTCTAGTTATGCCTATAAATGGGGGACTAATTTTTTGGTTTTGTCATTTGAATTTTTGGAATTCGTTTGTTTATTCGAATCTGGTCCATGAGTTTGAGAGTTTGAAATTTTTGCTTTGTAACGCAAATAAATGAGTTGTCGGCGTGTTGTGTAATTTTTTGTCGTCTCAATTATGTATATGATAAACCTTAGATATATCTAATACAATATACTAGAAATGGTATGTCGTGCAGGTTATTGTGGAAGATATTTTGAAAATCTAAGCAGCATGGTTATAGGAAGGATCATAACGGCCTAAAATCGGTTGTCAATGTGCTTTGAGATGTTCCATACGTTAATACCTCGTATTGTTTAAGGAAGCAACGAGTCATTAGTATGGATTAGACGCCAGAGTTTAAAGTGAGCCAGCTCAAAACAATGTGAAAAATAGTCATTACATATTATTTACTCCAACTCGTCTATAGTCGGAAAATGCTTGCAAGTGCGAAATATTTTTTGTAACTGAAATTGTTTTAAAATTTTAGAATGTTAGTTTTTTGGCGATCTTATCGTTGGATCTTCAATTTAGTCTTGATATAGTAAACGGGATGTCTTTTTAGATTTCTCGCCAGTGAATTTTAATTAGTTTCATAACCTTATTCACTCGGCAGATAATTCCTCTACATTTCAGCATAGCTTTGTCTGTTTTCATCATTGTAGAGTAAGTTCCTTGTCATTGGCCTGCATGATTCCAATAAGTTAGTGGACTCTCTCGTTGTTTTAAATTTCTCATCTTAAAAGAATGGCAAAATTAGATCATTTCCTGTGTAACCACTTTTTATGTCATTCGTTGTATAGTATACATCTAATTTTAATCCCATTTTCGAATGTAAGCTTTTCTTAAGCAGAATGCATGGCAGGCTGCGGAAGACTATTCCGCGATCCTTCAAGATCTTTGAAACTTATTGTATTATTCACGCTCTTTCTTATTGAATAATGTATTGTATTATAAACACACTCTTTCTTCGTGTTTCCATTTGTACTTTGCAGAACGAAGGGGGGCTGTGTAGATTTTTGTTGGAATATTAAATCACAATCTGCATTTGATAGCTGGACGACCCTTCGTTAGTCAATTAATTAGGCTAAATAGGAGCCATCGTATTAATATGATGCATTGTCATCTAAATGCCATGCATTGCCAATCTAAAGCTGCAGTCGATTACGGTCTTTGTTTGCCTGGAGAAAGGTATTTACCAGTTAAATTTTACTTCGGAAGTTCATAGCGGCAGTTCCTGAAGATAAGATTTGGATAATCGGCAGAGGTTTCGTTAAATGCTGAAAAGGGCCTTGAAATGTTGTGATGGCTTTTACATCGGGCATGTTTACTGACCTCTAAATACACCAGTGGTATCAACCTTCGAGTTTTTTTTTGCTATGAATTCGGGGTGAATTGCGGAAGTGACTTATCCCTTTAATAGTATATTCGTATGTATAATTATTGCATCACTCATCTCGTTATATGGTTACTGAAACCTTAAACCCCATTATCCCTGTCTTGTTTTGTCGTATGGACTCAACCCTTTTCCAAATTTGTCCCAATTACTTGTTAATAATTGATCGGTTTAATTTATAGAATTGAATCTCACCTCTTTCATGCAATCCAGTAATTGTATTGCTCATTGTAGTGTTAAACGGAATGACATCACGCGTCTTATATCTCTCTCCAGATCGCTGAGAAGTTTTCCCTCACCCTTATCCCTCCCTTCCCTCCCTATTGTATAACGTGAAGTATGATTGGTAAGCATATGGATTGATCCAAAGTGCTGCGAATTATCTTCGTATAGTTAATTTTGTGTGCTCATTTAGGTCCTAATCATTAACAGTGTGAACTTAAACAAAAAGAACGTGAACGGATACACGTATTTATGGGTTAATTTGCCATCATGCCTGATCGGGAAATGCCCAAAGGAGTTGTATCTTTGTAGTTTTACATTACACTTTTGCGCGTCTTGTTACATCTTTACGAAATACATCAAGATAATAATCCGTTGCATTATTCAACCCAAGGTCATAGCAGAACATTTGATAAAACTAGAATTGTTCATAGGATAATTGTGGTATCCTTTGAACAACCTGAAATAACACGAGGCCATACGAGTAGCATTTGCCTCCGTCGTTGCCCCGTTACCGTTTCGCACCAATTTTTTGTGCAATTATTTCCCCTCAAATTCATTGCGTTCTACAATTTTAAGGTGGGCCGCAAAATGTAAGTTCTGGTTTCAGTAGTGTCATCTCCAATTCAAAATTTTCTCTGCACGTTCTTGCTTGACGAGCTCGTTGGCGTCTACCCCGCGGAGTTCGAAGTATATAGTTGTGACATTTGCAGCTACCTTGGAACAGGCGTCTTTCGTTTAGAAATATGAACAAATCCTGGTGGCAGTGACAATTGAACGACATTGATTTTCTAAGTTCTTAAATCCAAACATAGCGATGTTGCCATTCTGTACCGCCGTGCCGTAATTATTTTTTTTTTACTTTTGATTTAGGACTGTCTCAACCCAGGTATCGTATGTAACAGTATCTGATTCGTTGATGATTTTTAAATCTTTTTATTTATTCTCCTTTTAATTGAGGATGTCCACGCATCACCGCGCTTGCTTCGCTTAGGCTGGCTGAAAACATGCACAGAAGGAAATGAATATATTCTGTTCTTTTCTTTTTTTCTCTATCTCGCCAGGGTATTCCGAATCACTGAAGTGTTTATGACTAGGTCAGCTGTTACAAGTAATTCATCTCACACCGGCCCGCGGTCAACACCCCGAACCATTCCAAAATAAAAGTCATTTCTTATATCAGCCTCTCTATCACGTGGACTCATTTGCCCTACGACTTTAAAAACTTGGTTCTTTTAAGCTTTAGGATAAATTGTATGGTGTTCTACTTAATGAGTTATTGTAATTTTCCCTTTGTAAAATAGGTTGTTCTCCAAATGCATGATTTAAAATTTTATCCTAGCGCTAATGTTTTTTGTACGTGTTATACCATCTGCCCCACCAGTACTTTGATTTCACGGGAGAGCTGGAACATTGTACTTGCTCACTGAACTGGAACTAACTAAATTGCTGTACCGTTTGCGAATTTCGCTGTTTCTGTTCGTTCTTGGGTTGTGGCTGTGTGTTGCTGAGTGCGCCTTGCATTCCTTTGCACGGCACAATTTTTTTTCCGAAAAATCGCCCCCGGAAGATCAACGTCCATTTATTTTTTACATGTTAGAGAAATAATTTTTCATTTGGCATTGGCTCATAGCGCAAGTGCCCGGTGATATGTTCCGGGTTGGAAAAACTGGGAAGTATGACATCCTTGGAGCTGTTTACACGTGTTAACAATAGGAAATTTACTCTTCGTCCTCATATTCAATTTGCGACATTTTTTTGTGAGAAATAAAGAGTGCATTTCTGTGGAACTCGACGAGGCAGGAAGAGTGTTGTATGTATCTCTTTCGGGTGTTCCACATTCCGCTTCCCGTTGGCTCGTTAAGGCGGCCTTCGGGATGTTCCCCATCTCCCCACCCCTCTTCCCATCCACGCTACACACCAAGACCTGTTCCCTTCCAGTTCAGTGAATTCGATAAAGGAAAACTGGAGCGAATTCGCACCCTTGCGGGGTCCCCGGAATGCGCCCCACGGACGTGGGTTTGCGGCGTCACAATCGGTAAGTTGCTCGATCGCCCATTACAGCGCGTTATGTTCAGTCACGACCGTATTGGACGAACGTGCTTCCCGAGTTATTTTTGTTTGTTTTTTTTCCTTTTACGGTTTGTCTTCTTTAAGAATCGTCCGACCCGTTGCTCTCTACAGTGATCAGGTCGTGTCATCGATTTGTTTACGCGTGCAAGCAATCGGCAACCCGTGATGTACGAAATTTTTGCGCCGATGGGTCGAGCGGCGGTGCGGATGTTAAGCAATGAGTCGCGGTATTGTCCCGAGTGACCAAGGGGTCAGGAGGAGTCTTCTCAATTATTGCTAGTCTTTTTAAGATTCACGCGAGAATGGTGTGACGCCAGCGATCGTCTCCGACTCGCCCAGTGGTGGAAATGATCTTTGAAACGACCGGAAGTGCTGCGAATAGGCTTTTGGTCGAGGTAGGGTGACGTTTTTTATTCGCGTGAGTGATGTCTTGTCCGATCATTTCGGCCGCGACTGCTTTGAAAGGGACCGCAGTCAGACTCGGGTATAAGGTTTCTTTCTCCCTGCAAGCCCACTTTCTGTTTGCTTTGTTGGAGGCCTGCCATTTCCATTCTTTAAAGTTTACAGCATCCGTTTCAACTTGATTAGTCCGAGTAATAAGGGGGATGCAAGTCATCATAGATGCATTTTATTGAGAAAAGATGGCGCATGTGATCAGTATCGACCCATTCGATCACTGCGTTTCAAATTAATCGTGTTAAATCGTTTTTTTTTTCACATGTTTTATAATCGTTCGTTTTGCAACCTAGGTTTATGTTTGTCAACCTTAAATCCCATTCCATTTTTGTGCGTATTACTTAAATTTTGAACGACTGTCCCTTACATTCTATCCTGTTCCAATTATTCGTTAAAAGTGTTCTTAGCTACTATAATGTTTCTGTGTAAGGTTTCAACCTGAATACGCCTCCAGGACCGATGTCGAAATTGTAGTCAAGAATGTTAACGCACGCGAAGGAACCCTGAAGAGGTGAACCTTCATGAACCCCACGCTGCGGAATCTTGCAGAAAAATATATGTTTGGGATTTTGGCAATTAATATGTCTGAGCGGTGTGAATAGGTGGCAATGCACGTGCGACACGACACGCTATATTGTCTCGTGATGAAAATCTTCCTTTTCCTGGTTGGACATAAAAACCTAAATATGTCGTCCATAATTTTGATAATAGGCCATCATTTCACATTTTTTAAAGGTATAATTGGGACAATTTCCTCAAAGAGTACTTTAAGTAAGTTCGGAACATGCCATATACGATGCCTTTGGTTGGTGGGTTTAATGGTCAATTATATTTATTACGAAAAAATATTTGAACTCCATTTGTGAGATCTGAATTGTGACTCCTTGTTTGCCTATGTACATACGGTTACGTGACAATTAATTCTTCGATTCGAATTCGAATCTGCTGATTCTCCTTTCGTGTTTGCTTTACGGGTGTGAATTTCCCAAGACAGTTATTACGTGAAAATAAGACAATTTCCCGCATTGAATCTCGTTTATCATTTTTTTGGGCGTTTTGATTTCGATTTAATTGAATAGAATTGGAAATGGAGGTAATAATAAACGGATTCGTCCAAGATTTGCTGAAACATAAATGCCTTTTGCTTGATTTATAGAATTTTAACCTCAATCCTGTAATGTTGAGGTTTTTGCGATAGCATTGGTGGCTTTCCAGTAAGGGTTTGGTCATTTGAATAACTGAATCGCGTCCTTATTGTCAGTATGGTTTCAATGTTTGAAAACTGTCGATTATTTGGCACGTGTTCCAAAAAAAGTCGAAATCGTGGAAATGAGTAATCGTAAGCCTTTTTTGCGTCAGGATGAAACTGTTTACCGGTTAGGGATTGTGTATGAAACTTGCACAGTTATAATCGTTAAGTAGGGAAAAGATGCGGAAGTGAAGCACCCCGAAGTGCGATAAAAATTAGATATAATTATGTCTTTGGCTTTGTTGATGAATTGCGGTAACTTTTAGTGCGCCGTTCGGTGAAGGAGTTAGAAAAGGCAAGGCGCTAATGTGTCCGCGTAATGGTCAGCTTCCCGAAAAGTATTCATAGTGAAAATGCTAACCAATCTTAAAGAAACCCCTATATATATCATCGTGACTTCATCATTCTTACCCGCTTACGTTACGTAATAAAAACTCCCAGCCAAGATATCTGAATGGGCTGAGATGAATGTGGACTGAGGGAATGAATTGAATCCAGACGGTATACCTACATATCAACTGATAACTCATCGATCTCACAAGAAGACTTTCCTACCGAAGTTTGTCAATCCAAGCCCTTCACTGCGTTCAATTTAACTTGCTGAATTATGTGCATTTCCGGTCTCGTATTTGAAACCGGCGTGACCTGGGTTAAGTCAGCCTTTGCAAGACGGGCGTAACTTACTGTCCACTTTGTTCCGGGACGTGAATTAATATATTTTCTATTTGCGTAGTGTTAAAATGTTCAAGGTTGACCGACGGTTTTCACGTTGCGAGAGCGGCGTGTTCAGGCACGTCCGTTTTCCAATCCCTATAGTCATCTACTCGTTCCACTAGGGTTGGCTTGCCACAACTGCCAGTGGCGGACGTGGCCTGGCTCCGGCCGTCGCCTTTTGAATTTGTGGTCACGGCTGATTGATTCGCGTACGTATCTTCGGGATCCTCATGGACTGATATTGACTCCGAATCCGCGAACCTCGCCCGATACTCGAACGTGTATCGGGAGGAGAAATATATCATCGTTGTGTGTTTCATAACGTCATTATTTCTAAAATTCAACTGCAAATCAATGAAAGGTTTGTTCGATTATTGGGCGACGTGCTTGAAAGAATTTTTTTGGGTCAATATTTTATAAGTTTATGTATCTTTTTTTCAGCTCTTTAATAATGTTTTCAAACATAAAGTTTTTCAAGCAAGAGCAAAATTTTCAGGTATCCTGACAACACACGCCCCTTACGGCAGCACTAAGCCCGACGGCGCGTGAAATTCACGCATCAGGGTAGGGGGGCCAGTTCCTTTCCCTGTGCCGGTTATAGTTTCCCAGGAAGATCTGATACTCGAAAAATCACATAGCTTGGGTGGAACTGCAGGTGCTCAGAGAGACTTGCCCAGGAATCGAGCTCGGGTCCTCCGGTCAGTCGTCCTACCTTTGGACTACCGCGACCCACTGCATGCGGGATATTATTTGGATATAGTTTATCCGTCGTACTGAATTGGTTACGGTAACACGTCTCATATCACGTTCCCGAACTTTCGCACGATTCTGTGGTGACGATCCTCGCCCTTCATCGGCGCCTATCGGGAGAAATTATTGTTTCGTGTCGTCATTGCTGAAACTCAAACGTAATGTAAGCGGAAAGTTGTATTCGAATAACGGGTGACGTGATGGAACGAATTCTGTTCGGCTTACTTAAGATAAGTGTACGGTTTGTTTTGAAAATCAAATCTGTATGTATTTTTTTCGTTCCTTTATTACGAATCATTCCTGATGCTGATTGTGTTACCAAGACGCGTGCTAGTGCCAGCCATTCGATCATTCGCACCGCAGGAGCGGTGGGGGACATTCGGGTGATATTTTCGCTGACCCCTAGTGTGTGCATAGTGGAATGCATCCGGCCCTCTCTGCACCCATATGCCTCTTTTCCCCAACCCGTCCCCCCCCCTCTCTCTGCCAGAAATCATACTCGGGGGTGGGTGACGTCGCCATCGCGCGTGGTGCTCCTTCCTTCGCGGGGCGATTTTCGTGGAGGCTTGTGGGGAGCTCCGTGTATTCGGAGCTTTCCCGTTCGCCGGCTTCAAAGCAGTGCACTCGTGGTTGAAGTCGTGGAATTCGTTCGAATTCGCCCCTGAACTCTGCTCCGTCCCCTTCCCTGCCCGCGGGCATTTTCGGGAGTCGGAGGCAAAAGGAATTTAAAACCGGACGTGGAAAGACCGTTTCCCCTCTTTTTTTTTCTTCCGTCGAATCTTTTAAGGCCGTCGGGGACCGTGGGGTGGTGGCCTTTCATTCGGCAGGGTTTTTGATTCTGCCGATAAAGCCGTCGCGTCTTTTGATGGCGATTTCCGTTTTATTCGCATCGCCAAATGAAAATTTGCTGGGGGTGGCATTGGGTGGCCGCCACTACTTATCCCCGCCTCGCTTCCCCTCCTTCCTCGTTTCCCAAATTCCTCCACGTCACACTGCCCTCACCAGAGAAAAGGTAGTTGGATAAATGTCTCTGTTTTGCGGCGCGGCGCAGAGGCCGTTGGGTCTCCACCGCAAGCTTAGCCTCAGACCGAAATGCAAGGATCGTGATGAAATATTGGGGACCAGAAGGGGCGTGTTTCCTAGCTACAAGGCATTTTATCAGTCTTTTAGATTGTTACACGGTCTCCCAAAGGATATTATTAATCTGTTGCGATGTTCGACGGTTGTGTGGATTCCGGAGAAAGTGTGATGAAGGATTTTTTACTCCTCAAGACTGTATTTGGTGAGGCTGAAGCATTTGAGGGACGCAACCATGGTTTTCGGGGTTCGTACCACCAAGTCGGCAGTTTGAATGCGATCTTCAGCGGTACCCGTATTTCGATTCAGCGAGGAATGCGCTTGACGTGCGAGCTTGTTCTTATGGAAAAAAAGTCTAGCGAATGTACGGTACGGAATAATCATGTTTTACACTTCTACAGGAATTTCCTGTTTTCGACCACAGCCGGGAAGAATTTTAATACGCTTTAATAACTTTTGGTGAAAATGGACGACTTGCGGGAACATCTATAATTTCAGCGACCATTCATTTGAGAACATGATCACCGAAATGCATGAAAAGTGTACCTAGAGACGATTCACTAAGGACGGTTGTACTTATAATTTCAATTGAGCCAAAGATGAAATTAAATTATAGGAAGTCCATTTGCGAAGAAATTGTCTACGCATGTGAGAATCCCTGAGTATCACTGAAAAATACGATTATTTGAAAACAATCGATGT
The DNA here is from genome assembly GCA_037158775.1 of Hetaerina titia. NCBI lineage: Eukaryota > Metazoa > Arthropoda > Insecta > Odonata > Calopterygidae > Hetaerina > Hetaerina titia. The sequence goes on along the minus strand of CM073769.1, from coordinate 80,157,331 downwards.
TTAAATCTCCATCGATAATTAAAATAAAACAGTTTCTGGCGTAACTTGGAGGAAAATCTTCATACTGACGTTTTTATAAATCAAACCAATTTAAATCGGTAATGTTCTGGAAGTAAGAAATGAGGGTTTTTAGTCTTTTTCCTTGTCTGAAAAGTTTTGTTAAACGAAAAAATCCAGTCGAGGTTAGGGTATTGAAACAAATCTAATCGTTGTTAATGTGGCAAATTTGAGTGAGATACATTTCAAAGTATGTGCAATGACTATCAATAACCATTATCAATAGGTAATTGTGGGGTGAATGGGGTATACATTGGTCAAGAGTTCCCGGAAGTAAAACGGGCCGTCAAATAAAACGAGTGTAAGATAAATGGAATCGTTCGCTATCACTAATGGCGACGAATAACGATCGCTGCTAATTGGTAGCTACCCTCAAGTTAAGCTGGATTTATCAAATTTAGGTTGCAAGTACCAAAGTTCTCCACACCCATAGGACTGTATACGTTTAACCACATCTTTAACGGTCCCGTAAGGTGCCTTAAATGTGATTAACTCCATTTGATATCCTTAAAAACTGGGTAAATTAATCCACTCCAATCACGTCAATCAATTGCGAATCCTAGATGTCGGAATGTGATTTTAAAAATACCTTCAGCCTTCTGATTAAACTGTCAAAGCATTTTCCGCAGAAATATACTTTTTACTAAACTCCATTGATCCTTTGAGGGTACGAGTAGCCATCCCAAACATGTACTTATCCTGTTATTTTGACACATATATGCATGCTGTTTCATCAGCAAGACTTTGGAGTGACCTTTCGATTGCTACTATTGTAAGCGACTCGGAATTAGCCGAACGTAATTTTGATTATATTTTTATTGCATATTTCATTACAAAATACATTATACATAACCACCTGGTAATAATTCTGTAGTGAGCCTTGTCAAAAATATTTTTTTCTCCTCATGTCGTTTTTTGTCCGAGGGTGGCTTGCGTGAAATGAGATAAATATACTCAAGTCGTTTATTGCACAGTTTCATGGTCTGGTCACCATGACGCTTTCTCGCACAAATCAAACAGTTGTAGCAACTCACTTGCTAGGGCGGGGTGGATGGATGGATGCGTGCGGTGTCTTCTCGGAGAACGAAGGTCGGGGGGTAGGGATAAGCTTCCCTCGGCCGGCAGAGGGAGTCTGTTCTGGGTCCGAGAGAGAGAGGCTTGTGCGAGATTAACCGAGGAGGAGAGGATGAGACGAGTGTGAGTGTGTCTTGGTTTTGAAGGGGCGCGTCGTTTTTGTGACCACATCAGAGGGGAAGAGAGAGGTAGGAGAGTTTGAAGTTTTAGTTTCTCGACACTGTGTGTAGAAGGGGGAGAGAGAGAGAGAGAGGCCTTGGGTGGACACGTGTGATACTGCGACCCATTGAAATGCCATGTTTATTGGATTCCGCATTGCGATGCCCTAACGCAGAGAAATACTTACCGTCAAACTTACGATGTAATTTTGGACTTAGGGGGATATTCAACTTTAATTATCGACGCCAAAGTAACAAGAATGTCGAGGAAAAAAAAAGAAAAAAATCTCTGGAGGGTTTTTCGTAGACTGTCATCTTCGATGTCTCCGCGACATAACGCTACGAATCCCCCGCAAGCGCTACCGTACATCTCTTAGGCTAGTGTGTACATTCGGAATGTGCGATTTTCCATTTTGATTTTCGACTCCTTGGAGACGACAATGTGTCCGGCGATGACAAAAAAGATGGATAAATGTCCATAATATTTGAATAATATTTCTCGATATGGCGGAATATTACGAGGGGGGAGGGTAAAATTCGCCAAAAAGAGGATTGTAGTCGATTCCCGCCGCCCTCGTCGCGGTTTTTGAATTCCCACGCAAGTGTCGGCGCGATTTCGTCCGTTTCCTTCTTTGCGTCGAAAATTTACGATAACCACTCCCGAGTCGCACGCGCTGCGATGTTCCCAAGTCCTAACATCGCACACTTCTCTTCCCCATTCCTGTGAGGCTGAAGGGAGGGAGGGTCGGGCAGTCCGGCTGCTGGGCAGTCTGGGCCGCGTTGACCTGTTCCAAGCGAGGAGGGGGTTGAGGGAGGTGGCTGGTTTCGGAGGTTTGTGAGAGAGGAGTTGGTCCGGGAGAGGGTGGGGGGGAGGGGTCGTCGGCGGTGTGGTAGGGTATGCGTGTGTGTGTGGGTCCCAGGATGGTCGGAAGAAAGCGAATGAGCTCGGCTGGGAAGAAAAGTTGGGGGGGAAGTCTTTGCAAAATGGCGAGGGGAGGGTTGCGAGGTGGTCGGGGAGATGTGCAAAAGAGGAGTGAGAGCATTAGGGCATTGAGGCGGACCCGAGGGGGTCAGGGAGGCCAGAGAGAGGGGGCGTGGCGGTGTCTGAGGGGGGAGAGGACTGGCGGTGTTGGGAAGGGGACTGCTTCGGTTCGAATGGGTCGCTCAGGCTGCTCCCACTCCGACCTCGTCCTCTCTTCGCCTCCCCACGGAGGGAAGGAAGAAGGAAAGGTCCTTCCCTCTTCTTTCCTCCGCGGTCCGTCCCTCTTCTTTCGGCACAGTCCTACCAACCGAAACTTTTGTGGTGCTGCCCCTGACACATTCTCTCGGGATGGTTCAGGGAGGAATAATTGCGACCGACGAGGTCATTTGTACCGTTTCCGCCAGATCGGGAGTTTTGGCGGAAAGGTATCAATCGGTTTGAATCGGGAGAAGCCGGCAAGTTGGCCTACTGTTAGCGAGAGTCGCCAAGGAGATACACAGTTTAACGTAACTGCTGAAGGACGGACGTTGGACCTAGTCAAGTTGACGCTGGTACGTCACAAGTCGATGGAACTGTTTGTGGGTCCCTCCCCTTCAAAATTGGCGTTTTAAGATGGGTATTTAGAGGATAGGACGGAAAAATACAAGAATTTTCTCAGCGGCGGACTGCCTGAAAAATTTTAATCAAGGATTTAGTTGAACTTCGAAAGATGTCTCCATTTTTGCACACCTTGTTCTCCAATGAATATGTCCGGCAAAATAATCGGAGGAGCGGTTGGGCAATCCATCCGTACTTAAATCTTAAAGCATTTTAGGAAAATTTCTCCTCCAGAGTTTACTGCTAATGCCAAAGTTATTAAATCGAAGGTAGAAGCTTTTGTTTTGTGGAAGGACGTCGTATTTAGAAAGAAATAAGCACTTTGTGACTTCCACACTTTTTCCAATAGTATGGAAGTCACAAAGTGTTTATTTCTTTCTAAACCAAAGTTATTATTATGCTCATGGATTAGATGAGAAAAATATCCTACATCACTGCCTGGCTTCCTTTAGTTATATGGGCATCGGTATGATTCATCCATCGCACAGATCACGATTATGACAAAAAAAACATTGATCCCACCAAGAGTGTAATAGGTCAAACGTTTTTGTCTTTTTCTGATACTTTTGAGGACATTTCGCGTCTACGAACAATGCTAGAGCAAAGTAGATGGTGTATCCTAAGATTATGAGGTAGATTTAGGTTTTTGGGTGGAATTCTCAATTTTTGCGCGACCTTCATACTCTTAAGGTATTGGACTTAGTTCTATGTTTTCATCCAGTTTCATCCCATGTAATGGATGCAGCATAAATAACTGAAATAGGCGTAAATTGTCTTTTGGGTTAGCACTGAACTTTCGACCCTGGCTCACTTCAGCATTTGCACCCCGAAGTTAATTCCATAAATATGACTTTATTTTCCAATTCTTCAGCTGTTAACTGGAAGACAAGAATTTTTTGCCGTTTTTCTAAAAATTCGTAATTGACTTAAGATTTTCTCATATAACTGTAGGATTTAGTCAACGCTTATTTTGAACTTAAGGAAGTCTATTCTATTTTCCAAGTTTTCTCGTATACAACTTACACGCTGCTGTTTCATGCCATACATTTCAGTCATGGCAACTCGTAACTGGGCAAACTCCCTCGGTCGTGTTGGGGTTCGAGCCTATATTAGGAAAATAAAAATAGTAATATTCTTATATGAAGACTTTTTGATGGCCTCGCTCTTTTGCCAACTGATTCAGCATCAGGCGCTTATAAAAATGCCACCGGTTGCACCGATGACTCATAAAGGGTTGAAACATGCTGTCATTCATATGTTTTTTAAACCAAGCGTTTGATAACCGTTTTTATTCTCCCAAAATGTTCCCTGTCAGATGTCCAACCTTTCTCCTGCGGTCCTTGATCCGACCGATTTACGGCTCCTGCTGAAGACCTTCTGATCGAGTAATTTTACATTGGTCTACAATGGAGGTCTACATGCAGTGGTCCTCTGACCGCATGTGCCCCAGGCTGACCATGAATGCGGCCCATTCATTACAATAACATCCTTGCAGTGGTCCCTAACATCATACTATATGTGTTAACAACTATTTTCCACACTAAAGAACAGTCAGAATAATATTGTAACCATATATCCTATGAGCACCTTAGCATCTCACTGAAAAATTTAACTACTTCCATTTAATAGTGAATAGAAACAGATATTATGATCGAAAAAACAAGTATTCTTTTACAGTTTTATTAAGGTTAATGCGGTTGTCCCGAAAATAATGCATGGATAGTTATGTTCATCAGCTATCATTGGGTTTGTACATGTACGATATTTTAATTGTGCCCCAAACCAATTCTTCTGTCAGTGTGTGACCCAGAAGGCCCGAAATGTGGGACCCCCTTAGTCTATAAAATTTGAAAAGGCCCCGGTGGTGGCGGAGTAACGTCCTCGTCTGCCAATCCAAGGGTCGCGGGTTCGTTTCCCTCCAGGGTGAGTTTTTCTCCGTTGTTTCTGCTTGGGTATTCTTAAACGTGTCCATCTTTATTCTGTTAATAGTCCGAAAAGGCCAAAAAGTGCTGTTTTCGGACTAAGACTAAATAAATAATGGTTAACCGGGTGACATCGGAAATGGGCTGCGTTAGTGAAGTTCCCAGTTATGTTGTGATACAAACGGAATTGATAATGTGATATTTTTTATTCCATTTGAGAAGTGCATAATTTTAGCTCCCTCAGTCGTCTTGTTGCCCTTCCGTTTGATATTTTTCAAACTGTTAGTCACGGTGATGTTGATATGCTTTTCTTTCAATGGTATCAGACTCATATTTGTGAAATAGCATCTTTAGAAATTATAGAAGCCAATTGAATTTCACCAAACTTTATTGCTGTATTACCGGTGTCATAGCACATTGGACATCTTCAGGTACAACTCTAATAAGAAATGCACCTGAAGATGTTAGATATGTGAAGAAATCGGTCACACCCCAATAAAGTTTTGGTGAAATCTGCTAAGTTTTTCCAATTCCTCATGCACATCATTGTTGAAGTGGGAATTGCGCGACTCACTTGTCATATTTTGAGCCATATTATATGTATACTAGTGTCTCGTATACCAGTGTCTCACTGGCTAAGCCACCTTGAAGACGTGTGGCAGGTAGGCGGTATGTTATTTGTTCCTGTGTTGCTGAGCGTTGTAACTGGACCACGGTGACGAGTTCTTTTCTGTATCAAAAATCCTTACTCATTTATCAACTCGCTAATAGCATTACCAAGAAAGTGAAACTTTTCTCCTAGTGATTTGTAACGTTTTATTCTTTCGTCAGGTCAGTGACGAGTAAGGAATGATTAATTCGTAATCTAATTGCTGGCTCCTGAAAACTTCGTCCGGCACCTCCAGCGGAGTTCGTATTTATCGTGTCGTGGGGCGTGTGGGGCGTAGCAGTTGCAAAATCTTGGCAGTCGGGATGATGTTTCCTGTTCCGCTTTTTACGGTTGAATTGAGAGTGGGATGATTAATGATTTCTGTGCTCGCCCTCAGAAGGGCCGAGCGTCGGTGATGAATCAATTTTACTCCCAGATGGTCCCGGCGTCCCTTCCCCGAGCCAACTCTTTTTCTTTGCCCTCGAGTGTCAGGGGCCACTTCCCGTGCTTCATGTAAATATTGTGTCTTCATTTCGCTTTTAATTTCGTATACTTTTATGTTCTCTAATTTTAACAGCTGAGTAATACTTAGTTGCCTCTTTGAGCGTGCAATAGTAGCGCCTTGATATTCATTGTCCGCCTATTTGGGCTTTACATCTCATACCCGACTCTCTAATCCTTTATATTTCCTATCAACCTAATACCTATTTGTAATCATTTTATGTTTCTTTGACATATTTTGTAAGTTCGTCTCATGGCAGAGGGTAAGCGTAATTGATGATCTGCAAGAGAAATGACTCATAATTGGATGCCTCGCTTGGTGAAAAAGCGTACTGTTTTCGAGTGAAGAACTTTCAATGTGTATAATATGTCACAGGGGTAATAACTGCTATTAGTTTCCTCATTATTTTAATATAGCCTACGCTGTATTCACAACTGTTTACCAACCCACTGAATTATAAAATCATATAGGTCATATATGAATTTTTATCCGAAAGAAATGAAGGCCACAGTGCAATTTTCCGCGGCAATGACTGCGTAGTATAGAACAATATATTGGTTCACGTTCGCAGGTCAGGCACACTGGTGATTTGGTTTCTGAGATACCCGAGTATCAAGGGTGCCATCGGGCATCTAAATCTTGAGTACGTTCACAAAGTTCCTTTTATTTTTGTTTTAATCTGAAAACAGCGCTTAGGCCTTTACATCGGACTTTAAACAATGTTATAAAAATATTGCAATTAGATTCACCCAAGCTTAGGTGTAGGAGAAACCAACTAGGCGGGAATCGAAGCCGCGACCTCTGGGTTGGCAGGCGAGGACGTTACCCCGGGGTCATCAAACTTGTGCAAGAACAGATTGTATTTTTAATATTTGTGGTCGCTGCATTCACTGTAATCGTAGAGGGGTTCAGGAGGATATTTGAGGGAGAGTGGATCGCATGCATTCAGCCGGCAGAACAATTTCTAGGGAAAAGTCAGTTTTGAACGGTCACGGAATAGATCACCAGACGTGCGATTCCCCGACGTCCCATCCCGCCCCGTTAAGTTTTCGGAGGGACAGGTCCACTCCGACTTTCGTGTCTTCTCCGTCCGTCCCTGGGTCTCTCTTAAGATTTTAGCCGATCCAAGTCTTGGGTTGTGGAGAGGGATGAGAAGTGCTCGTCAATCAGTGGCGTTGGGTAGTCGGCGCCTCCGTTCTCGGACCCCCGTGGAGAGTGGGGGCCCACTCGTCCGGGCTCACGAAACCGTTCCTAACCCATCGCCCATTTCCCCATTCTTCCTTCCTGCTCACCTTTCCCCTCCCGGAACTTTTTTCTGCACTCTCCCCGCCCTTTCGTCTTGTGGGAACAACTGTAATCCATATATCTCCGGTAGGTGTCTGTTAGACATCTAGCATCTACCTAGTATTTGTTTTCAGTTTCCAAATCTCATGTATAGTACCTCCTTCTATTAGTTTATTGCATTCGTTACCCCTGGAACTTCGGACGAGCCAATTTTGGTGGTATTCATTCTTTTGGAAAATTGTTTATTGATGATAAAATTATGGCAGTTCAATCTTTTTCTAAATGATCCGACTCGCCAAATATTATGGTTACATTGTGGACATGGAATAATGTGTTCATGGACACGTATTCTTTTTTTTTGGTACTTCGTTGGCCGGTGTTGTCTTGTAAATGCCAGGATCTCAAACCTAATCGGAACATGTTTCCACTCTAACTTTACAATGGGCACTAATGTGTGTAAGTGGCTACGCGGCTCATAAATTATAATAGTGATGTATCAACTGGAAAACCATATATTTCCCATAGATATTCGAGGTGACAAATGAATCCTTTTTAAAGTGCGAAGCGAAACATTCGGAAAAGTGAATTATCTTTCATGTGCTTTTGGACCCAGGCGAAATCTCCAACATTTTTTTGGACATTCATCACTTGGAGAAGAGGAAGGCTTCATTTTATATTTGATTATTACCCCATTAATGTCAACGTCGTTTACAGCCATGCTGCATAAGATTTGCAGTAATAAGGTGTTTTTTTCTTTCAGTATTTTTTGATGCACCTGCGTCAGTTTGCCAGGTGTTAAAAAAAGTTACTTGTTGAAAAATAACTCGTTCGGGTGGCGACTTTTTTTTTATCCGCCGCGAAGGCACTTATGCTCGCGGAGCAAAAGTGGCGATGAAAGTCATCGGCGATCGTTCTCGAACTCCCTTAATGAGTGATTGAATCGCACGCGCCGAGGGGGGGAGGTTCCTTTTTCCGAGCTCCATTGTGTGCGTGGGAGGGCGGAGTTTGAGGGGGGAAGAATGAGATGGAAAGATGACATCGTTAGGGGAGAATCAACTCTTCCGTCCCCCGGCGCTCACACTCGCTCACTTTCCCCCCCCACCCATCCCCACGCCCCTTCAGGATCCCCCTCCCCGCGCCCCTTCAGGATCCCCCTCCCCCTAGCTCTGCCGCCTCATCCTCCCCCGTGCCATCTCCTCCACCCCCTTTCCTCATCTCCCTACACCCACCCCATCTCGTGTCGCCTCGTGCGCACTCCACTCATTTTCCCCGCGCTCGATTGTCAAAACAAACTCGATCCCTCCCTCTCCTCCATCCCCTCTCGTCACCTCCCCCTCGCTACGCTAACTCTTCCTTCCCCCCCTCCTCCCCCCACACACCGCCGCTCCGGGAAGAAAAAAATTATTTCTCCCCAACTCCCGCTCACGTTCTCCCCCGCCGCAAAGCGCGTCACCGGGAGAGAGGGCAGCCCTCCTCCCACCCAGAGATCACTTTTGCCCGCCAAACCATCCTCCCTCCCTTCCACACTCCCTTTGGGGGTGCACTCGCCTTCTCACCCTCTCCCCACCCCCCGCGCCTATCTCCCCTCCACTGAACCATCCCTCCCTCCCGCATACTGCCTCTTCCAAACGCTCCCCACTCAAGGCGCATTCATTGCCCTCATTGATTCGCCTCTCCACTCTCTCTCTCTCTCCTCCCTCCCTGCTGTCCCAACCCCCGTCCCCCCCTCGTCCCTTTACCCTTTCTCGCAGCCCTTTCGCTTCCCTCCCCCGCCCTGTTGTCCCCCCTTCCGGGGTTGTGCTCGCGGGAAGGCGTCCGCGCTTCGGGCCCGGAGCGCTCCCCGTCGATCCTCGAACGACGACGCCCGTTTTTCTACCCCGTTGGTTTGCCCGAGGGGGGGGGGGGGGTCGTCCGCGCGTATTATTACGTCAGATACGGGGACTAGTGCGGAGTTTTTTGGGAAGGTGGGATGGATCTTGAGGTTGTCTTACAAGTGCGTGGCGCATGGCGAGGCGAGGAAGATTTTCGAGAGCAAGTGTTTCGTCGTTTCCGAGCGATCAGATTTCCATGTACAGGTTTGACACGCTGGGCGGAGTGGTCTCCGTCCGCATGGCGAATCTGGGGATTATATCATTACAACCCTCCCACCCACTCACTCTTAAAGAAAACATTAGGCCTGTTGTTTTAATCCATTTTGCGTAAGTTGACCTCCCAAGGAGAGCTGTATTTCCGATGGAGCGGGCTGCACGGTGTTATTGAACTTGCGGTGATTCTCCACCATAAAGAAACCAGTCATAAGGGCGACAGGTATAAATAGCAAGATATATGTAATCATTGTAATGGTCATCATAAACTAGTGGTGAAAACAGGTAATGTATTATATGATGAACGCAATTCCCGATAGAATAAATAAAAAAAAGTTTTCCAAAGTATATTTTTAATGTTGTAACATAATAGTGTATACTTATGTTACATTTATGGTTGTGTTACCGAAAACGCTCATTGACGTGATGCAACTGTACTTTCCCTAATTATTTAATAGTACTGATTTGATTTCATATTACAATAACGAGTAGTCGAGCGGTAGGTGTGGCGTTTACTCTCTCCCTTTTAAGTCGTTTTCTAGCTTTGTTTTCCTCACCCCTTTATCCCTAATACCGTATTCGAATTTCTTTTGATCTCATCGTTCGAAAAAGTGTCGTTACTCGCATGCTAATTGCCTCCCAATTATTTCAAGTACATAAATGTGCTCCAAAGGGGTTGCAAGCATTGTTGAGTGAATTGGAGGTTCAGTGCGATAAATATGGGATGAGAATCAATATTAATAAAACAAAGGTTATGCGATTTTCCAGAAAGAAAAAGGCTAAGCTAAATATTAAAATAGGCGGGGAAAAAATAGAGCAGGTAGAGCAGTTTACATATCCCGGCAGTGTTTTGGACCAAGACGGTCAAAGTGGTAGAGACGTAAGGAGAAGAATTGCGCTAGGCAAGGAGGCTTTCTGAAGGAGAAGAGAGTTGATGACGGGGACGTTGAGTAGGGATGTTAAGACAAGACTCGTAAAAACTCTGATATGGAGCGTAGCCATGTACGGCGCGGAAACGTGGTTACTGAAGCAGGAGGATATACGTAGATTGGAGGCTTTTGAAATGTGGGTGTGGAGAAGAATGGAGAAGGTGAAATGGACCGAAAAGAAAACAAATAAGGAAGTACTAGAGATGGTGGGTGAGGAGAGGGGTTTGTTGAGAGAAATCGTGTGGAGGCAAGAAAAATGGATGAAAGGCGTATTGAGCAGTAGCGGAATGTTGAAGAAGGTAATAGAGGGGAGAATGTTGGGCAAGTGAGGAAAGGGCAGGAACAGGATAGGGATGTTGGACGGGATGAAGGGAGGAAAGAAGTACACAGAGATGAAGAGGGACCTGATGTAGGTGCTGGATTGGGTTTTGTTTGGAGTTACAAAATGTTTATTTGATAGTTGTGTCCATCCAAAAACCTACCTTAACCGGTAGATTACCTAATAAATATGTGCTCCGTTTTTATTATATACCCGTTATTTTCCGATCGTCTAGCGAACCTTTTGTTGAATAATGGATATGGAATTAAATCGTTGGCAAACGTCCGTTGAGTGCAAAATTCCATTGATTTTTCAGGCTAATGAGTTCTAATAAACATCTGAAGAATTATTTACAGTTAGGGATTTTTTTTAGTTTTTCGACTTTGATTTCAACTTGTAGTTATTGGGATATACGATAATCTCTGGTCTATAATTTCGTAAGCTCTGACGATGTGGGAGATAAATGATAAATGTATCCACATCTACATTATACCCTGCACGCTGTCGCAGGGCATTTTAGACTAGATGATAAGTTATTAGCTATTGGTGGTTATTTTGGATTGGTATATGGATATTATTTTATTATATTGTAGTTCAAATTGTTTTACTGTGTGCTGTTTTCTATTCTTGTGGTCAGAAATTATTCCAGAACAACAGAATTTCATGTATAAAGATATATCTTTTCGGAAGTATATTTCGCAAAAGGTCTCGTAATAGTCTCCCCTGCCAGTGTTACGTGAGGTTAGAATTACCGTTTCTGTATCGGCGTATTTGATTTTATTATGAATTTTAAGCTATGCATATATTTTTCCTGCCTCTAGTGTTTTGGACAATATTTTAACGATGTATGTCCGTTTCTTTTTTTCGCGGAACATGGCAAATAAGTCCACGTCGTCGATTACCCGCTTGTGTTCGTTCATCTTATCCGTCTGATAGTTCAATTTTATGCTTGCGTATTACGTTCATTTTCAAGATCTCACTGCTGTTCGCACAATAACGTCCATTAGATATTTTTAGGTGGCTCCTTTTTTTGTCACTTTCAGTTATTTCGTTTGTTAAATTGTTTTAAAAATTAAAAAAAAATTGTCTCCTTTCAAAAACACTGCATCACTCTGCAGTCTTCAATCAATCCAGCTGGTAATATTGAATGGTGCGTTGATTCATGCATTCCAGATCAGTTTTCCCGTCATTAATGTTTTTACTCGTGTAGATTAAAGGGAAATATTTGTCCAAATAATGCGAAATTGATTTCTGTTGAATTACGAAAGAGGAGGTAATTGCGGTGACCACCACCACCACGCGCCCGGTGAGTGTAACGTGAGCGATTCTGGTAAAGACGGCGCGGCGAATCCCACTCGGCTTTGAGGCGGAGTCTTCCATCCCAGGACGTAAAAGATCGTGTCCTTTAATGTCCAACGCTGACTCTCTCGCGGGAGAAGGCGTGCGCGGTGACACCACGGAACGCTTTATGCAGCGTTTTCCCTTTTTTTTTCTCTTTCGCTTTTTTAAATTGCGATTTCCATTTCTATTACGACCCGTCCCTTTCTTCGGGGGCAGGAAGGTGAAAGAAAGCGAGATCGTCTTAAAGGGGAAGGGACGTCACGCGAAAGAATTTTACGACCCTCAGGGTTTAGTGCTTAGGTGTAGCGCAAAAAGAAAGGAAAGTATCCTTTTTATCTTCTTTTTTTTAAGTGGCGTCGGTGTAGGGTGAGTAGTCCTCACCCTCCGCCATCCCCACGCCCTCCCCCCTCCCTCCACCCGACTCCCGGTTTCATTCTCCCAGCCTCCCTTCCATTCGCTTCCTTTTGCTTTCATCCCTCGCTCCAACTCCCTCCCCTTTCGTTCCCACTCTCTCCCTCTCGGCTCTCCTCTCTCTTCCCCGAACAGTGCGAGTGTATGTGTGACGGTGTGTGTGTCGTTGTTTGTGTGTGCGTGTGTGTGCGCGCGCGCGTGGTTTTTTTTAATCAGCTGAAGGGGGTTGCGCCCGATTAAGGAGGCCGCTGCAAGCCTGCTCTCTCGTCGGTGGCAGTGTTGTTGTCAGCGATTCGAGCGGGCGGGAATTGAGAGGGGGGCCGGAGGGGCAGTAGCGGGAGTCGCGTCTCTTTTGTTTTCCCCCGCACCCCCTTTTTGCCTTATTGCCTTTCGGAGCGCGGCGAGCGGAAGCTCGAGGGTGGAGGGAGCTCCGAAACTCCCACACAAACACACCCTTCCCGCTCACTAACCCTCTCCCACTCACCACCCCCCCTCTCCCTTCGCCGCTCCCTCCCGGGGATCCCCTGCCGCTCATTCCGGCGATTGTTTTCCATATTTCAACCCCTCGCCCACGCGTAAATACGCGCGTGCATACTTATATATTTATTTATTTATTGTTCGCGCAATCGAGTAGCCCGGGAGGGGCCACCTCGTGCTCCATTTCGTGTGGGTGTTTGAGGGTGGGTCGCTCGTGTGGACGAAACATTCGTGGTGAACACTTTTAATGGGGAGTGTATTCGTTTTGTTTATCGCCCGTGAGGAGTATTTTTTCGCCCTGGGAGTTTCTTTTACTAAAAAAAAGACACGGTGTGGTTTCACGAAAGAGGAGATGCGTGCGGAATTGTTTTTTGTTTTGTTTGCTTGTTGGGGAGCGAGGGGTTGCTGCACCCTCGTTCGTAAAAGTGTAATGTTTTTTAAGGGTTTTTTTGTCTACAAATTAGTGTTTTCTTGCATATGGTGTGAGCATGTGTGCACGTCTCTTTATGAGGAGCGAAATTACTCGTTTAGTGATAATTCAGGCTCTTTTTTCATAGAATTTGTTCGTTATGTATCCCATCTAATATGGATCATTTTAATGCAGAAATTCCTCTTGTATTCCGAATAAACCATCGTCTTTCTTTTTCAGGAAAGTTTGGTATTTTGTTTTGCACTACCACTTTTACGTTAAGAAACATGAAGTGTTTAGGTTTACGTGCTTAGTTTAGGTTTCGAAAGTACTATATAGAGGCCTGGGAATATCTGAATAGAACATAGACTATTTTACGATGGTTTATATTTCAAAACTTAATTGAATCATTAATTATATTAAAATTTTACATAATTCGGTGATGCTTAGTTTTATATTTTGACGGGAACAATCCAAAAGAAGTGTACCTACTCTGCTTCTTGGTTACCTAGCTATTTAAAGTAACTTTCTATTTGAACGAGGCGAATTGACCTACATTTATTTAGAGCTCATTTGGGTCGTTTATTTTTTTTATCACTTTTCACGACTACATGTTATTGTGCCCCGTCCTTCCTTTTTATACATTCAGACATTGTTATTGTTTTCATATTTGGTCGAGGAAACTTACAGATGGTAAGATGCTACTGAATTTTATAAGTACTGATTTTTTTTGTTTTTAAAGTTCTCTGACTTTGTCTTCAGGAGCTTAATCTTCCTGTTTGCGAGAGTTTGCAGGGTTCAAATAGAGTTCTTTATCGTTGATTATGATTAACCCCTATTCTTTTATCATTAAACCTATAAAAATATTTGTTTTAATACTGAAGTAACTATACGAGTGAACCGGATAGTGTATATTTCAGTGTTTTTTACGAAAAATCCATTGCTATTTTTCTTTTAGTTAATTTTAGATTTTAGTTAATAAAATGTTTCTGCGTTAATTCATATGCTTAACAACAATCATGCCTAGAGTTATATTACATAAAGCTGTTTTTCTTTTTCGATTTTTGTTGTATAAAATAGTTAGCGAGTTATTCTGACCATTATTTTTATATTATTCATATTTCACATAAGTTGGTGTATACCCTTCGAGTAGCAATGCAGTTGACAGGTTCTTATGGGTTTTACCTGCTTTATTGATCTTTTTCTATTTGTTATATCAAAATCATTGGATGCTAGCGTAGTATGCATAGAATTTTGTGCAAGACTAATCATTTTATTTTTTTTAATGTTCTTGTGTCCATGCCGCCCAAAAAAAATGTATTATTTTCACAGTGTTCCCTTTTAAGCGTATTTCAAAGAGAAAAATGATGCTTTTTGTTGTCTACTTAATCCATTATGCTTCTTCTGTACTCTACTTGAAGGCTTGAAACACACAATGTGAGTGGTTTTCAATGATCACATCTTCGGTTGCGCGAATGAAATTGCATTTATTAAGTGGCTGAGAGTTTCTTTTGTCTCCCCATTTTCAAACTAGACTCCAATTTTGCTATATTGCTCTCTGCGTCTATAATTTTTGCTCGAACGGTGAACATTGACTTCCCAGTTGGAGGTGCTAAGGTAACTTTGAATCTAAACAATAGATCAGAAGAGTCGTACCGTCAACATGGACAATAAAAATATCCTGGGAGATTTGATGGGTCATATCACCGAGTTCTTATTAGCAATCACAATCTTACACTTTTGGTTGTATTTCGACGTTTTTACAACATTTTATGCGTTTATCGTAGGCATAAAGCCTCTAATACACAAAATCTATGGTCTAAGTTTACGTTTCACGAGAAACCCATTGTATTTATGAATGCGAGCCTCCGAGAAATCGTATTCCATATTCACATTATTTGTATTTGTTTCAAAAGATTTTTTTAAAGACCTCTGGCGTCGCACGCCTAATACATTGGACCAGAAGGGTAAGGTTTGCCATATGCTTAAGTATGCATTCTTACTTTTCAAAGTTAAAATTTCAGTTTCCAAAGAAACCATGTCCGTATCGGTTTTATTTATTTATCGTAAAAAAATTCTGACCAATTCATATTTACTTTTAAAAAAACTTACTAAAGGGAGACTAGATCATCTTTGTTCTTTTTCCAAGAACTTGAATTATATCCCTTTGAATTAATACGATTAGGATCACCCGCTCATTACAGAAGGGGCTCTCGTGGGTCCTGGGGGGGTGGGGGATGCGGAATTGGTGTGCAGGCGACACTACACCCTCCGTCAGGTGGACGGGCGACGTAATAGCAGCAGGCGAAGTGGGGTCACATCATCTTCGTACGGCGGTTCCCATCTTCGTTTCGATTGTCTCTCCCCCCCATCCGAGGCCCGCTCTGGTTACCCCCAGACACCCACACATCTCTCGCGTACCGAACAATTTTTCCCCCTCCTCCCTTCCCGTCGGCCGGCTCTTATGCCCGTCGACGCGGCAATGGCAGCCTCCCCTTCACATACGCGCCCCTGCGAAAGAAGGATCCTTCCTTCTCTCCTTCTGCCTCTCCCACTACAACCCGGTCCATCCGCTCCGAATGAGAGATGCGAGGGGGGAGGAGGGATGAGGTTTTTTTCGGGATGTCGGGAGCGGGGAGGTGTAGCGGCGGGGAGAGTAAGAGAGATGGAGAGAGAGAGAGAGAGACGTGGAGCTCTCTCCGGAGCAGGAAATCGCGGGTCAAGGCCGTGTGGATCGAGAGAGGGGGGTGAGCGCGGAGGGAGGGAAAGAATGAGGAAAGTTGGAGGGTGAGAAGGAGGGTAGAGTGGATGCGTAGGGGGAAGGAGAGCAGGCGCGCAGGGGTGATGTCGAGGGAACGGTGGGAAGAGGGCCGAAGGAGAGAGAGAAGGGTTTAAGAAGAAGGCGTGGAGGGAGTTTGAGCCGGCAAGATTGTTCCGAAGAATGCACAGATTTTTGGAGTCGTTGGGGTGTAGGGAGGAGGATGGGGTTGCCAAGGGCGAGTGGGGGGAGGTGGTATTTTATTTCCCCCTTTTTTTTCTTGGCCCGAGTGAGTTGGAGAGGGTAGGTGAGACTGCTCTTATCCCCCGCAAGACGTGAGACGGAGTTTTGCGGGGGGGAGGGAGAGGACATTGGGGGAAGGGGTCCGTGACTCCGGCAGTCCATACGTCCCTCACCCTTTCCCTCATCTTCCCTCCTTTCCTCATCGGTTGCACGCCCTGTGTGCGAGGTCGACTTCTATCAGTGACAATACCATACGATGTACGAGTATCTTGCCACGTTGTACAGGCCCCACTATCGCGTTAAGGTTGCGCTAATTATTTGTTTAAATATGCTCGTCAACGAATGCTCTGTTTGACCGTTACGAAAAGTAGTTGCAGTCAGTCGGGTTCCTTCTTTCGTTGTCCTCTTTCTGCTCGCGTGGCATGGTCAGGATTCCGCAACCCTGACCCTCTTCTTTCCACACTCTTCTATTTAGTTGGTGACCTGGACACGAGTGTCTCACAGAGGTGTAGGTTTTCATTTTCAGCGTGGACGGATTTTTCGGCGTAATATGAACAGTTAAGTCCCGGCGTATTCTGTTTGGCCACTGGGACACCTCCGTGGTGGAGTTTCCTCTCTCCCTTTTCTGATTGCCTTTTACATATGTACGTATGTAGTCTTTGTTGCTCAACCAAATAACTTAAATGGTATGACCTTTGCCATTCGTGTGTTAAAACAACTGCAGTGGCAACCATTGTTTGTTTCCTTGTCGCAAGTTCGGCGGCTCGCTGTCTGTTCGTCGGTTTTCAAGTCTACTGCAGTGGTCGTAGCCTGAGGGAAGAAGAGTGTTCACGGCATTGGAATGAGATTTTTGGATGATTTTCTGCGCACGGAAATTGCACTAATATTTGGGTGAGCGTAACCTAGCCTCTGGGGAAATTCAAAAAAATGTTATGAATTTCGTCGTTCTGCCTTCGTGTCTTTAATAATAGACTGCCGAATATTTGTCAGCATCATGGAGTGCGTTTTAAAATCATCGGGAAAATGTCCTGAGGTAATCTTTTAGGGTGTTTAGAAGTGGTGTTCACATATATTTAAACAAAATTATCTACCATCAATATTTAGACGGTGGCGAAACTCCAGAACTTGCAACCGTCCGTTTGAGAATGCTTAAAAATTTTTCCGTCGACAAGAGTTTATTTTGTAGTCAATGGCGGAAATAAATTTGCTTGCTCAATGCATCTTAGTTACTCGTCTTCGCCTCATCTCCGAAATAATTTTTCCCGTAAGGTATGCGTAAAAAGTGCTTGAATTTCTAATATCAAGTTCGTTTTCATTGCGTTCACTGCATTCATTACATTACGTTCCTGTCTGATGTATGTTCGTTACAATATGCACCAACATCTAAATTCGGTTTGTATATTGTAATGCAAGTACTTTTGTTCGAAAGTAATATTTTGTAGCGAATCTGCAGAAAAAAACGCCAAACCATGGTAAAGGTTAACCACGTATTTTCAGTCCTTCAAGTTATCGCATTTTATGACATTCTTATAAATATTACAGAACACGATATTTTTAAAATGTATTTCTATTGCTTCTAGATTTTCCTTCGATTTCGTATCGCCAAATTAAGTTGATTATCTTCATCCTTGTCTTGAAATCTTTTGATAAGCTGTAGAGAAAAAAATGTCGAAAGTAGAGCTTAGCCATAATAGTTTTGTCTCAACGAAACCAAGGATCATGGCCTGTCCCATGGCCTATCTGTGAAAATTAGGCATTGCCGTTGACCTCCTCTTCGAAGTACATTTCATAATAAATTGGCAGTTAATTCCCCACAATCACGTGATCAAAGGGGCATATATGCCTACTCCACCCCCCTGCCACGCGCCCACGCGGTGTCGGCGGCCCGCGGTATAACACCGGGACGACTAGGTGAATGAAAAGTGGCCGTAGGAGCGGGATGAAAGAGCGCCGGAGTTAGACTTTTGTCGTGGAAGTGGTCCAATTAGTGGGTAGGCAGTGGATATTTGTGGAGATAAAAATGGTTCGGCGGATGGCCGAGTTGGAATTTCGTCGGGTAAACAGCCTGCGAGAGGGACGGTGACATTGGCGCGTGTTTTTCTTCGGCGCGCACGTGCTTACGGTACGCCACGTCCTCAATCCAAAACAAAAATAAGTGCCGGCCTGGGAAGGGAGGGGGGGAGGGTTGGCGGTGACGTGGAAGCCGACGTGCGCGCCGTCAAACACTTCCGCTTTTCTCACTTTCGCCTTCGATGGGGCACTTCGCACGAAGCCAGCGGCCATTCTGAATCCGTCCCCTCCACATCTCCCGCGCCTTCCTCCTCACTTCGCGACGTTCTTTATCCTCCGACCCAGCCAATTCAACCCCCTTCCACCCCACCTCACCATTCTGTCCTGTCGCCTTCGTCGACGTGATAACATGCCCTATAGTCCTGTGGTGGTGGTGGTGGTAGTAGTATAGTGGTATCAGGGTGGGCGATCGACAGCCGCTGTAATTTGGGCAATTGGGGAGAGACGGATAAAGGAGGCATGCTTTCCAGGGGATGGGAGGTTGAGGGGTGAAATGAAACCTGACGTCCGCCTTTGCCCTCTCTTCACGAAATGGGGGAAGGGATATCATATCATTCCTCCGGCAGTGATCCTCGCGATAGCGATTTCTCTGAAAACTTCTGCCATCGCCTGGAAGCTCGGGAAGACTAATCGTCACTTCATTTAATAATTTTTGTGGGAAAAGGAGTTTGTTATACGGAAAAAGGCACGCCTAGGGATCTTTTGATTTGAAATGTTGAACTGGCTATCCTTATTTTTTGTCGCGATTTGACTGGGTGGACTTGAAATTTATAATTGCCTACTGGTACCATTTCATTTTTGTCTAATCTGTGAGTGCAGTGCGGTGTAGGTTTTAATAATAATTTTTCGGAGATATAAAATCCAGAGCCCTTGTTTTTTAAAAAAGTCTTGGTATTTTACATTCTTCTGTTTTGCCCTCGAAAATCTTACGTACCGAAGTGACGACAAGGCAAGAAAATCTCTGTGTAAAATCAGGCAAAATCGGGGAAAATTGTGAGAATTCACTTCAAGTCGGGGAATTCTAGGCAAAGAGACCCGATCACCCAACTAATATTTCAAGAAAAATCTATTTGCGACTAATCCCTGCAATGTGATTCATTCATTTAGTATTTGTTTAATTGAAGTCCAGGATGTTTTGTTTTTGTTGTACATTACTCCTGAAAAATTGAAGGAAAGAGAGAATGGAGAGGGAAAAGAATTGGAATGCTTGATGGGATAATAAATGGCAAAAGTTCTCAGCAAATGACAGAAGGTGCTTCAAGAACGTGTGCGACGGAAGCAACTCAGTTGAAATTTGTTGGAAGACGGTTCCAATGGAGAGAGTGAGTGTGTTTGTGTGACAGAAAGAGAGGCTTTAAAGGGATATGCTGAAGCACCTCTGAATAAAAAATATATATATATACACGTATATATTAAACACACATATTTATACGTTTTTTACGTACATATATGTATGTATGTATATATATATATATATAAAACACTACACACATAGAAACATAAAAGAAGGACACTTACATTGGATATTTACGTTTCGACGGCACGGCCGTCGATGACGTCTGATGACGACGGCCGTGCCGTCGAAACGTAAATATCCAATGTAAGTGTCCTTCTTTTATGTTTCTATGTGTGTAGTGTTTTTTGTGTTAGTGTTTGTGTGTTTGTGCGTCGCCGGAGAGCGTCTTTTCCAAGTTTATATATATATATATATATATATACACATATATATATATATATATATACATATATAACCATAAACACAGTATTCAACCCGAAGGTCGGTTTGGTAGGTGATGGTAGGGTACACCCAGTAATAAGCCGTGTGAAATTCATCATCATGATAGAGGGGCCAGTTCCTTTCCCTGTGCCGGTTATGGTTTCCCAGGAAGATCTGGCAGCCGAAAAATGGCATTAGCTCGGGTGGAGCTGCAGGTGCCCAGAGAGGCTGGCCCGGGAGTCGAACCTGTGCCTTCCGGTCAGTAGTCCAACGCTCTACCCGTGGACTGCCGCGACCCACATAAAAATCGGTCCGTCAGGTTTTCCCTTAGAATTCTTTCGCCTCCCTGTATTTATAAAACTTATCAGTCTCTCGGCCCGCCTGTATGATCATCATTATTCTCCGCTGCACTAAATTTGCTATACCATCCGGACTTATCTTTCCTTTCTGCCAACTCTCGTTTCTGCGATGCCCAGAAAAAAGTATACGCGAGCGCTTTAATAAAATGTGTTACCTTTCATGATTTATGTTGCCATTAGATTTTTCTTTATTTTGGAAACCGTCGCGGCTTTCGCTTTCCAATCTTTTAAAAATCCTCAATGTTGTCGGCATTGCGTAAGAGTTGTCCGCAATATTTTGGACTCGTCATGCCTCTCTAATTTTGTTTCAAACCACAGTGGACTCCTTTCATTTCTGGGAACGAGAGCACAAAACCTCCTATTCTCTCGTTCGTCCGATGTAATTACTCCCCGATAACTTTCCGCACCATACCAAAGGCGATTCGCACGACCGTGATTTTTTTCGGTGTGCGCTTCCGTGTTGAAATTGTTCCATGTGAAAACTAGATGTCAGTAGAGCGGCTCAGTGATATATGTCATACGTCTCTTTCAAGTTTGGAGGTAAACGTATTCTATGGCTTTTTATCTCTCTCTTGCTTCGCATATTAAAGAATCGTTGGAATGCGTGTGGCGGTGAAACTGTCGTGCTCCCGGATATGTCGTTAGTGCAAATAGTCTTTTGGATTCAAGATAGATACGTCCATGTCGGTAGAACCCAACTCTAAAATAAAACCTGACTGTTGTCGATTAAATTTTAAAAAAACGTGTGTTCACTACAGAAAGCAATATTTCCCACACAGTACTAGGTGGTTTGCTAGACTTATAAACCACGGGATTTGTGGAATCGTTGCACAATGAAGGAAAGAGTTAAGAGTAGACATTAGGCTGATTTTTACAGAATTAATTATCGGAAGTACTTGGAATGACATCACCAATATAAATTAAAATAATGTTATTGCAATTTTTCGGCCACAGGTCATCTAAAGACTGCTCACCATTCTATTTCTTGCCATTACGATACCCATGGTTATATTCGCTCGTACCTTTGTTATTTTTAATTTAATTTATTATATATTAGTAGATATATTCAATTTCCCATGTTAATATTAATCCGAGATACCATTGTACCACCTGAAGTATTCAAAACGTATTTCTGGTAGAGTGGCTGAGCCCATGCGTAATGGGGTTTCTCGCGTGTTCGCAATAACAGTACTCGTATGATTCCCAACTCCTCGAGATCAAACTGTCGTTTCAAATAGTAAATTAAAATGTTGCTCATTCTCTTCGTGTCTGAAGGGATTTCTGGCCACGTAACTTCGTCAACATCTCTTAATTTTCTCAATGATTTACACCCAAATTTAGCGGATAAGGTTTGCACTTTTATGCACATAGTTCGTAATTTTATATCTTCTCTCGCCGGGACATTTTTTCGTTGTGTGATTTCATGTCGCGGTCAGGGCAAGACGTTTCCCTCGCCGAGTCGCCGGCCGCCCGAGGGCCCCTACGCGTTCACTTCGTCATCGCCGACTTGCCGCCGGCCAAAACTGCTCGCGCCCCCACCACCGTTTGCTCTCCAATTTACTTTTCGACTTGCCCTTTTCCTCCCCCCCCCCCATATCTCCTCTCGCTCCGTATTCCATTTCCGAAAACCTTTTTATGACTTTTTTTTGTGTCCTTTCCACAACTGACTCTTCTTCCCCCGACACATCCCCACCTCCACTCCGGAGCCGTCATCCTCTCCTTCCGGGCACCCTCCCACCCCCCTCTCCATCTCTCGTCGTCGCCACCCCCGCGCGCTCAGATCTTCCGAGCGCGGCAAACGTAAACACGGACCTTCCTGGAAATTCTCTTGGGGTAGGCTAGTCTCTTCCCTCGTTCGGGGGAATTGTGGAGGTGGCGGTTCTATACTATACACCACAGAGGCCTCCTCTCAACCCCCGCCTCTACCTTCATGTCCACCTTGCCTCCTCCCTCCCTCCTCACCTCCCACTCCTATCTTGTCATCATCTTTTGCCTCTCAAAATAGGGTGCTCTATCATCTTTTGCCTCTCAAAATAGGGTGCTCTTCCCATCCGATGCTCCTTCGGCGTTTCGGAGCAAATTACCGAATTTTATTGTCGTCCATGCGTAGTGTATCCTTACAATGTGTTGTAAAAATGTTTCAGTGCTGTTAATGGCGGTAGAAATGAATTCATTCAGAGAAAAATGATTATCTAGGAGTTCCCAACGCTTTTTAGGATTCACAGGCGCTTCTTTTTCAGTACAGTTGGCTCGGCTTGATTAGGGAAACTTGAAATATTTGAAACAAATATTTTATTCGTACATTTTATTTTGAGACATTTATTAAAACGTCTTAAGTGATTAAAAAGTACGGTTAGGGTCAACCCTCTTTAATTAAAACTGTATCCTTCATTCTCAGTGCTGCTCATTGAAGTAATTTAACAGACACAGTCTTCAGTGTATTTACTTGGTAGTAACAAAAAATAACTTTTTACATTGAGTCCTTTCATGTGTTATCCAGATGCCTTGCTAAATCACTTTCTTTCACACTAAAACTGCTAATTCACCCATTCGGTCACAGTCCTTCGCTCCGTTCACAATATAAGAAAATAAAATAATTGATTGTTTTACAGTCCCAAATTTTGATCGATTTTACAGGGTAATAGTGCGTGTTTAATCCCAGCTCCTTAACAAAAAAACAATCCCTGCAACGTATAAAATTCATCTACTGCAGGGCATGTGGTATCGGTTCCCTTTATACGTGCGGTTTCCGGAAATTAATTGTACCCGAAATATTGCGCTGTTTAATTTCTCCTGAAACAGTCTTTGTCAACGCTTCATCCAGATTTCAGATGGACACTCTTCGGAAAATATTATGTACCTACTAGATTGACGCCACTGAATCTCAAGTGAGTCATCGGCATTATTTTTTCTAGTTTATTGAATCGCCCTTTCTACTCTCGAAAGACGTGAAGTAAATAGTTTCAAGAGTCAATTCACGATCTTTTTTTTCACATAATTTCTAAATGTCCCTTTCGTATTTCGACCGGCTTGTTTCGTGTGGCGGAATAGTGGAATGAATGAATTTTCAGTTTTTGCATAACGAAATTTAAATTGAAGAAAAAAAGCCGGTAGGTCATATTTTGCCCGTTCAACACCCGGAATCATTATACAGTTTTTTCATTGCAAGTTTTATATTTGTAAGTCAATGAATGTTAGTAATTTTATGTCAAATTATCTAATGCTGCGGTGTTCCTATAAATTTAAAATATTTTTAATTCATTCAGTCGAGCGGCTAAATGGCTTTAAGTAGATTATCATCTTTCTTAAAGGATTCATTTTTTTTATTTCTGAAAACTTGATAAATGTAATCATAATTTATCCGTTAGGCACGTGAATGGTGTGGATTTATTTCTGTATAATTTAAAATTAATTAAGCCCTTCGTTTCTCATTTATGAATTGGGCAAACCGATTCCTGTTGAATACCTATTTTTGAATACTGGATTTCTTGAGGAATATGCTTTGTCTGTTTGCTATGTAGGATGAAACTTTAAAATTTAGTTTTTGGCACCTCGAAGTGCTTTATAATCGTGATTTGTTGAAGATCCTGCCAACTTGCACTCTATTAAAAAATTATGTTTTTGAATCATTTATCGAAGGAAAAAACGCACTTCCTTAGGTTAATAGCATCCCTAATTAATTATGCTTATCTTTTTTGCCGGAAGGGGTCGTTTAGTTTGAAAGAAAAAACAGTGCCTCGAGTTTATCCCATTAACATTTTGACGCTCACATCTTTTCTCGGGCATTTAATGCTCTTTTACGTGGCGACATGTGCACGCACAAACACATGCACGCAACTTAAGGGCTCTCGTGCCCCCAGGCAGTGGTCCCCATTGCTCATTCGCCGCGTATCGATGCTGGGAAGAGCCGTGTGATGTTGGGTCCATCCCGCCTCGCGACCACCTCCTTCCTTTCTCAACCCACACTCGGCCACCCCTCCCTCCCACACTCCCGTTCACTTTAGCCGGGCTTTTACCAGGACGCCCGCGTGTCCACAGAGGGACCCCCGGGGCGGTCACGCCCATACCCCTAACTCGGTCGTAAATGTCAAAAGGAGAGGTGGTGGCTTCACTTCCCTCCACCTCATTCCATCCACTCCGCTCTCGACTGTGCTCTCGCCTCCCCGAAAAAAAACCTATATTATTTTTTTTACGGAGAAAAAATACTTTCAAAATTGTTAAAATGTAATGAAACGGTACGCTTTCGTATCAGTAGGTGCGTGTCGTTAAAAGGAGGGCCTCCTCGTGCTCATTTTTGTCGTCTCTCTCTCTCTCGCTCGCTCGCTTCATTTCTCTTCGCCCTTCCCCCTTCCAACCCTCCTCTTCGTTTTTCCTTTTCCCATTCTACGCTCCATAAACACTCTTTTTCTTCCTCTCGTCCCCTGTTCATTCCGTTTGGGCGGTATTCGTCGCGCCCTCTCTCAGTGGGTCGGGACCGAACACGAAAACTTCCGCTTACGGAGGGGGTTAAGATAGAGGGGAATAGCACGGGTGTATGGCTATGAGGGGATATATGTATAATAAATATATGTTTTGTAAAAATGTGTGTATGTATATGTGTAAATACATACATCTCTCTCTCAATTTTTATAACAGTAGTTATATATTCGTTCCCTTGGAAATAGATATAAGGAAAAGGGATAGGAACACATGTAAAGGACGAACACAGGAGAGGTGGGGAAGGCGGAATCGAGCAGATCACAAGCGCAAAAATATTTCCTTGACCGGGACTTGAACACCGAATCTTTCGACTTGCCGGGCAGATGCTCTTACCACTTGAGCTCTCGAGGAAACGTAATTTACACAGAGATCTGCTGGTCTTTATGCCACCAAGTGCCCCGATTCTCTGGCTAAGAGGTGGCGTCAGGAGGCTGTATTACCCACTAAAGGAGATATAGTACTATTTCTCCTTAGGTGGGTGTTTGCTGATGACCAAGTTTTAGTTTGTCAGTCAGCCAAGGGGTTGCAAGCATTGCTGAGTGAATTGAAAATTCAGTGCGACAGATATGTGATGAGAATCAATATTAATAAAACAAAAGTTATGCTATTTTCCAGAAAGAAAAAGGCTAAGCTAAACATTAAAATGGATGGATGGCGAATTGATCGGCAGTGGGATGTTGAAGACTGTAATAGAGGGGAGTATGTTAGGCAAACAAGGAAAGGGCAGGAACAGGATAGGAATGTTGGATGGGTTGAAGGGAGGATGGAAGTACTCAGAAATGAAGAGGGACCTGATGTAGAGAAGGTTGTGTTTTGTTAGAAGTCACAAAATATTGATTTGGTAGTAGTGTCCATCAGAAACCTAACTTAACCGGTAGATTACCGTATGATAATATATATATATATATATATATATATATATATATATATATATATATATATATATATATCATTATTATCTATATTATATTACATTATTATCTATATTATATTACATTATTATCTATTTTATATTACATTATCTATATTATATTACATTATTATCTATATTATACATATTAACTCGTGAGCAATCGCCCGGGATGAACTGGTATGCAGTAATCGAAAAGGTTATTTTATGCACGGGTCATGGCATTTATGTCAGAGTGGAAAATTAATGATGGTATTTTGTTTTTACGGCTTCAGGGGTGGAATAGGTGCGTGTGTGAGTCCTTACCTTTTTCTCCTGGAAATTTTTCTCAAGAGCCTCATCTTTTTTTCCTGGAATTAATATTGCCGAAATAACTCCGCACCTAAGTTATCGCCGTCTTGTGCTGGCTCGATATATATTTGTGCTGAGTGATGGCGATTATGTGGAACTAATCAGCGGTGTGCTTACCCGTTTCAGCATAGCGAACTTAAGGGAAAAGATATAAATGTCCGACTTTTATTATGAGATGTAGGGAAAATGAGAATTTGTGTTATACATAGTCAACTGTAAATTAATTTTAAAAGGGCCTATAGCAATGCTGAATGCTTAACGTTCATATTTGGTTCCCGATTCCGTAATATTTCGTTGTGTCTGGCGATTATGACCGCTTTTAGGTTAGATCTGCATCTTTGTAATCATTGTGGCACCATTAATAATGTATCAAACAGGAAAATTGGACCGATGGCATTGCACTCGATGGTTGAAGCTTGTACGATTTCACGATTATCTCTGTACGCTGCCATCCTACTTGGGGATCAGACATGAAATAGAAACTGCACTGAACATTTAATCCTCCGGGTAATTTTCTACGACCGAAATCTTCCTATCCGCCCCAATTTTTTTTTGCAGTGAAGTCTCCTTATTCATGACTCGTTTTTATCGCTGTTTGAATATCAACATGACGTAGTAGCCTTTCGGTAGAGGGATTTTCTAATGACCGTTGCTTTTCCGGGTTCAAATTCTGGCTGGTGCATTTGCGAGACTCTCTGTAAATCAAATGGCCCTATTTTCTTTTTTTTCGTAGAGGAAACCAAATGGTAGGACGGAAAGGGACATA
The DNA here is from genome assembly GCA_037158775.1 of Hetaerina titia. Taxonomy (NCBI): domain Eukaryota; kingdom Metazoa; phylum Arthropoda; class Insecta; order Odonata; family Calopterygidae; genus Hetaerina; species Hetaerina titia. The sequence goes on along the minus strand of CM073769.1, from coordinate 80,130,483 downwards.
TCATCCCTTCACTGAACACACCTCATGGGTTCTTAAGAGGTTATCCATAACTTCAAACCGTTGAAAGCTAGCTTTAAGGTCGAGGACTGTGGTCGAGCACTGGGTGAATACCTAATAGAATGTCAAAAAAATAAAATAAAGTTGGAATTTAAATTCTAACTTACCGACAGTGAAATCGAAGAATATACTTCTGTATGATCATTGCTGCTGTCAAATTTCACTCTGACTGTAAGAATAAAATGAGAAGAGAACGAAAATCTCAAGGTGAGAACAGTATTCAGTCAGCCAATCACGGCGTTGACATGTTGATTACAAGTCCTATGGTACTCCGTGAAGCTTTATTGTTTTTGACTACTCTTCATAAAATGAGTTAACTCTTCAATTCCAATAATGGCACCATACATTTTATAACGGATATTTGTTTTGTCATTAATAAGTGATCTGTTCTTAGATTAGCCTGTCAATTGTCGTATAGCTGTTTTAGTCCATTGTAGGGTGTAAGAACTTTATGAAACATTCTTTGGGTATAAGGGAAAGAATTCGCCTTACATCTTGATCATAAACCAGGTAGGCAAATAGAATTTCGCAAGACCTGGGTGAAGTTAAGAGATTATCTTCTTAACCATGAAAACATTAGTTGGTGTTGTTCTGCGCGACCCTTCGGAGGGTTTGAGACAACTCTATCATCTAGTCTCTAACCAAGATAATGTGGTCCCTAGGATTAAGAGCCACATTAAACAATTGCCTTCTTTCTCCGATGCAATTTTCTGGATCTTTTTAATTTACACTGCATAATACCAAAGGTTTTGGAGTTGATTTACCCTCGCATGTAGAAGTGATTATTCATCCCCCGACGTTTTTTCGTATGAATTAATAATGACAGGGCAATAATTAATTAGGCGAACTCGATTTTCTGTGCCTTCCAAATATTACATCTCCCGTGCCTTCTTCGCTTTCCTTTGTCATCTTTTTACTCAGGAATAGCTCGAAATCAGCCAAGTTTTGGCCCATAGCATCGGATACTAAGCATGGCAACGACATGGAAATCGCAAACACCCAATCGTTAGATGGAGGTGTGCCCACCTGCGTGGGAATCGAACCTGAGACTGCCTGGCTAGGAGGTGACGACGCTACCCTGCCGTCAGCAATCTGGGCAAACGTTGGAACATCTCCGTGCTGTCACCAAAGCACCCGTTCCAATGATAACCCAATTACAATTTATAAAATTAATTTCACGTTGCCACGGACCACGCTGCTATAATACCGTAACCGCTGTTTTAAGACTCCCAAACGCTCGGAGCCATCTCCTTTTTGTGGCTGTCGTGCATTGCCCGAGAGAGAGAGAGAGAAAGCGGGGGGAGAGGATGTTTGCTCCATTTCCCCCGTGTTTACCGCCTCGCCCACCCCCGTCCGAGATGCCTCTGGAGGGAAGGGCCTATCTTCCCCGAATACCTTCTTCTGCTCCCATGGTGTATGCCCACCCTCTGTCACCCGCCGTCCCTTCATCCTCCCCCACCCCTGTTCGCATTCCCCGTATCTCCTTCACCTCCCCCGGGTTGGGTTTTGTGGACTTAGGTAGGGCAGTAAACAAGGCGCAAGAGACTCATGTACGCCACCAACCAAAAGCAACCACTCTCCTTCCTCCTTCGTTAATTTTCCGTCTTACTCTTCTTCTTCTCCATCGGGGAAGAGTTGCCTTGGCATCTCGAGTTGAGATCTCCCCGCCACGAACGCTCTGATCTCCTCCGGGGCCAAAGCCGATGGTGGGGTTGTTTTCGTTGCTGATGTGTCAGGTCTTCCACCAAACCTGGAGACCATGGAATTTGTCGAAGCAGAAAAAAAATCGAAGAATCCATGTATACCTGGAAATCGATGACGCGATCGTCGTTCTTGCGAGTTACTTAAAATGTTGTGTTTTCATTGTTCTTCAAATTTTTCTCCAGCAGAAGAATGAAACGAGAGCATAATTTTTTCATCGCCATTTTAAAGTCTCCGCTATGGTAATTAATTTCGTTTTATTAAATTCTTATCTATGAATACAGGTAAACTTTTGTGAGATTTTTGGAAAGTAAGATTCATTCAGTGATGTGGAGTCTCAAAATAATTAACAATAATCCGAATCATAGGTTAAATAGGCTTTGATAGCATAAATAGAGTTCCAGTTTCGAGTCCATTAATTTTTAATATCATTGCATTGTGTTAGTCTCAAGCGATGAATAAAATATTTCACCGTAGTCGCAAAACCGTTCCATATGCTTGTACTAGGAGGAATTAGAATGAATGAGAAATTGGATAAAATGTATGAATTATTAAATTGTTAAACAAAATAAATAAACTAATAATGAATGTAGTCTGACCAATTATGTTTAAAATAAAAGATATGCAGCGATGAAAAGTGCCAGTCGAGAAGTATAGCGCTACTTAAGTTGCCCTCTTCGAATACATTTAAATAGAAATTGACGGACAATTACTTGAAATGGTTGCCGAATCAATCAGTACTGCAATAAACCGTAATAAATTTCTTGGTAAATGTGGGAACACCTGTTGACCTGGTTAATAGACGGTGCATTGGTAGCCTTTTGTTTCTTAAAATGAAAGTATGTCCATTGAAAAGCCATCCTCTCCTCAAAACGAATTCTCTTGGCTACTCACGTGTATTTAACTTGAATGCATTTTTTTTGTGCGCAAAAATACTATATATAAAGCGAAACGGTTTGTATAATTTTTCCCGTATTTAAACTTTAAAATGCTCCTTTGACATTCAAAGAAAATATCAGGTCAGTATCCGTAATTAGAACAAAATTTCACCTCTTGGTAATTTATCTTTTTCATCCTGTTTTAACGCTTAGGCTTAAAGTGAAGTAGTTAAACGACTGCGTTGGTACATTTTCTGTCGGAGATTTATTCCTCCACCACATCTTTTCCAGTCCGGTTTCCCATTCTTTTTTTTTTCTAATCGTTTATTTGTGTCGTTGCAAATTTACCGGAAATATTTAAGTGGACTTGTTCAACGATGTTTGATATTGCTCATTGAAATAACTTCACCCTCCCATTGACTGCAACCTTGACGTGGTGGAAGGTCTTGTGCGTTCCGATGACCCCTAGAGCTGTTCTTGCGGAAGCAATGATAATTGCTCCTGTTAGGATCACCCATGCCAGATAGGACAAAGGTTAGGAGCCAGACGAAAGGTAATCCACGCAGCGTGTTCCTCAGTGAGGCGGCTGCAAAGGCGTCTGACCCTTTTGGGGGGGCCAGTGAGTAATGGTGTCACGTTAAAAACACTATTGAGGAAGGAAAAAGGTCGGATTATGACATATAATTAGCCGTCGAGAACTGTTGACCCATATGTTGCAGAAATACATTTGCAGATTCATTCTTGCTGATAATAGGTCAGAAATATTGGTACCTTAGAAAGGTTATCGATAAGTTTCCGTGAAATTATGCTACCGCAAGTTTCAGTCACCGAGTTAATGCTAATGCAACATCCTTGGTTTAAAGGACCCATTCAGCCCTACAGCGTGTCATGTTCCTTATATCAATCACTACGTACGACGAATGAATGATGTGTGTAGTTGAGATGACGTGATATTTGTAGTCAATACGAAACTTTTATTTTGAAGAGGATGTCATTCTTTGAGGAACATCATCTGCTCGAGTTGTTCCAATAATGAACAAATGATAACACTTTTCCTCTAGGTATTGGTGATTACACGATCGGTTTCGATGTTATACATCATCTTCAAGTGACCTCTTCCAACATCTATTGGAAAAGTGCTATCATGTATTCTTATCATTCTTATCTTCGAATTACACCACATCACTCGTGAAACTTCGCAATTTTTTTGAGCTGTTCTCTTTAACTTTTGCTCGTCTCCCTCTCCCCCAACCTCCCCTTCCCTGTGATGATTGTGATAGGCGATTTAAAAATTCTGGCTTTCTTGTTGATGATAACCCACTTGCCGATTGACGGCCTGCACACGAAACCCTTTTCACGCGAACAGTGGTCCTATTTTCCTTCCCCCCCTTCCTCTAGGTTCGTTAAGGTGGCTTTCTGATCTGTTACTGACCATAGGATCGAGGTTTTAAATCTGGGGAATGTATTTAAAACACACGCTACTCTAATCCAGTCGATGGGATTTTCTTTTATACCTAACGGAATAGAGCAGTTGCCTAATGGAAATAGTGATCTTCCTGCCGCTAGTGTGCACATTTTGTGCGTGCTTAGTACCAGTTTTGTTTTACCCTCGCCCATCGGAACCTAGAGCCATGTTGATTACCTTGGTGGCCAGCTTCCGTGGGCAGAAGGACAATGTGTGCCAGTAGTGGTTGTTATATTTTGGTGCTTCACCATCGATTAATCTTTCCCACTTTAAAGTTTGATAATGGGACTTAATTAGGGATTACAACTCCCTCGTCCCACAGGGCGAGGATATGAAACCGCGAGCTGCAACGTTAACCACAATATTTTTGGTTACGATTGACGTGCGAATAATTCAGGATCCTTGTCGCCGACGCGTGTCATCCAATTAAGTTCGTTAATCCCGTTTTCGTCTCGGGGCCATGCATTAGTAAACGTCGAAAATCGAGCGATTTGGTCACATCGCGAACGGGACGCTTGCGCTAGTCTGTGGCACGGGATGCGTCGATTCAACGAGGAAAATTCGTTGGGAGCACTCTCATTTCGCGCTCCAGAAATTCCATTTTCGCGTTTCAAGAAATAGTTCAGGGAACCGAGGTCGCTCTCACTCACTGCCCGCCACGTTCGCGCGGCATGTGGTGAAGAAAGAAGCGAGAGCCCGAGCGGTCCATCTCTCTCTCCTCTCCCGGTGGGCATCGGCGAGCGAATTGAACGCATCGGCAGAGGAGAGCTCCGTGTTACAGGCGGGAGAGAAGAGAGAGATTTACCGGCCGGCGAAGCAACAACCGCTCTTACCTCATCGTGTCGATCGTCCGCTACTCGGGAGAAGAAAGGTCGGGGACCCTCGTGGGCCTACACTTTCCCTTTCCCTTCCTTTCTACGTCCTCCTCATCTCTCGGAGGGGGAAAAAAACCAGGCTGAATACAAGTCGATGGCCAAAAATTGCCCTCCCCTCCTCTCCACACACGTATTACACACGCACCATCCACTCGAGTCGGAATGAGTTTTAAGTTACCGCGTCGAGTACGACCGGCGGCCGTCGCGATTACGCCCCCGACCGACCCTCTCCCCTCCACACGCCTTCCCTCCCAACTGCTCCCGAAACTGGGGACTTGGCCGATGCTTCCCGGAGATTAAAAAAAAATTGCAAGGAGCGGAGGAATAATAATAATAAAACATGCAATCACTACGCCGAAAAAAAATTTGCAAAGTAAAAACCGGTCGGTTGCGGAGAACTTTAAGAGGGGACTCCGCAAGGCCAACGACGTACATTATGCGAATTGTTCGTCTCCGGGAGTTTTTGAATGGTTTTTCAGGATGAGGCGGGTCGAAGGGAGGAAAAAAGGAGCGCTTGCAGTGGATGGAGGAGAGTGGGAACGGAAGGGGTGGGAGGGTGAGAAAGGAGAAAAGACCCCGATCCTCGGGAAGACGGGGCGCGGGGAGGGGGGGGGGACCTTTCACAACGCCCGTGCACATCCACCTAGTAATTCGCTTTAGGCGGTGCTCGTTTCTTCTCCTTCCTCCCTCTACCCTCCCCTTAATTCCACCCTCCTCTCTTCCCACCGCTGCAAGACCTCCCGCCATGTCCGTAGTGGTGGACCTCACCCTCAAGTTCTTTCCTTTCTCCCCCACTCCTCCTCCTCCTCATCATCCCTGCCCTCCTCACCCGCCTCGGTCTCCCAGTGGTGCACGTAGGGGGAGGGGAGAATTCGCCCACCCTACAGATAAAAAAGTTCGCAACGGCGTAACTTGCACTCATCCGCCGGGCCTGGAGGGAGGAGAAGAGGGGACGGGGTGGCCGAGTGAGTGAGTGAGTGAGTGAACGAGAGCGAGCGAGATGGCGAATGAATGAAACGGGGTGGAGGGAGGGTCATGAAAGGAGAAAGAGGATGCAGTCTGGAGAGGCGATCGGAGTTCGGGTCGGGGTGAGGAGGATATGGGTGTGAGGGGAAGGGGGGGGGTGTGGCAGGGGTGCAGCAGCAACGACGAAGAAAGCGATGGGCGTGCGAGTGTGTGTGTGTGCGTGTGTGTGTGTGTGATTGAGTGCACGGTGGGTAGGGGAGTTTTGAAGAGGACGTGCTTGCAGCCGGCAGAGGCGGTGAGAATGCGAAACTCATCACGGCGGGAGCATCGGCGCGAGCACATCTCTCTCCACTCTCACTCACTCTCTCTCTTTCTCCCTCGCGCACACGAGGGGCGGCGTTGCCAACTTACATTTGGCATTGGCGCTATATTCACCCTCATAAGTCGGGAGCTGAACTGCGAGCAACAGGCGTTAAATTAGGCGCCCTTATTTGCGGAAAAATTATGTTCTGCCGTTCAAGTTAACGGCCGAGCCGCCCACTCTCTTGAGGGATTTCCCTATATGTATTTGCTATTATACTAGTTTGGTATTATACTAGTTTTTCTGTTAATTTTTGGGCCCTGTGGAAGTTTTGGTGCGAATTTTTTTCGTATAGTTCAAGACGCTCTTCTCCGTGGAGAAGAAATTGGCGGCTGCTGTCCCAACCGCCACAAATCGCCACCGGGAGTTACCACGGTGTTTTGCATTTCGTTTTTATTGGAAATAAATATTTTTTTACGTTTATTTACATGTGTATGTTTCCCTAATAGTCTATCTGGAGATCACAGGAGTAGATGATGGGTTGCGAAATTTGCCAAATAAATCGTAAAAATTAGTATTTCGCCCCAACTCATATCCATCAAGATTTAGAGGGAAAGTTAATTTGATTCCGTAAGTAAACCATATTCCGAATCGAATGATTCAAGTTCGGTGGCTCCGGCACGAGTGTATGGTTAGTGGGGAGGACACCAGCATCTTTGAAGAAGCTGCACACCGACGAATAATTCAGTTTGAATAATATTTTAGTATTTCTATATTCAGTGAGAAATTATATCTCAGTAAAAGGTTTAATTTTCATCTCTGAAACCATGTTATTAGAGCAGACTTAGGAATATTGGGTTTTGGGTATGTGGTCATTAGTTTTCCAAACGATAAAGTTGCTCCCCGGCGCTGGGAGTGGCGCTTAAAGCTTAAAGTGGCGCTATATGGGCTATGGATGAAAAGAGAAATTCAGTCGCGACGGTGCTAAAATGGCAACACTGACGTAAGGGGGATGCTGATGCTCCTATCGCACTCTCCCTCTACATCCCTCACTATGAAACCCACTCCACCACACCCACCACCCTCTTCGCTCTCCCCTACCCCAACTCCGTCAGACGTTAAATTTCCCACCCATCCTCCCCCTCGTTTCAAAACCTCCTCTTAACCCTCTTCCCCCCCGAGTCGGGCCCACCACCCGGCCAACAGCACGGACACAAAAGGGTTGTTCGGTTCGTTCGTCAACGGGCGGGGAACCGTCCACCCTTCTTCTTCTCTCCTTCTTCCCTCACGTGTGGGGTGCTTAAGAGGCCGCGCGGCGTTGCAGTTGTGCCCGGAGGGGGAAGGGGGGGGGGGGGAAGGGCCCTCTGGAGTTCTCGCCCTCTCGAAAACTAGGTGTTGCGGAGCGAGGAGGACGAGTCGGAAAAAAGTGGCCCGTGAGAACCTGGAAATGGTGCGAAAGGAAGTTTCCTCCGCGCTTCGCGATGCACGTTTGCTCCATTAAGCGGAACGGGAGTGGCGTGATGCTCTCGCGACGCCGTCGGGGCGGTTTCCCGTGCGTTCGTGAAACGGACGTCGTGTCCCCCCTCCCCCAGCATATCACCACCCCCTCCCAATTTTTTTTATAAATTGGATGGTGTCGGATTACCTCTGGTGACACACCCGATGGGGACATTTCTTGGAATTGGCTCGCGGTCCTTTTTTTCCCCCACCCGAGATACCCGGGGCATAGCTGGAAATTTAAAAAAAGGGCAGTTTTAAAGGATCAAGAACTGCAACTGTGTCTATGCACAAATGTCAATCATATCCTGCGAGCTTACATTTTCGTCATGTTCCCTTTTTCACGGGCCTCTCTCTTCTGTTTATCAATGTTTTCTCGGCCGCTGATGGGCATTTGAGTTAATAGAAAAAAGACCCGCGTCGGACTAGTCGTGTACTCATTCGAGTCAAATGGCTGTAAGTCCAGTGTTTGCAGTCCAGCCAACCTCTTATGCGAGTCTGCGTTGATGATCTTGGAAGATTTAGGAAAGGAGAATTTATGCTGTTACAAGTCATCAGTTAAGATGTGGCAGTGCAGAAATTCCTCTATAAAAGTAAATAAAAACCACAGTAAAAACCCAAGTTTAGTTTCTTTGAGGAGGCTACTGCTCGCCGTAACAGCGTGTGAAATCCACAGACGAGTGGGGGCAAGTTCTTTTCTCTGCACCGCCTGAAGTTTTCGAGGGAGACGCGGCACCCAATGGAAATCCGACAGCTGTGGTTAAGCTGAGGGAATCTAAGAGGCTTCACCTGGAATCGAAACCGGGCCCTCCGCTCTGTAGCCCACAAAATAAAGAATGACATAAAATCCCGTCATAATTTATGCGTCTACATGTTGATTTATTTCTGCCCAACAAACAGGCTCCTCATCACAGTTCACCGATCTTTTTGTCAAGTTTATTTATTTTTATTTCTTTAGTACCCTGCGCGAGCCCCTGTCATACACCCTAGTGTATGGTAGGGGGTGATTGCACACCAGACTACCCTTGACCCAAAGCACATTTCCTCCGAGCACGGTCGGACCGACGTTATCGGAACATATAAGCTGACAAAAGTTATTGTTATAGAAATCGAAATGCGGTGGGCACATGCCCTTTCCATCCGCCCCTGTACTTAACCCCGACAATTTGAATCATTCTTTGAATGGAGAAATATCCCGAATAAAACAGGTGAGCTCCTGTAAGCCTCCGGGCTTTGCGTAAATGTAATGCTAATAATCAGCGTCCTATGCTTGGAATCTAGGTGATGCTCGCAGTCCGGTGGCAACGGTACTCCATTCCAACCGTACTTAGATTTAATGGCCTGCGGCAGGGGTGGGCAAGCCTTATCTCACCCCCCCCCACCCAAGTGGTGAATCGCCCAGGAAATTGGCGAATCGAAGTGGAAGTCTCTTGTCACCATTCCTTCGACATTAAAATGTTGCGTTTTGCAGACTTTTTCCTGTTGGGAATCCGGTGTAAAATGCACAAAGAATTCTTTCGGATTAATGATAAATAATGAAATTTCGAAAGTTTCACTTTCATTCGTCTCATCTGCGTCTGCGAGGGCGTGTAGATTGCCCACCAGACTGCTGTAAGCGTGAAGCTATGGTATAGAAATTGGTTTTATCTTTTCTCGAAAGTTTTATAGCCAAGTAGTGGGGTTAATGAACTAAATAAGATTTATCATTCACCCCACACTTATTTTATTTCATTGGTACTATGTTCAATTTTTTTCCTAGATATTCTTAGAACTATTGATGTTAATACAGTAAATACGATTATTCATACCGGCACTCTCACTTTGTCCCATCATGCATATAGACTAGACACCATACTCTTCACACTTCAAAGTTGGGAAGTATTTTTGTAACCGTATTTAGAAATCTATTTGAAGGAATAACAATGTTCTCCTGTTCCAAAATATGCAAATAGAAATGGTTAAAAGAGGGGAAGGCCTGGAAGGTCTGGCATCAAAACAACTCAATACGAAAATAGCCGGCAGACTTCTTTTAGAAGCTCTTCCAGTAAATAAGGCTTGTCTAAAATTTTTTTTCTGTCAGTTAAGAACAAAATACGCTAATATCACAACATATGGGACAACATTCTACAATTGCACCCCATGTTTCACGAGTGCGTACGGGAGGGGGAAGGAGATGATTAATCATCGAATGGTTTAAATGGAGAATGAAAAGTTTCCCATCAATAGATAAAATTAAGCTTGTATGGTTCGAAGAAATTTCTAAGAAATAACATTTGACTAACAATAACAACAAAAACTAGCAAAACGTTTTACAGCTTAGGGAAATGTTATTGAATATAATCAGTCTAACAATAACTATTTTTTCCAGTTAAAGACAGCTTTCTGGAGCTAAAGTTCCAGAACATCTTTCTATATTAAGATGTTGCGTACGAGTATTTCTATTGGTGGATTCTGGGGCACCATAAACGTGAAATGCGAAATCACAGTCTAGGTTTGCTAAGTTGGCACCGAGGCGAGAAAAGCATTATTCCCCACTACTGTTCACTTTACTGTGCTAGTCAAATGTTTCAAAATAACGTTGTAGTTGCAGCCAACTAAATGCATGGAAAACTACTAGACTCTTCTTCATAGTAATTATCAAGAACTTTCACCAAATCACCCTACTCCTGTTAATTTTATTCAAGTTTTGGTTAAAAAAAATCCGCGTCAACAGCACTGCACGCGCACGACGTGGATATTTTGGGATACGAGGCAACAGGATGATCGTTTCTTTCCTCCTTTCCCCATCTTGGGGCAAATTTATGGCAAGCAGAATTCCTGCTGGGAAACTTTTTATCAGTTCACTATTTGAATGAGTCATTTCGTAGGATTCCGCCGCGATGTCCTTCATCCTCCGACCACGCATCGGCCAGGAAAGGCTCCTGCTCCGTGGGTACAAATGCAGATGGCCTTGCACGGAATTACGACTTCATATCCGGAATCAGTGAACGGCACTTCGGGCCCGCCTTATATTTTATTTCTGAGCGCGAAGTCATATTTTTTTCCTTCTTGTCCCAATCCTTGTTTTTCCTCCGATACGAAGATTCGAGTCTAAAATGGCGAATTGACAACCGAATCTGAATGGTCTCTCTTATTTTACCGTTCGACTTCGAATGTTGAGGAACTACGTGAAGTCATTTCCTCCGTTCCTCTTTAAGGGTAGCAAAGGTATTGAGGTTGAGGTAGGCTAGGGAGTCGATTTGCACGGATGGACCGGGAAATAAACGGGAGACAAAGCTTCATCGGACGTGTGAGTGAGAAGTTCTTCTACGATTGAAGAGAGGATATGGACAGGAAAAGTAGTGGTGATCGCAAGGTCTCGGTTCATATATATCTTTTTTAATGGATTCTTTCGCTCACTTAGTGTTTCATAAGTATTATAGATAATAGTCATTTTAACCAATAATAGTTCTTGAATATTTTCATGACACTTGCTGCTCAAAAGCGGAAGGCTAAAGACAACGACGATTTTTTGTGCTTTCTATTGTTTTAAGCTCAACTTTTTTAGGAGTTCATGTCCAATATTTATTTTATTAACAACACAATGTATGCATTCACTGTTCTTCATTATCGTACTACTAGTTTCAACGCTTAGGCGTCATCATTAGGTACCTACAAAGGAATGGCCAACAGTCTGTTTAGTAAAAAATGAAAAGTGGAAAGCTTGTGGGATATGTGATGGCGGGAGTTGAAGGGGATGATGTGGTCTGTGGTGGTTATTTTCCGGAAAATTTCAAATTCAAAGCCCCGTCCCTTTTTCGACACTAGGATATCTGGAAAATTTAACTTATTATTGAGTTCTTTTTTCACAAGGGAAACTGATTTTTTTTGCATTGGGCATTTAGGGTAATCATAAAATTCTCTAACTGTCTTTCAGTGCCTGTCCATACAGCAAAGATATCGTCTACGTATCTAAACCAGCAGTGAATATTCTTGGTAAACATTGAGGGGTTGCTGAATATTTTTCTTTCAAACTCGTCCATGTACAGGTCAGCAAGTAGTGGTGATAACGGGGAACCCATTGCTAATCCTTCCACTTGTTTTGAAGTATTCATTATTGTACCTGATGATGACGCCTTTAGCGTTGAAAGTAGTTGTACGATAATAAAGAGCAGTGGATATACACATTGTGTTCTTAATAAAATTGACATTGGACAACGACGATTACCCAATTCTTGCGCAAATGCAATGCTCCTATTAACTGTCGCTTTCGTTTTGGTTGGTTTCGCAAAGTAGAAATGATTACTTAATTACACAGTTTACCACGGCATATTATGCTAGATGTTCTCAGTTCCTGCTAACTTAGTAAACGCGTGTTCGTTTTTAATGTGGGTTTTCGTCAGTTTTCATCGTCGTCACAGGTTTCGTCAGTTTTCATCGTCGTCGCAGTTTTCGTCGTTTCATCTCGAGGTTTGTAGAGCTGTAGGTACATCCGCCACCGAAGATTCTCTCTATGGCTCTCTCTTCCTATATATGCTTCATTTCTATTTTTAAGGAACTCATCCTTCATGTGTTATTGCGAAACCATCTCCGGGTAAGTGTGACGTCGAAGAAACCAGAATAGCATGAATATGGGTATGTCATCCGCGTACGATAAGAATTTGGTGTTCGTCAAACTCTCAGCAGGCTGCTCGCAGTTAAAGAGGGGAGTGAATTTAGCTCCCGAAGTGGTGAGAATATATGCCAGTAATTTATTTTTCGAGTTGTTGAAATAATATCTGGTGATCGATAATGGTCTTGGCATGTGATCGAGAACGATATTCGACATTCTCGTGCAATTCAATTTTTAACTTAAATCTTTTGACGAACGATTTAAGCACCTTTTATTGGTGGTCATGATTCTTCAAACTTCGAACCTTGGTCACCATAAATGTTACTTTAATAATGATTCAAATGTATATGGTATTTTAGATATAGAGATTACAATAAATACAAATTACCCAAAGCCGTACTCTTGGGGGCACTAGTTAGGGGACACGGGGGAGGGTGCAAAGAATAAGGATAACAAAACTGCACACACTCTCTCACTCCGGTATTTGCAGTGCAAATTGACCGTTGCAAGTCACAAACACACACGCACTCAGAGTTTACGGGGGAAAAAAACCCCTCGCCAGGGACCACACACTCAGACAAGGCGTAGTACGTTCCCTTTTGCTTTATAGAGATTACAACTCGGAGGAAAAATCCACGACAGTACACTTTTTTTACGAAGAATTTATCTGTTTCGTATCTTTAATCTCCATTGCTAGTAGTGTTTTCACGTTTAAGGTTTCAGAAAATACCAATCGTCGGAAAATTCATAGCTTTGCCTTATCTATATGTTTCGTCATAATTGTCATGTCACATAGTTATCATCTCATGTGATGGAAAATAATGTAGTGGACGTAATTTGAATGTATGTTTGGCGTGTTTTTTTTTAACGAATAAAGTTAATAGTTAATCTCCTGGCCAACCGAAAACCATTTTAAAAAAATCTTAATTCCCTCACCGTTATATCGCGGGAACATTTCGGGCATCTGTGAGAGGAAATGTAATTCGTAACGTGTTAAAAAAGCGAAGGGTAATGATTAAACTTTTTGTCTACGAATTTCATGTTGTCATGTTTTGGATCACGACAATCCGCATTCACATGCACTTGATGTGGTTACGTAAATAGTCTCGTGCATGTGTTTTTTTTAAGAGGAATGTAGTCGTACATTTCCTGCTTCGAGGCGTGCAGTCCTTCCTTTTGGTAATTTTCGTGAGCGTAACGTGAGGGGAATTCAACTTTTAATCGCCAAAGGGAGGGAAGAGTGCCCCAACACGAAGATTCGTGGATTCCCTCGAACGGGTCCCAGTCACGCTCAGCTCCCGCGCGCGAACTTGTGACGGTCAGTGTTCGAATTCCCTCCCTCTCCCCCCTTTTCCACCCCTCTCCCCACCCCCGATGTTCCATATTACCCCCGTTGTCCCTTGCCCCCCGAAAATGAGCGGAAACCACTCCCCTCTCTACTCCACTTCTCCCCGTCCAGTGTCTTCGCGATAGCGCCGAAGATAGTGGGGATAGTGGGATTAATCCTCCTGCGGCTGGTGGGAGAGAGAGCTCCGGAATGTTTCGCTGTTTGGACGATTTGGAGGTCACCCCGGAACATTTCACAAGTCCTTTGTTTTCCTAATCATTCGCCTTCGTCGGTCTGGGCTGGATGGAAGCGACGGAAGATGGAGGTCGGGGGTGGGTAGCGAGCGAGAGAGTCGGGCGGCTTGTGAAACCCAAGAGATGACCTCTGACGCTGTACACATCGCCGCTTCGGAAACTTAGGCCGCCGAATTTTCCATAGTCGAACGACTGGGGAACATTCGCAGCCAGTGGGAAGATTTAGAAGTGCCTTCATCTCCATGCGGCGACGTCTATGGAAAACGTTCCGTCTTCGGCTGAGAGCGGAAATTCTTGACGGATATTTTACTGTTTTCTGTGTCATTATGGGACGGCGATCTAATGCCAGTGAACATATGTTAAATATTTTGTTCCCAGTTATTTATTTTGTTAAGAATAGCATTGGGACACTTAAGAAAACACTGAATTACCATAGCTGAGCAATGTTCCGAAATTCACATAAATATCGGTGATGTGATTGGTAAATGAATAATTTCTAAAATTTTACGAAATGTCCTGTAATCGTCATTTATTTTCTCTCCACAAGTTTGGGAGATGTAAATTCCACCTGTATCCCTCCATACATTTCCATATTTCCGCTTATTTCGTTGATCACCCTGTATTGTTTACTTGAGGATTCACATTGGTGTATAATTCGCTCTTAGATGCTTCTAGACTTAAATAATTTAAGTACATTTCTGGCATTCACGTAGAGTGGACGAGTGCTGAGGGTCGTAAATTTATAAGCTGGAGTGGCGGGAGCTATAACAAACTTCGTGGCACCGAGGTAACAATTCGACCATAGCCTCATGCTATAAAATTCTTACATATTGGGGATGGGTGAATGCCAAACACACTGCGCGTCATTTAGTGGAATCATTCACATTTGGCGGGGTTAGCGTGGCGACATTCATTAAAAGGCCCGGCTCCGTTTGAGATGTCATTCTAAAGAGGGGTTCGGCAAATTTATTGGCCTCCACAAATCAGCGTTTGAGTTTGTTTATCTTTTCGGAATTTTCGGGTCTGAAGTCGGTATAATGTATTGACATGAACGGTATTTCCGTTACTCGAATGTGCTATTTGAATATCGATGCCTTTACACAAACTATCCTGTGACTCACCGGCACTTACACTATGAGAGTCGAATTTAAAGCTACCGGAGGTTCGTCTGCTTTCTCTACATTAATATGAAATTTATGATGTTTTGGGTCTCGCCGTACGACTATCGTAAAAATCCAGACGGCGTGAGGCAACCTGTCGAAGGGTAATTTTCCTCCCGGTAACAGTTTTTATTTTAAACAACTCTTGCGTCGGCATTGCTTGCCTCGAAGTTTCAGGAATGTAATTAGCCCACGTGGGTGTGGTATCCTGCACAGTTAATTGGCGTTAATCTCGCCGGCAGAGTATCTTGGTCTTACTAGGTGGATTTCCAATGAGGATAGCTTGGTGTCAATATCGATTCGCTAATTCACCGACAAAAAATTCCGTCGGCCGATCTTTTATTTTAAAAATTCATTTTCCGAGTAGATTTGGTGGCCGGAGGTGTTACCTTGGGGATCGTCCGAAAATATGTATGCTAGAGAGGATCGACAAGGGTGTTCGTGGGTGTTCTTCATGCACGGGGGGGGGGATTTATACGCGAGGAATTGATCCACCGGGAAGGGGAAAAAGAGGCTAAGTAGGCGAGTAGACGGTTGAGACTTCGGTCCCGCCAACCGAGTCGAGCCCCAGGGGTGGAATAGCTCGAGAATTCAGCGAGATTTCTCAGGGCGATAAGGTGGGAGGGAGGCCTCTCTCTCCCCCCCCCCCACAGACTCGGTTGCCTTCGCCTTGAGCCGATTCCCATAGAAACTATCAAGGTCAGGTGGGTGCCTACGAATTTGTTGAGCACCGCGCCCGTGGACGTCTTTCTCGGTAAGAAGCCGCGAGGGACCGTCTCCGGTTGCGACGGGGGGTTTCGTTGTCCGTCCGCCGCCGTGACCGCATCGCGCGTGGACAGCGGGAGCCCGTTTGAGGACGGAAAGGATCAATTCCGTCTCGGAGTAAGCGTACGTACTTGTCGACGCAACCCGACTCGTAAATTCATGAAGTAAGGTCAGGGAAATTTAAATCATTCGGCCACGGTCAGTACAGGAAGTGGGATTTCGTGTTTCTGTAGATACCCCCCCCTCTCCCCAGCGTCGTCCTCCTCGCCTCCCCTCCCCCCGCCCCACTCTCCCTCTCGTTCCATCCACCCCCTCTCACTCTCCCCCCGCCAATTTCGTTACCCCTCCTCGTTTTGACTTGCGTCAGTTTTTACGTTGTACACGCTCTCTTCTGTCGAGGCGACGGGAGTGGTTTCCCGTCGGGAGCATCTTCTCCCATCGTGTATCGGAATCTTACCATTACCGCCACCCCGCGTCTCCATATCTATCTATCTCTCTCTCACTCTCCTTTTCTGAAGCATCCGTTGTGACCATCTCGGGGAAATATGCAGGCTCCCCTCTCTCTCTCTCCATCTCTCCCTCCTTCCCTCGACTCACTCCGGACTCTGGTGCGTGGTGTGTATTTTCTCCCAAAATCCGCCCCACTCCCTTCAATTCCTCTTTCTCTACTCCCCACCACCTTCTCCTCTCCACGCAAGATTCTCCCCCGTCTCTCTCTCCTTCCACTTTTTCCCGCCCTCCCTTCCCCCTTCCCAAGTGGCCACCCGTACTAATTTTTCAACCTTGAACCCCAATATTTCTCTCTCTCGCTCTCCCTAGTTCATAGCGCCGCCGCGCGGGCACGTCAAGACACAACGAGAGAAGGCATGTGGTTGGTCGGTTCGGGCTGGTTCGGTTGGTGTTCGCCGAACTTTTTGTTTTTTCTTCTTCTTCTTCTCCTCCTCCTCCCCATCTCCCGACTTCATCTCTTTCCCCTTTCATTCTGCGCTGCAGATATCCTTCCACTCCCTCCCTCTCCGACCACCCCCTTCCCTTCCACGATCCCTCCCTCAGTCCTCTCTTTCCCTCTTATTTCCCCCCCGTCTCTTTTTGATTCCTTCCTCCACGTTCCGTGCCCGTGGAAGCGCCCCTTCCGCTCTCGATCGAACCCTCTTCCTCCCCGGGAGTGAATCAGCACGTTCCTTCATGGACAGGGCCTCCTCACCCTCCTCCACCACCTCTCCTTTCCTTCCCTCCTCCTCTCCTTCCCTCCTCCTCCTCCCTCGGCTCTTTCCACTCGCCACCTTCGGCACTTCCGACCCCACTCCTCTTATATCACTCTCCCCCGCCCAGCTCTCTCTCTCCCCTCCTGCCTTCGCGAATCTCCTTCTCATTTCCCTTTACCCCTCACTCTCCCCTTCGTCCCTCCCTCCTTTGCCACCCATCGCCCCCCATGGTCTCCGTGGCCCCCCATTTCCGCCTAGCTTGTGCCCCCCTTATTTCGCACTCTCTTTTCTCCATCATTCTCATTTCGTTTTACCTTTTTCCTTTCTCTTCCCCTAGCCTGTCCCCTTCCCCTTCGACATTCCCCCTGTATTTTCGTTTCTCTATCACTTTCTACACCCCCATATTTCTTTCATTCTTTCTCTCTCTCTTACTATCCCATTACACTCTTTCACTCCTCGCATCATTTTTTTCCCCTTCGACCTTCTCTATCTCGGCCCTCGCTATCTCTTCTTATTTACCACCCATAGCATCTGCGGTGCCCCACGTGGGTTGCCACCAGCAGGTGTGGGCGTCCCTCTCTCTCTCTCGTCTCTCCCTCCTTCCACGCATCACTCCTCCTCCCATTCCTTCCAATCGCTCTTTCCCTCTCTCCCGTGCTTTTAAGGGACGTGTGGGCTTTTGTCGGCCGGGAGTGGGGAGGGAGACTGAGGGGAGGGTGTGGCAGAGAGGTTCGAAGGGGGGGTGGGGGTGACGTGTGCGTGTGTTTGTGTGTGTGTGTGTGTGTCAGAATTGGGGGGAGGAGGAGGGCCCCTCTCCGTTCGTCGGTCGTGGCTTCTGCCGAGCGTCATCAGATGATGATGATGGCTTGTGGGCTCGGGGGAGCATTTGGTTGGCCATGGCCGACGTTTCACGTCTTGCCTTGGGTCCGGGGAATCGCTAGGCTCGGGTGATCTCTCGCACGCCCCCGCGCGCATTACGTACTCGAAGCGTGCCCTCACTCTCCGACCCCCTTTATTACCTCAGGAAATTTTCCCGCCTTACCCCCACCCTTCTGCCTCCCTTCATCTCCCACCCCCCTCCGTCCCTCGCGCCGCTCCTCACGCAGGGAGGCGCCATGAGATGGGCGGTGGAATTTTTTCACGTGCGACCCGGAGCTTCCTCCTTATGACGGGACGGGTTTTCTTCGATTGCCGCGAATTAGTAACGCGACCATATTTCTCTCTCTCCCTCTCTCTCTCTTTTTCTCTTCCCCCTCCCCCATCTCCCTACCTCACTCCGTATCGGACTCTGTAGTGATATTTCGTGCCGAATATATTGTTGTCAGATTTCCAAAACCCTTTCTCCATCGCTGGTTTAGTTGTTTCTTTCGCTAATATTTCCATTTAGAGCTCTTAATTCGTCGGATTCGGTTCGGAAACATGTTATGGCGTCGAGGAATTCCCGTTAATTTGTGTGCCGGCATATTTCTTTCCCTTTTACGTGCCTTTCACACTTTCTGCCAAATTAGCCATTCCTTTAAAATATGATTTTCATTCGCGCTTTAGTTCTACTCTTGTATATTTATATTTGTCTGTGATATTGTTTGAGGATTATGACAGACAGAAACATGTTTAATTTCATTAAATATCCTGATAAATGATGCTCGTCGTTCCACTCATTGTTTATTGATTTTCTTTAGCGCCTCTTTTCCCTGTCGCTCAGCTCTCCGTCTTCTGCAAAGAATTTTATTTTCGGTGCATAGATTTTTTTATTTTCATTCCTTCACTTGGAGTAGCCGAAAACACCCCTTGTTGACGAATTATTAGTCGGAGACAGGGGCAGAGAGAGGCAAGTCATTGGTGTGATCCGAATTGTTAGCCATTGTCGTTGGCTCCATCCTTCCTATGGAAGAGGCGCGCCGATTGCGATCGCCCTGCCGCCTTAATTACCCTCACGTCGTTGATGTTGTTCGAGAACACGTCAACCGATGATAGCGAATCCTATCAATTTAGGAAATAGGTCATTGATTCTTAACCTTTTAACGTTTGGCAACGGTCCAGAATTCGGTCGCCAGGCAACTCGGAGAACTTCCTTCCCTTTGGTCACTATGGAATCTTCAAAGGGCCTCGACGATCCTCTTCGAAATGGCCTCACTGCCCGATTTTTTGGGTCGTGACCCAAGGGTTAAGATCTATTGATGTTGGTGGGGGCGTGAGATTGCTTTTAAATTGGACGAATTCTTCTGACAACCCGTCAGCGAAATCAGAGCAGCTCGCGGGTCCATTTGCCATGTTTCTGCTGCTGCGTCGTATTCGTCTACTCACCGAGAATTCGCCGTTTGTCCGCCATTTTCGATGAAGTCCTCTATTTTCTCCGGCAGGAATACGAAATAATGAATACCCAACTCATCGAGAAGGTTGTGTGTCGTCATGGTAACTCCGGTGTCAGAAAATAATAATCCTCTTTGTTTGAGTGAAGTATTTTAACTTCTTGTTCTCTTTGTTTATTTCCCGTACTTGCGATCGCATTTTGTCAATCTTTGCCTTCGAAGTGGAGCAATAAATGCGAGATAGTTAGAATCGGTGGAGCAATGCCTTCATACGAAACCCGTATTTTTTGACAAACTTCTCTTTCGGGGTACTAGAATCGTCAAATCAAGAGCTGTGTGGTGTTGTACCATCACATTTTAGGGATGCTACTTTTAACCCAATCAACATATTCGAAGTTTTTTTCGCGGTTTCTGCCCCAGGACGTAATTACATTGCTTGGAATAGAAGAAAAATTCGTGGTGGAGAATGATATTCGTCGCGATTGCGAGCTCACCAAACAGTTTTCCGCCGTGACTTATCATATGCAGTACTAATGTTTCGTATATCGGCCTATTGGATTTCTATGACGTATCTTTTTTTCGATTACCCCAATGATATTAACTCGAGAAGTGTTGTATTGATTATCTCTAACCGGTGTTGGCATGCGATTATACTTAGTTATTACACGTAAATTGGCAAGCCTGTGGGGATTATATGTAGTATCCAGTAGTCATTCGGGATATCTTTACCGATTACTTGAAAATGAATTGTTGTACTTGAATATAACTAATTACTAAACAGGCGATCTCACCCGATAGAAAGCATCTATAATTTCCAGCAAATTATGGAGAAGTATGTTAAGGGGAAAAAAAGTTTTCAGCAAACTTTATTCATATATTCTGAAGGGATTAGTAAGCGAAGTTTTTTACCCGTATGTCACGGTACTTGTTTAATTTTTTTTGCTTACTTTACCGAATCAGGATCGTCACTGTAAAACGTAGATTTTCAGTAGGGTACCTTGGTGTTATTTGCGGGTTCCCATATGAATAAGTCATATGTTCCTAGAAGATGACGATCTTAAAATGGTCTAAATATAATTAATGTAATTTAAAGCAATTTCGTTGTGGTTCTTGACGATATAGCTCTTTTTAAAAGCTGTCTTTTGTCAGAATCGTACCATTGTCATTTAGTACGATTCTGTTATGGTAAATTTCTTTTTTTGCATTCTTGGTGGAATACCAATTTCTGTTGTTGGTCTAAATTTTTTGTATTAGCAAATTTAGTGATTGCAACTTGCATTCCCCGTCAAGATTGTAAATAACTAAGATAACTTTTATTTTTGAGAGACTCCATTCCAGTTATGTCTATTCTGTTATGGCATGGTTTTTTAAGGGTTAATGTGTGAACGTTAAAGGGTGTTTTAATGTCGGCTAATGCATAATTACATTCAAGAAATTGCAAAGTGAGCAACGGTGAGAATATATACCCATCGGACAGAGGAGGGTGGGGGGGGAGGGAAGGGTTTTCTGGGACTTCAAAGTCGGTGATCGTGGCTTTTTCAGTTTCGGTTTGATGACGCAGCAAGTTGGTGAAACGCGTTGTGCTGTGAAATGAAGTCTGTGAAAAATTACAAACTCTTTTAATGTGGACTGCAAAACGGAGATTAAAATATGTCCGATTTAATTTAATTAACACTTCATTTATTATAATTCGTAGTTATTCTTAAAGTCATAATGCCTAAGAGAGATTTCTTTTTCAACCTTGACATTTGTTTGAGCTGAAATGCTCTAAAGTAAAGGTAACTACCGCATCAGCCATTGCATTGAAAACAAAAACATAATGACCAATACAACATAACTATGAGTTCAACTAAAGATATAATTCTACAATAAAAGGGCACTATAATAATGATATGCGTCATGGAAGATGATATACGAACGACATTGATTCTTGTTAAAATTATGACAAACTAGTCGCTATGCACTCATTGGAAATGTGCAATAAAAAAACTATTACCTGATTGTGAAAACGCACCACAACATGAAATTAGTGAATTGAAATGGACTGGATCTCTGCTGAATCATTATTATTTTATCATGACATCACATATATGTGAAACGCACATGTTTCTAAGGATATTGGATGCTGTTTGAAACTTTTGTTTATTTAACGAATTTTTTGAGTAATAAAGGAGTGAACGGGTGTAACCAAAATCACATAAAATAAATGGCGTGAATATCGAATTATAAAAATAATGGCTTCATATCCACTTATCCTTGAATTCTCAAAAAAAACTTTCCAATACAAGTTGTATGAATGTGTCAAGCATTTACAACTGAAAGAGTACCTATATACTATCGTAAATTAACTATACCGCTCACATATAATGCTAATCCTTACTGTTTAAGATGAAGATAAGCATGTTAAGTCCATGTTCATGATACTAATTCGCCTCCTAGTTAGTACAATTTACTGGTATGCCCTATTTTTATCGTGATGTCACATAACTTCTTGAGTACAGAAGAGTAAACCAACCTTACCTTTTTTCTTTTCCTAAATATGTGTTGTTATTATTTTTATAAACTATTAATATACTGTATGCGTTTGCCGAAGTTGCTTGATATCCAATAATGCGTAATTAATTCCTAAGCATACGAAGTGGATACATTTTTGTAACTCAACCATTGTGTCAGCACGTTCAATAATACCTACTTAACGTAATTCTGTAAAAACATGGAATGAAAGCAACTAAACTTAATGGCATCACATACAAAACTAATTGCGCAAGTAGGAACGACGCTCTATTGGTACAGTGAACAAAATCACCTTTGAAATGTTAACATTAACACATTTATTTTATTAAACGTCTTTTTTGGGGCGGGATTGAGACTATATCGTCCCTTCTTCGACCAAACTCCTAAGCAGTAGAAGACAATTACACCCAAGCCCTAGGTGGAGAAAAACGCAACTAGGCGAGAGTCAAATCGCGACCTCTGGGTTTGTCTTGTTGTACAGTAGATCATGATATTGCAACACGAACGAGTTCGTATCAAACGATATTAAACATCCCACGCATTTTAATACCTTCTGAATGTGCAATAGTACTTCGGCAACCGCAGGAAAAGATCGGTATTCGGTCGACGTGTTAATTTAGCTAACTGTTTGATGAGAATTATCAATGTTATCGACTACTAGTTGCGTTCAAAATTCACGGTTTTAATGGAGAAAATTAATTATTACAATCGTTAAGTACCAATTTCGTCAACGATGTCGATTGATTGAATTTTATTATATCGTATTAAACTTCCTAAAGTGTAACACAGCCATATTGTATGAATAACTTACAGTTCAGTTCCCATTAGAGGTTTCATTCTGAAGCTAAATAAACTGCTTAACAGTAAAGTCATAACAGAGGGTGATAATACACTTTTTAAGTTTATCTGGTAGTAAAGCTTAACAATGAATCTTAACTGAGAGACATGTATCCGGTCGTAAGGAGTATTTTGATATTTCCGTCGAATTTTTCACGAATTCCTTCTCCTTAGCAAGGGCGGTTTGCTATTTTTGGACCAGTTCTTTTAGGGCATTAAGATAAGATTAATATGCGCGGTGGCCTGCAAGAGTTGCTAGGGCAGATGGGGATGTAAAGAAAGAAAGAAGGAAGGGCAAGAAGTGAAGACAGGATTTCATGGAAAATGTTAGCAGGTTTTTGGCTCTGTACGGACCTTCCGAAGGTTCCATGTGTATTCACCACGTTTAACTCCCGCTATCCCTTTCTGGACGCGGAATTTTTGTATGAAAGAAGCCGTCAGTGGTGTCCAGATGCCGATAAATGGTGTCTGAGCGTCGAAGACGTATTTTGCCTCGTACGTCCATCCAGCGATACCCCCTGGAGATTTGGGAGAATTTGCCATCGTCTCCAAATTTAGGCATCCAGAAGTATGGAGATCAGATTGCGTATGATTTAGGATTGTACGTTCCATTGAATAATCCAAATGTGACGCGTTGGAATCCTAATTCAATCAAAAGGTATTAATGTCTACTAATTTATCGATTTAAAAACGATCCAGCTGTAGTCCTTAGTGGGGACTGAGGGTTTTATATGTATAAATAAGAAATTACTTCAGCCGTTATATCAGTCGATGTATATTATTTTCATGAATTGTCTATTAACCCGGTCTGTGTGTGTGTGTGTGTGTCTTGCTACAAATATAGCTTAGTAACTCTGTTGAAAGTGTTTCCGGCACCTGTTGTCTCAGCTTTACCTGATATCATTTGTAAAATTTTCAAAAATGTCCAACAAATGGATTTCTTTATTGCCGGGGCCCTAATGCAATCAAGTGGTTTCGCGGGGTTGTAACTTCGGTGATTGGTAGCACTGTAATCGTGGCGATTGTCTAGACGTTCCCCGTAAGGTTGCCTCCTCCGCTTCTTCAAAGGGTATTATATCCGGTGAAATTGAAAGGAATTTTTATTTCCCTGTTGCAGCCAATCAAACGAAGTTGTTCGGTCGCATGTTCGCGAGTTTTACAGGCCCGGGTCTTAATCAATCGGGGAAACTTGTGGGGACCGTTGGCTTCACGAGGATGCGCATTTGCCTGTTCGGGCGGCGGCAGCCGTAGCGTCCTCCGTGATGCCGTAATCCCATGCCTATCGATTTCTCACGTTCTTCAAAACTCCTCTCTTTCTACTCGTTTCAAAAGATGCCCCGATGCCGTACGTTGAAGCAGAGGAAAGTGCATCGCGCGCATTCAGACACTGGGTAATATCCTTATCAAGGTGGTCTAACGCTCCACAGAAGCCTTGAAATCTTCCGTTGAATTCCTACATTCACTTTTTTTGGTGAACCGCATCTTTGATGTCGCTAAGATGAGAAAATGGATCGAAAAGTTCCACTCCCTCCTAAATTATTAACAACTACGCTCACATCTCAGGAACAGAATCATCAAAGTACTAATGGGAATACAAAGCACAAAAACAACAACAACATCAGCAAGGTGTAGTGTTAAACCACTCATTCTTTCTTCCTGTTGCCATATTACGAGAAATTATTGTTATACCGTACTTATTGTTCCAATTGACTAATTTCTCTTTCCAATTTCTATATCATTTACCACTAATAATGGTGTATCGTATCATTTTATGGAGTTTATGAAGGGATTACGTGTGTATTTTACTCTAATCATGTATGCAGTAATTAGGTGGGAGTTTTAACTGGGACAATGGACATTTGCTTCCAAATACAGTTTATCAGAAATGGAGAAATGAGTCCCGAGGGACCCTTGGACATACTAAGGGATACGTGCTGACATTTGACCCCGTACTCCTTTGCGTATCCCTTTGATTTATTTTCGGTATGCACTTTTGCATATGATATTGTCTTATGCCACTCAAAGTAGGTGAAATTTCTCTGAAAGGGGTTCTAAATGGTCCCTGCTTGCTCTCCTCCGAAATTTACCTGCCGATTTTTGCTGCAGCCTCATTTCATTATGGAGTCAAACTGTGAAATATGTGGGATGCCCATTAATTTTTTTTTTAATCCCTATTTCTCTTACCCATCCCTTTCTAATTTCCTGCCGAGCTCTGTTTGAATTTTCCGAGTATTCAACCCTTAAAGGACAAGCAGGAAAGGCAAAATATCAATCAATGAAATAAATTCATACAAGACAATGATGTTGAAATTTTGAAAAGTCGGCGAATGCTTATAGTTCTGCCCGAAAAACAGTTGACTATTTGACCAAACTAAAGTACAGGTTTTCGAGTTGATCCCATTTTGATTGCTGAAAATTATACTTCCAGATATTTCCGAAAATTTGTTCACGTTAGACTGCGACTAAACATTGAACGGTTTCTCGGCAGAATCATCAGTCTTCGAATACTTTTCTAAATTGTAACAATGTCGAATATTTTTTTGAAATCATTTTTTTAACTTACGAGTATACCACGTATCGTGTACCTCTGGCGAATCGACTCTGAAGTTGAAAATTTTTGGAAAATTATCCCCGGTGAGCTTGTTATGTCTTGAGATGAAATCGTTAGCCCCCACTTTAGGTGGATTTCTCTAAACATTTTGGGAAATATTTCGCTTTGAATAATGAGAATCATTAGTCACTTCCCGATATTTCATGAAAAATTTGTGGTGTAGGGTACCATTTCCACGAATGATTTCACTTGGAATCTCCCAGGCACCCCTCCTCTGCAAGCACACTCTCATATTTACACCTTACGGTCACGTTCTCCGGTACAGCCTTTAACTGTACCGACAGACGAGGTGATTTCGTATGCGCATTGGGTGGGCCTTCGGGCATTCGCGCTGTTTCGCCCTCGGGGCGCTCGAATGCAGAGCGGACAGCGGTTGCATCAAGGAATGGTGTGACTCCCCCTTTCATCCTCCCCACACTCTTGTTCCGTTGCGGAGAAGCGTCGATACGTGAAGGGGAGCGATTGGGCGAGATAGCGAGCAGATGTGAAGGTGGACGGGCGCTCGGGCGAACGTTCTTTCCGCCAGGGCATCCCTCGGATTTCCGCTACTTGGCTAATGTGTGCGTGACCAATTACGATCGAATCACATTGAGTGGAGCGTATCCATTTCGTCTCTCTCGCGTCATTAGGGAGTCCCAGCGTAGATGTATGCTGCAGGTAATATGTAGAATCCGAAAATGTCTGAGAAATCATACATTAGTCCTGGAATGGACGATATCCGAGGGGTTATTCCTTGATACTCTCTCAAGTCAGATGCGCGGTCAGTACGACATAGAGGCAGCGTGGTGGTCTGATGGGCAGAACCTTCGGTTGGTGACCGAAGTGTCCCGGGTTCAATCCCCGGTTGTGGCATTTGGATAGCCTCATTTAAAAACTGTAAGAGTGTGACTTAATGAATACTAGAACTTCTTGGGATTCAACGGTGGCACAGGGAAAAAGGATCGTCCCACCTACCCTATCCCTCGCTAAAATTGTTTCGCTGATATTCATGTTGCTACGCTTGTGTTTCATTAGGTTTGCTTCTTTCTCCCCTTGTGTTAATGTCTCCGCCTGCTCGAACACTGCCTCACAATTATGTTATCTCTGTGCAGATGGTATGATTTTCGTCACTAGAAATATTTGTATTTAATTAGTGTCTGCTTCGTAGTTTTACATACACAATTAGTGAAAGGAAGGGCGCAATCAAAAATGGAATATCAAGATCGTTAATGTGATGATGATTGCGCAGTGTATAGCCAATTATTCTTTGTTAATGAGTTAATAACGGAAAGTTCGGGTGAACTGCGGAGTTGCAATTATGCCTCAAAATATTTATATAATCCGCCAGCAACCAAGTTCTTCTGGTGTCCTGTCTTGACATGGTGAGCATAATTATCATTGGGAGTGCTGCGTATCGTTAATTTTGGCCATTATCGACAGCTGGCATGCGAGTCTGCTATGCTTAGTATTCCATGTGGTTCTTATATGGACTTGTGGTACTTAAACTATTATAAAAGAACGTGACTTGGAAGTCTGACACGCCTTAGGCAATTAAAATTCTAAGTCAAATTTCCCTATTTTTCCAGGGTAATTTTCGGTTTCGATCGCTTCGGGATTGATCATAAAAGTTGATTGATGGCGAATCAAGGGAAAAGTGGCCATTATTTGAGATCGCATTAGAATATAGTCGCGTTTACTTGGGTTAAACTGCCATATAAAATTGTTCAGGCCTGCGATGGACCAATGGCGAAACTGCTAGACCCTAATTGGGACCGAAGTGAAAAATGCGGTGTTCAGGCTATTCTTATAATCACCGCGGATTGAAAATGTTATAGCCGAGTAACCATGTAAATTATATGAAGCATTTCACCCCTATTTTCAAAATTTTATTTTCATTATAATTAAATAAATAAATTTTAAATTTCGCTGGCTTAACGCTCTCACGTTATACGTGTACCATTGTGGTGTACGTAATATGTATATGCAATTAGGAATGCTTAATTGAGGGTGTGTTTGGAGGCTGCTGAGTAACGGTTCCAGGTTTCAAATCCAGGTCACCCTTCTGGGGACACAGAGGCTTCATAAAAGTCACTTATCCACTGTGTCAATTTCAATCTCGGGCGGAGGGTAGTATGAACTGGGCTCAACTCTGCTTCATTCAAACCAATCTGTGGACTAGAAGACTGATCGATTGGGATACGAGTACGTATATGAATTGTTCCAGTACCTTAAAAAGTTCCCAAGGAAACTGCGGAAAATTCCACAGCAGTAACTTAAGCTGAGTCGCCCGCTGATTTGCACTTAATATGTAAACCCCTCGGTAGCTCCACTAACTAAAACCTTTGGCCGGAAGTAGGTCCGGGTTCGGATCATGATCAAGGGACATTGATTTTTACTATGCAAAATTATCGCCTTTGAATAATAGAATTCCCACAGATCTTTGGCCAGAAAGATGTAATCATGTGTCTCGATGGTGACCTGAAAACATCGGAACCGGTTTGGTAACAGAGTGGAATATTTCAATTTTAAAAAAATTATTTTAAGTAATTTTCACTTTTCCTAAAATTTGTATTCAGAAATCCTGCAGCGGTGATCAGAGTTGAACTCTTAACAGACTATCATTTCCATCAGCACTCGAATTTTTAACCTTTTTGGAGTGCGCTCCTTCGTCCACAGTGAACCCGTAATTGGAAGATATATTTGTTTTTGTGCCGTTGCGGCGACATTCTTTCGAGTCCAAGCTTGTCAGCAGTGCATGGTTATTCACCTCTGTTCATTCTCTTCTTTATGCCTGTCCGACCATAATTCCCTGACCCCTTTTATGAGAATGCAAATGACCTCGGCCGTTTAGCTCCCCGGAACAACAACAACCGTCTCGAGTGCCTTTGTCGACTTGGCAAGCAAGAAACTCATGCGTAGTTGCGACCGGAAGGGGATGTGCAGTTAGCTGGGTAGCAATAGATGGTAATCACTAAAAGCAGTTTATAATACCCGTGGTAAAAAGTTTTATTCCTCGAATACTGTGTAGACTGCATGCATGACTAAATGTGGAACTAAAGTTCCATGTAGCTTGGTGAGGAGATTATCTCTGACCCGCTTTGCATTTTTAAAACGTCGAGGAAAATAAGACTGCTGAAATACACAAAAGTAATGTTTTCTCATTTTTTTTCGCGTGCCGTAACTGTAGGAAAATGTACTGTAGCCTTGTCCATCCATGTAATGCTATCTCTTTCCTTTATATTTCCTATACTTAGTTGTATGAATTCTCGATTTGGTGAGATCGATACATCATTTTGTCCCTGTGGGTAATTAGTTATTGTTTTAAATTTAAGTTTTATTAATTAATAAATCATCTATGAAGACGTATTATTGGTTAAAGTATATTTTATCTGGATTAATCCAGAGTTTATTTAATTGTGGACATTGAGTTGAGGGGAACAGATATAAAAATTAAGGATCATTCTATGGGCCAAGGCGTCTGTGAAAGAGCCCTTTTAGTGTTTGATCTACGAGGCAAACACACCTATTCTGGCTGCTGCATGCAATCGAAAACAAAGTTCTTGGTTTTTATTGATACCATTAGTGGTCAGTAGGGAGGTGACCGATAGCTATGGTCATTTACGTCATCAAGGTCAGGTGGGTTAATTGGTAGAGGTACGATTTTCAGAGAATGTTGGATAGAAATTCGGCGACGGCATTAGCCTAACGGATGAGCTGCAAGAGGTCCACCACGTTTCATCCAACTGACGATGTACTCTACTTGAAGTGCTTTCCACATAATTTTCCAAGTAGGGCTCGGGTTACCTTTAAAAAAGCTTGCCACCGACGTGATTCGAAGCCGGCCCCCCAGGGTGGTAAACCAGTATGCCGGTCACCGCGCCAACCCAGTTCCCTCTTGTACTGGTTTACTTTAGAAATGGTTATTGTAAAATGGTAGTTAATATCTAAGCTTTAACGTAGCATATTCAATCATAATCCAAAATAGAGTAGAGATAAAATGTTTGTAGAAGACCTGCTGCTTTTAGCATTCAATTAAAAAAGCAAGAAAAATTTCATTCCATCGTTCACTTTACCTTATGCTAAAGTTTTCTTAACAAGGAAACTAATCGGGGGTCATTAAGTATTGTTAACTTTTATGGAGGGTTGTGAAAACGTTATTAAAGTTCTTGTTCAACGAGTTAGTACGACATTAAAGGTCGGTAATGAACTCTTCAGTCAAAGAAAATAATGAACCTTAGGATATGCAATTTCGCAACTAACATTTTAGTGAAATTATAATCGCAGATATGAATTTAAGAATTAATAATATGTGCACCTAAAGGTCACGTTGGTCGAAAATAAATCTTTCTTCACAAAAGGGGAAACTGATTTATTTCCTTGTCCTTCCCTAGTCCTCAACTTACCTCCTTCGAAGAATCAGTGAAACCCCAAATGAAGAATCATCTTCGCTTCTTTCTTCGTAGTACTTACATTACCATGTTTATTTTTATCGATAAGTTTTGGGAACATTTGCCCAATTGGCTCGATATTTGTGCGAATTCAGGACTCAATCCAACCATCTCAAGTTGCATCAGATCTCCGTCGTCCCTATTTCCGCCCCGCCCCACCCACAAACCACCCCGGTTCAATCTCTTTGCCGTTCCCAACCTCCCGTCTTACCATCCCAGAGCTTCCTCCTCCCTCCCTTCCACATTCCTCCCCGCAACCTTCGCCCTCTTTCTGATCCCCGTCCATCCGCACTCCCCCCCTCCCCCCCGCTCCCGCTGCATTCTCAGCCCTGTCCCGAGTGGAACTCGGTTGCCACGAGTGCGAGAAGTGGGTATATGAATCAAGTCGGCTCCTCTCAAGCGTCAGCGCGAAGCACGTAACGTTTTCGCCGCCTCAGGGTGTCTCTCTCTCTCTCTCCCTCTCCTGTGCTCCCCTTACACGACTGGCTCACTCGCGTTGCACTCCTTCCCCTTCGGAACCGTCTTCACCCCCTCCCCATCCGGACCGCCCCGCCGAACCGTCTCTCGCCTTCCTCACCCCTTCCTCCGTCGTGGACCTCTCTGCACCGTCTCCCCCCGCCCTGAACTGCGGCACCCCTTCGCCACTCCCTCCCTCCGTCCGCTCCTCCGACGACATCATCCCCTTAGATTGAGTTAGCGACCTCCGTCGCTTGCCCTACCTCTGCCCTTTGGCCTCTTCCGGTCCTCCACCCCCGTGCCCCAGACAGAAAGTAACCAGTGGGAAATGGAGTATGGATGATTTGTCGAGGGATGGAGTTTGGATGGCGGCGTGGGGTAGCATGGTGGTCAGAGCGTTCGGACGGAACCCACTGAACGGCCCAGGTTCGACTCTGTGACTTTGAGGGTGATTAAATTTACCGAAGCTGTTTTGAGTTTTCGGATACAGATATTCTTGGGTAACCGTGGATGTCATAAGACAAGGAATTGCCTCCCCCTCCCCAAATGTAAATTTCACGTGGAGTGATCCTCATCCCCGCCATCATCCCAAACTTTAACTCGCAAACATAATCTGCTTATTCTAATGCGCTGTATTGGCCGTTTGGTGGCAGTCTGGGTAGGATATAAACATCAACTTGTAATAATCTAGGGCATTTTTTGCATTGGTGTATGGAAAATATGAATGATATTGCATTGAGGAACGATACGCATATTCGTCATCCCTGGAGTTAACATTATCGTTGAATTAATGCTTCCAATGTGCTTGTCAGGAAACTCGTTGAAATCAAATCGCGGGTTGTCGAGACGTGAATTTTCACCTGCTTAATCCGAAAACATATGCATTTATGCTGAGAACGCGAAAGAAAATTTTCGAGTTAATTTTGGCAAACCGCGGTTTAGTTTTCGATCACATAAGGCATACCTTGTGAGGCGTGTGGGTATTGCAGTCAGTGTTACGCCATTCCAACCGCGCCAGCAGTTAATGCATTTGAAGGAAATTACACGCGTATTTGTGACGTAAAACAAAAGTAAGAGAAAATACGTCCGTCTAAACCCATTTTTTAGTTCACATTTTCCAACCTAAGTTTATTACTGTTTCCAAGTTGATAACTGCTGTAATACAAGTTTCGCATAAGCATACATATACTCATAACGGCCTTCTCTGTCTAGGATCCCGCAGTCGAAATGATTTCAGGCTAGGGTGGGAAGAATACACCCTGTCATTTTTTTCTCCGATAATATATAATAATATATTATATATTATGTCCCTATATATTATATAGTATATGTGATAAAAATATAGTATAATGTCTTCTCAGACTTCTTTTCTCTGTCACAGTCACGCATTGTGTTTAAATGCTCTTCTGTCCCTTAGAATTATAATATTACTTGTGCTCTGATTGCTCACGACCACATTCACAACGTTACTTTCTCGTACTTCCCTCCTAAACCATTGCGTTCTAATATCTATGTGATGATTCTAATATAACCTTTCTCTTAAAATTATAAAATCAGCGTGCACATTTCTTTTACGCTTGTCTGTAATTGGTATGCCCACTGAACATTATTTCAAAACCCACCCGTTCCTCGCCATATCGTGATATTTATTGGAATTATTTAAACAATATATGTCAATATCTTAAGTAAGTTAGGTTTAAAAGTGCGAGGACCGCGTTTTCCCCGGCCGCTCCCAGGAGCCCACCACTTGGAAAAATAACTGCCTCGGAGAATCGTGGTTGCACGGTACGTCGTGAGGAGATGGAGGGAAGGGGGTGGAGGGGATTGAGGGAGGAGGGTGGCCGCTGCTTGTGCTGCAGGATCGCATGTCCAGCCACGGATGCCCGAGGGTGGAGTGAAGGGGGAAGAGGAGGAGGGCGGGGGGACGCGGACGGCGAATCAAATGAGAGGGGAGGACACCCTCTCCGTGCACTCTCGCCGTTCCCCGGCCTCCTTCCCCCTCCCCCCACGCGCAAATGCATCCGTTCTCCGTCTCCACTCACCCCCTTCCCGTTCCACCACCCCTTCGTGAGTGAGGGAAAGTGCATCCGTCCCACGAATGTGACGCACCAGCGGAACCCCATATTCACGGTCTAAAGTTACTCCGTGCGTGCGGGTCGCACGTCGTAACGTTTGCGGGCTGCGTTCCTCAAAAGCTCCCGCAGACACTGTCCATCGTCCGCCTCTTCCTTCCCTTGCCTCGGCAGTATTTCCCTACCCTCCTTTCCACCTCTGCCGCACCAACGTGGTGGATTACAATAACCGAGAATTGTTACGCGCGTACATACACAAACACACATACACGATTGAGGAAGTAGTTTTTTTAAAGAATTTTTTCGGGGTACTAAACAAGGTCTAACGATTAAATTGACGAGAGTACTTTCTGCGTGTTAACCTTCCGACTGCCGCGTAGTCGTGTTACGGAATGGGTTAGGACTCCCACCTTTAATTATTTTATTGTGGGTAATTATGAAGTTTTCGTAAAAGGAACGAACGATGATGAGTGCAAGCTGGTTGGTATTGAAGGTTTGTGACGGAAAGAGGTTTTCTGTCATGCCTAAAAAAATGGAGGCGGATGGAAAAGGCGTGTAAGGGTGGTGATTATGTAAATGGCCCTTCTTTATCTCGTTTAACATTTAATATACATTTGATATTTATCTTTAAACAGTACATAGGATGTTGACATGTAACCAAACCACGGCAATATACACTGTAGATGTTATATCGCACTTTTTTATTTATCAAGATGGTAACCTTTCGTTTAAGACTATAGATATTTCGCAAAATGAAGGCATGAACATTTTTATTTGAAAGTTAAGAAGAATTATTATTAGATATTATGCACTTGTAGCATAACTCTCGATCTGCCACCCTTCGACCGTGATTTGGTATAATTTTGAAATTTATTCGTCCCACCGAGGTTTATTTTGAGCCTGGTTAATGTCATTTTCGAAGGCAGAGGAGTGTGGGGCTTCTGTGGTCAGACTGCCGTGATGTTTCGTGAGATGGATGCGAATCAAGAGGTGCTTGACCTTTCGAGAGAAGACCCGTGAAGAGGGCAAGAAGGGATGGGAGTGCGGGGGGCGGGATGACATAACCTGTCATGAGCGGTGCATCGTATCCCGCGTGGGGTAGTCGCAATGCACCAAAGGCGGGTGGGAGGAAGCTTCCGTGATCTGCACCCAGGAGTTGGCTTTCCACTCGTTTGGGCCGGTGTTGTGTTGCCCACGGTGATTGAATTTATTATAGACCAACCTCTGGCCCTTGATGTGACAGATTTACGTGCCGCTACTCAGGGGTTCCTCCACGGATGCAAGCACCGGCGTGAATAATTATGATTGATGAGTGTGTGCTACTTTTTAACGCTTGACTTTCCTAAACTGTCGATCGGGAGAATAGATAAAAAGATAGTCGTCTTTATTTTGGGGCGAGATTGAGACTATAAGTCTCTTCTACCACCTAAGCACTGAGGTGAAGGGAGACATGAAAAATAAACGTTTGCATACTGGCCAATGATGAAGTTGACCCGGGCGTAAACGACGCAGTGGCAATGCAGTAATGCGCTGTTCATCAAAGAGGGGGTGGATTGTTGAAAATTGCCAGTTTTATTTACCAGTGATCGTACCGGAAACCTAGGCGGGGAAGTAGGTAGCCGCTTGGATCAAGAAGATCCTTCGCTGCCTTTCTCAAGTTTGTCAACGAGTTGTGCGTTCCAAATGGAGTTAAACCTTCCTTCCTTTTAAAAAGGA
The DNA here is from genome assembly GCA_037158775.1 of Hetaerina titia. NCBI lineage: Eukaryota > Metazoa > Arthropoda > Insecta > Odonata > Calopterygidae > Hetaerina > Hetaerina titia. The sequence continues at coordinate 80,096,499 of CM073769.1, read as the reverse complement.
AAATGCCCTTCGTAAACCGATGAGTGGGACACGCCCAGAATTGGGGATACTTATGTAATTATTCAAATATTTTGTGGTTTTGCATGTGTTTTTTAAATAACCTGCAGCAAAGCAATCTTTGGAGCTACCTTTGAAGACCACGGACCACGCGACTCCAATCTGCGTGTATTACTGGGCATGCCACCTGATATCTGCCAGCCAAATCAAGCCATTCGCGTCGCAGTTTTGCTATTTTTCGTTAGTTAATTACTCCCAAGAAATGTCCCCTGATAGTGATTATTTCACGGAATAATACTTACAATTGCTTGTTTTTTTAGGGTATATGAAAAATTACTTAAGTAACGTAAAGGATTCTTACGTGCTTAACTCATACTTTTGGGCTGAATAATTAGCAATTTCGGTGTGTTTTCCGAGTGTTACGCCAAATTTTTTTGGAACAAAAGGCTGTCCATTCTCCCACCCACGGTTCTATACGGTCGATAATATTTAATATTTGGCGTTGTTCTTTATGGTATAGACTAGTATGACTTAGACGTAGACTTTATGGTAGTTGATTGACCGTTCGTATTTCCCCTACAGCCACTTTCCCAAATAGCCAAAATAAAATCTAATTCCAGAATTGAAGAGTTTTCAGAGAGAATGATTTCTCGGGAGGGAGTGAGAAACTTCAAACCGGAGGAGTTAGGATTGATCGTAAAAAATTCCAAGGGCTCCTTCAATCTTGTACCTAGTCATCGACGCTGTAATAACAATGTACTCACATTTGAATGTAAAAGAGAATGAAGAAGTGTAACGAATTATCGAAAGTCGTAAAGAATTAAGTTGTCCACCTCCACATACAAGTACTGAAAAAATATAATTGGATATATTGCTAACTTTTCGCCATTCATTTGGTTTTGTAATTAAATTCATTCGTGAGAAGATAACCTCATCTCAGGTTGTGCTACTCCTTTGAGATTATTCGACGCATCCATGTATTCCAGATTGAATTTTTCTCCTGTTCCTTTTTCCCGTAGCGTTTAGGAGTATGTAAATATTATTGCTTGTTTTGTAGGCAGATGATGTTTCCGCATAAGTTAGTGGGGGCCGCTGGGAGCTAGGTGAGGTTGCGTTTCCTTATCCCTCCACCCCGTACATATCGCGCCCCTTTTCCATTCCGTAGACGTCACTATCTCCTCCATACCGTTGTGTCCGCGATCGCGGAGGAGATCAATCCTCTTTTCCCTAGCCTCTCCCCTGCCTCCCTCGTTCCCACTCTCATCTCTCGGGCTCCACCGCCCAATAAAATAGTCGCATCTTCACCCCCTCCCACTCCTATCTTTCATTCCTCCCACACCCTCGCTCCCTTTTCCAACCCCCTGCCGACTCGGACCAATTATAGAGGGCTGCCGACGTTGGCATATTTCGTTTGGCCCGACCCCAGTTCGTTACCAGTTGTCATGATTGGTCCAGCGTCCTGCTCCCTTCCTTCTTTGCGTTTGTTTCATTTGCAGAGCGTACATTTTGACCATGAACAGTGGCATACAGTAATTTTAAATTTTTTGTGGAATGCATGTTGCACCTCCTTCCCTAAAGAGGCACCAGTTGTTTAGGACATGTACAAACACTGTTTCTTATTAGATTTTGAAGATTTACTTTGTCTTTGTTAATTGCAAGAAATAGAAGAGCTGTATGAATTAAGATAAATCATAAACTCCAATTTCTCCGAAAATCTTAACGGCTTCCTCTACTACAGAGTTACTATGGATGAAGTAAGTCTTTGTTTATGTTCTTGATATGCTGTTATCCTTAATCAGATGTCCAAAGAGCCGGGGAAAAATGCCCTCACGTTTTCAATGGGTACGAAATTTCCGTCAGCTGGGCTGAAATGTCTCCTGGGTACGGTCCTCCGGCCAGTTACGGGTACTTCCCAGCTGGGTTCACGTGTCCTCCCAGAGGTACGCCAAAGAGGCTCAAGGGGATCTGCAGGACGATGATTTTGAAATGGCTGAGTTTAACATTTCAGGGTAACGTTATTACGTTCCGGTAAAACGTGGCGCGTTGTTGTTATTGACGATTAACATATCGCAAGGGGCCCGCCGTATCAGCAAGGTTTTGCCGGTTCACCGGTGTTCTCGCATGCATATAAAGGCTGGGAAACGCTACTGTTTCAATCATTGCCCCTCCGGCACCGACGTTGTTTTCTGCGTCGCGCGCGCGGTGGTGGCGTGCCGCCGTCCCTGCAATTAGCATAGCGCAAGTGCCTCATTTGCATGAATCGGAATAAGACAGCCTCTTTTCACCCAACGTAGCTTGTTTTTTTTTTATTTTCGCGCGCCTTTTCCTCCGCCGGTACCGCACCCAAATGTGCGGAGTTTTAAAATCGGCCGCTTCGGTGAACCGTCGTTTTTTCCCAGAAAACGTGAGTTCGGTCCTTCACCCGTGCTCCAAACAGTACAGTCTTAGGCCCCCAAAACTTTTCTTAGCCATTTAAATTGAACTCGTATGTGTTTCATCATCAGAATTATGGACTGGAGTCGAAAGTAATTGTCGAGATGCAGTTGGTTTCAGCTCTCCCGGCCATTACTGTAGTTTAATCTCAAGAATGCATGATAATTGGAATGGCAATTCGGAAGACCTATATATTAGTAGGTTGATTAGTTCAGGAGTTACTCCCTGGAATATTTCTGATTTATTTATTGGAATAACAAAAGCTATATAATTTTTTTGCGTCCATTAAACTGTTGAATTTTCGGATTGATAATAATTATTTCCTGCCAGAGAGCGTGTAGCGAATCAGTAATGGAGTAATATGCAGTCCATTATTTAGCTCGCACATTTATATATCTTTATATGTAATGAGATAGATAATTATTGGAGTCGGAGTATTAGTTATTATTAGCTTAGTAATTAATGAAATCGGGAAATTGTTGTACGACTCTACATCTCGGCTAATTATAAGTTATGTAAACGCGAGGTGAGGACATGATTTGATCAGTAATCTTCGTGAAGTAAATTCGTTGAGCTAACGGACGAGTTTGAAAGCCAAAATATTTTTATAAATAAATTATAAACATGCTGTTTTATGAACCGATTAGTGTAGAACTTTCTTTTATTCAATGGTGTTCAAAAAGTGATACATTTTCGAGGTGCTAATCAAACGACTGTAGAAAAGATAGTGGCACGGAGGGGCATTACCTCCTTCCCTAATCGAACAAGGATTAGTTAACAAACGTTCCTTGGCACTTAGTGACTGGTTAAATTATGACCACTGTCCTTAAATTATAACCGTCAGGAAAAATATTCTTCACTTTCTGTCCTTGGTGTTGAGTGACGAACTTGTAGCAGTACCGAATGTGTTTCCTGTGTCATTTGAAGGGAAGATTAATTATTGCATGTGAAATAATTGAAAGGATTACTTGTTATTCTTTAATCGTTTTGTGAGGGTCTAAAGATGCTAATGTGTTCACACGTTGAAACATAAACGTGTTAATATTTTCCAGTGATCTCTTTGCTTCCTGTCATTTTACCAACTTGTGATGTTTTGTAAATGTAATCTTTGTAGTAATTGATTGAATAGACATTACAAACATTGCCATTAAATCAAATCGTTAAAAAGATCTACTCGGACTATGACATTGCTTGTAACTTGAATTAATCGTGGATTAATCCAGCCACCAGAACAAGGGCAAAATCAAACAAAGCAAATTAATGATGTCGACTTAAAGAGGAAAATGCCAAGGTCGAAGTCATCGGCATGATTTTCGTGCGAGTTAAATAAAAAAAACTTCTTTTCCAAGATGCTGAATGTGGCTCAGAAGAGTCACTATAAGTGTTGAGAATTAGTTTTTCCGCCCTCTTCGAGTTATCAATAGTTCTCGTTCCGGAGTAAATTTTAGTCCGTTTCGTTCAACGTGTTTTGATATCTCGAAATTTATGAATAAATAATTTTATGACTTCTGACTGTAAGACCCCGTTCCCCTACCCCTTATAAAGCGACTCGGGAAGGGAATACATTATTTCCGGGGAAATACCGCGTGCTGTAGAACGGGAGTCATTCTTTTGATTTCGCGTGGCTCCTAACTAAGAGCATTTCTCGAGCAATTTTTATCGCACCGAGTTCACACAGCCGGGCAGCACTTTGGTACACAATAACCTGGCACGCCCGTCGAGCAAGAGTTAGTTATCTCGGACCGCTCGGGGATTTTTTGGCCACAGCAAGGTACCGGGGTAACTCTTGCTGTATGGCTTTGGCAACGGTGCGGTTGACGTGCATTTAACGCTAGGTGCACTATGCGAATATTATGGGCACGAAGCACTTCAGCGATGTTATAAAAAACGACCATGCGGAATTGATTCGAGTGGAGTGGGTGCCTGTGCTTCTCGCATCCATTAAGTTTTATCTGGAAATAATACCAAACTCTAAAAACAATTTTATGACTGCTATTATCGAAGCACGCCATCACGCGACGGTTCTGAGAAAGGGAGTGCACCCAGTAGTGTTATGAATGCTCATTGGAACAAAAGTATTCACGGTAGAATGTCACATGTCAGCTCGTTTAAACGTCTCTAAGCTTTCACTTAATTTGTATTTAACGAGAGCCTAACACCGTTAATGATTTGAGTTCCACATATGCATTTGTTTCGTTTTGAATAAACTTTCAGGGCGATAACCTTTCCTCGGAAGGGTCAACCGGTCGGGCAAGCTTATGCTTTATGTAACAGTGGGATTTGAGTTAGAGTCGCGGATTTGCACGTCCCATTAGCAGTATATTGGCATGTTGATTTTCAATAAGAATATTTGTAATCTGGTGAAGCCATCTCTCACCCCATAGTTCCTAGGTATACTGCATTGTTTTCCTTGCATACAATTATTAAAAAAAATAACATCAATTTTTCGCAAATATTCCATCGACGGTTCAGATGATGTTATCATGTGTGTGTGTGCCATTACGTGGTGTGCGTGACATTAGCGTCATCTTACCTCTCCACAAAGTGATGAACCTAGCTTTTTCCTTTTCTTCACGTGGTAATGAGGGAAGAAGTTTATTTGGCGTTTTCCGTCCTCAACTCAATCCTTAACTAATGGTAATGTCACAGTTTGCATGTCTGTAAAAATAGCAAGAAGACTTGACCTAAAAGAAAATGCCAAAACTAGAGCGTAATCATGAGAAGATGTGGAATATGAAAAAGAATGCTTGTTGAAACCTGTTCTTAAGTAATGGGAAGGGTTCGCTTGAACCTTTGGGGAGAAAACCTATATCTTTTTTGGTGAAAATGTTGGTAATTTGAGCAGCAATTAGCCTTACAGGGTGAGTCTGTTAGATATTGATATGGAGGCGGTTTCTAAAAACTTGGGAAGATTGTCGAATTTTGTAGCATGTTCGCGATCGTCATGTCTATTTCCTTGGCTAAAGTTAACAGTAGTTCTTCATTACATTCGCCAGTTTTCGTTGGTCTGTTTTTATGTAATTAATGTAAACGAGCTTAATTTTATGGAATCCTTTCATATTATTGGAACGAATAGTTGGTTATTAGTGATGTTTCGTCCTTTTTTTACTGCAACACTACCGATTTCTTTAGACAATCTACCGTTGAAACCGGATGTACCATGATAAAAAGGTGTTGACAAAATTTTGCCCCTGTTTTTAGTATATCGTCCTTTTATTTTCAATTAAGGCTTTTTCCGCTCTCTTTATCAAATCTCGTTGTTCGCTCGGACACCGAAACGAACGGACGTTTCATGCTTACTAGAAGCGAGTTATGTTATAAGGTTAAAATTCTGCCCTTACAAGCGTCTGTTGTTTTTCATTTTCCAGGTTCTAAAATGTATAACTTTTAATTTCTGTTTGCTTTTAGGAATCAATTTGACAAGAATCGGTCTATTTATAGAGAAAAGCAACGAAGACAAGAATTGATTCACGAAACCATGCTGTACTATTCAGCGTCATAACACAACGGAAAAAGAAAATACTTAGTTCTTCCACACAAATTCGTGTGGCAGAACTAAGTATTTTCTTTTTCCGTTATGAATCGCTTCCACAAAGTGACGCCTCAAACCATTCTTGTCATAAGACAATATTGCGTTGTTGGTTAATGGATGCAAATAATGATGAATTGTTACGCGTAATTAAGTGTAGAAAATAGAGCCTTGGAAGATCGCAAGGTGTTTTGTTGGACGACCTAACCATAAGAATTAAGCATGTGTCATCATTCAAATGTTTCAAAAAAAAATATTCCACACTGAGTGTGAAGACGATAAAACCAAATTTTTCATTGCAGATATATTTTTCGAACATTCAATATTACACACATCAGAAAAGACGTTTAACCCTCCTGGGTGAAACATATATGGGGAATATGTGGGCAATCTAACAAAAAATTAGAATTTATTAGAAGAGTGTAGGGTATATGTGATGAAAAGGTTAAAGAGAAGTGTTATCTCACGCTGTTTAGGCCTTATTTGGAATATTGTGCTAGTACATGGGATTCTCATCAAGTTGTATTAATTGCCGAATTGGCGTGCAGCGTAAAGGAGCCAGATTCGTAAAACGTTTTTATGATAAACTGAGTAGCGTATCAAAATTATTTGAGGAGCTAGTTTGGGAATCACTCTCGGAGCAAAGGTTAAATTACAGATTAAATCTCTTACATAAATTGGAAGGATACCTCTTAAGTAATGATGTTGAAAATTTATTATTACCCCCATCGTTTGCTTATTGTTATAGGTAAATATTTCTTCGATCACTCGACCTATCTGTTCGATATTTAAACCTTCCTCCCCACCGATACCCCGAATTTCCATAGAGTAAACATCCTCTCATTTTTCCAGCGTCGAGCAATGTTCCTAGTTGGCTTTCTCAGTTGGTCCTCGGGTGGCCATCGATTCGCAAGGGCAAAACCGGCGTATGCTCCGGTTCGCCGGAAATCGATCGTTCGGAGAGGGGATAGATTTCTGATCCCTCCCACTCCTTTAGCTGTTGGCATCCTATAGTGTTTTGCCCCGTGCGTCCCAACGACCCGCGTGCGATCCACTCCGCATAGAAGAATTCAGCGCGGAAGGGAATTCGGTTGGTTTGTGGACGTCGGGACCCCGTAATGAGCCCCGAACACTATTTTTTTATCGATCCCCGGGCACCTTGCTTCCGTGCCCGTCTCGTCGCGCCTTGTACTCTCCGCACGGACGATCCATCTCTTTCCCTCACTTTCCTCTCCCCGCTCCCCTTTCCTCGCGCGCGCGCTAAGGGGCCCCCGCAACTCTCTCGGGAAACCCCGAGTGGTAGCGACGGAGGTGTTGTCGTCGGGCGGGGAGGGAAAAAGGAGACAGAGAAAGATTTGATCGTCTGTTGGTTCTGGCGCCGCCAGAGGAGACGAATCTCCACGCCAGAGTACGAGGAGGGATGGCTACTGCCCTCGTTGACACAGCGACGCGGTCGAAAAATTTCATTGGTGCCGTCATTTTGTCGTGTGAGGTTGTCTGTTGGGGTCTCCCCTCGCCCTCACCCTCAAAACCTCTCCGTCGCTGTGATTGATGTCGTGGCGGTGGAGGGCAAAGGGGAGAGAGATGGTCGGAGCGTCCACCATGGAACGGAACCTTTCGGGCATTAATTTTCGAGTAACAAGGGAGTGTTTTGTTTCGAGTTTTCGCTCCTCACGGCTTTTGGCTCTGGGATCGGATCCGCGAAAGCGGTAAAAATTCGACAAAATCGGACGATGATTCACTCGTTACCTATCGATCGAAAAGTGTCGCTATAGAGACTCCAACGAGTCGCCGGAGATGGTTTAAAGATGGTCTCTCGGTGAGATTGGAGAACTTAGTTTTCCCGGGAGCGTTCCGCATCGTATCAGAGCCCACCGACCCATAGCAGGTCTAAACATAGTCCATAACAGATGCATAACTCCACTGCAAATAGCAGTGCGGGCTGTGGTACCAAGCGATACCACCTAATGGGCGATACGCTGTATCGAAACGAGTCGCAAAAAGCTAAAATGTATTGTGTGGAAGGGCAAAGTTTTCTTCTTTTCTCGTAGTGAAATTGTTCTACCAAATTACTTCATATTCCATTTCAGACGGAAATAACCGTTTTAACGCGTTCCACGACTAGTTCTCACTCAATGGGTGTTTTAGAATTTTAGGTTATTTTTACAATGATTTTGGTTCACCTCTCGATCGGCTTGTAGCTTCGATAAACGGGGCATGGTAACCAGACGTCAAATTGTCTTGTTCAACCCAACCGTGGTACTTGGCAAGCAACCAACCTATTTCGACTTTCTAGGCATACGTGATTTGGGACCGCTCTTGAGGGTCGCAAATTTTCTGGAGACAATTTTAAGGGAAGAGGGGGTCTTGCGAGCCCGCCTCCAAATACCCGCACCCGCGGAGGGTAAAGTAGGTATGCGCGCATAAGGTTAGCCGATAGTAAAACAATAACGATCGTGCTTACGGATATGAGGAAGGCGTTCATGAAATTTCGTTGGAGCGTAAAAGTGGTTTATGTGACGAGACGCGGTGGCGTATGTTAGAATTATGAAATACCCCGGCCATGCACTCTCCGTTTATATCGGTTAATCGGTTTATCTCGGTTTAAGTCGGTTATAAAGCGGTCGGTTATGTGCGGGCTCGACACTAAATGGGGAGGGGTGGCGGATTTTAGAAGCTTGTCAGGGGACTGATCAGCGACCGCCTGCCGGCGGAGGTGAGAGTTCACCAGCCCACGTCCGCACCAGGTGGAGAGTTTTTCCTGTTATTTTTGTAGATAAGCACTGCTGCTCCATGCTTTAACCTTCATTGCTCCCTAAGTCCACGACATACCTTTGCCGAAGCGTGCAATTCTCCCGCGAAGGCCTCGGAAACGTCTGAAGAAAGATCTAGAGAGAGGGAGAGACAGTGTGTTGTTATTTCGTGTTAGACTTAAACCGCACTTTAAGCCCGTCTCAGCTTGCCTACCGCAGTATGGTTTATCTTATGAATTAGGGATCAGCAGCGTGATTCGTTAAAAATTGCTATGAACGAGCTTAAGTCGTAATACACACACGCACGAATGTTTTTCAAATGGGCTTGGAACCTCGTGATGCACGAAGATCGCGTGCAAGACCTAATCTAAACGAAAAGAGCCCAACGTGCATGCTTTAAATTGGCACCATATGAACAATTTTATTTTCTGCTCTATATCGGTAGCCGAGACTGCAGTAAAAGGTCGAAAATTAGGCTGTCTAGCCAAAGATGAAGTATTTTCCCAAGTTCAGTGTTACTTCAATGGTTATAACTTAATAAATGAGGATAAATGTCTATGTGGAAGTTAACTGATGCAATGGAATGTAATATATATCGAATGTGTCACTTTCGCGGGGAGTATTGGTTGCATTTTTGCACGCTACTACAAATTGTAAATGGATTGGAGTAATGGAGTAAAATCGTCGAAATTTGCGTCAATCGTCCAACGTTCTAATTTATTGACTTTTTAGCGAGCTTTGAAGTTCAATATTATCGGAGTCTTATGCGTAATGATAATGGTAAATAATGTGCCTTCATTTTTTTAGAGAAATGGGTATGTATGGGTATGTACTTCACGATCATTGTAAATGTTTAGTGACTGTTGGTTATTTAGCGGACTGCTCTTGTATTGTGTGTTGTGTAAGATTTATTTTAAAAATTCTTTTAGTATATGAGTATATACATGCTTTGTATAAAAATGATGGTGGAAAATTCGGAAAAATAGATTTATTTCAGACATTGCTACAATGCCTCAATATTCTTCAAAGTACATCCCCTGAGCGTCGAAACAATTTTGCCGGCGGCTTTTCCACGACTCAAAAGCTCCCTGGTAGGCGATTCCGGAAGGTCCTTGACCCTTAGGGTCCCATGGTGGTGGCTTTTGAGGGAGGATTTCACATTTAGGAATAGGAAATAGTCTGTTGGTACCAAGTCGGGTCTGTAAGGGGGTTGGGGAATCGTCGCGATTTCGTTGCAGGAGGTCTTCGCAAACAGACAATTGACTCCGCTCTTGGTCGTCCGTCAAGATCTTCGAGACTAGTTTAGCACAGATCTTTCACATCGCCAAATTGTCTGAGATAATGGTGTGCACTGTCATCTTATCAATGCCAATACGATCTGCGATCATGCTCACACTTAACCGACGGTCTAAATTCAGCACTTGAAGGATTTCGCAGACGGACTTTCCAGCTACGAGGAGTAGTTTTGTGAATCTCTGGGGGCACGCAGTCTTTTTACTGTCTCGGCAGGGTGGGTACCCGACCCTAGTCACCGGCTTAAGGAACCCTTTCGCCACTAGACACTCTAGGCCCTGTGCAATCGTAAAGACTACGCTCGTGAAATCTCACTCCACTTTCGCCGTCACCTCGGAAGGGAGAGCTAAGGATTGCATTTGCCACTTGTTAAACTTCCTTGACAATCGCCGAGGGGTCCGGGTTCGAATCCCGGTCGAGGCGAATCGTATCACGCTCTTAAATTGTTGCACTGGGACAGGCACCTAAGGCAGGCTAGCTTACTGAGAGCCATAATTGAAGGAAGACATACAATAATTTCAGGAGAAGGTTACGGATGAACTGCCAGTAGCAAGCAATGAGAAATAACGGTGCAAGGAGCGATGGAGAGGCGGACGGGGAATAGGAGAGTTAGAAGAACTGCCACAAATCAATCTTCGGATGGATAACCTGTCGCGATGAGTATCATGAAATCCAGGCTGCCAATCTGGAGTTTGTTTTAATGAGGTTGCATCAAGATGTCAGGTGTATGTCATTTTGATAAAATTCTCTCTGTATGTTGTCTTAAATGTGCTCTACCAAATGATGGTGATAAAGCAACATCTTCTCATGCTAATTGTCACGTAAATCGACATTAAAAAATCCAAGAATTTATACATGCTATAATGGGAGTAAAAGACTACCACCACAAGAATTGTGGATTTATGGTGCAGGAATATAGGTCGTTGTCACGAAAAACAGCGCATGTGCGGAGTTATATGAGTTATAATAGCGTGAGCACATCAGAACTAGACCTTCCTTTGTTTAAATAATATTGATCAATTTGTGGGGGGAAACAGCGGAAATCCCTTGGTTACAAATATTGGCACCCCAAAAGTACGAGTTCGATTTAAGTTTTATAGCACGTTTCCAAATTTAATAAGAACTGCGTGGAACGTATATTCAGTATATAATGTTGTCACATATTAAATGTTTATCAAATACGCATGACTGGATTTTAGTTAATTCCATCATACGTCATTAATACGCGTACGTAAACTAAGGTGACACTGACTTGTGCAGTTACGATACCACCCCCTTAAGGCCCACGGCCTCTAGAGAGATCGAAAGCATAAATTCCGAGGGTACAATTTCAACTTTCCTCGATTGAAAATTTAAGGTTATCATGTTGACGTGTCACTGCCATGATTAAATTGCCTTCGGCTTGTGTACTCCTTTCTTTCAGCTCTCACTTTTGATTGTTCCTGCGCCTGTGTCAATTTTGACTCTTCAGGTACGGCAAGGATTCTTTCTCACTTGGAAGCACATCTTCGTTCGATTGAATATCTGCCGTTATCTCGCAGAGTGGTATTTTAGCTGAAGCGGTAGTAACAATGGGGTGGAAAGTTTTCAACCTTTTGCCAAGGGGTTCAGAGCGGTGGTGGAAAGTATGTCATACAATCTACAAATATTCATTGTAAAAGAATCCTCCTCTTTCTGAAAAGATCATCATCCTCTTTCTTGCTCACCGGTAATGCAGTCACGAGGCTTACACGCTTTTCATTGCGTAAACAAATATTCTGAATCTGATTTCCCTACCAATCCTCGCTCCGCGAAGAGTAACGGAAGAAAGAAATTATTCCTGTGAAAGTCATGTATTGTTTTTGGTGAAATGTTTGCCCTGGGTTGAGGCGCACGCATCGGGGATTTACTGCGTCCGTGTGGGGTGTTATTTTTCCTTCGGGCGTGTGGGGCGTTATATTTTGCAGTTTTTTTTTTTGGACTCACCTCGCACGAAGTTCACACCGACCGTTAACAGACGGGAGAGAGGGAACATCAGCTCGTGAGGGACGTTTCGGTAGGATTTTGAAAGGGACGGCGGTCGGCTGGGCGTGACGTAATTTTGGGGATGGCAGAGGAAGGGTATTCGGGGGGGTGGGGGGGTGAGAGGTGGGGAGGGGGTTGGGGGAGGGTGGCGAAGGGGTTTCTCCCTGGGCGTCTGTGCGTGACTACAGCAGGGGCGGGGCGGGATTGGTGGATTAAAAATAACCAAAAACAACGTGACGCTGCAGTTGTATTCACTGCCGTGACTCGGTATCCACATTCATGGTTTATTAACATGATTCCGAAGCTAAAGCTTCTCGTTCTCTCCCCTCCCTCATCTTAATACTCTTTTTCCGATTTCGCATCGGGTGCCCTTTCATCCTCTCGGAAAGTAATCCGAGTCGATTCCTCCCGAACCATTCCAATGCGTATTTCGGAGAGTGGCAGTATACGTAGGATTGGAGTTGACTGAACGGCGCCCGCGCGGTTGAGCCTCAAGATTTCTGGGGACGCAGGCGAGGCAGGATTTTTTTGGCGCAACTCGTGCGATTCAATAAAAAGTCGATCGCTTTCTACCTCTAGTTTATGTTCGGTGCACTGCGTTGAAGGATGTATGATACACTGGTGTTGGACAGCTTATGAGGGGAGGTGATCAAAAATCCCCCCTGGGACATTTGAGTAACTACGTGATCCCAACCCTTGTGAAGAAGTGAAAACAGAGGAATCTACCTACCAATATGATAGGAGTGACACACCTCAGCAGTGACTTTGAGAGTACCATAGAGATTGATTGAAATTTAGATTTCAAAAATATTCTGAAGGAAATGATTCTATTATGTGCTAACAGTCGTTCCAGGGTGAGTAAAATATTCCGTTTTATGGTCGAAGGTAGTGAGCACTTTCCTAAGTCGAATTACCACATGGAAAACCATTCAGGACCGTAATGGGAAGTGTAACAACACAACAACTGCTCTGACTGCTGAGGAGATTTTCATGCTATGAGATAATGAAATCTACCACGTTCATCTTGTTAAATACTTAAAATTTTACCCATATATTCTAGTTGTGTTCCCATTAATAACCTTTTCGGTTTTACGAGGAAGCTGTTGAGGAAGGTAAAAGAATCTCAGACGGCGCCTTCCTTCCCCGTGCCAGTTTCCTATATCCTTCCTCGGCCTACTATTATTGTCGTTGTTGAATAGGATGGGAAAGTATCAGCTATTTTTTTCCTACCTTTTTCTCAGTGAATCGATTCTCAAGTTTTCGCATTGCCGCCACGTTTCGCCTTTGTCAAAGAAGGGGGAAGTGTCCGTTCCGTGAAAGAAAACCGCCTCCGGGCCAGGCGCGCAGGTGACCCGCCGAGAGTGGGTCGTAAAGCGCGTCGCAGTCGGGTAACGCGAGGGTTACGTCCTTTCGTACTGCATGACGTCCGCACTCCCACGAAATTCCGCGCGCTCGCGGACGGGGAGGGCGGATGGCAAGCGTGGACGATTTTCTTCCGGTGGCGGTCGGATAATAGACGCGCTCGGGAGTGGGGGGGAGGAGTGTGTAATCCTCGTCTTCAGATCGCCGTCTCCCACTCCCCTACCATCTCCTTCCCCCTCCCCCCACCCAACGCCTCGAAAAGTTTTGGGGTAGCAACGCCAATAAGATGGCAATCTGAGTGTGTATTGAAAAAAATAAGGTGGCGAAGAGGGGGGGATGGGAAGTGGGGACAATTGAGGGAGGAAGAGATGCGTAGCAGCGTCCGTAAGGCAGAGAGGGCTTTTCCTGGGGAGTGGTTGGGGTGAAAAGGGAGGGTTAGGCCCTCGAGAGGGAGAAGATTGCACAGAGGGGCTGGAAGTGGCTTTTGTCATAATAGAGGGAAGCGTTGTGTTGCCATGGGGATAAGGTTATCGGTTAAGATGTTTCTCGTTCGGAGTAGCGAAAGATCTCGAAATCTGTCGTCCCGGTAACTCTCCTTATTCATTCCTCAACGTCCACATCGCCGTGTATCCATGCTCTCGTGGAATGTGCGAGCGTCTTAAAAACATGTTGTCGATATTTTCTTGGTTAGGGAGGAATAGAATTAACTCTGAAAGATATGTGCGTGTGTAATTTTACGAGGGGGACTACAGTGGAATGTTTTGTGCAAAATAGTTAAGTAGTACATTTTCCTTGCATGTAATCAAATTTTCATCTATTCTAATTGCTCACATTTTCGTAAAATCCTGGCACACGTTGAGCACTAGAAAAATAAAGTATTTTAGATGTAAATTATTTTTTATTTGATACGAATGCGTATGCCTACTGTCTTATATAGTGTCCATCTACTTTTACAAAACTTTAACTTTCAAGCTGCCCAAAAAAGGGTGCGTAACAGGTGATGTTAGACCACCATTCATTCATTCATGTACATAAACATGCCCTACAATTATATTCATACTTTCCCGTCTACCTCGTTTGTGTGTCTGACTAAATTATTAAATTTTATTTTTTTTTATGAAAGTTTTGGGGTGACTGTTTTCGATTTTGATATGATTGTGCATCGTAATAGGGAAGAACAAGTACATGAATCTCTCAGTGACGGTTTCTCTTTTATGTTTTTTTTCTCTCTTTCTCTCTCTCCTATACGTAATGCGGAGCCGTAATGAATCCCTCGGTGTCACAGTGTTGATTTATTTTAAATTGATATTGGAATTGGAGTGTTGAGGGCAGTTGGTTTTTCTATATGCCATGTATAATATCCAGTTTTGGTTAAATGCCTTCTTCGACTCGCATTTGAATTTTTCTTTGGCCCATTTTGTGTTCGAAAACCTTAAACTCGTTTCGAGCTGCCGTTTTCAAAAGGCGAAGGATATCAAAAAAATCAAAAGAGCAATTTGTAATCAGGAAAATCGTGAAATGGGGTTTTTCAGGCTATTTCGTTGACGCGCTTAGACATTTGGCTTTTCGTAAGCATAAATTATCCCAGCTCTCTCACACTTGATTTTAATCGACGTAAATTTCTAAAATGCGCTGTAAACTGATATCTGTTAATTCGATTTAATCATTCTTTAATTTTCTTGTGTCAGGAATGAATGTTAAACGTTGTCAATTTGAGAAAAACTACGTCGGGAGGGTGTGTTTTTCAATTTCCATTTTTTTCGGCAGCAAGAATGTGATGAGTCCTGTCTTGTTTTCAGACCTTCATCTACATGTGCAAAATATGCATCGAACCTACTAGAGCATCGCTAGACGCATGGCTAGAGTCTTGAGTGGGTTTTTAAGGCTTCAGTCATACATTCACAAATATTAGTTCATACATTATTGTTAGGTAATCTACCGGTTAAGGTAGGTTTTTGGATGGGCACAACTATCAAATAAACATTTTGTAACTCCAAACAAAACCCAATCCAGCAACCTACTCTACATCAGGTCCCTCTTCATCTCTGTGTACTTCTTTCCTCCTTTCATCCCGTCCAACATCCCTATCCTGTTCCTGCCCTTTCCTCGTTTGCCTAACATTCTCCCCTCTATTACCTTCTTCAACATTCCACTACCGCTCAATACGCCTTTCATCCATTTTTCCTGCCTCCAAAGGATTTCTCTCAACAAACCCCTCTCCTCACCCACCATCTCCAGTACTTCCTCATTTGTTCTCCTTTCGGTCCATTTTACCTTCTCCATTCTTCTCCACACCCACATTTCAAAAGCCTCCAGTCTACGTCTATCCTCCTGCTTCAGCGACCACAGTTCATACGTACATATGAATATTTATTTTTTCAGAAGCAGATCTTATTTTCACGTACATACCAACATTACTATATACCTCGTGCAAAAATAGGCGTGTTTGACTAAATCATTAAATTTTGGGTTTTAAGGAAAAATATTTCGGCTGCCAAGTTACGATTTTATTGTGATTGCGTATCGTGCAAGCGGGGGAATGAATACTTGAATACGTCCCGGTTGTCGAATCTACTCATATAATCAGGTGCCATAATAATCATCTCGGTATCGCGAGAGAACTCAAGTATCCTTTACCTTTCTAAAACTTATAAGTTCTGCCTGGTTTCTTCGTGATTCAAGAGACTCCCAGCATACCCGTCACTTCGGTTGGTTGAACTTCCGGTTGAACAGGTCCAGCCTTCAACATATTTGAAATTCTTGTAACTAATGCTTCTCCATTTTTTTCCTTGATCTACAGGTTTTTTGTTCCCAACTACATTGTTAAAGACCTGAATTGTGCGGCGTAATGACTCCTCATGTACTATATGGGTATCCTGGTTGAACGTATTCAATGGTTGCCGAAGGTGACGGGAAATGAATTACAAGCCGAAGTAATTTTTTTGCGGCATTCTCACACACGCCCGTGACGTGCATGTCGAACCTGGCTTCAGCGATAGGGGACCACCATCTCTCTGTCGAAGTTATCAAACCTGTTCCGTTATCTCTTGAAATGCAAGCCGGAAAATGAACAGGGAAAAACGAGATGAAAATTTTTTTTAAAAACTTGAGTCGACACTTTTACCGCTGGTGGAAATGAAGGGGGAGGGGTGTGTGCAGGAGGGCGGGAGGAGGTGGCGAACGGGAAGTAAGGCTGGGTATTTGAAGTGTGACGAGTGGTGCGTTGGGCGGCGGGGGAAGGTTGGGGGAGATAGGTAATGTACGTGCCTGTTCCGCCGCGCACATAAGTGTGGCGGGGAACGGACGGAGAAGCGGCATTCTCGGCTCCCCAGTTTCCACGGAGCGGAGCCGATTTTCGAGGTTATTATGCCTCGTGATTACCCACCCGCCGGTCTCGAGGGAGGGTTGATTGCGAGGGGGTGAATTTGTAACAAGTTGGGTTGTGGGGGATGGGGTGTGCCCAGTAATGGAGCACAAGTTTTTCTCCCCCATGCATGCCTGGCGAATTTCGAGACCCGCATTTAAATTATAAGCGAGATAAAAAGGTGCATAGGCAGCTAAAGGAGAGCGTCTGGGTTTTTTTTTTGCTGTCAGCTCGAGGAACGTCAACGTTATCGGCTCCCTTTGGCGGAAGAAATCTGTCGAACAGTGGTTCGTCCTTGCTTCACTTCTTGCTCCGTATATTTGTTCTTCCTGGTGAAGTTTTGTTTTGAGAGTTCTTGATGTTCCGGCGGAGGCAATCGATCGAATTAATTTCTTCGGCGAGGCTTAGGAAATTTCACGCCCCGAGACTATAATCAGCGATCAAAAAACTGTAATATCCAAGGGTCTTTTTCGAGTCAATTTCGGGTATGCGGGAAAAAAACAACGCAATATACCATGACTTGTCAGGTTTTCAGAACCTTAGCGCTGGTGATTTTCCTGCCGCATCAAATACAATTGGGAAAAATAGTCAAAATATTTTGAATGCTTTTGTGAAGAGTACAGGAGGTAATGTATGAAATAGTGTGTGGAGAGGGCATTTTGGAAGAGATTAGTAGAGAAGAAAATTTTTTCTGGCTTAATCAAAAAAATCCAGTCTATTTAGACTGTTTCTTCAACGCACTTAGGCGGCGTGAATGGTATGCGCGTATTATTTTCCCGAAGTTCTCACATAGGCAGTCATCCCCGTAAGAGTAATTCCTGCAATGATGTGGTTTTAGGTGAAATAGTTGTGCAGATAGGCAAAATGAGCCGTGCTGGATTTCCGCGATAGTCTTTCTTGCCAGTCTGGCGCACTAATTCTCGCGTGGGAACGGTCGGAGTCGACTCGGAAATCTCCCGACATTGGCAACATTCGGATACTGCGCAAAATACATATGCGGCGGAGCCAGAAATAGGGTTTTCACGAAAATTCTCGTGCTCATTTGCTCAGACAAAACCTCATATGGTTAGGGTTACTCGTTGGTGGAGTGAATTAGACATTTCCACAGCGATAAAGAGGTAGAGAGAGAGAAAACGGCGGAATTTTGGGCAAAAGTAGATGGAAAGATTGAGAGAGAAAGAATGAATCAAAAAGGAACGGAAAAATTTAGCTCGGTGAGAGAGAAAGGCGAATGTTTCCACTGGGCGCGGATGAAGAAGAGGAGACGGGGGCGAACGAGAAAAATAGGTTTCGGGCGAATCACGAGGATTGGGATGAGGAAGAGAGAGTGAGAAGAGGAGGAGGAGGAGGAGAATGATATTGGCCTCCCTTTTGGGCGAAGGGAAAAGTGTCGGGGGGAGGGAAGGAGGAGTGGCAAAGGAATGAGAGGAAGGAGCGCGCGAAAGAGTTTGCGAATGGGGAGGCCTGAGAGGGAGGGAATGGGAATTTGATGAAAAAGAAGTGATGGATGAGAGTGTGTTGGGAACGAATGGGGGCGCGCTCCGGGGAAGAGAGGGAGGCGGCGGAGATCGAGGGAGAGAAAGATAATGAGCGGGAAGGAAAAGAGAGAGAGAGAGTGATAGAAGAGGGGGGGGGGATAGTTCGGGGGAATGCGTCAAGAGTGGAATGGCGAGGGGGTAGGGAGGTTGGAAGGAATGAGAGATGGAGAAAGAAAGATGCCTTTATTTGTCAGGTCGTGGCAATAAACCCAATCTTCCCAGTAACCAATACGCAGGCATCCTTCTTCCGAAGAGGCGAATTTCGCTCTCTGCCCGTTTCTAAAACGCTCCCGGGACGAGAGAACGTATCCAAGAGGCTCATTGACGTGATTCATTTACGCTACGAAAATCCGCGGAAAGTGTTTCCGAATTACGCGCTAGTCTTCTTCTTTTTTATTTATACTTTGAGCCGAGGGCATGCGGTCGGGTAGCCGGCATTGTGTGTACGGGGAGGGAACTGGTTCAGGAAACGAAGTGGCTGAAATCGCAGAATGTCGAATATTCATCCCATGGTCATCGATTCTATAACGCGAGTTTCTATAGATTGGTGATCATCGGTGGTGTGTTTTGAGTAGTGCGTCCGCCCAGCATGCCGCATTGTTTTGGTCGTGCATTGCCATCACCAGCGTTTTCACAGTCCGAGTAACCCGTCGATTCTTCCGCTCGTTGAAAAATTTATATCGAACTACTCATTTCCACTTGATAAAATTTGCCATTAACGGCCGACCATGTTCACAAGTTCGTCGCGGCCCGTGAGCAAGGCTATCATGTCCCCCAGGTGGTTGGGCTTCGAGGAATTCCTGCTGGCTCCGTTTGGAATTTCCGGTGAGCGCTCCTATATTCGCCGGTCTCCTCATTCGAGAACATCTGTCGAAAGTTAACTAGTTACACTAAAACTTAGCTCACCTTCAACTGTTAGCCACTGAGATCATCAGAGTCGCCCAGAGTGCATGGTTTCTCATCTGCTGTCCTTTCAAAACTGCGTAAATTCGGCAGTATCTTTTTGAAAGTTTCCTCAATATCCCAAACAGATCCATTGGATTTGAATGCAAACCATAATGCCGATAACTTATTTACATCAACATAAATACCCTGCGAGCAGCCAAAAAAGGTGTGTGGCAGGGGGGACTTATTTAACTGAATGTTAAGTTGAAGTTGATTGTCGAAGGAAATATTATTGAATATAAAATGTTTTTTTTATGTTTATCCGTTAAAATAACGAAGAATCGAGCAGGCGATGTTTACTCTTAATCTGATCTTATTTTTTTAATTGAAAAAGGTGGTGCCGCGACTCATCATTTCGATTGCATTTCTAGGCAACTCGTTTCTATCTCATTTTAAATTTCGGGGCCGAAGAGAAATCATAGCGTACGTGTCTAATGTTTAATGGCATGCTATGGTCGTTCGCCATTATGGTCAGAGAAAGTCTCACCAAAGTTTTTTCGTAGTTAAATATTGTCTCTGAAAACACGAGCAGACTCTGCTGATGAGAATTCTTGATAGAATTATTTCTTATAATGACACATTTTGGGCGTTCATTTATTAATTTTGGGGCGCTGAACAGTCCCAACCCTACCATATTAAACTTGAGAGTTGTCCGAGACAGCTCGCAGAATTCCGATGGGCGCTATCACATGCGTGACATTCAAAGGGCAAAAGCGAATAAGTCAAGTCACTCTGCGACGAGAGTGAGAGATATTACTTTACCCTCCGAAGGATATTACTTAACCTCCTAGATTGACGAAGTAATGCCGTTCTTCAGTCGCGGTTTGACCGCGCCTCCCTTGATAAAAGCGTCCGGCCCCTTCCTACGCGACGTTTTGAATGCGGTGGGCTATCCGGTTGTATTGAGGGAACGAGGATGACGGGAGGGGATAAGAACAAGGCTGTCAGAGAGTGAGAGATGCGTGTTAAGTTGGATGGTAGAGGGAGGCGGTGTACATGGTTGGGAGTGGAGGGAGGCGTGGATAGGAGGAGAGCGAGGGAATGTAGTGTGGATGGTGGAGATGAGAGATTTGAGAGAGGGTGCGTGCGTGTGTGTGGGAGAGGATTAAACATGAACAGGAGATGAGGGTAGCGTAGAAGTGGGCGAATCTCAGGGCGTGTATTGAGGCTGTCAGGGATAGGCGAGAGAAACATTGGGAGGTAAGGGTTTAGTGGATTCGAGGCTGATAAGAATGACAGGATTTTTTTACTCAAGATAGAAAAGGGAAGACGGGGGAAACGTGGGAGGGGAAAGTGAGAGAAGTTTGAAGCAGTTTTCGGAATGGAGTGTGCGGTAGAATTTCGGCAGCGTCGCCATCTTAAAAGCGTTGGCGGGAGAGGATACTTTAGGAGAGAGCCCTTGCACTCCTCAAGCTTTTAAGAGGTGGCTTCGGAAGTTTGTGGAGCGGGCGATTAACCTTTTGCGATTAGGACGTTATGCGTAAATTACGCTCTCAAAATGAGTTCATTTCTTCGATTTATGAGCAGGAGAAAGGGAGAACAATCGCAGTCGCGGAGCAGCCGTCGCGGTTAACCGTTTACCCCAGGAGTGATATTGCTTGTGGGTTTCACATCACATTACGGAGAGCACCACAGTTTCTCGACTAAGGCTTTGCGAAAAAGGAAAGGCACGCGTTTCGTGCGATGGAGCATTCGACTGTGGCACAGAACACGCGTGAGAAAGTTTTTGTACGGCTGTATATTTTCGGTACGTACGATAGGCTTATTTTACCGCTAGCTTTCCCGGAAGATATCTTGTTCCTTTCTTGAATCGCGTTTAGTTCAGCATGTCGTGTGTTTGTGAGCGTTTGTAGGCCCTGATGGGCTTGGATAATGTGTTCTGATATTCTCTCGACTTAGTTTGAACACTCTTTTAATATTTCTAGCGTTCCTATTCTATGCAACAGCGTGATAATATTGTTAAAAATCAACCGTAGATTGAAAATTGTATGCATGTCCAATGGGGTAAGAGAAAGAAGGTTAAACTTTTTCGATACAAAATTTTACCGTTCTCCTGGTGATTGCCATATCAACATTCGTTGACGCAAAGGCGTTGTGTTTTCATTTACATTTTAAATCTAAAACCACACGCCTTACTGACCTCCTCCAATGATATCATATTAACGCCATCGACGGTTTATTTAAGGGCATTTTTCGTGGAGAGCACTTTGAGTGAGTACGCCGTCCGTCGGATGGGACGTTTAACTGGCACCTTTAGTTTAGGCTAATGGCGACGCCGGATTTCTCTCCACCCTACCTCCTTTCCAATCCATCCCTAATGGCGCAAATGATCTTAGCTGTCGGTCGCCACCACAAAAACTACTACTTTAAGAGCGTTTGATCATCATTGAATTCGAAGGAAGAATTAATGAAAGATATTCTACCCATTTCCATACACCCATACCGGTAGCTTCACGCGTGTACACTTTCACGTATTCCTCGACATAATGGATTGGCATAGTGCCTCCATTTGCAATTAAGCATATATGAAGTAGTTCGAAAAGCAAACACTATTAAGTACCTATGAGTGAATCAACCTTCAATTCGGAAGGGATTATTTTTACCATCGTTTCCGTGGGGTAAGGTTCGTGCATTGGCATCGACTGACCCGTTAATCGTGACCTCGTGGTGAGGAGAGGCGATTGTTTGCGGAAGGAGCGTTCGCGGGATGGGGGAGTCGACCAACACACGGGGAGGGGAGGGGAGGGAGGAGTCGTGCGTTGCGTTTGGTAGATCCGCATCGCCGGACACCTGGGCCCTTCCTTTTCCACCCTTCGTCCACAGACGCACCCCACAGAGGCACCGGAGGTCCGCGAAAACAAGCTACCAGGGCGGGAAAGGCTTTCGCGCAGTATTCGCGTCTTTTTGCAACCACGACGGCAAAACTCGCCGAGGAAGGTTTGGGGCGAGAGGGTGTTTTTCTTTTCTCCTTGCGTAATCCCTTTCGCTTTTGTTCCGAAAAAGGGCGGAGGTTGAGGGAGGGCTGTTGTATTTCGAGTCGAAGGGGTCGTGTGGTAAGGAGGAATGTTTTTTTCCGAGTGATGGCGGGGCGCGCAAGGAGTGCGGAGACATTAGAGCGAAGGGTTCTCTCTCGCTCTCCGATGGGGTTTTGGAAGGCGAAAAGAGGGAGGAATTTAGAGAGGGAAGGGATAGATGGGGAGAGAATGGTAGATGAGGGTTTTCGGAACGGAGGAGGGGAGAGAGGAACATCGTTAAGGAAGTGGGAATCTACTGCGTAGTTCTTTTTCGGCGAGAAGTGGAAGGGCGGGGGTGCGGGACGCCAAGGGGAAAGGGGGGGGGTTGCTGGGGGGAGCAGGAGGGAGTATGGGGCAAGTGGGGGGGAGGGAGAGAAGAAGAGGACCCCCAAACCATTCTCCCTCCACCCCCCTCTCTCTCTCTCCCCTTCGCCGCTTCCTCACCCTCCTTTCCACTCAGTCACTCACTCCTCCCTCGCTCCCCTCCTTCCCACGGCTCCACCGCCATCTTTCAGATGGGCGCTCTTGCGGGGAATTTTCGGCGATGAAGCGTTCGCGTCGTTCGGGAGGAAGGAGGGGGAAGAAAGAGAGAAGTAGGTGCGAATTTTCCCCGCAATGGCTCCGGGAAGGGATATTATAATGGACGGACCCGAGTGCGCCCGAGACCGAGTACTCCTTCCACCTCCCCCCGCCTCTTCCTCTCCCCTCCCGCCAGATAAGAATAATCGGTCCGCGGCACGGAGTTCCTCGCGCGAGAACGTCGATTGCTCTCCTCGGGTTATGTATTTTCCGATTTATAGGTTCGAGGATGCCCTTCGCCCACGTGCGCCGTTTTCAGTGCGTTGATTTTCGACTCGACGCCCCTCAGTTTCGGTTTCGTTGAGCGATGTTGAGATGTAGTGCTTCGGTCCTAGGGCGGTGCGTTATCTCTAAAGAGCTCTTTTTTTAAGTGTAGAATTGCATTTTTAAGCCTCAGTCCCTTTGTCTCCCCTGTAACTATCTCTTTCTCTCTAATTACGCTGTAATTATTACATCTCTTCAGTTGGGTTCACACTATAGGGAATGGTAAAGCAACTAGTTCATCGTGTAAATTTTTACCTTAAATGTTCTTAGAGTCAAGCAAATAAATAATAATGTTATAAAAATAAATTAAATTTATTTATTTGGTAGCATTATGATTATATGTAAGTAATACTTGATTTTCTTGCTGAAGCAATTTAGTCTGTGTGAAATTAATGACAAATGAAAATTGTGTGACACTCGTGGGTAAAAATAGTGGTACTCATTTTTTATCCAGAATTTTCTGGTTGTCCTCATGCATGTGATTGACCGCAGTAATGTATAGCTGCACAATTAGAGCTACATGGAGGAGTTGCATTTCGAGTAACTTGAAATAATTTATTTTTGATGCAATAACAGTTTCCATTAAAAACCCATCGCTACTATCGTCCGCATGACGGGCTGTCAGTCCTAGTATTGTTTTGATGGACCTGCTCACTCGATTTTATTTACTTACAAGTATTTCTGCTCGTTGACGTATGTCATTATTTCTCCGTTTATCACATTCGGCGTCTTTTCTCTGTAGTCCTTCCCGTTCACATTTTCTATCTTCACATTTGGGTATGAGATATTATCGATGTGGGTAAAAGTGTGAGATATTATGAATAAAATCAGTTTGTTTCCCTAATTCTCATGTAATCAATTCCCAAATATATCTGTAAGCAGTTAGATGTTGGCAAATTCTCGGCTATTTTGAATTTTTCATATGTATGGACATTTTACTCTTCGAAATCTTCAAATCGCTATTGAATTTATCATTTTTTCCGTTATTTCTTGCGCCAGTTATACAGAAATATATAGAAATGGTGACCAAAATCAGTGCATGTTGGTTTAAAATTATAATGGTGCCCCTTGAAGAGATTTGTTAAAGGAGGTGGTTTTTCTGGCGGGAAAGAAACTTAGCGCGCTACTTCACTCAATCGCAACCCCTGTGAAAACATGATCCGATCCCTATTTGGTTTGAGAGAAGCCAAAAGAAGTCGGGTCGTCCACATTGGTTTGAGGAATAATCATTTTACTTGATGTTATGTTAATCATTATGGATATGTTTGCAAATTGTTTCATTCGCGATGATCAAAATGTATGCTAATTAAAAAAATTCGTTTTAGTACGAAACGACATTTTGGTTGACCGGAAATATTTGGTCTTGAAGGAGTGTGTCGAACAATTATCGCAGTCTCAAAATCCGTGGAAAAAAGTTTTCGATGAGGAAAAATAATGTTCGAAAGATACCTGATTTTTTTGGTATGGGCTTAGCTGCAACTGTTGAATCCTGCTGGGGAGACCAAATTACTTTTAAACAAATTCTGCCTCCGGGATCAATGTTCAGTCCATTTACCGAATCGAAAGTCGCCTATCAAGTTATTGGTGGAATCGTTAAACGATGGATTTGAGTGACCACTGATCATGGAACATGGATCGCGTAAAGAGTGGTTCAAACAATTGCAGTTGAAATACTGTTACCTCGGGAATAGTGAAGAAAAACAGTTGTAATATATTATGTAGAGGGAGTTTACAATGAATTATTTACATCGTAGAGATCCCTCCCTTGTGTTAAGTAGTTGAAAGAATATAATTTTTCGCATATCAAAGTCGTTTTGTCATATGTACTAACACGTCATTTCAGCGTTCCTTTTTGATTCAAGGGGCCTGTCTGATTACGAACCATTCAAGCGGCGCATGTCTTCTCCCAAACCTCTCTCACCCCAGCCTAGACAGCGACGTCTGGTACCCGTCACCCCAACTCTCAGCCTGCTCGATTCGCACGTGTAAACGAGCTCTTCCTTCAGAGTGCAGAGAGCCAGGGAATGGAATGGGGGTCATTGGTCATTTTAGTTCGGAGGAAGTCTTTATTGGACTCTTCCCCCTCGTGGACACAAAACAAAAGACGCGAGGTGCATGCGATTCGCCTGCCATGTATCCCCATCTCGCATGCGAAGACCACGTAACCGAAGTAACACACCCATTGACGTGTAAAAGAACGCGTGAGCTTTGCTCGGAAGAAAACGTCGTGGGTACCCCTCCCTCCCATCTCGCTTTTTCCTCTCGTAATCCATTTATGGCTCCGGAAATGGCTTGTAGCGTACATACGTTTATAGCTGACGTGGTCATCGTAGCCACAAGAGTGGTAAACTGGGCAGACTCATCCGACGGATAAAGTCCTTTGATGGTGAGGAATCAAAAATTTTGGTTCTGCCATGCAGGGGAACATTTGCTGCCCGTGACAACGGGACGCAAATGACAGGGCCAGTCGAAACTTCGGCTCGTTCCAGTCACGTCAAATGCTTCGCAAGAATTGACCCGGGAGAGTCTTTGGTATTATTTGGACTTATGACACGTGTAAGGAATTCTGGTGAATTTAACCATCTAAACCGTCACACCGTTATATTAACTTAAATCTTAAAGAAATTATAAAATATGAGCCATGAAAAATGGATTGGAGCTGTTCCTGAGGCCTTATTTGGTGGACCATCACTCTAATAAACATGGTAATTAGTACTAGTAGTAGTAGTAATACGAGCGGCCGACCCCCCGGAATATTCCGATGACGTCCGGCATACGAAGCCAGGCTCTCGGAGAGGACGAACGGTAAAAGTGGGAGAAAAATTTTCGTTCACATTGTATAGAATAAATATAGCGAAGGTATTTTTTTTATTTTGATCGCGATCGTTTTTCATGACCCGACGTGCCATTTATTATTTTTCGAATGTCATGGCCGGGACAAAGTCTTGGAGAACTTTACGAATTTCCTTGCCAAAGGCGTCGGAACCTCCTTCCCTGCCCTACCCTCCAAATCCCCCAAACGTTCGCGTGTTGTCGTTTTCATTTTCGCACGTTAGCGCCGATGCATTGGCGCCTCATGTCCCGTGGGAATGTCGGAAGCCGTGCCGGCGATTTATTTTATAAAAGGTGACGAGGGGCAAAGCGTGAAATAATAAACTGGGTGTCGACACGTGGCGTTCTCAGCTCGACCGGTCGCGCCATACAGCTCTCTCCCTCTCACTGTTGAGTTCGCATCCTCGTGACTCGCCATTGTTAAATTGTTGGTGCCAACAGGAAGTCGTTCGGAAATATGGAGGACAAAGCAAAGCAAATAGAAACGGAAGGCTGCTTTCCAATCGTGCATTTTTGAAATATGAGTGTAGGCGCAAAAACTATTGCTGATTGCGTTTTGAATACGAACTTCCCAAATTAAATAGGGGATTGGCTTAGGAAGGAAAGCTTTTCTGGCAGCTTTTGTCAACAGTGTGAATAAATGTGGTCGTTTATGCCTAAACATGGCCTTTTATGTACCTTGAATTAATGCGATCTGAAATTATTCCATTTTAAATTGGTTTTTTTGATCTCTCTTCGGTTCACTTCAGTTGATTCAAATTAACTACACACCGCGTGCATTACACGGAAATAATTTAAATTACTTCCGGCCTAGTTAAAAGGAAAAGGACCCAATGCTTGTTTTAGGGATCACAACGTTTCTTTCCTGTTTTGTGCCGAAAGTGAAAGTTTAACAATAAATAAGAAGGGACCAATTACACGTCATGCACTGTTATACTTTACACGATTGCACACATTTGTGTTGATCTTATTAATGTTTCCAGGATATATCAAAGTGAATAGAAGTAAAACTGATGAAATTGTGAAGGATTTGAAAAGGAGTTTAAGGTGTCTCCAAACCAACATCTACATAATACCCCGCAAGCCGCCGCAAGGTCGTGTGGTTGAGGGGAATAGGTCACCACCCGTAAAAGGAACAAAACCGCATGCAAAATCATCACTTTCAAAACTACACCCACTGTGGCGTATACATTCATGTAAAAATCCTTTCATTCTACACGCATACAAATACATATACTATCATCTAATAAATAATTGCACCTTAAGATACAGTAAGAAATTTATCCAATGACGTGCAGGCTAGAATTCGATAAGTAAGGACACAGGTAGGGAATACGACCCAACGCTACAGGTAGTGGTAGGGTCTCCTCACGGAGAGAGACGAGGGATGGAAGGGGAAACTTAAAAACAGAAAAGGCAAAGCAAACAATACTGTAAAGAGCACTACATTATTCAAAGGTATTCTAGTGAGATCATGCGGAAAGAAAGGGCTTTGACGACAAAACACACGAGGTTAGTTAGAGTGAATGCAGCTGAGTAGAACTAATTATTCCCTAGACGCTGAGGGTGGCAAGTGGAATTTTTGCTGTCTATAACCCTATCCCTAATAAGTTGCTATCCTGTATTGCCCGTGGGAAGAAGAAGTCAATAAATATTCGATATTTTCTTGACTTCCTCGGGTCTACGGTCCGTGACGTCGTTGGTGCCCACATGGGCCACGACCTGTAGCCGAGGGCGCTTCGTGCCCCTGACCGCCGCCGCTACCGCCTTCGTCCCCTGAGGAACTCCTCCAAATGGTATACACCAGGCGGTCACCCGTCGATCGACGCCTATGCGGCGCACCCTTTTGCCCAATGGGACCATCAAACGGCGGACATTGAATTACCTATCGCTACCATTCCCTCTTTTCCCGTCCGCTGACGTCTTACTGTAGGCGGGTGGGGGTTGCATATACGCTAGTACTCTCATCCGACAGTGGCTGGTACCTATAACTTTTGGATACCCTTTTATTTCTCCGGGTCGTACGTTACAGCAGATTCTAAGCAATGGCCCCGAGGCGTGCCCATCTGTTCAACTCTTCGGCGAGGGTGGCGGAAGTACAATATTATTGACTTCTCTCCATTTGCGCTTCATATCAGTCTTTCAAGGCATGTTATTTTCGAGAGAGAGTTTAATTATAATTGACAATAGCCGTGTGGAGGGAGGGGGTAGTTAATCGCGTGCTTATCTCGGGGTGTTCTGGTGGGTATGGGGAAAAGACCTGCCGAGGAGCACGCAATTAACTCGGGGGAGGGATAGTTCCCAGAGGGGGGGAGGGCAGCTGATGGTGGCGTTGGCGCCTCTCGCGTGACTCCCGCCCCCAAGGGGAGGCTTCGAGTGGCGCCGTGCGTCCGCCGCACCTGTCGATCGTCCAGGCCCTCTCGACGGCGCAGGGGATTGCCTCGAATGAAGGGCCGCGCGAGAAGAGGTTGCGAACCGAACTTTTGATGGAGTTGCATTTCGAACTTAATCGACCCCCCTCCCGTGATTCCGGCAAACCCGGGCCTCGATTCTGTGGCTTTTCGACCCCTTTTCTTTTTGAGCGAAAGGTGCGATTACCGCGCCTAATATACCACTTCTATTAATTGTATCCCCAATGAGCAGAGTTATGAGATTCGTTCATGTGTAACAAAAAAATGGACTGAATTTCAATTTCTACCAATATACAGGTCGTATGTCTCTAGATCGATGAATTATGGAATTGAAGCCTCTGGAGCGAGTGTTTATTCGGGCGCTTCTGTTCTTTTAGGACGGTTACGGTCCCGTCAGTCAGGCGACCTGACGGTCGGTGAGCGGCAAAGTTTTAAGATGCAGGGCCCAATAGTGGGGAAGGGCACGGGGATTGGATCCCGTCGACCTGACCGCTCTACTACGTGCATGCAGTCTCCAGTATAGATGCTGCTCCTGAAATAGGGCACCAGATAGTTGGTATATACGTACAGGTGTGTGCCATACCCTGTATGTGCCGCTTGTGATACAACATCGCATTTCTTCCTTATATTAGGCAAAGAGCCGTGAAACAAGATTTAAATTTATGATAGCGATGTCCCCAAAATTTTGAATTTTTATTCGCACGAAATCGATTTCATAGTAGAAATTTGCAATAAATTCGTATTTTATTGCATTCAATGTTATTATAACATCGCATCATTCATTTATGCCTGTGTTTTGCTGAAATGATCGCCATGTCAGCGTTGTAATTGTGTAGTGTGGTTTCATTTATGCCTGCCATTCGATTTATTTTCTCAGGTTCCTCTCAAAGCGTAGTTGTTGGCCTCCGTGTCCATTTGTGTGTCGTATTATGGCAAATAGTATGATTTAAATCGTCACCGGTCGCTTGGCAGAATTGAGCTCGGCAAGTAGAATAATTTCAGGTGTACTCGATATAGTTTGTGATATAGATCAATGAAAATTTGCCCCTTTCCTCTCTTCTCTTTCGGTCGGAGAAAGCTTGACTGTATTTTCCGTAATTATTCTCCACAGTATTTTGGTTTTATCCTCCACCTCTTAACACCTTATATGCCGCAAATAACCCAATATTCATCGATATCTGCGTGTAAGCACAAAATTAATCGCCCGCCCAAACCGTTCGGAGAGTTCCCCGTCAAAGATGGAATTTGGAGACCCGACGCCAGGGGCCCCGGCCCCGTCACGACGGATCCGTTGCGATTAAGCCGGCCGGCAGGCCGCTCGTGAGTGCTTCACACCCCACCTCGTTTCCGCTGTAATTCAATTCCGCTCGCTCCTCGCGAAACGAAAGCGAATGTTTTGTGTGTATTCCTTCTGGGTAGCCTACAGGCACGGGTCGTTCGAAGCCCTTTGCGGGGGGAGTGGAGGAGGAGGTGGAGG
Source organism: Hetaerina titia (assembly GCA_037158775.1). Classification (NCBI taxonomy): domain Eukaryota; kingdom Metazoa; phylum Arthropoda; class Insecta; order Odonata; family Calopterygidae; genus Hetaerina; species Hetaerina titia. Next base: position 80,066,704 of record CM073769.1, on the reverse strand, counting down.
CGTGGCGGAGTGGGTAACGTCGGTAAATTGCGTGCGAAGGAAGGCAGTGAATTCCACAAAGGTCGGAGTAGAAATATATGTATATGCGCGTAATCGAGTTCCTGATGAAGTCACTAGTATTGAATAACATAAAGCCAGCGCCTCACTTCTCCCATATGGAAGGGGAGGTTGGGGAAAGTGTTCTTGGGTGCCATGGAAACTTGCAATCTGGAAATTAAGTGTGTCTGCCTGGTTCCGCGTCATTTTAGTGTTGATTCCAGTCATCACATTGAAGAGTAATTGTACTCCGTCGTGATATCGACTATGGCAGTGTGGTAGTTTCCAAAAAATAACAAAAACAAGCTCTCGTCTGTAGGTTGTAATTATACACGTGTGTGCAATGGTAAGTAATGTGGCGGTGGGACAAAAGTTACCTTTCCTGTCTGTGCCTTGGGCACTGTAAAAATTAAATCTTAAGCATGTCTTTCGAGGTATGAATTACACGATAACAAATTATATTGATCTTCCTTTTCAGTATCACTTGTGATACTCTTCTGTGACTGAGAAGATTCGAGCTACCTTTAAAAACGTACTCTTATCATTCCAGTTATTATCAATGAAATTTATGTATTATCCAAAGTATTTTTTTTTATCTGGAGTGTATGCTTTTAAATATGGATCGTAAACCTGGTCGTTGGGGCAAGAGGATGAGCTTAGATTAGAGCCTTTCGAGATACGGTTGTGGATAATGAAGAAAATGAAAGGAACGGAGAGAAAACAAATGATATAATTCTCGGCATGGTGGAAGAGATATTGCAGTTGAGAGAAATTCGAAGATGACGGGACTAATGGATGACAGGAGATATACCGAGAGGCAAATGGGATGCTGGAGACGAATGCTGGGAAATAAGGTAAACGGAGGAATAGAATAGACGTTGTAGATGAAATTAAGTGAAGTAGGAAGTGTGTAGATCTAAAGACGAGTTAACGTAGCGTTTAATATTTGGTTTAAGGATATTTTTTATCATGCTAGTCAAGGCTTAGGAGCACAGTAGCGTGCTAGAGCCAGAATCAGTCGAAAGCCTGCCCAAACCTAATGATCTAAATTAATAATTTATTATGTTCAAAACTTAAAGCTATTCTTTCGCCGCTTACCATAAGGTTAATAATAGTGAAATCTATAATACTTGTGCAAGTTGAGAAAAACTGGCCCATATGTTGTATTTATTGACGAATATTAAGATCATGAGATCGCGCCTCGCTTTAGCTTAATCGTTTTTTTATGGAGGCGGTTGGGGGCGGGAGATCGACTCTGCCACGCATTGCGAGCTGGTAATAAGTGCCCGGCGAAAATATCGATAAGGCAAAGCGAAATAGAAAGAAAAAACAAAGTCTCGAGCTGTCGAGAGGGGTCGTTTGTTCCTCAGGCTCCTCCCCACTCCTTTTTCCCCTTCGGAAATAAAAAGACCTTTTGCCCCGTCCTCCTCGACGTCCCTCGCCCAAAATCTCCTCCTCCCCCTCGTACGGGAATCCCACCTCTCCTTCCCACGGCCAACCCACGGAGAGCGACTCCCTTCCTCTTCTTCCCTACCCCTCCCTTCCTCCTCTTCGACGAGTTGCTTGATTATGATTTAGCCGTACCTAATTTTTCAGTGCTTCGCTCTCCGACAAATGAGATTCTTCTCATCCCCCCCCCTTTCCCCCTCTCCGACCCATCCCTTTCTCTCTGCTTGTATACCTCTTTCGAACCGTTGTTCTCGTTACCGTCGGTGGTGTGGCGGGAGGAGACTGAGAGAGGGAGCGGAAGGTGGTGGTGGTAGAGGGTAATTTTGAATATTAATTCCCCTGCCGAAATTCTTAAAGAGTCCCCCGGCATCGATATTTTAAAACCCGGGGGATGCAATTTTAATCGAGGCACTTTCTCCTTTTCCCTCCGTTCGATGACGCGGAGAGTTCCCCCGTGGTTTACGAGGCGAGGTGGTGGGTTGGTTTTCCACCTCCCCCACCTGCCCCCTCTGTCTCCCACCACCTCTCGTCGTCCCCCCCCCCGTTCGGAGTTTCTCTTCTTCGTCCGCGCGTCGGCGTGAAGGGGGTGGGGAGAGAGAGGAGGAGACATCTCTCATCCGCCTCCCTTTCATCTTTGCGCCCCCTTTCCTCTCCGCCACCCCCTTCCACTCCGTCCCTCCCCACACCCTCCACCACGGCGGAGCCATTCCCACCGAGGGCGCCCTCGACAGATGAGGCATTTGCGTCGTCGGGATTAGGTGGGCGTGGATGACTGGGGAGGGAGGGAAACCTGGCGTACAGCAGGCTGCGTACCTACGGTCGCAGGGTGTTCAGCGGTCCTCAGAATTTTCAGGAGCCCCCCGGGCCGGTGTTTACAAGTGTGTACTCGGGGGATGATTTTTGGGTTGACATGACGTCGCGGTTAACGGTAAAACGGTTATTTTTTTATTATCAAACCTGCCAAAGTAAACTCATAAGTAACTTGAAATCAGGAAACATACCCTAACCCTATATTACTTCGCTTTCTACACTAGTTCCTTTTCATCCTATATTATCAGAATTGTCCATAGATGGAGGCCGCTGAGTTAATGGGGAACAAAGATAAATCAGGAAATGAAACAGTATTCCTGAAAAATGTAGAGGGTAATCGTAGTGCTTCGAATCGCCATGAGGACCTTTTGAGATTTTAGGAGAAAAATCACAGGACTCGGGTTTGGAAGACCAGGTTATAATCGACTCCATAAATCAAGTTCGGGTTATCGTATGTTTCCGTTTCTCTAAATTTTTAATCAAGGCTCTTTCTTCCAGAGTTTTCTCTTTCCTACATTGGAGGGAAGCCACGATATCGTCCAAAATATAATCCTTGACGTCAATCTAAACCTACGCCGCTCAGACAAGTCCCGGTCTCGAAAAGTGTCGTCATTGCTTCAGCAGCCGACGGGGACATGCGGGAGAGTGTGTAGTTTCCTTCACTTCGCCAGGTCCCCCACCTCTCCCCAGAGCAAAGAAAGTTGGCCAAAATGAGAGCGTGATGAAGGTGGTCCTATGATGCAAGAGGACTTCTCAAATGTTTGCCTTCTCACGCTTGTTTATCGCGTTCCATAATTGGAGGAATGTGTGTGCACTCAAACTGCAGAATTGGGAACGAGAGGTGTGGCGAGGAAAGCTTTAGCGTGGAAGATATGTAGACCGTTTACGATTTCGATTAACGTGTAATTGATTCACATTTGCTTTACTCTGACCTCGCTGTTGGTAAATGTAAATTGTATTTCCTTCGGTGAAACCAAACGGTTTTGAATTGTCTCATTGGGCGTGTAGTAATTATTTTGACAATGCGAGTGGCTGGGATCCCAGGGTGGCGGTCCAAACTTTCCTCACTCGTTGAAACGAACTTCGCTGCTTCGAACGATTCGTCTTGTTGGATCCGTGTGATGTTGAAATTTCAATGTCGATATCAAATGGGTGATGATACTTTGATGAGAACCCGTCGAATAATGCCGACATGTCAGTGAATATAGGATTTGATGGATATCGACGTATCGATTGATTCTAAATGTCGATATGTAGATGTCAGTAAGTCAAATATAAATGCCAGGAGGTGGGCATTTCTTTGACTACCTATACACAAAACAGTAACGCATTTACCCACGAAGTCTCCCGTGCACATACCGAATTTAATGGATGGAAGAAACCTTACTAAATAATAACACGCAAAAACTTGAAGAGCATTAAGAGCGCATTGACTTTTTGAATCTTCTGTGGGAATAGTGTGTGTTTGAAAAATTCGAGTATCTGGTTCCGCTGACTCTACGACCATGATTTGCTAAATCTTTTGAGTGCGAGTCCCTTCATCGCCTCCCAAATTGTTCACCTTCGAAAATTCCCCAGTCCCGAGCGATGGCCCCGCGTGCGCTTCTCCTTAGAGGCCGAAACCATCAACAGCCCGTCGTCGATGCGCAACTCGCCGAAGGGGCAAAAGCGATCCCTTTTACGCACTCATGGACCGGTACCGGAAAAGGAGGGTGTATTTTTCATGACCAATTAACGGGGCACAAGGGGGAGGATTATTGCCAGAGATCCAAAACCGCCGAACTAGCTCATTTTCCTTCGCCACCAACGCCGCGGCCCCGTCCGCTTCCTCTTCTTCCTCATCCTCCCTCAGCCTATGAGGAGCAAGAAATGGTCCCTTCCTCCTTTCCCTCACTTGCTAGTTCTTTTCCTCTCTTCCTTCCCTTTCTCCCCCCCCCCGCACCTTCTCATCGAAGGTGGCGTAAGATGGGAATGAGGGGTTCGGGAAGGGGGAAAGGGGACAGCCAGCAGCTGCGCCATTCCGTTTTCTCGGCCCCTCTTCTTTCTTCCTGGGGCCTCCCGACCCCCTCTACCTCCCTCTCCCCCCCACCTTCCTCTCTCCCCTTTACCAATTCACGTCACCGGGTTGCGCCTAGGAGCATTCTGGTTCAACTTTTATTTTTTCCTCCAGTCCTGAGTGCCCACCATGCCACCCGAATCTCCCCTCCTCCCTCACCCTTCGCTGTGAAATATTGGTCAATCAGAGTATCACGTGGCACAGGACGTCGTATTTGGCTTTTCCCAAAGGCTCGTCTCCAAGCACGAGGAGTTCCGCGGCGTACGTCGTTTGTTTGATGGCGTTCGCATGATTCGATTCGCGCTCGCCAATGGGAGTCGGACATCGTATGAGCATTACAGATGCGAGCACTCCACGTGAGATATTACGTGTCTACCGCCTTCTCTGATATTTATTCCATTTAGAATTGCCTCCCATTAATCATTTCGTCCTGTATGTGTGTACGAATAAATTTGTTCTTCGATGGTACAGTTGTTCGGGGAAAGTATGATCTCGTCATAAATTTTTCACCGTGGACATAAGTCACGAGAATGAGATCACGGTCGATGACGTGACATAAGTTTTCTCAGTTAAAGCTTTTCCCAAATGTAGGAAAAGAAGCCAAACACTTTAACATCGTAACCATTATCATTAGCGTGGCGTTGTTTACAATTGTCCTGGAAATAATCAGCTGCATTCAAATGATTTGATTTGGATTATCCATTTTTCTGTGTCTGTTTTGTGCACCAAGTTACGTGAATTGTATTCTATTTGTATTCGTTCATAACTGTAATGATAATATTTCAGTATTCAAAAGTCGACTTTACAATCGCCTTGCTGAAAAGCATCAAATTTTAATTTTTTCACTCAAATTCCTGCTGGTCGAGATGTTCAAAAGTAACTAAAGTTATCATAAGCCGCGTCACTTGAAAACAGCTAGTCGGTCTATATTTTTGTTGACTACAGTGCCGGTGGTTCTTTTGCACACATGGTAGTATGGCGACCATTGATCAAGGGGACAATTATGCCAGTTAATATAACGGTTAGTATATTTGTCTGCGTGCGTACTGGTTGTGATTCCGCTGTACTGCAAAGCTAGTATTTACTATAGTTCGTGCACTGTCAGTTTTAGGATGATGTTAAGTTTTGAGGATTCATATGACGTAATCTTGCCTTCCCTGTCAATATTATAATAGCTCGGTTTCAGACTCGACTACTTTGTACGCTTCGTTGAGATAGTGAGAGTGGGAACATATAAGGAATAGACGTCCATTTTAATGCAACCTATCACAACTTACTGCGCACCGACAAAAGTCAACATGGCGGCTGGTTTTGATTGGCAAGAATCACGCAAAACGTGCATAAACTTCGTTAAATGTACACCCCACCCGCGGCTCATTCGAAAGAAAAATCACTCGAAAATTGTTTCCCCAGAAGTCGTCGTTACGAGTAGGAGGAGTACTACGTGCCTTTCCGGTAACAACACTCTTCGAGATATCTATCTCCATCCTCATAGATTATTAATATTCTTCTTCCGCGTTGGTGTTCAAAGACCTCCCTTCGCCAATGGTTTTTAAGTGTTTTTCCTCGAATCCCAATGCCGCTTCCTTCTGGTTCGATTCGATAAAGCTGTGCCGCAGTTCGCTGCCCGGACACATTAAAGGATTTATGTTGCTTACGTATAATGCTGGCATTTTGCCCTATGTCCAGCAAAGGAGGGCGATTGGGTTTGTAGAAGAAAATCCTGATGAAAACTTTAGTGTCTTGTAATAATTCAGAATGGTGGTGGCAGGGTAAAAAACATAGGAGTTTTAATTATATTCAAATAACCCCTGTCGTATAAATCTATTAGTTTGCTGGAATCTGTTCGTGATTCTTTGTCCTTCAGTCACGACAGCATTTTTAATAGCGCGTATGCCATTTTGAAGGATTTAAGTTTCTTCCAATTTGGATTTGATTTGTTTCTCCTTACGTGTGGTTATGTGTATATTATCCACGAACTTATAATAGATAATGTCAGAACTAATTCCCTAGTATGGAATTTTTGTAACAGAGTACAGATATCTTCCCCAATAGGCGGATAAAAAAATGTCAATGATTGCATCCAAGTCATCGGAGGATGATGTATGTGAGTATTCGTTTCTAATGATTTCAAATGCTTTGTTTTAATTTTTGTGGTTTTTTTGTGTCCATTGATGTAAAGTAAATGCTGTTGCAGTTTTTTAGTAATTTTTTACAAGTAAAACGGTGAGAAAGTACCATGTTTTTTGCTGCTGTTTAGGTATCAGAAACTATATCAAAGTTACGATGGAGGGGAAGTAAGCTTGTCGTCTGTTTTCATTCTGGTCTCTGGAGGTATAATGGCAACGGGAGACGAGTGGCTCTATTAGAGGAAACATTTCTGCGGTCGAAGAGCGGCAGTTCAGATTTGTCCCCAAATTTATCGAGGACAGTATTCGCTGAGCCGTCTTTCGCCCTCTTGAAACAGTTCCAACCACTCTCAATATCCTGAAGTCCCTTAAGGCTGCGCGGTACGCTATCACGGTGTAGATAGTTACAGGCATAAATGTGGATTCACGTGGAATACCGTGCCACTCTCATAGCATGTTTTTCGAAACATTCGATGTTGTTGAGCTGCGAGACATTGGTCGTGGAACACTACATTTCGAAAACAAAAAGATTTTAGTGCCTGTAATTTCGAAGCTAAGTCATTTCGGTGTGAAGGTATGACATTTTTGTGAAAACGAGAAGATTTTATCCTAAGTGATGATACGTAGTACGGCTAAATCCAGAGATTTTCGAGTGCATGAACCATTCACACCCATAGGAAATTGCTAGAGAAAATATTAATCGTTCCAATATGATCGAAGAACGCGCTCGTACGGAGCCTCATTCTTTGAAAGTTCCCGCATAACCCTGGGAGCCTTGTGACCTGCTCATTGATGTTTTGTGGAAGCGTTTTGGAAGGTCATTCTGGGTCTCATTGAATAATTTTGTACCTACTCGGTATTTTTCGGGTTGCGAATTCTCATCTGAAGTCCTCGGACGCGATTCGCTAGCGGCGTCAGCGCGATGGCAAATTGCACTCGCCGCAGGTGATCGGCTTCACATTTTTGCAGTTCGAATTCCTCCCTGAAAACAAAATGTTTATCGCGCAAAAGTGCACTTCCGCGCGCATAGCAGTTTGCCAGTTTACTCAGTCAATGGTCGCTAAGACCAAGGACCCCAGCCCCTTCGTTCGCTAGGGCATTAAGGCGTAAGTATTCTTCTCAACGCAGAGTAACCTTTTTCCTTCTGTAGGCGGAAGGAACCCCCAAGTCTTGCGAGTATGTCGCCATGTGTACGCATGCATGTACGTGTAATCGGTGAGAACGAAAAGAGTAATAAAAAACACCAAGAATAGGTTTTAAATTGTTATGTATTTAGGAAATGGCATCGAGTATGATGGAAACAAATATTGATGAATTTCACCGACATCAGAAAGTTTGTGGAACACTTAACAGAGCAACAAAATATATACCAATATAAGAAAGACAATTCAAATTTTATAACGATATTGTAGCTCCGACGATGTTATATAGCCCTGAATGATGCAGAGAGGAAATGACGGGAAACAGGGTTCAAGCTGAAAAATTTCAATTTCTCAGATCAGTTAAAGGCGTTACCAGACAAGACAGACTGAGAAATAGAGACATTATGGAAGAACGTTTTCCACGGGAAATTTAAGAGAATACGTGTTACCGAAAATAGGATTAAGTGGTTGGCCCATGTAGAACGGATGGAAAGAGAAAAGATTTTCGTGAGTCAAAGAATCAGGGTACTTCGTTGCATAAACCGTCCGCTGATTTAATTGTAAATTACGTTTCCTCTACAGCTCAAGTGGTTAGAGCCCCGGCCCAGTAAGTCGAATGATCCGTGGTTCAAGTCCTTTTCAAGGAAATATTTGTACACTTAATTTGTTCGATTCCGCCTTCCCCACCTCTCCTGTGTTTGTCATTTACATGTGTTCCTATCCCTTTTCCAAATATCTATTTCCATGTGAATGAATATTTGTTCCCAATATGGTGGGTTTTCGTGTTTGAATGTGTGTGTGTGTGTATATATATAACCTCCCTCACGCTCTCCGGCGTCCGGCGCTGATGGGTGCCAATTGGATGGGCTTGAGGAGCGGGGATGATGGGTGGGGTAAAATTTTCCAGCGGCAATGGTGGAGGATGGGATGTGAGTTTTGGTGTCCAGGGTGTGGGTGTGTGGAGGAAGAGGGAAGGAGCGGCAGCTGAGCTGAGCGAGGTAGAGGGGGAAGGTGGCTGCCGCGGGAGCTTTTGGTGGGGTTCTGGGAGCGCGCGTAAGTAATGGGACGTTGAGGAGGGTTAAGGGGGGAAAGAGTGTTATTATTGAGCGGAGGGGGCGTGCCAAGGCGGGGAAGAGTGTGGGGGAGGCTGTTTTCAGCCGTCCCGGATGAGGAGAGTGGAGTGGAATGGAGGGAGAGAGGGCGGGTGGGTGGCATGGGTCTTCCCCGCATTTCCCTCACCATTACACGGGCCGACGAGTTGTCTCGTTCACGGCCTCGTCTTTCGAAGTTGAACGGGGAAGTTGATCGATGCGTGTCGACATTTTGGTGTCTTTTACGAGGCCGACTTAGAAATTTTGTGCGCTATTGTACCTCCTGAAATCCCAGACGCCTGTTGGTCATCAATCGAGCTTCTTGCACTTGCGAATGACTTTTTCCCTGTAAATTTTATCGCATTCTGCGTTATTACTCAGGCATTCTGTCACGCGCTCAAATTTCACGTTTTCCAATTGTTTTATGTTTATTGTTTCATTCCAAGAATCCTAAGGCGCTTTGTAAATAGGTGATGTTTTGTTAAAATTCCATCAAAATGGTTGTTTCCAAGATTTGTCTAAGTTTCGGCCTTAACCGTAAAAAAAATAGTTCCATGTGTGTCGCTCATGCTAATAATTGCTGCATTTTTCATTTTCTCACTTTGCATTTTTCTCTATTAAATACTGCATTGCATCGTCCGGCGTGGATTATTTCATCCAGTAATAATAATAATGACAGTGGTCCTGTATATCTTAAACGGAAGATGGATTTGATTCAAAGCTACAACTGCGATTGTATCACTTTCTTTCTTGCCAGACTATTTTGTATATAAACACTCATATAAGACAGTTTGAATTCCAAAATTAAAGTTGTATCCGTGTTTTTGTTAATTTTTAGTTAGTCAAGATACATTCCGGGTTCTGACCAATCGACACCAGAAATATTATATACATCAAACAATGTGATTATGAAAATGCAAACCCACAGTTTTTGACACAGCGTTAGGATTTTGGAGTTTGAACTACTTTTCACCACCGCCTATTCGTGGGAAAATTTGTATTATGGGAGAGCTCGTGAAAATGTTCATCTGCGATAACTAGTCTTCTTTTCATAATTGCCATCGTATTATTCTTCTCGGTATTCACATTAAAAAAAGTTATCATTGGTTCCATCTATGGCATCTGAAACGGAACATGCGGGATTTGAAGTCCCCATGGAAAATAGTAACCTCCGAGAAAAACCTCGCATGCTCACTTTAAAAATACTTCTTCCGTTTATTCACGTCATCATGAATGGGTACGTGTAAATGTTTCGCCGTGTGAAAACAGCTCGCAGTGAATGAAATGACTGCTCGCTTTTCCTTTCGGCCATTCAGGAAAAAATATCCTTCACCGGAGGCATGGGAGTGTACATGCGCGGCGGCAGTAGGTGCTGTAGATCTTATCCCCACTCATCCGCTTGATGGGAAGAAAAAAAAGACGAAAGTCATCATCACCCGTTCGCTTCAAAATCTCCTCTCCATCGGAGCCGTTCCGTTGAAAAATCCAAAGTTTGGTCCGAGTATTTCGGATTGCTTTCCGGGAAAGAGCGACGGATTTTTCAGCAACGTCTTCGAATTTCCCTCCGGCAGCGGCGCGCGCGGCATTTATTTCCCGACATTCTCTCCCGCCACTCTCTCCCGTGAACACCCTCTGGCCCCCCTTCCCATTCCTCACTCTTTCTTCCCAACCCACCCATTCCCCCCCTCTCCTCCCTTTCCTCTCACTTCACTCTCCATTCTCTACCTCGACCGCCGTGCCGATTGAAGTCGTACGGTCACGGAGAGAGCCCGGGCATGATATCGTGCCGTACGCGCATTACTCCTTGTCGCTCTCCTCGCCTCTTTTGTTTTTTTCCCTCCTTTCCTTTCATTTTTTTCGACTCTCCGTGTGTTGCAGCGCTGGCCCGGAACGCTTTGACGAATGAGAACGGAAACTCACGAAGTCGGGCACGTATTTTGAACGGCAGTGAATGAGACAGCGGTTCTACTATGGGTATCACTACACCAGTCGGGAGTGCATGGGAGTGGTGGTTTTATTAATCTGACTGTTGTTGAGATCATTGTCAAACTAGTGAACTTCTTTCGTAATGACATTTTTGTTTCTTCGCTCTGTATTGTGGGAACATTTTGAATTTTTCTGTTACTACAATGAAGTTAAAGCAAATAAGATAACCTATCATAACCAGGATAGCGTAATGTTAAATGTTTTTTTTTTTATTTTTAAAAATGCAAAATGGGTTAAGTTCCCATGATTTAGATATGATTGCCAATTATGCTTGGTTCTGTTTTAATCCGGTCCTAATTTAAGTAGAAGCGTTGTCTATTTTTTAATAGTTTTTTATCTTTCAATGTTTTCCTCTGCAGATGCATGAATAAATTCGGGCTTTGGAATATTTACTCATGAAAAATCTAATGTATTTTTCTATTTTCTATAATGTCATACTATTCAGCATAGGTGATAGATACCGGTTGTGAAGTTTAGCGGCTTCATTCCTGAGAAAATAGACAAGAATCACTTTTTCCATCCCGTCGACGTAATTTAAATGGTCTCTTCCCTCAACAAAACATTTCCACAAAATTGGAAATTTTAAAAATAGTAATTTGAAGAAAAAAATGTCATGTGCTACATCACGTTGCCTATTTTTTTCCACGATGCTGGTTGAACGAGGTGACGATTAGGTTTCCCATGGCTTGGCAGGTGGGCACGCGAGAATGAATTCCCTGCGCGAGGTAATTGTGAAAAAAGTGAAGGAAGTGCTTCGGCGGAACGGCGTAACTACGGGCTCATTTCGTTATCTCTCGTCAGGGAGCGTGTTGAATTTTTCACTCGGGCACCTTCACTTGCCTGAGGTTGCTCTTCCGTCATTCCGTTTCCGCCCGTATACCCCCCCCACCTCCCTCTTTTCCCTCTCTTCTCCCATTTATCAGCCAGCTTCATTCAGCGGTTAGCTCGGAAAGAGAGAGGGAGGAGAAAGCTTGTGCGATGAGAACGAGAGAGGAGAAAGGAAGGGGAGGGGGGGGGGAAGAGAGAAAGACAGCTCGCTGCTTACTTAGTCGCTAAGTTGCATATTTTTTTTTCGGGTAAAGGTCGGGTTTTTTCGAGGGCAATAAAAATAAAATTCTGTCAGACTCTCTCGAGCTCACTCTCTCTCTCCCGTCATCGTCGTTGAACAAGGGCAGGTGGGAAGGAGGAATATGGGTCGATTATTTTGCGGAGAGGAGAGAGAAGGTGAAAGTGAAGGGGAGAGAGGAGAGAGATTCGTGAATGGGGGGGGGAGGGAGAGACTAATAAAAAAGGTGATTAAAAGCGGAAGCGATGAATGGTGGTATTCGTAAATGCGCTCCAACTCTACCCCCCTCCTTTCTGTGATTTTTTTCCCCGTTTCCATACACACTCCCAAGAGGTGTATTTTTCCTCCCCCCCTCCCTCCCTCCCACCCGAAGCCCGCCCACGTTCCGTATTTCTACCCTACTCCGCACTCTTTTGCTCCTCTCCTCTCCCCCTCATCTCCTCTCTCTCTCTCTCTCAGCATCCCAATCCGAACCGTCTCACGCGCTATTCAAAGAAGTCCTCTCCCGCCGCGAAATGCGCGGGCGATGCTCGGGAATTCATTCGTTTTGAGTTTACCCACTCCTCCACTCGCCCTCTCCGTTCCCCTTCTCGTCGCCTCACCTACTTTTCATACTAGTGTACACATTTATATTATTTGCTCTCTGACATTTTGTTTTTTTTTTTAACTGTCGGTAAAGGCATCAGTATATAAAGCACTGTTAAGCTCCGAAACACGCTTAAATGTCGGTTTGTGGAAGGAGCTGGTTTTAATTACTCGTTGAGAGATGACATCTCGGAAATACAATTCACGATTCAAATGAATTTCGCTTTTAATTGTCTATGTAATTCTTATTCCCCTGTTTCGTTCGCATACTATAGCCACTAGTTCCCAATATAAATAACCAGTTAAAGAAGTTGAACGGTTATTTATTAAACTACCAGCTTGGACGTCTCTTATAAATTCTAAGAACTGTTTCAAAATGATTAATGGGACTTTCTTTAAAAACTTTCGGCAAATGTGGTCGAAATGTATTAGTTTCGCAATTTTTTTTTACTGTCATGATGAAGATTTTCTTCCTCTTTTAAGAAATATGTTTGAAATTTCATTGAAGTTTTTCACGATGATTAATGTTTTATCTCTATTATTGTTTAGGGATATTCTGTTGCTTTTTGAGAATACTTTATAACTCGACGTTTCGTTCTTTCTACTGAGAACGTCGGTAGGAGGTTCCTGAAAAAGTTTACTTGTCATTGTTATGTCTGAGACGGCCGTAGATCATATTATTTGTAATTTGCTATTTGTTAAACATTTTTGAACTACTTTAATTTTTTCCATCCCGAAAATAGGCCAACGTACATTGAAAAAAATCACCTGTTCCACCTAATACTTTCAAGTGGGCAGTATTCATTGGGTTGACTAAACAGATTTTTGTTAATATCCAAACTGGAGAAACTCTTTTCTTTTTATGCCGTACCCAGGAATCCCACGTTGTCACTTACTGGCTGTTTTCACAAGCATTTTGCTCGAGCAAAACTTGAAAATCTGAATACTCTTTGAACTATTTTTGATCATTTTGTAGATCTTATTTTTGTCGAGGAAAGGGCACTAAGTGCTTTTTCCGGTATATATTTAATAAAATGATGTCGAAAAAATAAATCGTTAATGCCTCCAGACAACGCACCGCAAATGTATACGATTGGAAACAGCTTTGTTGTTGTAGTGCATGGCTACGCAAACACGAAATCCTCAAGACCTTTCAAATTGTCAGACTTAATCGTTAATCACGTCTCAATTACTAGTTGAATTCGCTTTTAATTACGAATATGATTTTTAGTCACTGTTTCATTCACATATTGAAGCAACGAATTCTTGAGATAATGTACCAAGGAACGAATTTTGACAGTTATTTGCAGAACGACTCGCTGAAACATTACTTAAAAGAGTACGGAAAACTTAAACAAAAATGTATTTCATACTTTGAAGAAAAGTTTCCGTCTCAAGAAAGGTATGGGTATTAAAAAGATAAATTGTGTAACAATCAGAAACAGAATTTTGTGGCTCCTAACAAGACTCGACATTTTTATTTTTGGTTGTTTTATTTATAAATGTAATTTTTTCATCTCCCCCAATGAATTGCTTCCATTTTCAGTTGTCACGAAATTATTATAATAACGAAATTATAACTATTATTGTGTTAACGATTTGAAAGCAATAGTTATGTGTACACCGGTAGCACGAGTTCACTTTAAATGCCCCAAGTAATTCACTTGTAAAATAAAAGTTTATAACTCATTTTAGCAATGCGGGTTGTAATAATTGATTTACAATTATCGGTTGAAAAATTATATTGCATTTCGTATTTATCCTAGGGAGTGAGTGACTCGCCAGTCGATTTTGAAGAGAACGTTTTATCCATGAATGACCGCCACCCGCATTGCAGGAAACCGACTGGCTGTATAGAGGGAAGGAACTAAGGCGTCTGTCTCTTCTTGCATTCCGATATTCTTATTTTCAGGCGTAACGATTAGAATTCGAGGCCGGTTGTCAAGCTTGACAAGATTCAAAAATGAAGGGGGAATGAATTATACAATGAAATGAGATACCATTGCGGTACTTGAAGACTCTTTAAGGCTCCCACCTGCAGATTGGAAGAGTTTTTCTTTCCATTTTCGATAGCTTCAAATTTTCTGGGATCCGGATTACGTTAGTTCTCGACTCGAGCGATTTTCATATTTCGATTGTCGGGTCGCTTCTTCCATTCTACATAGTGACTACATTGCTCCCTTTTCTTTCTTTTTTTTTTGGAGATTGGAATATTGTAGTTACTGCTCTTTCCTTCCAGTAAGAGTGTATGAAGCCAGCCACCTCCCCCCCCCCCCAATGAGCTGTATCAAAGTATCATTTATCTCTACAATATGGAACGGATATTTTTCTCATTTCATCTCCGTAAATAGTGCTGAGCGAGGGCAAGGATTCAAAATTCGAACTCATTCGTACAGTCTCCGAACTAGATGCTCTCGGAGGAGTTGATCGGGCCATTCGCAGTTGAAAAACGGGCATAAAAACCAAGAGGGCATGCGGTTCTGAGGTATATGCAACTAATTTGAGCTACGCACGCTATTTGCGTTTGATTACGGCACTAGAATTTGCATTTTTCTACTTAAAGCGATTTTCATTTACCGTCACTACAACCTACGGCTCAGATTCCGCACCGTGTGGTTGGTCAAGTATTCGTATTACTTTTAGGATTTAAAATGTTAATCTAATAGAAATTTTGGATTTAGATGCTAATGTTCCCATGCTCAATTAGAGACGGCGTTTCATATGTCCGCTGTCTAGTGTTCACGTCCTTTATACTTTGATCTCTTGTCGACCTTTGCCTCGTGCCCTGCCCACGCATATGAATTTTTCGTATGTCTCCCTTACCTCGCCTCTCACATATCCCTGGCTAAATATAACTTCCCGTGAGGCTTCATTCAGAAAAAACCTACCTCATTCCTCAACTCCCCCCTATTATTTAATATGGGGGAGGAGAGGAATGAGGCAGGCTTCCAAAAGACCTCAAGAGTGTCTTAAGGTGGTTGTCTGGGCTAATAAACTGTGACATAGAAGGTGTCTTTTACCATGATGGCTAAATTCTTCGGAAGCCTGAATTTCTGGAATTTTTCGTTTATTCGAGGACTTTCGAGAGTTTAAAATCCATCGCTGCTTGTGTTCCCAATCCTTAACTCAAATTATAAAACTCCATATTTTTATATAAATCAAAGGTCTTAATCATAAGCTAGTTCAGGTAATGGAATGTTCTTATTTAACGTTAATACTTCACCTTTATAAATTGTTGGGAGCTGCAGCCAACCAATCTTAGGATTGAACGAGCAATGATGATTATAAATTGTATCATGTGGATCTTTGGCCATTAATAAATTAAAAGACAAAGGTGGCCAGAAAATTCCCATGGGACAACAAAAGACTTCATATTTACTCACTGGTCATCCTCCTCCTGAGGTCTTCTTCAAATAACTTCAGCTTTGCTTGAGCATTTCCCTATCTACATAGCATCTTTGATTAGTATCCATTTCTATCCACTAGCTCGCTTTAATCATCATTTCAGCTATGCCATTGACAGCTGTCCCATGCTTTAAAACCAGAGTTACGTTTTGGTATGTATGTACATTGATTCGCGCGCATTTTATTTATAACTCCCTCCGTAACGTATTGACTTGAAGGGCAAAGCATTAGTCTAATCAGGTTCACGGCTCGAAAGAGGTTCAGAGCCGTCGCCGCTTTGAGCACAAGGACGGAGAGTGGAAGAGTGGGCCGAAAGAACTGCGTCTTAAGGTGGATCCCCCATCCTCCTTGGTGGCTCTTGCCTTTCATCCGTACTCCCCCCCCCCTGGCTCAGAGAGAGAGAGCCCCCTCCGAGTTGGGTCGATTCATTCTCCCTTAAGCCCCTCCCTCCTTCCCTCCCTTTTATTTCGTAATTTCCATCGTTCCCTTTTTATCTCATTCCACGCCTCTCCCCTAATTTTTCTTGCGTGTTATCTCCTCTCCTCGCATTACACGTTCTACACGACGACAACAATCCCTCACCCTGCTCCTTCCTCCTTTACCGCTCGCCAAACCCGAAGAGGGCCTGCCCATTTCCTTCTTTTTCTCTCTCTCGCACGATTACCTCGTTAAAAGTCTCGTGCGCACGTCGGGAAGGCGAAAATCATCATTTTATTTCAGTGGGAACCGCGGAGGAAAGAAAGGTCGGGTGCGATCCAATCTCGCGGAGGGACTGATTTTGTCAAAATGTCCAGTTCCGGCACTTCCCAGCAGTAGTTGCTTGTGACTCTTATACGAATTGATGTCAATAAAGAACGCCTGTCGCGGAGCACTGCTGATTTTCGATTGGAATTCAGGAAACTTCAAAGGGATAAATAATTTGTCGGAATTATTGAATCCGGATTTGAGGGATTAGTCAACCGGAAGGAACTAAGGATTTTTCCATTACTTCTTCATGTTTACCGATGATAACAATGCTTCAATCATAATAAAAAACAACGCCTTGCAACGCACTGCGTTATCTTCGGGTTTCCCCTGGCCCAACGTTTTTTTATTCGCCGACGTGCCTAGCAACTTACAAACACTTACCTAGCTTGGGTGTGGAGTGGGATCTTAAATGGACAGTGTAGAGATGGAGCTTATCTCAAGTGGAAATTTCGGTTATAAGTAAGTTCTCCTTGGCATTTCCCGAGGCACGTCTTCCATTTCCCGATAAAAAATTTCCCCTGGAAGCTTAGCCGGAAAAGCATCATATCATCCGTATCATTTTCCACCCAATGTATTATTATTATTAAGTAATCTACCGGTTATGGTAGGTTTTGGGTGCTCACAACTATCAAATAAATATTTTGTGACTCCTAACAAAACGCAATCCAGCAACCTACTCTACATTTATATTACTACTCTACAATTATAGGTATTATTTTTTATTATCGTGTTTAATTCGAAATAAGTTTCTGTACAGTGATGATCATTTGGAAACTGCAGTATTGATTTTTTGCATCGCTCGATCCTTTCGTCTCAGTCATAAAGAAGAGTTAACAATTGCAGTGTAGAAAAATTGCCAACATAAAGTTAATTAACTAGTTGAGAGGAGTTCCAGACAATAAAAGACCTTGTAAACACCACAGCCATTTCGAGATGTTACATCAGATGAGACTGATGTCTGTCGCAATTGTCGTCTTTCGTGGTCCTATCTTAATGCCCTTCTCCTAATTTGGCTATTTATCCTTTGTTCGCGCGGTCCTTTACGTATTTCATTGTGATCAGATTTCGTCATGTCTCGAGGACTTTTCACGCTCTCAGTGTGTGCTTCAAGAATTCTGGCGTCACAGTGGACGGCTGTTCAAAACATTGACCTTTCATGAAGAGCGATGATTAGTCTTGATTATTAACGTCTCGCATCTATCGGCGAAAGTTAGCGTCTGTCTTTCTGCGACGAATAAGGTGACGTACAAATGGCGAGTGTAAACTGCAACTATAGGGCAAAACATTGCGCGAATCCGGTGGTTGTACCCACATTGTATTTTGTATCGGAAATAATAATCGGTCACAATCACGGGAATAATTTGCCTTTTCAGATGTTCGTTCCCTCAGTATTTGTAATGTGGTCCATTTTTTTCTTTGTGCATGTCTGTCAAACATTTGAAGTGCATTTGTGAAAGCTTTTTATTTCAAATAGTTGTTGTGGCAAAGGAAGAGAATCGATAAGCACGCGATGCAGTGTGTGTATCGACGTATCGTAACTTCACGCGGCTGTTCCCCCTCGAATCGCTTAGGGGACGCCAGTCCTTCCTCTCTCCCTTTTCTCTTACCTTTTCCACGGACCCCGTCTCATCCAGATCCATCTTTTTCGGTTGCTCCCGAGCCTTTTCCGGCGTAGAAAACCTGAGCATCGACTCAAGTGTGCTTCGCTCTGACAGTATTATTATTATGAACAGAAATCTACCGGGTTAGGGTAGGTTTTCTACGGAGCCTGTTACTATGCACTACTGTGATTCTAAACCTCTATGATCAGGAAATAAAGCATCCTTAAGCCATATGTTACGTATAACAATAACTCGTTCTTTGTCTCTGCATACTTTCTACCACCCTCAATTCCATCGAAAAGCGTTTTCTCCCTCTCCTCCGATCTTACTTTCCCAGCATTCTCCCCTGTATTACCGCTTTTAGCATCCTATTGCATCTCAGTATTTCCGCCTACCCTGGTATCTTCGAATTTCTCTCAAGAGCCGTCTTCTCTTCCCCTGCCATGCCTAGCGTTTTTCGTTTGCTTTCCTTTCAGGAATTTTTTAAATTATTTATTTTATTTCTCTATTTTAATGGCTAAGTAAAGTCTCCAATGCGGTTATTCCAGTTACAATATACCTGTATGTGGCTGCCTAATCTAAATAATTATGCGTAGGTAATTAGTACATCGGGTTTATCCACAATATCGTCTTTTCATATCGTTCATTTGGAGGGGCGAAGAAGTTAAAATGGACATCCAGTGAAATGATGAGTCGTTTGGTCGGAATCTGATGGCCGATGTTTGGGAATCATGTCGTCCAATCGCACAGCCCCGTTATAACGAAATGCGATACACCACTATCATCAATCTGAGGGTCGGTAGGATAAGGGTTCTTAAGACTCCCTTTTGAACATTATGACCTTTGAAATTCGCACGTTCTAGTGTGGAATGGGGTTGCGCATTTCAGCTCACTTCCCATCCTGCGGTTTATGAGCTAGTTTTTCTGCCCAGAGAACCGAACTGCCCGAATCTAGCTCCGGACTCGCTCAAGTGTTTCAGCCCGGCTCTTCCCCTCAATCAGGCCACCCGCTCATTCCGCAAACAGGAAGATGTGAACGCATTTCTTGCCAAATGAAAACGGCTATGGAGGCCATCTGGTTTGGAAAACCAGTAAAAAAAATCAGGACTGGCTTAGCCTCTTAGTTTTCTGTTATAACTGAGGAAAAGAGCCGAATTTTTTAAGGCAAGAAATTTGATATTCTAATCGGAAATGTGATATGGGCATCTGAGCGGTAAAGGTGTGAAGTATAGTTGTGACATGAGCCACGTAGCCCATCGCGCGTGCAGGATTTGGCACAAACCATGGTTTCGGACCGACTTCGACCAGTGGCACGCGAAGGGATGAGGCGATAATTCACTTAAATGTACATACTTAAACAGTTTCCGAACACTCGTGAGAAAATCGGGAAAAATTCGGCGATTGGAGCCGAGGAAAAAGATGTTTACCCTGGCGGCATGCTGATTTTGAAATACATTTTAGTCCGCGCGCATGCATCGGAGATTCGATGCGTCCATTCGCGCGCTCACGGTGTTCGCTTCGGCGGGGGATGGAACTGCGGCGCTCGCATTCGGGCAGCACACGGCCCCGACCGCCGCCGCGGAGGAAGGGAATCGGCAAAAGGGTGTCGGGGGGCGCGGGTAGGTGGGAGAGAACAGTGGGGTGGTGGCGCCCGGAGGTGTGGGTGGGAGCGTGGCGAGGGTGTAGGAGAGGGGAAGGTGGGGGTGGGACCCTCTGCGTGGGTGGAGGAGGGGGATTGGAGATAGAGGAGTCTCGAGGTGGGTCACCGATGCTGCATAAAGTTTTCTATCGGCTCATCCGGAGAGTTCTGCTCGTAGTTCAGCTTCCCTTACTTTCTCCCAGCTCTGCGCAATTTTGCGTCGGCGTGTCGTTCTGTTGTTTTGTTGTGACCCTATTTTTAAGCAGGGTGTTTTTTAATTACGTGGAATCTTTATTAATGACCAGGGATTATGCACTTTAATTTTTGGTTCGTGGTGATTAAACGATTGGCAAGCGTTGCACCGGCATGATTTCCCTTCAACTTCTCAAATTGCCGTAAACCTATTCGTGCATTTTCATGTACTTCACCTCATGTCTTTCAAAGCTTCCGGGGTCTTCTTCAACTCCTCCGCTTAACAGTTGATTCTATTTCTATCGTAATTATCGAATAATAGGAAGTTTGAAGAAGCTCTCTCTTCAATCTTTTCACTAATGGTGACCGCTGAATACTTTAATAATTCTCTTATTCAATTCTTTTCGATATGTATGATAATTGGTACGAATGAGTGTTTGTGTCATTAAATCTTGGCCTTGTCACATAAACTCACAAGAAGCATTGTCGCTTATAGAAGCTGCTTTAACTCTTTGTCTTGTAAAACTGTCAGCTTTTAAACTTGCCCGTGATCCTGCGTGTGATTCAGCTGACCCAGATAAAACACGCAATAACAAAATGTATTTTAAACTTATCCGTTTGTGGTCAGTCGCGTAACGAGCCTCCTCGTGTCATGTGCCGAAGAGAATTTAAACGTCCTGGTGACCACTGCGCACGAAAATCCCGTGATGTTACGGATCGCACGTGAACGTGCAAGAGAGACTCATGAATGGTCTCGGTAGTGCGAGAAGTGGCGATGGAGTGTGTGAAAATAGTACCAAACGGATCGAACGCAAGGGAAAGGAATGTGTGGGCAAACGTGACAATCGTAGTCACTCCTTTCGTTGCGCACAAACCGTTTCCCGGCTCGGGGAGCGAAAGGAGGCGTGAGCTATTCAGGGCACGGGATAGAATGGTCGACTAGCACAAAACCCTGGGGGAAGGGAGAGGAAAGAATCCTCGTGTGCGTGGAAGGGGAACTAGAAAGTAGGGCAGCCTAGTCAAAACTTCCTGCACGGTGGGATACACACGGTCGCGTAAATCGACTTGGAAATTGCGATCTCAGGACTCGTTCCGGAACAGGGCTCGGATTTATTTGGCCTCGAGACCTTCAGCCTGCTCGAGAGCCAAGACTTAAAAAAAGTTTTGCGTGATCATCGAAATGATTTCAAGCGCGCCCAAAGCGCTTTTAAATCGAAGTTAAATCATTAATTCAAATAGTTTTTTCTACGGCATTGCAGGAAGGGGACAAATATTAAATGAAGAACCGCCGTTTTAAATGAAAAACCCGCCGCGGTTTGTTTTCTTGATTTGTTTAATGTTTTTTTTTTTAAGATTAACAGCGCGATTATAGGATAAGTGAAGTAAGCCTTTCCCCGAGGTAAGCATATCGTTGATAAGGAAACAAAATATTTGAAGAAAAAGAAATGGAAGAGGACCCCTTGAGCCAAATTGACGTCGACACCTCTTCTCGTTTGAAAATGAAGGAAAATGAGAGAAAGCGTTCGGCGTTTGAAGGACGAAAGATGAAGGGAGGTGGAATCACGAAGGGAAACACGGGAGGGCGAACCGAGTTCGGTGGGTAGGGAAGATGGTTGTTAGGTGTAGATTTTCAGGATCCCCTAAGATGAGTCATTAGTGGAGAAGAAAAATTCCTCCTTCGGGCGGGAGAGGGGGGGGGGGAAGTTGGAAGATCCCAGTGAATCAATTCCGAGTTTTAAAACAATTCGCTCTCGGAAAGAATCCATCATCTGAACCGGTTATGAATTCAAGGATTGGTATCTACCAGATCTATCAACTCGTCTGTTGCTGCCATTCATTCAATAATAGCTCTTTGCATTGACAATTTCCATTGCCAGCCTTAGCCTTATCGTAGTTCATCCTTGGTCTGCTTCCTCTGTAATTCTTCCCCTCTAAGCTCTTTAGTAAGTTCGGGGAAAGGAATTGCCTCTTCTAATCGTGTCATCTGTAAGGATTTCTCTTCACTTACTCTTCGAAGAAAATCTTCATCTGTTTCTCTTTCTTTCCATTATTTTTAGAATCCACTTAGTATAATTTGTAGGATACATCAAGTAAAATTTTAAAACGGGCAGTCTTCACATCTCGCATCCTCGGAAGATCCAAAAATTAACAATAAATGTTTTACATTTTTCGTGTGGATCGAGTTGAATAGGATGGTTCAGTGAGATTGCAAAAGTGGTCTCGTAGCTTTAGATTGGGACGTGAACAATAATTTAAAAGAAAGGGACGGATATCTTGTGTTATTGAGGCTTTCTTACGAGTATCACTTAGGGCAAGTGGTTCAAAGTTACGCTCTGTGCGGTCTACTTGAAAGGGAGGGTTCCTTTGCAATTTGTCTTCGGGAAATATTTATCGCGTGGGTGGCCCTGTTACGAGAGCGGGAGAAGACAAGCGCATCGCCCCACTGAACAATAGTGATAGACGCGGGAGATTGATGGCCCCGTGACAATTAGCGCGTGGTCGTTCCACTCGGGGGTCTTATTTTTTCCTCCTTTATTCCTGAAACCCCTCGGGACGAATTTAGCGAATCGAACAAGTTGTCATTACGACAAAACTGGGAGGAGGGAAGATTAAAAAAGGAGGGAGAGGTAAAAAAAAAGAGGAAGTATGAATGATGCCGTGAGAAGAGGAGGGTGGTGATGGTGGGTTGGATGGATGAAAAGGGAAAGGTTGAGAGAGAGAAACTGAAGGAGGGGCGCGCGCGGCATATGAAGATTTCGCGCGAGGAGAAAATGGGGGAGGGAAAGGGTTAAAAGGCGACGTCGACGCGGTTGGAGGACCATCGTGGACGCAAGCCCTCGACGTTGTGAGGGGAGGGATAGGAAGGTTGGGGGGGGTAGGAAAATGAGTGGGAGCGATGGGTGGAAGGAAAGGGGGCCCCAGGAGTACTTACTACTTTCCTCCCCACCCCACTTACCCCCTCCAGACCCTTTCCCCTCTGAGAGGGGAAAAAACCGAGGCGAAATGAAAAAAAATAATTATAAATAAAAGAGAAAAATAAAAACACGCTTCCTTCCGGCTTCTCCCGCCCAGTGGACCACACCCCTGGATTACGATGCGGCTCCGCACCGCACCGCGCGGCCGTGCTACGTACTACGCCTCCCCCCCCCACCGGTCTTCTTCTCCCTCTCCCCACCGTCGTACCCCTCCCACTTCTCCCTTTCCTCTTTACCTTGCACCCCCTCTCCCCGCGCTCTTCCTCCGTTCCTCTTCCTCGCTCTTCGCTCCACGTTTTCCCTCTTCCCACGCCTTTTCCTCCACTCCATCCTTTGCCGCCTCCTCTCTCGCCTTTATTGATTGGCGCCGTATCGATCAAACCCCCGGGAATCGCGGGGAAGGAGAGGAGTAGGGAGCGGGGAGGGGTTGGCGGAGAAGGGAGGCAGGGAGGGTTTTCGGGGCAATGCGAAGTGAGCGCGCATGTGTGTATCTGTGTGTGTGTGGCGGTGTTTTTGAGGATCGTGGGCAAG
This sequence comes from Hetaerina titia, assembly GCA_037158775.1. Taxonomy (NCBI): domain Eukaryota; kingdom Metazoa; phylum Arthropoda; class Insecta; order Odonata; family Calopterygidae; genus Hetaerina; species Hetaerina titia. The sequence goes on along the minus strand of CM073769.1, from coordinate 80,043,264 downwards.
AGGGATGGAAGGGTCGGGGTAGCTTCACTATATACTACGGAAAATCGTTCCCCCGTCTCCCCCTTTCCCCCCCTTCCCTCATCCCCCTAGAACCACACTCCACCCCTCCCCCTCTCTTCTCTTCCTCCCTCCCATCTTTCCTACGTCACTTGACTCATGCTGCAATGCACGAAGAGATGGGTGGGGGAGGTGGCAGGGTCTCCTGGGATGTGTGTGTTGGAAGAGAAGGATGGAGGGGGAGAGGGTGTGGTGAAAGGATGTGAGTGGAAGGAAGAGAAGAATTTTCTAGAGAGGTTTCGGTCGTCGGGTGAGTTCCGGGGTGGGCTTGCGAGAGTACGGGACGCAAAACGCGGCCCGACTTGGTTGCCCGGAAACGATTCGTCGAGTGGTTTACGGTATGGGACGTAAACAGGGGGCAAGGGTGGTGGGGGTCTTTTGTCTCTCTCTATGTCCCCTCCTCCCCCCTTACCCCGTCCCCAGAAGAAGCCACTCCTCCTCTTCACCCCCCAATCTTCTCCTCTTCTCGCCCGCCTGATATTCCGCCATTTTGGTGAGAGGAGAACAAAAGACGCCGCGGAGGACTCTCTCTCTCTCCGCTTCTCCTCCTCCCACCCCGCCCCCCTTGCCCCCATGGTCGTGATTCGGCGCGGTAATCGAGTCCGCGGCACTCTTCGCCCTCCCAAGCCGAGTCGGCGGGGTTCCGGACGCCAGGGGTCCGAACTGGATATTCGTTGGGAAGGGAGAAGGGTAGGGGTGCGTTGAGAGTGCGGCGTTGTTGGCATGTCGGATAAATCTCCCCGGATCTCGAACGCCCAAGCCTCGCCACTTTTGGCCAATAAAGGGCGGGATTGCACCACCCCTCCCTCTCCCCGCGCCCTCCTCCCCCCCCCCAGCCACCGCCCTCCTCACCCGTCCCCTGCAACGCTCTCCCTCCGCGATGCCGGAAATGCGGAAGTCGGTCCGTGGACTAGGCCACGAGCGATCATCCCGTGGGATTCAATTCTGTTGACCCAGTATCTGACGTCGCATTATTGTCCCTTTCGGTGATTAAGGAGATCACTTGGAGCCGTGAATGGCTGATGAGCGCTAATGGCAGAATCGGAGAAACACAAGGGTGAAAGAGGCGTGAGGCGAGGGAGATATCGAGGAAATCGCGTTTTAAGTGTTACATGACGTTTATATGATCACCTCCGGGATATGCCTTTGGTCAGGAGTGGTTGTATTGTTCCATCAGGATTTATAGCCAGAGTCAATTGACCTAGTATGGTGTTAAAAAATTATATTTCGACAGATTATGGGTAGCTTTGCCCCGAAAATAGTGATATGAGCGTTATTTTGTCTATCCTTGATTTAGGATTGTCCGTCTATCTTCGATCTATGCAAAGGAAAATGGTGTGAAAATTTAAATCGTATGCCAGAATGCAGACTGTTATAAAATATAGACCTTTAAGAAAGAGATACGTTTCTAAACCGAGGAAAGGATGTGTTCCGGAAGACGTCGAGTAGGACTTAATCCCTGATGTGGAGAAGAAGAATAAACAAAAAATATGTGAGAGATGGATGAAAAATGGTATTTTTTTGAAATATCAAAATATATGTTGGAGTATTTTTATAACTGGCGTATAAAAATCAAACAAATGTGTAAAATAATATAGAAAAGAATGAACTGGAAGCAAATCTATAATTCATACCAAAAAAAATGTTGATTTAGTTGTTAACATATGGCCAATTAGAACATATTCACGTTTGAATATTCTCGTTCTTTTCATCCTTCATACGTATTCTGGTGTCATGTTGATATGCTCGAGAGTAAAATGGAATTACAGATTGTACGACTACCATAAAGATTAACGCTCAGGAAATCGTTTTACCCCGTAGTTGCACTTGTGTTTTTTCGCACACCAAAAGCTCAATTTTTACCCTGTGTGAACTTACTGCTACAAGTAAATCCGTCGTATGACAACGTAGCATCAACGTCTTCGCGAATTATTGGTTTCTCCTACAAGTGTCTTGTAATATTTTTACGTTCTAGTTTCCTTCGTCACCGTAAGCAAGATTTGAGTCGTCCGCATGCATCCCGGGAGTCGATCCCCTGACCTTGGGATTATTCTCTACCCTCTCAGACCCCCGAACTAATCCATTCGGTGGGAGCGGAGACTTGCCGTTCCTAAAACATCAAACTTTTGTGATCTCTACGGGGTTTGCGTAATCCCGTTGTTCCATTTTCCACTCCTTTTCCCGATCGCCTCCTCCGCTTCAGAGTGGGGAGGGGGAAAGTGAAAAAAGTCCGCCATTTTTTTTGCGTGGCGGCTCATAATCGCACGATAATGGTTCCCTTGGCAGCTCCGCTAACCTTTTAAAAGTCTCCGCGTTTGGGGGCGCTTTTTGAGTGTGCGGGCGCGTTCGTTAAAAACCGCTATCATAGTTAAAAGGGGAGGCGAAGGCTGCAGAAGCGATCAAGGCCTCGAGATGGGAATCGATTAAGGAAAGGGAGCGACCAATGAACTAGGCTAGAGTCGTTGCTTTATCCCTTGAGAAGGATTATTTTTTTTCCTTTTTTAAGTCCTGGGCATGCTCAAATTCGCTCTCAATCCGTAGTTTTTAATCCCTCTTTCAAGACAAGAGGAATTCGTCTCGGAGGGATTACATTGCTGTTTTTGCTGGTCACAATACTTCTAGGTGTTAGCGCTGGAACGAAAAAAATGACTAGCGGAGTAATCAAGACTTACAAGGATTCAGAGGACTTCCTTCTCCCTCGTCTCATCTCCAGCGGTCCCCCCATCCGCATAGTTGTCTAATTCTGTAAAGATTTTTTTGGATTATCTCACCGCTCTCTCCCTTGAATTATCATCACGAGTTTCCTGCGGTAGGAATGATCACGACCTTCCCATTTTTCCGGCAGAGCGACCGAAGTGCGCAGATCACGTAAAGCATTGGTTTTATTTGACTTTTATGGCGTCTTTATATTTCGCTGTCATTGATCTCGTAGGCTTTCGCGGCGGTTCGTTGATGCTGAGGTAGCTTTCGATTGGCTGTGTTTGCGGAGCATTTTTGCGGCTCAAAGCTTCCGTCGCGTTGCAGCGAACGTCTTCAGGAGCAAGGACTGCATCGCGGAAGAATCGTCACCAAATGAGCCACGCTAAGCAAACGTCGAAAGCTACCTCAGCATTATTTTTTCCACGTTTAGGAGTTGGTGAATTTCATCGGCCCACTTCGAAGTTTTCAAAAAAATTTACTGACTACCACATTTACTGTGTGTTACCGCCACAATTATCTGTTAGGAGATTAAAGATAAGGTGGATTTCCGTTGCATTGGAAGACAGCTTTCCCTATAATTAGTGTTTTTTTACTTTCCTGAAGAGGGTATGAATCTCTTAATGCTCTACTTCTAAAAGTGAATAGCTTATCTTTTTGTCTTGATGTATGATCCACATGAATTTTCGATGTTCCTTGGACATTCTAATTCTGCAAGGAGCAATAAAGGCGGTTTAACTCTCGTTTTCCATCCTATCACAGTGGCCCAATGGCTCAGTCATTTTATTTTCCTGTAAAAATATCGCTTCCATTTGAAAAGTGGCCAACTTGCCACTAACTTTAAACTCTTTAAGTATTTTAATAAAACAGTTATTACCTTTTTTTTACTTCCAGGAAGCAGCTACAAAATTTTAATTAATATTTTATCCATATTTTAGTCGTTGCTCTTTCGTCAAATCCCCGTCTAAATATTTGTTTCTATCTCCTCCTGATGCAGGGGTACATGGGTCGTCGCATATATACTTTTGTGCTCACGAGTTCCATTGCGGACCCTTGATAAAGGATTGTTAGACGTGGCATGACTGATGTTTTCAATTTCGTCTGGGAGTGAAGCCATCATCCGCCTCCAAAAAATCCAGATGGTCATGCTAGCCTCCATCCCTCAACGAGCACCTTCGTAGTGATCTCAGGGGTTATTATTTCCGCTCTAAATTAGTTTTATCTTCCTTGCAATTTCATGCTTAAGTTTTTCACCTTTGACCCGAGAATTAAAAGGCGTGATAACTAGGATTGCCACCCTTTTACCTCGAGATTTAATGTGTCTACAGAGGCGAGCGGTAGTAGTGGAGTTGTTAGGAATCCGAAAGGTGCCAGCGGTATATTTTGTGGGCGTGGACCAAGGGAGACGGCCGCGAGAGGGACAAGTCGAGGGTCTCGGTCAACTCCGAATCTTCCGTTTCCTCTCCCTCCCCTCGCGCACCCCCCCCCCTCATGTCACCCCACCCTCTCCCTCGCTACGAGAAAGGGTGCTTCCGTGCGGAAAACAAGTGTGGAAGGAGCCGCCGACTCCTCCCTTTTCCTCCCCCTCTCTCCCCACCTCCAACCACGGCAAGGGTTCGGGAAGATCCGAGGGTTAAGGGGGGGGGGAACGCACCGGTTTTGCCGCGTTTCTTTTGTTTCTCCTCTCCGTCTCTCCCCTTTCCTTGGCGTTATTCTTTTGCCTCTTTTTTTCTGGCACCCGCGCTGCGGTCGGGCGGGTGGGTATCCGAGTCTCGCGTTGAGGACGAGAGGGAGGGGGAATATCCGGAAGGGTCCGTGCGAACGGGAGCTCCGGCGTGCAGGGTTCTCTTTCTCTGACTTCACCGCGTATCATCGTGAAGCATTCCCGTGGAAACGAGCAGCGCGATGTCGGGGTTAGATGAAATTGCGTTGTGAATTTTTATTTTTTTCCATGTTCCATTTCCAAAATCAGTCGACCCTGGCTAACAAAAATCGGATGTCGTCTTCAAATTGCTCACCTGAAATCTGTCGAGTGATTATTTCAATGCTGTAAATGACAAAATATCAGTCTTCATTAGCTCCATTTAAGACCAGCGTAATAGTTAATTGTATTATAGTCAACTAGAAATGATATATTTTAAATATAGTCAACGATCAACGTGCTTTTTAATTCACTCTGAGTAGTTTTATTTATTTTTTAAATGAAGTTCTGGAACGTAAATGCATTTCCATTCTTCAATTTTTTTCTTGCATTTGCAAACTGCCCTGCTATTGCCCTTGCCTCACGTACAATACGGAATGATAGGTTTCCTCTTGCTAAATCTCACGATCATTTGAAAGAAGCAAATATTTATTTGCTCGGCCGAAAATTTCAAGCGTAATTTTTCCAGTCGGTAGTTTCCATCATCAGATTCTTGACTTGGACATCACTTGCCGCATTTTTATAAGCTGTTTTCGATATATTGAAATATTTTTTGTAATACCTCTTTATTGAGAAGTAATTTGATTCAAAAGTGGGTGGTAATTTCCTTTTTTTTTGAAACTGCTATCCATGAACAGCTTATAGTCGGAGTCTAATTGATATATTAGAGAATAATATTTCATTACAAGTAGAACTGATGTACATTTTTTCCAGTTAATTTTAAAGTAAAATTTTCACAAACGTTTAGAGTTTTAGCCGAGAAAATATATGGAATAGTACTGTCAACTTGCAATGATATGTCATGTCCGATGGGCCAATTTTGCTCAAACTCTTATTAGTTCTTTGTGTCATGATAACAACGCGCTAGTTCCTGTTCATTCAATTTTTCATTGAATACAGTAGATGTTTTGGTATATTTTGAAAGGAAATTGTAGTCTTACACAATATTATTTGCCTGCTGCACTGGACCCTTTTCGGCGAATATCATTTTCTTTTGCGTCATCGGACCAGATGATGTCGGAAAGAATGCGTGATGTTATTCCACCAAGTTTAGCGACTCCTCAGAGAGTGAATGCACTATGTTATCGCGGTGGCTACTTAGAATGTTGAAAAGAAAGTATGGTGGTGATGGGGACGTTGTGACGGATTTTATTTTCGATATTTCAATGTCGGAAGCAAACCCTATACCGATAGACTTTACAATAAGATCGGATGGAGGAAGAAGAGGTGAAAATTGACGCGTAGTGGGGCGGCATTTTGGTGTCGTCAAATCGCGAAGTTCTATTTTAAGTGCGATGCCGTCCATTTGCTTTCCCAAGTTGACGCATCGACACTTTTGCGATATTCAGTTTAGATCGCCAGGTCTTCAGCGACCGGAGGGGGTGAGGGGGAAGAGGAGGGTAGTAAGAGCGTTTGGTTTCTTTTTCCGTTTCCGAGCCCTCGCCATCGCGTGCGGCTCTGTAGATCGTGGGTACGCGAGGGGGGGAGGCCGTAATCGAAGAAATTTAAAAAATATATATCTGAGATATGGGACGTTTTTGGAGAATGCGGATACATTCTTGGTGTTTTGGGTTCTTACCCACGCTCTTGCTCTTCCGTTGTTGGGTGTGTTTGACGGCTAGAATGTCCTTCTATATTTTTTTCGTAGGCAAAGTTCCTTTGTCCGTTTATGATCTGGCCAAAACTACTTGTCAGTTCCAGTATTCCTGTGTTATTCATATATGTCCGTTTCTGTTGTCTGTGGTCACTCCACGGGGCCACACGACATCAGAAAAGTGTTATTTTTCCTTTCCTTTTTAAACTCGCCCCTTTCGGAATTAAAATTTGATTCATCCTCTCGCGTCTGTCAAATAACTCGAACGATGTGGTTTCACGATAAAACCAATAATTTGGAATTACCGCGACTGTGATAGGAAAGAGTGTGTGTTCGTTTGTTGTTGTCCTATTCAAGATCATGCAATGAAATCTAATAAAAGAAGATTTGCGGGAAATGTTGTTTGTTTGTTTTTTTTTGTCCTCTAAAAATACTAATTTCATGTCCCATATTTCCCCTAGACATGACAAAGTTATACTACCCTATGCGATAAACTTGCCCAATAAATTTATTCTCCAACAGGTACCGAAAATATCTTCCTCCGGAAATGTAAACAAAAATAAGGATTGATTTATAGCGTTTTACGTTTCTGTTGTGTTTTCCGCAAGTCCCTTCGTGCCGTCATAGCTTACGGCATTAATATTCACCATCTATTATTTCTCGTGATTCATGTTTCGCCTGTTCCTCGTAGCCCCCCCCCCCCGCCACCTTCTTTGTTCCCCCTTTAAAGTCTTTGATCTCTTTCTCTCTTGTTCCTTAATATAGGTCCAATTAGTTGCCATTTTTTTCTTATCGGTTCTCTCCGTTGGCCTCTATCCTCACCCAATCTTGGACCGACCAGTTTGATAGCAAGAATATCGATACACAACTTGGTGTCTTTTGTGCTAATTTTCCACCACAATTTTCACTGAAGAATCCGGCTAGCGAGGTCTAGGATGATAGATTTCGGTCTCGTGTTTATTTCTCAGTGTAAGAAATTTCCTTTTTTTTTGTTGAGAAATACGCCAGAGATTCTTTACAATAAGTGGACGGTGGAGCATTCTAGGTATTTAATTTGGGGTTGGCCGGATGTCTGCGTTCCGTCAGGGTGGGGGAAATTTGGTCGGGAGGTTTGTCTTTGCAAAATCGAGCGCTCATGGGTGGACGGGGTTGGTCAGGTGCACACCCTATGAATACACTGGCGACCGCTGGTCGATGAAAAATCAGCGCGAGTTTCGACGATTTAGTCCGTGGCGGCACCTTTCGGCTCTCTATCTCTCGTCCCGTGCTAAAACACAGCTATTTACTTCATTGTCTTAGGTCAAGGTTTTTAATTGCAAAATATAGAAACAAAATGTTACGCTTCGGGGTTAACCTCTGTCTTACTTTTGCCCTCGAATAGTAAGTAGATGTTTGCTTATGAATGAACTGATTACAGAAAATATTTCACCGCCATTAAATCACAGCTCGGCATCACTTATTGCCTCCTCAGTGCCGTATTTAAAAATGCAAACTCTAATGTTTATGCGTCGTTTCATTTCACAATCCTGGTTTAAATATATATTATAATTTCGCGTTGTCTCATCCTTCATTGTAAAGCATCGTCCCCTGGAGTATTTTACGTATTGCTCATAATAAAAGATGACATAGGTAGGAGGTTACCAAGTCTTTTTTACTGTCTCCACACACACACACATAAAAATTCCACATTGTTACGACAAATATATTTTCATACGGGGAATCATAGTTTGGAATATTCTTGTTTTTGTATCTCATTGTTATTCAGTGTCGCAGGTGCCTATCATGAGCGGATGTCCTCTTCATTCGTGTTCTTGTTTATCGCTCATCGACGATACTCGTACCTGATCAGCATAATAGCAATTGTTAAAATTTTGTACTTCCTTTTTCTTCAAGTTACGGAGATCGTATTGAGTATTTTCAGGCGTGATGTGGTGGAAATCGAACGTGATGAATAACTGATAGTAGCACTATTCCACTGAATTGTAATACGTTGAGACCGGTCGTATAATAAATTTTATCCAGTGGAATCATTTACTACTATTAGTTATTCATTACGGAGATCATCTTTTGGGAAAGGCATTGGCCACATTTAGTTCATTGCACCAAGTGGTAGAGACAGTCAAAAAAAATCCTTCCCCATTATAAAAAAACACGGGGTCGTAAAGGCAATCCGTCATGGGCGCTCTCCTTAAGCTTGTTAAGGAGAGGATATGGCCGGCCAAATGTGAAAAGGTGTGCATGGCCAGTAGTGAGTCATGTTAGATTAGTCATGATTGGTGCTGCTAAAAAAAATTAATACGTCCACACTTGGAGATATTTGAGTCACTTGGCATGTCCATGCTAATAGCAGAATAAAAGATGTTCAGTTATTTGTGGAATTAATTAACTGAACGTAACCCTTATATTTTCATTGGGGGCACTAAGAAGAATAAATTGAGGAAGCGTGTCGATTACGTGTTAGACTTCATGTTTAGAGTGATGGTTAAGTGTTACAATCTTTTGTTTCCGTATGTCTTTCACCATCGCGCCTTTTAAAATCTCGAGTACCTTTTTCAGCTTTCAACCGTAGGTCAGAGAATATGAGCGAAGTTATATCACTGAATTAATCTAGGAGGTTATGGCAGTCATGTGGCTTCCGCGTAATGGTCATCAAGATATTGCAGAGAGCATTGGGCACGCGAAGGGCACGCTGTGTACATCGCTCTTCCTTATAATTGAACTTTTGTTTTTCTGTGACTTGTGTGTTTATACTTATTTGTATCTACGGTATGTAATGGATAGGGACGTGATATGTTAGTGGTCAGAGCGTTCGGCTGCACACGTTCGTTTCTCGCTACAAATCTGAATGACTCTGGGTATTCTAGGCTTTTCCCAAGCTGTATAATGTTTCGGGTGCCAAAACTTCATGGGAAACCGCAAGGTGGCACGCCGGGAAAGGATCTGTCAACATCACCATGGCATGTATATTTAACACTCAGTGGATCCCCATGCCCATTAGGGCCAAGTATTGGCGGGAGCTCTTAGATCACCAATCGAACCAACCTTCGGGTTACTTGCCATGGTTATGTAATTCATTCAACATGGCCAATTTCCATCTCTGAAAATCATTTGACTCCAATTATTTGCATTGGATTCTAATTTCAGTAAGGGAAGTGCGCGCAATGATGAGAATTTGTCTGCTTGTCAAATCTGGCCAGTGATGCCATACGAATCCTCTTACGAGGCTCGTAGGTCATGAGTCTTGAACTCGAGTTGCAAATTATTTTGATCTATGTCTTCTCATAAATTGAGTAAACTGCGATGTGTGGCCGAATCAATTCGAGACCCCCAAAGTGCTCTTCTATAGCGTAGGGGAGATTTCGTAAGACATCGACTGTCACATGTCAACTTCTACCGGGCGCCGGCTCCCATTTTCGGGCGAATGGGTTTCGGTGACGTTTTGAAGCTACGGCGTCATTATCGCGTGTATTTACGCACTTGCATGCTCCATGTTAACGGCGGGGAGAAGTCGGCTGCCTCGTTAGGGACCTCATAGGAACTGGGGCCCCGCCTCCCAAGGCCCGGCCACGCGATCGAATTTCGTCGTTTCCCCCCGCCGAAGGATTTCCCGTGCGCCGCTCCCGCTGCATCAAAAGCCGCCCTTTTGCCTTGTATCGGTTTTCAAGTTCCCTCTCCCTCCTCCCTATCTCGCGCTGCCACCCCTCTCTCTCAAACGACGGATCGTTTCTCCGTATGCGTGCCTTGTCCTCCTCCTCCTCCTCCACCGTCTCCTCTCCACGCTTTATCCATCGATTCACTCGGTTATGCAAAATTTATTGCCCTTAATTATCCCCTCCCCCAAATCCATGCCATTCCGCGCCCAGCAATCCTTCCCCTTTCCCGCCGTTCCTTCCTCCTCCTCTCCCTTCTCCTCCTGTTCCGCCTCCGTTGCGGATGGATGTCGTACGTATAAATCGCTAACGCCCAGCCCTCTGATGCATGTTCAAGCCAAAACCGAATCCCCGTCCCTCCTCTCTCACTCTCTCGCCGTACCACACGATAATGTCTAATTGCTTATGATTTTTACTGTAGTAGTATTTAAGGGTTGCGACTTCTCTTTATCTATTTCTCACTGTGCATGGTGACGCCTAAGAGAACTTGCATCTTCCTTGTTTTCTCTCTTCCCTACCTTGCTCATTCCGTGGAATTGCCTGTCCTCCTCCGCTTCTTCGTGCGTCTCCCTCGTTTTCTCTCTTTGGTGGGCCTCCTCCCGCGCCGCCCGCCGCGAGCGATTGCCGGACGGCCGGCCGGTGGAAATTGCTTCTCTCCCCCCGCAAGCACCGAGTTTGCGTGTGGTCGGCCGTTATGTTGGAAATGCGAGGGGAGAAAACGGAAGGGTATCCCGGGATCGCTCTTGGTTCGTGCGTACAGTTGTGGCAAAAATGTAGGGCTCAGCGCTCCGTTTTAGGTTGCATTTTAATTCATCGGTCCGTGAATGTAGAGGTGCCGTGGTATCAGTCCTGTGCACTTCAGTGGGGAAAGGAGGCAGGGAAGCGAACTGCCGTCACTTCCATTCGTGAAGTTGACTTTCGTGGTTTTTAGTTCGTGCTTGTTAAAGAGAAAACTAGAGGGAAATTAGCAATGGATGCTTTGGAGCTAATTCGTGAAATTTAGTCATAACATAGGTTTCAAACTGGCACTGAGAGATATGGCATAAATATCGTGTTCCTTTGAAAAACGTCAGCGTAATGAAAACAACTTATTCTCGTCGCCAGCAATTTCAGAATCCCGCGAGAGGTACACGTGTCTGTCGGAAGATATTTTTAACTCAAGCTAATTAAACTTTTGTTTATCATGGAGTCAGTGATTGAAATAAGTCTACGACGCAGACAACGGTGAACATAGTTGCAGTGAAATATGTGAATGCTAAACATAAACATTGGGAAAATATTTTCCCGGCGAGAGATTAAATTTTAGTAAATGTGCTCCTTGAGGTAAAAATTACTAAAAATCATTGCGCTATTGTACGAGTATTCTACTGTTACCCTTATTTTCCAGCTCCTTTCCTTTGTTCATATTCCCTTTCTCCCCTTTGTCCCGCACTTCCCTTCAACCAATTCCTTCTAAAACCTGAAGCTTCTCTTTCATTTTTACTAATTTTTTTCTACAATCTTGAAATTATCCCATCTCACATCCTATCAATCACCATCTCCATAGTCTATCATTTGAAAATAACGCCTATAAATCGTTAAGTGGATATATACGAAGGCAAATCACGCCTTTCGGAATGTTTTTGTGTTGATCATTTGGAACGAGTTCTCGTGGAGACATTTCTAACCTCCCCAATCACACCTTCCTTTTTTTATTGCAGAAGCAGATACAAAAGAAATAGCATATAAAAAATATATAGCATGATATGTTGAGGGGGTTCCTGCTTAATCCCCCTTTAGTATTCTGATATAATTAACATCAATTGCACAACATGAGAAAGAAATATCAAATAAGGTGACATGATAGAATTAAATTACAAAAGTGATGCTGGACTCGAATTTAGTACAATTAGAGATAATAAGTTGTCTAAGGAATAAATATTATTTTATGATAACACTTCAGTTTACCAAGTCATACAGGAGTTTTTGATCGCACACTAGGGAAAAATATTACTCGTTAGCTTAAAATAGCAATTACATACAATGTACTTATACAATAAAACAAACAATACAATTACTAATTCTATCAAACTTATTGTACCATTATCAAATATTATTGTGCCATTTTAAATAATTGGTTGCAGTTATGCTTAAGGCAAAATATCACAATGTCACGCATCTCGCTTTTCTTATAAGTCATGCTATGCCAAATTTCATGTCTAGGTTTTTCATACTGTAGGCACTCCTCTATTCTATGCTTAGCTGTGTCTTCTGTTAGGCAGGTACTACATAGATTAGTCCTTGATTTTCCTATTTTATTGAGGCAATGTTCAAAATTTCCGTGGCCTGATAGGAGTTGTGTCGCTTTTTTAGTTAGCTTAAATTTTATCTTTAGCCTTTCAATGACGTCTGGGAAAATTTCTCTAGTGTGAATACCTTTATCGGAATTCTGCCAGTCTTTATTCCACTGATGAATTGTTTGTTGCCTGAGTATTTCTTTTAATTGTTTTTTGTTTAGGGCGTGATTTTGTTCGATCTTGGAGTTGAAGTGTTTTTTGCCTTGGCCCGATTTGTCTTCGATTATGCTAATTCTCTCCATGACCTCGTATTTTAGAGGTGGTTGTCCGGTAATTAAACATAGTGCGTCCGTGCTGATTGTCGAGTAACCTTTGCTAATTGCTAAGAGGCAGGGTCTTTATGCTTCTCTAAGTTTTCTTTCGATTCTGCAGTAGTATCCTTATGACCCCAAATGGAGCAGCCGTAGGTAACAATGGGTATTGCTACAGCTTTGTATGTCAATTTAAGGGAGTCCGTTCCAAAATTAGTATTGCAATACCTGCGGGCAGCTTGAAACATATTTTTGGCTTTGCTGACTATGAAATTAATGTGGGCTTGATAAGTTAATTGTTCGTCTAACACGACTCCCAAATACTTAAAAGATGAAGTGCGTCGGATATTGCTGTTGTATATTTTAACAGTGGGATTCCTAGACATTTTATTTCCAAAGACCCTGTATTTTGTCTTGGTTGTTGAAATTACCAGCCTATTAACTATTGCCCATTGTTCTATTTGTTCAATACAATTTTTTGTCAGCTGCTCCATTTTAGCTCTTGAGTTAGCTTCAATAGACAAAGCCATATCATCGATAAAAGCTATTAAGCTACATCCCATGGGGGATTCTTTCCTTAAGACTTGGTTAGTAATAAGGTTCCACATTAACGGGCCCAAAACAGAACCTTGTGGGCAGCCCCTGGTGAGGATTTTCTTAGTTGAAGTGGTTCTAACCTAATGAGTCCAGCACTGTGCCAATGAAATGTGTTCGACTCGAGGCAGTTTCCTTTTCTCTAACGCTTGTATAGCTTGTATTTCATCGCCGTGGCAACTTGTCAATGAGTCAGTCAATTTCACAATCGCATACGTGCTCTGCTTCAAATAACTTAGGAGGTGAAGGGAAACGACCCCTGAACTCCGCCCACCGGGAAAAGAGATTTTTATTGGCGCCCTCAACGAAAAAAAACGAGTGAAAGTCCGGGCATTTCGGCGTGAAACGGCCGGAACCGTATCGGTCACCATACAAGTTTACCCTTGGTAGTTACTTAGGTTGGCCGAGGATGGGTTTTGCCAAACGTGGATCGGCGACCGATTGCTTTCTCATACCTGCTCGGTTTTAATCTGCATCTGTTCGTGACCAGGCTGGCTCTCCCTCTCGATAACTCCCGGTCCTGTTTTAAGTCACATTTCGAATCAATCGTGTGTTCTTTTCATTAAACAAGCATTTTCAATTATTGTGAGGGGTTATTCAAAACCCCCGTTCCCTTGCGGGCGTTCTCCCTTCCCCTTTACCGCCACCGTCGATAAAGCCGTTCGTCCCGACTCCCCTCGCCTCCAACGCTCCTCCCAAGTTTTCTCATTCTCGCTTGAATTTTCCTCCACCCCTATTCTCCACGTTCTCTCAGGCTCTTTCCGCACCCTTGTACAGCCTCCTCTTTCTCCCACCCCTCTTCTCACTCTCTCTCTCTCTCCTCCGACGCTTCGCTTCTCGTTGAGACCCTCTCGTCTCCTTACGCGTGCATTTCCCTGGCGCCGCGGGGGGAGGGAGGGGGTCAGGCGGGAGGAAGTTGGATCCGACGTAGGAATGGTTTGTGGGGATGTCGTAAATACGCGTCCGCCATAAAGAGGTAATTAACGCGGACAGGTTGCAGTCCGCCGCGGGGTCGGATCGTTCGCGCGTTGCGATCTCGGGGTTAACCGCGTGCGAGGAGGACGAGGCGTCATCATCGAAGGAGTCGTCTCGCCCTCTTCTTTTTCGCTCGGAATGCGACAAAGGCCGGACCGCGATTTGTCGAAGACAATGGTGGATGCTCATCGTGGCGCGGAGGGCGGGTGCTCGCTAACTTTTCTTTGGCGCAGTCTGTCCGGTTCTTTTGTCCCTTTTCATTTTTTTTATTGCCGGCAGCTAAAAGGCGCCGTCGGATTTATGGTAAACCCTGTATTGCCGTTTTTTACTCACCAGGCTTAAAAAAAAGTCTTCGTTGCAGCAGGTGCCGAGGTTGCACTTTTCCAAAGCATTCCTTAAGCCTAAGTTATTTGACAAGGGGGGGCGTCTCGATGCACGGCCTCCCTCTGTGATGATGTGCATCGGAGTGAAACCGCATTCATTCGCCGTACACAAACACCCAGCGAATTTCTGCTCTAAAAGGTAATGGCTTCTTTCCTCCTGAGCAACCTTTGACTGCGTGCGGGTGACAAAGAAATTTTTCACAAAAAATGTATGTTAGGCATAGTTATTATTGTTTAGCCATTGTTTTATCCTCTTGTTCGTCGGGGAATTTTTTTAAAATTAGCTTCTGCGTCGGAAGTGATTTTGCTTTATTTTATCATGTCAAAAAATGTCATGTTGATTTAGATGTTTCTTATATAGCTCGTATATTATCGAAAATACAAAAAATTTAACCACATTAGTTTCATGAAATATAATTTTAATCATGACAAATGATTTGTTTCGCGTGGAGTTGCCCTGTTTGGGCGTCTTCAGTCGACTTTGATTCATTTTTATGTAATTAGGGTTTATGGTACTTTTTAAAATTCATTTTGGTTTTTATTTAAGATATTCTCAGTTTGATAGTTTTGATAATTGTGTCCATCCAAAAACCTACCTTAAACGGTAGATTACCTAATAATAATAATTCCCTTTTCTCGCGTTGTCCACCGATGTCCCCCCCATATTCGCCGGTCGTTCTAATCTCCCACCGCTGAAAGGTTGCCTAAATCCGTCCAAGTACATCGTAATAGAAAAGGGATTATTTGTAACAGAGAGGAAGAGAATGGGGATTTGGGAAAAATGAGAGGAGGGTGTATTTTATGAGGAAAGAAAGTAGTGAGTATGGGGAGGCATGTTTGTAGTATGCCAGAATATTAATCCAACGAAGATGTGTGATAGTATCCAACGCCATTCTAGGTGTGTCTTTAATCTGAGTTTGAGAGATGAGACACGGATTAAATACTCTGCATAGGTTAAAAAAAATGGATTTCGCCTTGCGTATTGTTTAGCCAATCCCCTTGCTGGAAGCGATTAATTCTCTTGCATTTGTTGTTTTGGGAGAGGTGTGATGTTGTCGGTGCAATCGGAAAGGGTGGACGCTCCAAACAAAAGAGAGCGCGATCCGTGTATGCGATAGTAAGTTGCTTCGATGAGAGATAAATGTGTAGGTAAGGAATTGGTCGAGTAGCAAGTTCCGCAGGTTTGTGCGGGGTTGAAGTTCAAGGAGTAAATGACGGTTTATCGAGTTACCTCTTTCCCACTTCCCTCCCCGTATGATCCATGGGAATGTCGTTTTACTGGAGCACGAGGGGGCACAAATGGCCTACGCGAGCGCAGTCCTCCATTCAACCTCCCCATCTCCTCCCCCGCGCATTCCCCCTCAATCCCCTCTCCCCCTCCACTGCGCGAACACCCGCACTTCCATTGCCGCCGACCGACGGTTTTACCTCCACCCGCGGTCCGACCCCTCCCCACCTTCCCCCATTCCAGCTCCGCCCGACCCCCTCCCTCTTCTTGCACCCCGCCCGTCACTGCTTCGAAGTGGAGTCCGTACTGCAGCAGTGCGATCCCACTGCAAGGTGGGCTAGGTGTAAGGTGTTCGTACTTTCCGCAATTTCATCTTTCATCGTGATTCAGGGGAGGTGAGATTGATGTCCGCCTTGGCTTCCCTTTTAGCTCGCTGAGTGAGTCTGGATGATTCTAATGTAGTATGCACATCCCAACCATAGTTTCGCCCATCCCATCCCAAACCCATCCCAAGTTTCGCCAACAGTTATCTCAAATATTTTGGTTTTATTGAGGTGATACCTTTAATAATCCTGAGATACCACGCAAATTTCGTCAATCTGATCCAAAGAGTTGGCGGCTTTGCGAGAGTCGCGCGGTATGGAATTAAATTAGAGTTTCATGGAGATTTATTTGCAAATTCAAGGAAAATTGACGACTGAAAAGTTTTTTTTATCTTTTTACCGTTCTTTCTCTGATGAAGTAAGAATATTTTCCTGTCCACTCGCCCACTTCTGGGTGTCATAAGTAGAGAAGACACGTTCGACAGTAATTGCAATCTCATGCGTAAGCATGACAAATCCGAAGGCATTGTGTTGGACCGGAATCGAGCAGCGATGCGGAACTTAAAAAAAAAGTTTTCGAAATTTGGGTAAGTGTAAACTTTTGGCTTGCTACCGCTCGATGATGTTCGCTTATCATCGGATGGAATGACGCGAATTCATTCTCGCACCCGCCTGCACCCTTTCTAGCACCCTCGAAAGTAGTTCCCTTTTTAATGCCTCTCCACTCCCCGCCCTCACCTCATAACATCGGCACAAGGAAATGGGTAAGGTTCAGCGAGCGGCGGGATCGCGGATGGTTGGAATGCACGTGACGCGAAATCGTGTAAATCTGGAGACAGCTGCATCGCGAACGATTTTCATCTTTTTTTATTAATCGGATCCCGGAGGGAAGAGGACGGTGAGGTAGCGGCGAAGAAAATCGGTTTCGGTCCCCCCCCCCCCAGGTTACGGAAGACGCCAGCCGAAAATCCGTGACCCCCCGCAAAGGCGCTCCCACCCCCCTCCCCGCTCACTCCCCCCATCCCGTCCCTAAACCCCCCCCCAGGAACCCCTCGGGGGAAAAAATGCCGCAGCGTGACGGCGCGTCGTCGTAGTAGTAGTGGAAAAGAGGAGGAGGGCCTGCTTCTTTCTCTTCATCTCACCTCGTCGCACGGGGCTTCGCTTGTCACAGCCCTGCGGTGCGCCGGGTAGAAAGGGGAGAGATGGGAAGGGATAGATAGTGTTCTTTCATGCACCTCCCAAGATGGTGGAAGGGTTCGGGAGGGGGCGTGGGAGAGGGGGAAGAGGCTAGGGGCGGAACGGGGCGCGAACGAGTCAGTTGGAGTGGGGGGAGATTATTGGATAGGGAGGGAGAAGGTAGACTCACCGATGTCACGTTTTAAATCGTCTGAATGTTGCTCAGCCCCATTCCTCCTCGCGCACCACTCTTCACTTTTTTTTTTATTTTTCCTCTCTCGGAAGGAGTAGAGAGAAGTGTCGTTTTGCCACCGAGCCAGGTCGTTCACATCCTTCTGTCTGTCTGTCTGTCTCTCTCTCTATCTCCCTTTCTTTCTCTCACTCATCCCTCTACGTCTCGATTCACCCCCTCCAGTAACGCTCGAGCTGTTAAGTCGACCTATCCGCCGGCCGAATCGCGCTCTCGTGGGGAAGGGCTTAATTAATCGTTTCGTCGGATCACTCCCGACGAAACAGTTGTCGGGCGTTCAAGAAAGGCTCCTCGTGTAGGGGCTTGCTCTGGGATTTTGGCTTTGCGTGGATAACGTGGATTTTCTGCCGTCGTTCGCCTCGACTCGTGGCATCAAAGAGTTGTGCGGAAGTTGGGAGTGCTGTGTTTTTCTGCGGCGTGCGCGTCGAAGGGGAGACACCTGTCTCGCTCACCAGCAGGAGGCGTTGGTAGAGAGTGAAAGTCGGAAGATGAACGTCAGGAAATTGTCCTTCAAAGCAAAATTTGGATTGGTGGTCTCTCCGTGCGAGACGGGGCGAAACGAGCAAAACATCACAAAACGTAGTACTCCTATCACTGCTCGAACTTTGCTGGACGTGGCTCTCCAGCACTTCCACTCGAAGGATACATTTTGGCGATCATATTCTCTTATATGATTGGGATTTCGATCTATTTTATTTGTATGCATACCTCAGGATTGTGTCGTAGATGCTTTGTTGCTACATGATGGGTTTTCATTGGCTTTGTTCATGGTAATGATCTCAACCGTCCGAACTCTTTCAAAACCCAATTTTTATCGTTTAAAGTTGTGTTATAAATGCGGAATCTTCTCTAGTTTCAGCATAAACTAATGCACTGACTTATGCTCTTGGATGATGCAATATGACCATAGTTATCGCCGTATCCATCTAAATTAAATACACTTAACCTACTGGCCGAAACTCCCCTATTAAATGATACCTCTCTCGAAAAGAGGAAAAAATGCAAAAATTATGACTCTTAAGCTTGTTTTAGAACAAATCCACTGTGACGGACTTCTCTTTTTTATATTGATAACTTTTGAATTAGCGGTAGGGAATTGTTCTTGCATGCGGTGGACGCCCATATCGTAACCCGCAATCATGACCGTTGTAAAGGGAGTGGTTGGCATTCTCAAACCGATCCTCTGCCTACTTTCCCCACCCTTAAAGCGTTTACATTGGAGAAGTTAGTACCGCGTCCGCTGTTTCCCGAAAGGTTATGAAACCATGCGTTTTCCCAAGACATCAAATACGCATTCAATAAACGATCGCGAGGAAATGATTCTCCACGATCCCGAAATGGAGTTTTATGTATTATTTTTTTATGCATATATGCGTAACCCCGAGTCAGTTGCCTGCACAATTTCTTTTGACTTACGGCCCTCGTGCTGACATTTTTACGAGTCTTCGAAATCCGCATTTGGTGTGGGGCGTGCCGAATACGACGTCTTCCTTCCTCTCGTAGATGCCCAGATGCCACTAATCATTCAAGAATTCGCTTCGTGGGAACGTTGCCTTTCGAGGGAGTCGATCGAAGGGCACGGCGTTGTTAATGGAGGCTGTCACTTCCACACTCGCATCCCCCTAACACCCCACTGGTAGCATTCCTCTCGATCCACTGCCTCGGCAATTACTGCATTGTTTTCCCATCTCTTGATGTTGCTTTAGGACTTCTTCGCGACTTTTCGCACAGTTGCGCGACTCCGTCTCATTCTCCCCATCCCACTCTTCCTCCCTCCATTCGTCCGAAGACGGGTTTGTGTTCCGCTTCATCGTTTCCGTCCCACGGAATTATTGAACCGATATCACCGCGCTTTTGGAGTATCGTCACGATACCGTCACCCGGACTTCGTGATTAGTCGACGGCAATTCACCCCTTGCGTCAATACAGATTGTTTCATTTCTGCAAGCGGATCAGGTACGGGAATGCGAGCACACGGCGAAGAGGAAGTGAAGAGCCAACGGAAGGAATTGATCTGGTATCTTGTACCCGATCAATCACCTGGTACTCGATATAAAAGAATTTTTTTGGAGTGTCCCCCTTCGTATATCTTTCTTTTCACCTCCGGAAGATTAACTTTGATAGGTTAGGATAGAATTCACATCGTATTTATTCTTAATGTGTACTTTCTACATAGCCATGTGACACGTAAACGTTAAAAAAAGAGTTTTCGTCCTCTTAAATTTACCTCTTTCCACATTTTTTCACTAATTTGCAGCATCGTACTCATAAATCAGTGGGATGACTTTCTGTGTCAGCCAATTTCTTCCCTCATAGTTCGGTCTGGGTCTAAGAAATTTATACTATGTGGCTTTTAGCGAGTAAGGTTCTGTCCAAAGGCTAAGGTTTGGATGCGGTCCCCTCCATCCAGTAGCCGAACTTTCTATCCCGTCAGGTTAACTGCAGATAACATGTTACTCTTGAAATTAGAATAGGAAAGGGATGGAAACAATTATATTCCTGCTTACACGGCTGCATAATTTGGACTTCACAGTTTTTCGGTTCTTACCGTAATCATCGTTTTCATCAAGGCTACATAATTTTTAATGTCATGTCGGACAAAACATCGTGTCGTATCAAAGTTTCAACCATTCTTTTTTTTTACTCTCTACTTTTGAGTCTCTGCCATCGGTTTCATATACTTGTCAATTTTTGTGTTATCTTTGTCACGAGATCCCACCTAATTCCATCATCGCTACGTCTACCCCCGTCCGAAATACTTCCCAATTAAGTCCCCAATCGTTCCAACTGGGTGTCCGTCGAGGAAATTTTCGAACCTAACTTTTCCAAACGGAAAGCGTCAGTCATTCTTACCAAATTACACGCTCCGTGGCCTTTGGCTCGAGGGGACATATCAGTGTTTACCGTGGAACCGCGACACAGCTATGGACTTCGTCTCACTCGACATCCGTCGAAGTTCCGCAATGGAACCGCGCATCCCCCCCGCCGCTCCTCCCTTCCTCTTCCCGCCCCACGTCCCTCGTGCGCCCGATCGGATCTCTTTCCTTTGGTCCGAAATCCTCCTCCCTCCAATGTCTCGATTCCACATTTATCTGAGCACGTTCGCCGGGCAGTCTCCGCGGCGGTGCAGGGTGCGTTGATGATGGGGGTGGAGTGATTTGAGTTGTGACGTCATGCACTCACTTCGTTCGGTGGTAGGTAATTGCGGCACCGGTGAGGAGACGAGTCTTACGTATGTGTGTGCCGGAGTCGTGACCCTTAGGAGAGCGTGAGTTTTTGTGTGTGTGCGGGCGTGTGACTGCCAGCGGGTCGTTTACCTTTGCGCCCGGCTCCGCCCCTCTTCCCCCGAGTCGCGCATACACACACACACACACTCGCTCTTGTCGTAACGTCGGCCGAGGTTTAATTATTTAATCAGATCGACGGTTCTCTCCCTCTCCACCGCCGCCGTCACCGTCTCCTCCTCTGCACCCCTCGCACGGCCCCTCCGCCCACCCGTCTCTGTCACCAGACGGACAAGCGGGAGGGGGAGGGAGGCTCGGAAGCTCGGGAGGCTGTCGGAAGGCTCGCCTAAATCGTGGGGGAGCGTGCGAGTGGTTCCGGGTCATCGCGGATGAGGGCTAAATCTCCCTCGATGCGGCAGCGGGTGAGGGTCATATTTTTGAGGTTAAGGCGGGACACCAGAGATGAGACGAGGGAGGGAGCAGAATTGGATTGGTGGTTTTTGACCCATTATTAGCTCCGCCTGCTACACGCATATATCACCGTTGAACCTCGGGGACAATTTTACTCGGAAGACTAAAATATCGCCACCGGTATTCAGTATACCTGTCGTTGGGAAATTATTTTTCTGGCATAAACGAAAATTGCGTTAAAATAAAGTACGGAATATATCGTACCTTTTTGGAACCTCGCGTGGTGAAATTAATCATTCGGGAAAGAAATCGTCCAGGAATGCCAAAAAAATTATCTTATGAATCGCGACTCTCGATACAGCTTATAATCATCTTGGAAACTGTAAGTCATCATCATTTGAAGATTGTGGCCTGATCTGAGTCTTATTTTATTGGAACATGTCGTGGAAATGTTAACAAATTAGTCCTCAGTCGAAAAAAAAGCTAATTAGGAAAAATTGGGTGCAATCGAAGAATAAATATATTTATCTGAACCATCCATATATTTAAATCAAATATTGAATTAAAATAATAGGTGAAAAAGTTTAAAGCCATTAAAACATCAATGTTGTGTGATTAACTACGGGTCACGAATAATTGTGAGCAAACTGTAATGAATATTTTATTGATGATTTGACACGTCTTGCCGCATTGACACATTTGAACGGCATATGAGTGGCTGACTCGTTTATTTCAGAGCAAAGCTCGAGCCTCACTAAACAATTATTGATGTAATGTTTTAACTTTAAGTAATAATTTCAGGGATGATTATTGTGAAGCGTTCACGGTAGCAGAACAAATTCGATGCCACGTCAAAGTTTACTGATCATTTATTGAAGTTAATTAGAATTCGGTAGTACGCCTCATTGGAGAGCGACTTCGTAGTGTAAGCTGGTTAACATGTTTCATCGGAAATCTGGAAATCCTGTGTTGGAATCCTTTTCGAGTGGGATTTTTTTTCGCGGTAATGCTATCCCACACCAAGATATATATTGCGCCGAAATTTTTAAAGTGCACTCAAAACTTGTGTAACCTCAAATGTCTTCTGTTTAAGATCAGTGGCCAGTGCGAGTACAATTATTAATTATGCTATGTCATGAGTACTGACCCGATCCCTAACCACACATTTACCTTCCTCCACAGGAACTAGTGTGATCGACTTAACTCTAGGCTTCGTCCGGGAGCCGGACGATGTTGTGGTGGCCAAAGGTCAGCCGGCTGTCCTCAACTGCTCCGTGTTCTCGGACCCCGAGTTTGGACCCGCCCGGCTCAGCTGGACACTCGATGGCGAGGCCCTAGTCAACGAGAAGTCCGTGGTCATCTCGTCGGCGTCGTCTCCTCAGATCTCGCCTTCGCTCTCCCAAAGGCGGGACCTCCTGGCCAATGGCTCGCTATACTTCAAGAAGGTAAGCATCCCTTCGTGATTATGACCCCTGGGAGAACGCATTTGCTAAACAATTTCGGGTCAAAATGTATGTAATGGGTGGAATACATCAAACTTTGCATTAACTCCTTAGACGAAACACAGTAAAAGGTGAATCATCTTGTTGAATCATGTGCGAAGAATCCAATCGAGAACCACTTTTGGCGAATCACTGTAAATAGACCGCAAAATGCTTATTGAAATTCATTCCTTGAAATATTTCTTCTGTAGTCTTATGATGTATTCTTAGGAGTGTGGAGGTGGTTTTCCATATTGGTCCTAGTTTTTAGTCTTCAACATTTCATTTTATTTGATTTACGTACGTATTTTTATTTGCTTGTAATCTTTTTTGATTCGTCAATTTATTAGAACGTATTTAATTTGTAGCCGATGTTACTATTTGCACGAGAAATAGTCAGCATCATGGGGTTTTGATGTCCTTCTCGAAATATGATTATATTTTAATGCAACAACGGGAAACAATTTCACCGTCATAGTTTCATTCCGAATATTTTTTATTGAACCTCTTCCCTTCCTATTGACAACTCTTACAGGTTATCTAAACCGAAAGAAAATACCATAGCAACAGTGATTAAATAATATTAAAAAATTTTCGCCGTAGGGGTAAATATATGCAGGATCCATCAAGGTGTATACAATTTCTATTGTATTCTATAATTGCAATAAACATGGCACATTCCTTGAATGTGCCATGGTAATTGAAAATAGGGTCTCCACATAGAGTTCTCCTTCACTTGGTTTGCGCAGTTGTCTCAGTCTTCCTCCTGAAGGCTTCCCTTGTATTAGCATAGTAAGTAAGCTAAATCATAATGAAAGGGGGTACAAAATCGGTAAAACCGTAAAAAAGATTGTATCAAGCGTGGCCAGGGCCCTGGGTTTATTTCTGGAGGTTTCCATGAGTTATGGTGAGGCGGCTATTCCACATCAAATTTAAAAGACTTGTTTTTTCTCTCCTCGGAAGGAGTCTTTTTTTATTATCCTGTCGGGTTTCTTCAGTTTGTCATGAACGATTGCTGTTGGAGTAGGTGATGCGATTTTATTAATTTTGTCCACGCAAACAGTTTTAGGGTCGAAAATTGATTTGAACCTCGGAACGCCTTGATTCCGTGACTGTTTATTTGAATGTCACTTGTCATATAGACATAGACTTAGAGAGATAAATGAAGAAATGAGTTGTGATGAGTTAATTGGAACGTAGCGCCGTGATGTGGTGGTGGTGGTTGATGCAAAGAGGAAGTTCCTGAGCAAGTTTGTGGGCGGCAAAGTGGATGGAGAAGATATTTGGGGAAGTATGTGGATTTTTGTCCTGGGGAGTCCGATAGTACAAGGGAATAATACAAGAAATATTTTGGACTGAATAAAGGTCCAGGGTGCAAATGAAAACTTGGAGAAGGCTAGGTAGTTGGGAAAAGTAAGTACTATTTTATTGCTATGCAGTTCTAAGTACAGGGATTTAGAGAAGTACATGATCTATCTCCACGCAGTAGAGCAAAAACAATGATACGAGTGTACGTAAATCGAATTAACCTGAAGCATCTTTTTTTATTGTACTCTTTACGTCCAAGTGCATCGAATATAAGGATTATGTCTGAGGTATCGTTCTAATATTCACAGTTCCACACTTCTGAATGAATTTATTCGCCATTCCTGACTAAAATGATTCCCTAAGCTCCCACCTCTCCGACCTTGGGGAAAATTCCATTTTGTTCAACTTCCCATGCCACGAGGGTTGTATACGTACGTATGTCACATTGACGTCAGAGACGTCCAGTTTCGGCGCCCTTACTAAAAAAAACCGGTTGTGCCTTATCTGCGGAGAATTTGAGGGTTTCCAAGCAAAGAATTGCGTGAAACCCAATGCTAATGCTTCTTATATGATATCTTTGAACAGGTCAGAGGGCGCAAAAGATTCACGGGGAAAGCTTCAGCCCGAGGTGTAGCGGGTTTTATCTGCCATTGTGGAGTTCGAAATATTTTTGTGCTACATAATGAGTTCTTCGTGTTCATTTGCGTCATTCAAGAGGTGAAATGGACTCCACATGCCTGGTCACTGGCCATTCAATATAGCCCACACCGATCTTAAGGAAGTGGATCAGATTACCTTCCCATCTTTATATATGTACTCACCTTTTAATAGTTAAAAAATTACGGATTCTTTCACATTACTTCTACATAAATACCCTGCGAGCCACGAAAATGGTGTATGGCAGTAGGGAGATTATTTGTTGTTATTGGAATTGGACCGTTTAAGACAGGTTTTGGACGGTCACAGACTGAAAAACATATCATTTGCCTCTCCTGACCAAGAAACAAACTGGCATCCAACATTACAATGAGCCTCTCTTCGAGCCCCTCTACATACTTCACTCCTTTCTTCATTCCGCCCAACATTCCTTTCCTGTTCTCTCCTCTTTCTCGTTTGCCTAACGTTCTCCTCTCTACCACAGTCTTCAACATCCCATTGCCGATCAAAATGCTCTATGTCAATCTTTCCTGCCTCATTCGGATTTCTCCCAAAAATTATCCCTGTCCTCCCCCACCACGCCCAACACATCCTTGTTACAATGCAACAAAATTAGCGGATGACTCCGTAGTAGTGTCAAAAGTTACTGCTGCGGCATCTCCCGCAGTTTCTTGGAGCTTCCTCGTTAGTTTTTCTTTCCGTCAATTTTAACTTTTTAAACTTTTCTTCTCACACACATTTCAAAATCCTCGTATCTACATTTATTTAAGACCCTACTTATCAGCGACCATGTTTCCGCGCCGCTCATAACCACGCTCCATATCAAAGTTTTTGCCAATCTTTTTATTACGTCTTTACCTAACGCCCCTACCATCAGTTCGCTCCTCCTTGTTATTGCTTATTTGTTTTTCGCAATTCTTCTTAGTATGTCCCTATTCATTTGAAAATTTTGGTTCCAAACACTTCCGAGATGTATAAACTTCCACCTGCTCTTAGATTATGAACTCTTAATATTTAATTTAGCTCTCCTCCTCGTCGAAAACCGTATAACATTTGTTTTGTTTACATTCATTCTTATTCCATACCTATTGCACCAACTTTCTAGTGCGCTCAGAAATGCTTCCAACTCCTTTGCTGACTGGCAAACAAAAGCTTAATCATCCACAAACTTAATTTTATGAATCCCTTTCCGACTCTGAGTCCTATCTCCAGTTCTTCCCATGCCTCTTTAAACATTTCCTCCACATATACGTCGAACAGCACCGGTGATAATGAAAACCCTGCCTTACTCGTCCCTGATTAGTCTGAGACATGTACAGGTTTTGTATAAGGCGCTTATCTCTCCTATCTGCTAATTTGTCGTAATATATTAATCTGTCTACTTAATTCAATCTATCGACGCCTTCTTGATACCCGCAAAATAAACAAATCCTGATTGTATTAAATATTCCTCTCTATTAGTGACCTCATTACTGTTATGGCATCACGCGTGCCTCTCTCCTTCCTAGACCCAAACTGATCATCCCCTAAGTAATCATTTGCTCTACTCTCTATCCTTTTGTTGATGATCCTGATCGCTACTTTAACTGCATGAGAAATGAAACTATTGTCCTGTAGTCTTCACACGATGTAGCCTTTCCTTTTTTTTTTTGGTATAGGAGCCAACACTGATCTGATGAAGTCTTCCGTCCGAAGTTCTTCCTCATAAATGCGACGAATTAGCTCTTGAAAACTCTTTCTTCCACGTTTCCATAAATATTTAAGTATTTCTGCGGGGATGTTATCAAACCCGATGGTCTTGATTGATTTCAATTTTCTTTATGCGTGAGTAATGTCCAAGTTAGTTGATTCAGTGGTTACTTCTACTAATAATGACATATGACTCACTGGCTATCTCACCTTCCGCATTTTATAACTCAATAACTATCGCTTCATTAATTTCCGCTATCCTTCCATCTTGCCTCGTATAACCCTAAAGTATCCATATTCCCTCTCTTCATCACCCGCTTTATATGTCTTAATTTCCTTCTCCTTGACATCGTTCTAACCTTTCATGTCTCTGTTCCAATTGGTTCGGTTCTCTTCTGTGTCCTATCAGCCGCTGCTATCGGATTCACTTTGGTAGAATTTTGTGGGATGACGATCGTAGAAACTTAACCTCTCCGTTTACAGGGCAAGACACATCGCCCAAATTTCCATAGTTGCTAGGGCTCATGGTAAAATCTAAGTCCATTATTGTTTCCATTGATTCCTCGGAATTAGGTATTTTAAGGGTTTCGTTAGGTTTTTAGCGATAAAGTACTGATGCTTCTGGAGAATGCCGTTACAGGATCATCTGTTAACGTAGCCGGAAGCGAGCCTGTGGCTGAATTATCATCCCCGAAATCGCCACCTCACCCGTAACAGGAACGGTCGACGCCATTTTCGCAGACGAATACTTTGGGCCGTCTTTACGTCACCGTCACGTGTCGCCGTACGTCACCGGGTGTTCGCATTCCGTCGCAGGTGATCGCGGTGTGCGGCGACGGGTCGGGAACCCGTCCCGTGGATTTCGCCGCCCGTCGGGTGAACAAAAGCCGCGCGATTAGCGCGTCGGTATCTCTTTTCAAGCTCGACGGCGCTCTGGCCACGCGAATGTGTTTGACGCTGCTTTGATCCGTGGCTTTCAACACCCACCTGCGAAATCATGGAGGGGTTTGGTGCGGAGCGGGGTGGGAAGGTGTTGGAGGAGCAGGCCGTGGCGGATCGGGTGGGCTGCCGGGGGGAGGGAATGAATTCAAGGCCGAGCCGATCGCCTTCCCGCATAGAGAGGGCGCTCGCTGTTCGCCGTCCGAAAACTCGCCCGTGTCGTCAATCCTCGTTTTGGCGCAGAACATGCCCGAACGGTCTGGGCTTTAAATTGCCCTAAATTATCGAGTGTGTAGCTACTATGTGCACTCGTACATAACGCGCTGGATTTTTTTTCCGAGCGTCTCGCAAGTTTTTATTTTGACGCGCGCTCGTACATAGCAAATCGGGCAGTCGCAGAACTCGGGACCATTGAAATTCGCCTCAGCACCTTCTACTCTCTGTTGGTTAGGAGGGGGGAGGGACAGAAAGGGGATGTTCATTAATTGAGTCCTGAAAGATGCTTTTTGCAACGCTGATACCTTAATTAGAATTAAATGGACTTGTTTGCCGTGTAAAAATTGCGCTGCGGATAATCTTAGCGAAAAAATTTTGTGTAACACGTCCGTCATGATTCGTATCACAGGATTTCAACAGTCGCGTATTCCTTCCGATGCATCGATTTGAACTGAGTTGTTCGATTGTTTCGGCAATAGTGTTGCCAATGTTTCCGGACGAAAGAAGCTTTTTTTCCGGCCACACGTGGCTCCTAAGGACCTATTGGAATTATTATTTTTTTAGGGAGGGAAACGCGCTAAAACAGTTAAATTTTGGGGTGACTAGCGATTATACCAGAAGTTCGCGTATAAAAATCGGTGGTTTATAGGTAGCGGCTGACTCCCCAATGCCGATAAGTCCGATGTTACTTACAATGGGGTAGTTGAGCATCCCACGTATGAACACTTTGATCCCGCAGCCGAAACAGCCCGGAAGTTAGCCAATGTTGACCAAACGCTGGCGGAAAATAAATAGACATCATGGAAAGTTTTCTTTCTTTGACCCACTGGTACTGACAATTTGGAAGCCAGATACACGCCAGCATGTCACTAAGGATCACATTTGACGTTGACGAATTAATAAAAAAATGGAGACACTTTCGGTTTGTGGTGCAAACGCAATCAGGCTGCTACCTTGTTTTCCTCGTGCACATTGCGACAATGGAAAAAAGTTCTAAACCTGAGTGTAAAAGTTAAGTTCAACAGCTGTTGTGACTCATTGAGTCGCGGTCAATAACATTCGGCGGTTATTTCAACTTGCATGCCGTTTTATTCCTTTTCTGGAATGGCAAAATGGTGTTTCGCAAATAAAGGTATAAATGCTCTCTGCATGGTGTGGATCATTTCGTGACTAAAATGTCCTTCGCCTCGCAGCGAGGTAACTGTTGCTACAGTTTCTCTCTCTTCTACTCTCCTTGCATGGGTTCATTGGAAGAAGTGACCATTAGGTCTCAATTTCGCCCAAATAAAACCCCTATCTTTCATTTTTGTCCCCTCCCTTCTAAAGGTGGGAGAAGGGTTGGGGGGCGTATGTTTTTATGTGTGCAGGCGAGGTGAAGAAATGTGGGTGTGTTCGGTTTGTGTCCCTCCAAAACCTATCTTAAACGGTAGATTACACATTAGTAATATTATTACACTTGATCTTGTAGTACCTATATTCTTTTATTCTGTCCAGTGGGTCCCATCTTATCATGACGCGGGTGCGATTTTCCTAAACTTAAAATTTTGGCTAAAAATCAATTCGATCGATATTAAATAGTGTATACTTTCTTTTTATTTTTTCGTAAATGAAGTGAAAAAGGAAATTTATGAGTTTAAACCTAAAAAAATAGATTACATGAAGTTCAAAAAGTTTTATTCGGGGTCTTGGCGGGAGCCATATTTCAAATCATAGTACTAAGGTCCCTTCGCCACCCCATTTCTCATGTAATAGATTGTGTCGCGATAGTAAAGAGCAAATGTTTACAATTTGTGTGAGTTTATTATTTGTTTCGTCTCTAAACCTTTTAGTGCAAAAGCGGAGACTTGTTGCATTGCTGTACATGAAGACGGCTATTAAATATCTGTCCGAAATTCAGTAATAAGCAAAAAAAGGTACGTAACGTAAAAAGACGCCGAAAAGTCTCTTGGATAGCGATTATCTCCAGATTAGTCGCAAAATTGCTATAATCCTAGGGCACACTCTTGTAGTTTTCGCTGAGTTTCGCTGCGATGAAGATCCATGCCCGGATTATTGTTTCACGAAAATTAAATGGAGACCGGAGTCATGAATAAATGCTGATTGATTGAAACTGGTTTTTGAATCGGAAACTTCTTCTTTTTTATCTGATCGGACTGATATACAATCGACGAGTGATCGGATATGACAAGGGCGATCATCACTCTCATCACATTGATCTGCCTCGCCTTTCTCCCTCGCCGGTCCCAGCAAAATCTCCGATGCGGAGAAATTGAATAAAATTTCCCTCCAATGATGTACTATCTCCCACAGGTTGACGCCCAAAACGCTCTCTCAACCATTCGGAACTGTTTTTATCACTTTCCCCACCCACTCGAGAAATGCCTAGGAGGAAGTCGTAAGGCCCTGTAAAAAGTCAGTAAAATTGAATATTAGCAGGTGACAGCGTGCTAAGTCAGGGGAAAATCTATTTAAATGTCTTGAGGGAGTATATTTGGTAAATTCTCCCAAGAAACGCCTCCGATGTGATGAAATGTGTGTATTTCCATGTTTCGAATTGTGTAGGGCTACCCTGTAAATGAACTTCATAGTGTGTAAACAGTTTAGAGGAAAATGAGATTTTTCACCTGAAAAAGAGAAGAGAGAATTCGTGTCTCGTTAACTGTAGCAATCCTGATTATGAGCTTGAACCTTTCGTGATCGGATTCTCCTGTGAAAATATTCCTCTTGGCTTCCGACAACCGGGACCCGGATTATATTCCCGGGCTCATTTCAACCATTCAGAGTTTTTGTGCTCTTCATCTTCGTCATCCTAATGCATGTTCGTCCTTACGAGTTACGGCCTCGTAGGGAAGT
Source organism: Hetaerina titia (assembly GCA_037158775.1). Classification (NCBI taxonomy): domain Eukaryota; kingdom Metazoa; phylum Arthropoda; class Insecta; order Odonata; family Calopterygidae; genus Hetaerina; species Hetaerina titia. The sequence continues at coordinate 80,013,051 of CM073769.1, read as the reverse complement.
CGACCGACTGGGCAGCTTAGAGAGATATACGTAGGTGGGTAATTCGGATCCCCCGAGTAGGGATCGGAATTCCTCTAAAAATCCCACCACCCCACAAACCCGATTCCACACCCACCTCTTTGACTATGGTGCTTTTGATCTCAGTAGTTAAGTCCAAAATTGATCCTTGTATGAAATAAGTCTCTGATGGAAGACTCCTAACTATATAAAACGAAAACTTCGTGTTTAAAAAAAGGATCATGGCCATACGTGGCCACCGCAATTCAGAATTACTTTCAATCCTTCTTTCGATTCTTCGGTTCAGGAAACGTTTCAGATAAAATCCCCTAGGGTTGTTAAAAATTACTATGAGATGAGAGTAAGCTTGAGGGGTATGTTATTTGAATAAGGTTGGGAGACTCATAATTCTGGAAAAGAACAGGCAAGGTTTAGACTATAGAAAGCACATGAGTGTGTATGTATTATAAGCTCACATGTATGCAAGTTAATGATGTATAAATTGATTATGCTCCATGTTTGGCTGGTGCCCTAATATCCCCCGTCACACGCCCTTGCGGCGGCTTACTGTTTAGATGTAGATTTCCCTGTGGCTGAGTGGCGAACCTTTTCATTATTGGCAAGGGTTTCTATTTCGGATTTTATTTATGGTTGGATATCGGACCGCATGGCGTACTCTATCGTCGGACTTCCACGGTAGACTATCTGCTACTCGCCAAAGCAAAGGCCTTGATATGCGAAATCTCCCGATGAAAGGAGTTTTTGCAATTCTCCGAAGTGGAAAAACTGCAAAATATTACTCCTTTCATTATGAATCAGTTGTGCCACAGCAATCCCTTCACGTTGCCATTCAGTGAAACTGCCTCTTCCTTTGAAAACTTTATCTCAAAATGTTCCGTGATCAACGCCCAGAAGGATGACGTTTGGGAGAATGTTATTTTCATGCTAGCGAGAGGCAAAACTGTATCCAGCAGTGTTAAAATCAGATCAATGGGCTTGTTTAGTGCTTTTGAGTGCTACATTGATTCACTGAACAATCCTCTGATATTTGAATGAGTTCCATCATTTGATGAAATATAAACATTGTACAATAGGATACACCACAAGTAGCGGTTGTTTGATGTACAGGTCGTGGCGCTCGAGCTGAAGTCTCTTGCTCTGCCATCCCTGCTCTTTGGTTCCTCATCTCAACTGAAATTTCCCTACCCCTTCAGGTGGTGCACAAGCGGGGAGGTGGAAATTCTGACCAGGGGACGTACCGCTGCATCGCCAGAAACTCCGTGGGCGTTCTAGTCTCCCGTCCGGCACAGCTTCGAATTGCCGGTAAGTACTTGACCTTCATTATCCTCCCTATAGCATCTTACATCATTCAACCCCAGTCAGTCGCGTGATATATTCTTTTTTCCTGCGTTTAGGTTGACACTTTCTTTGGATGGAGTGGCCTTTGTTGCTAACCTGGTATCGGAAAAAAACATGTTCATACCACTTCAGTCGCCCGGAAAAACATTGCTTTTGTTGATTCTTTGTGATAACGTCAACTTTTATGCTTAAGTCCGTTGGATTTTGTTTTTCCGGCGTCTTTTACAAATTTAATTATCGTAATTAATCAATTCAAGATTTTGCTTAGTTGATGTGTGTCTTCTTATTGAAAACTATCCTTAGTGCATAGAAATTGGGATTGTTCGAGACAATTACGTCACAACCTATGCATCTCGTTTTGGCTAGACCTGGCACATATAAATGATTAGCTTATCTTTAAATCCACCGAATGAGAATATACCGCGAATAATTGTAAGATAATGTAATTGAATTTTTAAAGTTAACTTTAGTAGGCACTATGGTCATATCGTGCCCTATATATTCGTCTACTTGTGCAGGCAACGTGAAAACTTGTGTCAAACCGTCAAAATGTTATCATGTACAAAATCACCTTGTAATTTTTAATGTTCAGCGTTGCATCATTTGGTTAAATATCCTCGGAATGACTTGGAGGACATTCCTTAAATAAAAGACTTAAGGTTTCTCTTTGGCATAATTTGGTAGCTCCTGGCTAATTGATATCGTTTCGTGTGGGCCGTGCTCCTCAGTGCCTTGTTTATAAAAAGATAACGCTATCAAAATCAATGCGCGACTCCAATAGCGATGTCAAGGACGGGCGAACAAGGGGCACACCCAGGGTCCGCCCGTATTAGCTGCTAGTTTCAGTTGTGATTATCGCTGCAGTTAAATCATTAAATCAGGGGAGTGCAAGAGCTCCTCTCGTGCGCTCCCCTGTTTTCCCGGGCTCCATCCCTCTTGGCATTCATGAGGGATGCCGTGCAAGTGATCGATTCGTCGCGTAAACATCTCTTAAGTGCACGAGTTGCAGCAATTCGCCCGCACTCTCTGCCCGCGAATGGACGTTCATGATGTGAATGAAGGCTTTTACGTATGTCCATTTGTCGGGGAGTCATAAAATTTTCCGCCGATCGGAGTGTTGCCATTTGGCATGCGACTCCGACAAAATTCGAACGACACATTTGGAATAAGTTGACCCGATGCGCCGGCAATGACATGTGTACTTCTCCTCGTCCGAATTTGGAGGCGATGTATGCCCAAAGAGTTTGGTCGTTTAAAAGTGATTCATGTCTTAAAATAATAAAACAGGGGGAATGTCTTGCCCAAGAGTGGGTATCGAAGGAACACATTAAAATAAGAACAGAAAAAATAAACGATTTGAGGTTGGGGTGGATTTCGCTTTATATGGCTTGGTAATTTCATACATGCCATATCCGTGGCCAATTAATTTTTACCGAAAAGCGGTTTTTCAAGACGCACATTAATTAATCCCAACCTGCTTAAATTAAGTGAATAGTTACTTGCTAAGTTTTAAGTTATTGCGAACCGTTTTTTAATCAGATGTTTCATCAAGTGAACTTATGCGCGATGGGTTAGACCAAAAGAAGATACTCAGAAGGTCCGAAGCGTTTCTTATTAAGACCCTAAAAATGCCTGATTTCTCGGTTACATTTAAAGCATAAATTTTTAAATACATAAATTTATAGTATTTCTGCACAAATTTTGGTAACTGATCATATCATTCAACAGCGCAGAAAAATTACGAAAATGATAGAAAGAGGAAAAAATTGCCATACTGTTGAATAATATGGAAATAATTCGTGATTTTCGCTCAACATTTTGAATTCCAATTCCTCACAGGACGTAGTCAGGGCGTGGAGACAAAGAATGACACTCGCGAATACCCGAAGGCATATTTTTGCATGCATATAAATATGTATGCATATTTTTTTATCGTCCCGGCTGACGCATCGGTTGGGGGAACACCGAGAATGAATGCCGTCCGCACGACCAGACTAATTAGACTCATCCTCCGACGAAGGCGAAGATGATGAAAGCAGTCGCGAGATAAGGGAAGCGCCTTGTAGTCACGGGGCTTTTGCCATATACACCGGGCGGGCCCCACTCCACCACTACCTCGGAGCAGAATGGCGTCTTTTGTCTCCTTCGGAGGGTCGAGACGCAGCAAGAGAGAGGAGTGGCTGCTGGCTCCCCGTCGCCGCGCTGACGACAATAAGTTTATGGATGCACGGGCACCCTCTGTGCAGTCGCCGTCATGACGGACGGACGCCCGCGCTCACTCGCCCGAATACAGTCGTATTTCCTCCCTCTCCCACGCACCTCTCAGTCCTTCTCTCTCTCTCCTACCCCGTCTCTCGGGCGTGTGTCCGAAATTTCGATGATACCTCCTCGCAATGTTTTTTTTTTTTTTTGACGGACCAGGCGTTTGTCGGTTCTTGCTGTTTCCACGGGAAGACCCGGGGGCTTATGATGTGCCTTTGCCACCGGTGGTGGTTCAAGTACGGATGTAAAGTTAAAAAAAATGGATGATTTTGCGGCCACTGTTCATTTTCTTCTTGCGTAGAAGGCTTAGACTCCACCGATCGCCAATACTTTTTGTTACCTTTTCCCTTTGTGAATGGAGCGGCGCTTAATGTGTTTCTTGTTTGATTAATATAGTTAATCGGCACGGTAGTATAAGAAAGAAATGACCGGTCGCGATGAATTTTCAACTCAAATGTCCAAAACTACGAAAGTGTATTAAGATGCATCCTTTTATTTATTAGCAGAATAACAAAAATATAATGACATAAAAATGGCCTATAAAATTCCATTTGCCAGACCTTATGTGTATATTCCTCCAAATTAACTTCAGACTTAATATAATCCCGTTAGGTTTGTTGAGAGAAATCCTATGGAGGCAGGAAAAATGGATGAAAGGGGTATTGAGCGGTAGTGGAATGTTGAAGAAGGTAATAGAGGGGAGAATGTTGGGCAAGCGAGGAAAGGGCAGGAACAGGATAGGGATGTTGGACGGGATGAAAGGAGGAAAGATGTGCACAGAGATGAAGAGGGAACTGATGTAGACTAGGTTCCTGGATTGGGTTATGTTTGGAGTTACAAAATGTTTATTTGATAGTTGTGTCCATCCAAAACCCTACCTTAACCGGTATATTACCTAGTAATAATCCCGTTAATTAACATGCAATCACCGGTTTCAACACCAGATAGCCGTTCATATTGTTATTTAGCCGAATCTCACTTGTCATTTCCCTGAATTTGCGATCTATGGGTCGCTGATATCAAGTCTATCTGACTACTTTTTGCTTGTCTCGTCGGTTATTTTCATATTATAAATATTTAGCATTACCGTATATACCCTAAGAAATTCTTTTTTTTTGCAAATGTTAACGTTATGAAATTGTCAGGAAATCACGTTAATCGAAACTCATGAGGTAAAAAATGGCATTAAAAAAATAACACCGCAAAGACCGCATTTATTATTTCAGTAGTAATAGTATGACAACATTGATACAGGTGATCCTCCATGCTTTATTCTAGTGATATAACTGTGTCGCATGCATTAATGCCTGCAGGAATTTTCCGTACGGCTTTTGCGTGAAAAAATATGGCCACATGCACAACATAAGCAAGAAGTTAGTATTATAATTTCCTCTTGCATTAACGGTTCGAGTTTTCCTGGTGGAAACCAATACAGCAGTTGCGGTATAGGTAGTTCGCATTTTTTTTTTTTGACTGATGAAGATATTTATATCGTGAATAGTAATTCTACGGGAAATGTCAGGGCGGCACAATGTGCGCAGTCACGTGCACGGATGTGAGGTAATGCAAATTGTAGCGGGAATCTGATATACAAGTATCTTAATTATGAATCTCTGTCCATTTTCCTATGAAATTGTAAATAAAAAACAACATTTCAGAGAATTAAGGTCGATATCCATGCTTCAATTAATGTCCATGGTGACGAATATGAGTTTTATTTAGGACGAGTTTGGAAGTCTAATTGCTTTTGGGTGAAAACCATTGTAACCCCTATATTTTGCTTGTAATCCATGCCATTAACTTTCCCTTGTGTTACTTCTAATGCCCTCAACTATTTAACCATTTAAAACTAAATCACTTGTCAGTTTAGTATAAATAAATGGCGTTTCATCGATGTGGGTGGTCTTTGTATGTTTATCCTCGACGGATACCTATTCCTTGCAATTGTTTGCATGTCTTTATTTTCAATTTGATATGGTCTTTGTTTTATATTGAATTTTGCATTGAGGATGAACAGAGATACCGCTCCGTTGTCTTCCACCTCCGTGTTTCCTTAAATCCGCGCTCGTAAATTCTGTTACATTGAGACACTCTCTGTAACTTTTTCAGTGCCTATTGTTTTCATTTATTTTTCATTTGGCGTAGTGTTGAACAACCTGCGTGTAGCTTGATTTACGTACAAGCTGTGCCATTTCGTTGGCATCTTCTGAGAAAACTAAGGGAAGGGAAGTAACTATCCCTTTCCCTAAATGCATGAATTTCTCACGTCGCATGACTTAAGTACGAGATGGACTCCGTGCTCACGTATCGAACCAACTTTCAGTTTGATGACTGTATACTTTTCTTTTTTTTTTAACGATTCCTCAGTCACGAATTTCGTTCGCTTTAGCGTCTTTTGTTTTCTAACCCCCTCTCTCTCTCGGTCTAAAGGAATAACTTCGAATTAATATTCTTCGACTCCGTCCACTTCCTCCACCCCCGTTCCTTCGTTCCCCCCCGCCTTTGTATCCCACGACCCCCTTCCCTCCATGCCCGTTGCATCCCAAATTCCGATTGTATTCGCGTCGCGTTTCGTCGCCGGCCGACGCATCCGTACGTTCATCGAGGTGCACGCGGGGACTCTCATTGCCAACTGATGACGTTGCGGGCTTCCATCCGCCTTCGTCCGCGCGTCGTCGGAAAAGAATGCACCACCTCCTCCCCCTCCCCTTCGCCGACCCCCCCCCCCAACGGGTAGCTCTTCCCCCGTACCCCTTCTTATTTCTCTCATACCCGCGTGCATCCCGCGGGGCATGTTTAGTTGTCCACCCCCCGTCCATGCTCGTCCCGTAATATCCGGGTTTTGACTCCTGTCTCCGGAGTTCGGTTGTACTTTTCCTAAGGAGTTTTATTTAATTTATTTAAGTGATTTAAAATCTCCCAATATTGATTTCCGGAATTGTTTGACGCTGTAAAATAGATATCGATTAAATAGTCATATGTTTCATGAAATTTCCCCGAGTAAAGCTGTCAACATGCATTGCCTGCGCAAGTTTTCAGTTCTGAACTACCTCATTGGTGTTGTGTGCCTTTTACACGATGCTAGTGTCCGATGCACGATGATGTGTCCGAGTAGCGGCCGCCAATGAATTCTCTCTAAAAATGGGGTAATGATTTTTATTGTCATTATTAATTCTGGATAAGAATAATGTATTACTATGTAAAAATCAATATTTTCCTTTAATTTTATTTTCATATTGCCGTGAGAAAGTTTTCAGGCCAAAAGAACGTGTGTTTCCTTCCAAATCCTTAGCCTCCCAAGTTGAAAAAACTAGAAAAATATTTTTGATTTAGTGTTCATGCTTGGATACATAACCCAAGTAAGAACTCAACTCTGGTTTTATACTTGGTGTGTGAATGGAAAGTGTTCTTGGCGTTCGACCGAGGAAACAGAACTTCAACATCGATGAAAGTCGAGAACTTGTTTCCATCGGAAAATTTAGTTTTGGAAGAAAATAAAGGTCCTTTGAAATTTGGCGCGTGACTTTCGCATAAAATAACATCCTTGATTCATAAATATGGCTTAGGCTTTGGTTTCGTTAAACTATAGAAACATGAAACCATTCGTAGTGAAAATATTCTGATAGCATTTGGTCCACACCTACACCTCGCTTGTGGCTTTCCAGTAACCCATATTATTTTATTTTCAGTAGCTCTGGTAACGCACAAGTGTATAGGGAAAAATGTCCACTGCTGGACAGCTAAGGGCATCGTCATCAGTATTTCAATCCTAGGATTGGTTTACTGCAGCCCTCCATTCTACTCTATTTAATGAAAATGACCTCAATCCTTGATACCTTCTCTGTTTTACGTCCTTAATTTGTCCTATGTACACGTCTCTTGGTATTCCTTATGGAATCTTCCCTTCTATTTTTCCTTCTATTATATTCCTAATCAATCTATTGTGCCTCAATATGTGTCCAATCCATCTATTTTTCCTTTGCCGTAGAGTTCTTCATATGGTCCTCTCCTCTTCTGCTCTTCAATATACTTCCTCTTTCCTTACTTTGTCTGTCCATTTCATCTTCAGCATCCTCCTCCAGCACCGTGTTTCAAAGGTTCACCAAGGGCATAAAGCGAACGATATATGGCGAATATGGAAAAAATTAATTTTCACTGCTGTGGAAATAACGCTACACTATTGATACGATCTTTGATTACTTTTGAAAGCACCTGGTGGTGTAAAAAGATCGAGTAACCCTGAATTACTTCGTAAAAATGCCCAAGTTTTCCTTGATAGGTAACCCCAAGCCGACATATTTGCCAAGAGAAACAGGATTTTTCTATTGTAAAAGCTTGGATTTTTGTTTTACAGGTAGCTGATTCGTAAAATTAATTTTCAATATTCAGGATGTATTTCATGCTCACCTGGTTGAGAGGAAATTGTTGCTCAGGTTCTCGGAAGCTAACGACTATTTCATGGGTCACCAAACTGTGCGATGAACTGGAATGCTACTGCTGTTCCATCGATAAATTTTCCAACACCCAAACACCTGCCTTTAAATAATTTGCCTGTGTTGACTTCCATTCAGTACGATGTATAAGTCCCAGATGCAAGAACACGCCTAAACGCCGTGGCCGGCGCGTTCTTTTGATTATTGCTAACTCATTCAATTTAAAGCGTTACCCAAAAATATAGTGCAAACGCATGCGTCTGAGCTAGTCAATCGAGCTGTTAAAAAAAAACTAAAATCATTATCAAAGTTTCATGAATCTTTGACACGCAATTAACGTTTAATGCGAGCGAATCGAAGTCAATTTGCGTCGCAGGAATAACTAATTTATTTTTGGAAGAGTGGAATCCCACACATCTCCTTGTCGCGGCCATCATAATTAACTTGGACAGGTTGTTAATCAAATAAAAGACCTTTAAATTTATTATAGAGCTTCCACAAAAAGTGCGCGAAGGACATTCGTGTGACCGGGGTCTAATTTCGACCGCCTAAATGGATTGGTGATGTCAATTCCACTACAAAGGACGATGGTTGCGACGGACGATGAAACAATATTGCCGAAATATTATATTTATAAGTGGGACTCGCTGTGAATTGTTCACCCTTAAATTGTTCACCTTGCTACGGCGCAAGAACCGCAACCGTTTCAGGCCAGTGACCCTCCTTAATTCTTATCCACGCACCATTTCCTGCTAAAATGTAGACGCTGGGGAATGTAGGCCGAACTTAAACCGCTCGCACTAAGGTATCGAGTGAAAATATCCACCCGCTCATCGACATATAAATAGGTACTAGTCCTTTTTTTTGTTAAATTTCACCTAGGAGGAATTCCATCGGGTGAAATTCTAGCGACTGGTCGTAACTTGTGAGTGTTCTGGCGGAGTCTCTAGTACCATGTGCAACATCCCCCGCCCCAACCCCAATGCCCCATTCTTCCTTCGATAAGGCCACCAATTTTCCATGTCCTCTTCATAGAAGTCGATGCGCAAAAGCTCGCCGTTTAAGCGAGCAATTGATGTGATTCATAGCGCATAGAGCCGTCGCAAGTGTGTCAGTATGTCAGTCACGTCCGCGTGGAGTTTGCCTGGTGCGTTTAACGTGAATAACCGTGATCATCACTTAACGGACACTTGGAATAGGCTGCTGATTTAAAGAGCTCGCCTTGAATCGTCTCAAAAAAACTAATTTACGAGTGAACGAATTAATGAAATTAATCTCGTACCATGTAATTTAGAGTGTATTAATTTTACGGCCGTTTAACGGTGACCTACCGATACCCCTACGTGTAAGCTGATGCGCAGTGCAGTTTATGGCGTGACCTTAAAGGTTGCCAAACGTGGTCTACTTGGTGTTGAATGTACACGTAAGTCTTGGTGTAAGGTTATGGAAATCGCCAGTCGATTCTTCTGGTGGAAAATAGCTGAGCCCTCTTCCCTCCCAATTCGGGTCCCGCATAGCCCCACTGTTCCCTGAAATATAAATAAGGGTTCCGTAAAGCCAGCAAAGCGTAAACGCGAGAATGGGCCTTCTTCCGAAGGGGTACAGGCCCTGCAGAGGGCAGTTTCTGTGAAATCGATAGCGGGTCGGAGCCAGCTTTTAATATTTTTTCAATTTTTAATCATAATGATTGTTCCTGTGTGTTAATACATTTTCAATCCGTTGATAAATTATTTTTTTTAAACAATTCATTTCATTAGTTTTTTCGCTATTATATCTGCAGTTACTGTTATCGTTCTTAGTTTGTTAGACTATTTGGACTACTCAAGCATTAGGACAAGATCATCTTCATGTTACTAAGGCTTCGTAATTGAATTGGGTCCTTAACCTAGTGTGATAGGAACGTGGTAGTCCAGTGGGTAGAGGTTATAATAGATAAAAGTAACTCCCCGTAAGAATTAATTGTAGGCCTCCTTTCTTCTTAGCTTTTTTTTGCAAATGATATCATTCAATAAGCCAGTATTTTGACAATGTTACTCTACGTGACTCAGGTGGGATCGGAACCGGTAACCTTTTGGATCAGGTGGCGTTCACCTCGCAGACCAACTCAGTGAGCGTCTTTTTGTAGTGAGCGAGGAGAGAAATCCCGTCTATATTAACCACTTCCTAACGAAATACCAGAAGGCCCACAATTCCCCGTCCCAATGGGCGTCTATGAAAGTTTTTCTCCACCCGATGTCTACCAGGTGCCACTTTAAAGGTGAAAGTGTCCAGTTTGTCGTCAATGTTGAATCCGGGTGTTAGATATTTCTTTCAGTATACCATCCTGATCCGATGCGTATTCTTTTAGTATGTTCCTCAGAATGGCGCGGTTAATTCGAGCCATTGTAAAGGATTCCCAGTGTCATTTGTCAGATTTGTACGCATTGCTCAGCGAACAGGATTCTGTCTTCTTCGAAATAGACGAAAGTAGCATGGTGCTAACAAGGTTGACAGATCGATCAAATCAAGATAAATTAAGAACATTTTCTTAAGCGGTAATGCAGCTGTATTCATGTTTTTAAGTGACTGGCTGCAGCATTTACTGAGAGATTAAGTGAAGTGGTCACTTAGCATGTGATTTCTAAGGAAGCCGTTATGATTGTAAATCAACAGCCCTTACGCTTCCCCCGCAAGTGCCCTTGGAAGTTTCTGCGTAGTGGGTGTTAATTTTTGGCACCTATTTCGCGCTCCGAGAAGTAAGTTTCACCTTATGTATCGTTTGCGAAATGAAATGAATTATTTATTTCACGCCTTCGTTAAATATATTATACAACATTTGAACGTTCATCCAAATTTCTTTTTGTACGTATAATGGGAGCAGTATAAGTTCACACCCACAAGAAACTGTATGGCGGCTAAATACGGCGTTTCTGGAGTTCATATACGGTATCTTCCATTGCCCCAAAGCCTTTATGTATGAACCATTGCGTCCACGTATGCCGTCCAAATTATCATTTAAATGAATGCTTGTTAAACTTAATTAATCATGACGGCCGGTAAGGATGCCCTTGTTTGTTTGGTGAAGGTTTCGCTGCCTTTTACTCCAGACCAAGCATTAAATCTTTTAAACACTTCGCTAACCACAATTTTTCCGCTTTTCACCTTCTCTGTTACCTCGTTTCCGTGTTCAAAATCGGACAATTCCTTGAGACGGGCCATGAGTAAATTTTAAATTTCGGTACTCCCTCCAAATCGACAATGGCTTTTTCCTGTGCCCATCATGTTGAAGGGTTTTATGCAAGCACGTGTTTCCGTTCCCACATTCTCCTCCTCATGTATCTCCTTTCCGGCGGTTTAATCGTCGAAACTTTCGACGGGTCAGGGAACCGCGCATGACGCATCTCCCCCAGGAAGCGCTTCGCAAACCCCTCCTCCCCCATCTTCTCCTCCGCCGCCTCCACTCACTCCGAACCCTATTTAAGTTTTGCCTCCTTTAAGAAACCCCCTCCCACGCGACCCCGTGAGCTCAAAGTTTACGATAAGTTTGCCTCCGAAAAGATATTACCAGAAGTGAAAGCAGCGTTACGTTCGATCTTATTTGCCTAAATAAAGAATTGAAGTAATTAGTTATTAAATATTTAGTGGCCGTTAAAAAATAACAATTAAAAAGTGTAGAAGCAAAGCTGAGTACGTTGTGAAACGCTTTCGTTTCCCGTGATGCATATACGTATATTCATTTGTTTTCCTAAATGGCTACGAAAATTCTAGTAAATGCGAAACTTTTTCGTGACCATTGGTATGTCAGGGAACCTCGTGCAAGTGTCTGAGAATTTCATTAAATTGTGAGTATATCTTCAGCCTGTGTACACGTAATACCTTGAAGAGTATGTAGAGTATTATCCTTACTTTATGGTGATACCAATTCGTCAGTCTTCCTTCGAGTCATCCCGTGGAAGTGCGGAAGTGCTGGGACGCAGCGTAATAATTCACTAACTATTGTAATATTCGGTAACTTCGTTTTATCTGGAAAAATAAAATCTTTAGTCTTTGAAAGTTGGAATAATTAATTAAGAAATAAAGACCTTATCCCGGGTATTTAAGAGAATAGCAACAAATAAATTCCATCGGAGTGAATGAGCGGCTCACCTTTGATGAGCAAAAATGGATACGAGGAACAGGTTTTAAGCAATGCAATCAGATCTGAATTCAGAAGTGGAAGCGCATAATGATCGTAATCTATTTTAGCTGCAGTATCTAGTTCCATTTGTTACTTAAACGTTAGTTACTAAGTTAACACTCGCTCATTCTCTTTGTATTCATCCTTGTTTGTACAAGTTGGGGCTATAATTATGGACTTAAAAACAGAGGGAATAATGATTGCATTTGAGAACCGGGTTAGCGTGTGTACGTGAACATATTTATATGTACGTAATAACTCCCATTTAGAATGTTAATAGCCAATTCGTTAAAAAGTGTGTTGTAATTAATTTACGAAACCTGAAACCACGAAAAGGAACACCGACTTGAAGGCCGGGCTTTACGGTGTATTTTAATAGTTCTAAATAAATAATGGAGCAACTTTTGATAAGGAGATAATTTGTCCAGTGTTATACTTTATCTGATTTAATCCGTTTCTATTCGTTTATTTGTCTCTTCTCGTGACGCGTGTGATGGATAATTCGCATATGCACCGAATTTTTAATTACTATGTCAAAAGGTACCTGGACATACCACAGTTTATTTTACTTCTTTGGCTCGATTTATGAGTGGAAAACAGATGGATCTCCGTATGTTTGGCAATTCGTATCGACACCTAATTACGACTGGTATACGGCGAAATATCTCATTACCGTGTTCCTATGGCGTTTTTCCTCTTGTTTTCCCGATTGGTTGACTAACCTCGACCTCTCGGTTCCAATATTTGGCAGCTGGTTAATAACCAAGGTTTTCCTAGACATCGTATAGCCCCGTAATTCCTTTTTTGCGGTTCCTCTTCCTCGCTATTTCCCCTTCGTCCCTCCCCAGTTCCCAGTTCGGTCTTAATCCCTGCAATTCTTTGCATCCACCTTTACATTCACCTGTCCGCAGCCCCTCTCTAATCCCTTCCACCTTCCGATTGAGTTCATATTCTTCTCAGGGTCCACTTAGTGTTCTTAATCACTGAAAGTGAAACCGTTTAGTGACCCCTTTTCAAGTTGTCTGCTGAGGGAACGGTGAAAAGTTGGTCTATAAAGATGTTGAAACGCCACTTGAGAGTTTAGGAAGCTTGCGGAAGCTATAAATTTGATTGAAATGAATGCTTAAAGCGACTCGAGGGCGTGCTGTTTTTTTTCTTTTCAAGTTATTCGGGACATCTATTTGCACTGCCCTGGCACCGTCAGTCCACGAAAGAATGAAGTAATGCTCAGAATTTACTATTCATTGGTTATTTATTTTAAAGCAGAACTGTTAAAATGGTGCCGCGTAAATTGGTAATGATATAATGACTCAGTTTCGCTCTTTATGAATCGGATTTTCATAAATCTATTAATGTCTCCCGCCGTCTACACCGTCCTACGTTTTTTCCTATGCCACCAATCCTATGCCACTCCTAAGGAGTGTTATTTTCGCAGGTTGTCCGCGTTTTATATTTATTGTATTGAATAAGTTACCCAACGCGTAATAGGGATAATGTGCTTTCCTTCTTCAATTGCTTCATCTTATATTCTGGTAGGCATTTCTTATTTTACTAAGCTTGTTTCGTGTCTTGTTGAATGTTTCTTTCATTGTCGAATTCTCTATTCGTATCCGGTAGAATAATTCTTCTAGTATTTTGAACTTACATATATTTAAGGAAACCCAGTATTCTTTTATTTTGTCAAAACCCTCGAGGCATTCTTCTTCCAATTTCATTCCTACTTCTCCTTTTCCATGCTCCCCGGCATTCAATTCAGATCTCTTTTTTTTCTGCCAACGTCGCTAAGCTGTCTTGTAGGTCATGACATGCCTATTTTTTTTGTACTTCAGTCACCTCATCATTTAAATTCCCTCTTCTTTCGTTTTTTTTAAATTCTCAACCCACATACATTAAAGGTTAGGGCGCCAGTGCTCATCCTTGTCGCACCCCCTTCCCATTCCATTTCTCCTCTTTAATGGTGCGGCCTTAGGCGGTCGCAGCGGCATACCCAGATTGCCTGTATAGCTCTCAATTTCGCCTCGTCGTGTCCGTTTCTTCCCCCCTCCCCCACCACCACCCATCGCCCCCTTTTAATCTCCTCTTCCACATCCCCTCCACCTCCCGTGCGGCCCGCGCGCTTCCGTCTCCGGCGCCTTTTTCCACAGTCCTCCTCTCACTCGATCTCCCCCTCTCTCTTCTCTCCCGGCCCCTTCCCCCCCGTTCCCTTGAGAGACAGGGAGTCATTCCCCCCAATCTCACTCTCCCTCCCTCCCAATCTAATTTCCACTATCTCTCTCCCCGCTCCTCTTTCTCCCACCCCATCTCATCCTCGCCTTCCCTAAGGCGACGGCCACGCCCATTTCGGAGATGTTCGCATAAAACGACAAAGCAATTAGCGAGTGCGTGCATTCCACAAGTCTTTTCTTCCCCTCTCTTCCCTCTCCCCCTCACCTCCCTCCACCCTCTCAGAAAGAACCCTTCCCTCCCTCTCTCTCTTCTCGCCCCACCGGCCGGGCTTGTTTTTCTCGAAATTCCTTCCTCACTTCTCTCTATATTTCCCCCACACCAACCATTCCCCAAGCCCGCTTCCTTAGACGCCCACCAACCCTTCCTCCGCCGGAGTGTTCTCGCGTGTGTAACGTGGGGCGCCATTACCCTCCCATACTGTTTTTCTTTCGCTCTCACCACTCGGCGGTCCTGCACTCGGCCACCGTCGTGCGTGCTTCCCCTCCGATATCCCCGCTGCTCCGCTTCGTATCCCTGTTTTCCTTCCCCCTCTTTCGCCATCTGAGTCGTGTGGACTGCTGGTCGAGAGGAGGGCTAGTGGGAAATGGCCCTGGATGTTGCGGAGGCCTCGTGCTCTACCGGTCTGCAGGGACGCGCGCTTCCGAGGGCTTCGTATCCCTGTTTTCCTTCCCCCTCTTTCGCCATCTGAGTCGTGTGGACTGCTGGTCGAGAGGAGGGCTAGTGGGAAATGGCCCTGGATGTTGCGGAGGCCTCGTGCTCTACCGGTCTGCAGGGACGCGCGCTTCCGAGGGCTTGGGGTGGAAGATTAAAGAGGAGAAAATGGGAATATTTTTCCATCGAGGGTTTCCACGCCGATTTCATAGATGCTTCAGTCGCAATTTCAACGTCCCGGTGTCCGCTTCTAGCTTTTAGGGCTAACAGATTTTTTTAGATGTCACCTATAAAGCTACTGTTTGTGTATACGTACTTTCCTGGTAGCGTTGCTGGAGAGATTAATAATAAAGATACCAATATCTCAGGAGAATGTACATTATATACTACAATATTTTCTTATATAGAGAAAATAAATTAGTATCACAAAATTTGAAGTGAAAGAATGGTAACTTTGTGATTCCACAGAAAATTTATTGCGATACGACCCGGGTTTCGACGTTCAACGTCATCTTCAGGTCTTGCAATGAAATTTTTAACATGTATACTATCCTTCTGGAGGGCTACATCGCAATCTACAGCAAAGTTTTTAATGTCTTTCACTGAAAGAGGGGCTTTAGATATGTATTTCAAACCTTTTTCTAGGAATGATATTTCCTAAGATTTAAATGAGTGATCTGATAGGTTTATTATTTTTGGAACAAACTGATGAACGACACAAAGTTACCATTCTTTCATTTCCAATATGAATCGATTCCACAAAGTTACGCCGGAAACCATCAATTATAGCATCACAAAAGTAATTAGTAGTAAAGTAACGTGCGTTACGAATCTCCTTGCCGTTCGCCTTTCCCAAGGAAACGTACCTTGATAATTAAAAAAATAACCGTGCATGCTCTTTTACTGTAAATGGTCGTTCCTCCTCCACAGATCTTTTAACTTGTTGGAGTTCTGTACGGAAAAAATGTCGAAAGTGAAAGCAAGGGACAGGATTTGCTATTAATAATATTTGTAGCCTTGCTTAGACTCGCATTCAAACGCGAAAAACCGCCAAACCATGAAAACAAGTAGCTATAAGAGAAAGGGATAGAAACACATGAAGTATCAACTACTTGTAAGAGGAGAAGGTGTAAGGGTGTAGATTCCAAGCATAAAAAATGTATTCTTGACCGGGACTTAAACTGAAGACCTTCGACTTGGGGGCCCAATGCTCTGCCAATTAAGTTATTGAGGAGACTAAATAACTATTGAAATCCGCGAGGTTTTATGAAACCAAGTACACCGATTTTTCGGCCAAGAGATGGCACCCGAGAACTAATTCACTCACTACGGTAGAAATGGACGAACCCACGTGAGGGAAGGATAGCAGGAAAAGTAGTCGGTCAGAAGTATCTCTGATATTAGGTGAAATAACGCCATTCCGTGCGTCATCTTTTCGTGAAAGTATCGGGGCGCTTGGTTAGATAAAACCTCGCGGATATCAGTGGTAATTACGTTTCCCCGATAGCTTAATGGGTATAGCATCAGCCCAGCAAGTCGAAGGTCAGTAGCATGTTGCACACTGATTTGAAAGCAATTAAGTTTTTATTTTGTAGTTGTTTGCAGTGTAGGCAGCTGGCTACTCAACACAGTATTGAATTTCTTGGAATAAGATAGGCGCAACATTAAGGTGTTTTCTAATTATATCCAAATGCGCACTTGCCTTTTGTCTTGTACCGGTTTCCAGGAAAAGATACTATATTCCTTGAGAAACATGGTCTAATCATAAGAATGTTCTGACCCAATTGTCGCATTTCGCGGAGCCGGGTACCCAAGATAATCTTATCGCTTTTATTAATGTTTTTTAAAAGAACCCGGACAACCGATCCGTCATTTATCATTTTCGATGCTCCTTGATCAAGTGGACTAGGCTTCCATTTCGAATCCCTCAATAACTCGAGTGAAAAATGCATCGAACGCACCGAAGGTCATAGTTCACCCTCTTTCACAACCTCCCTCCACCTCCCCCTTTCCGCAATGCCATATAGGCACACGCACGAGAACGCACGCTCTTGTATTAGCCCTCAGACGTGCGCGCCCTTAAACGGACGCGGCGTTTTTGCTCCCGAGTCGCGTACTTTATGCCTCGCAATCAGCGAGGCGTCGTCAAAGAGCGTCGTCGGCGTTTTTATAGGGTCGTCAGCACTCATTAGCGCCTCGAGCAGATGGAGAGAGGCGTGCAATTAGGCGTCCGTTTTCATTAATCGCCGTCCCCCTCTTTGCACCCCCCTCTCACACTCCTTTCCATGCCGCCCGGCTCACCCACCCCATCCCGCGGCCCCCTTCTCCCTCCACGCCAACGTCCCGTGCCACTCGATTAGCGTTCTTCGGATCGTTTCGGGGGTTCTATCTCACCCGCGCCCGATCCCCTCTGTGCATTCCCGTGGGCGGTGCAGTTGAAGAGAGAGATTGGGTGGAAGGGAGGTGGTGTTTCCTTCGTCGAGGGCCACAAATTCCAAGAAAGCGTTTCAATGCGCGGATACCTCTTGCCCGTAACGCTTCTCTCCCCCCTCTTCCGGGAGTTGTAGTAATGAGGTATAATTTACGCCGCCGGGAGTTTTGTCGGCTAAGCTTCAGCGTTTTATGCGGTGGCTCATGTGGACGAGAGAGAGCATCACCGTGGGCGTTCTCTGGGGAACGGGACGGCGTGAGCACCGCTCTGGTGTCGCCGTTTCGCGCGGTTCCAAGTTATTTTGGCGGTTTTTCATTTGCGTCCGTCCGCTATCGCGTCACTTGGCTGTGCTCATCGCTTCAGTGTGACCTGCATCGGGCTGAGGGAGTCGAACCCTCGTTCTTAATTCTTCTCAACGCGCACGGCGTTGCCCGGATTCCAATTGGGACTCCTGAATAGGTCGGGGAAATCTGATATGTGTGTTGAATTGTGTTCAAGTTTTGATTAAGCGACCGGAAATTTTTTTCAATTCTAATAAATGTAAAATTTTGTCACAAGCATGATGTTGGGAAATATGGTTTGCCGCAGGGGAAGCGATAGGTTCTGTTTTTGTCCAAAAATATAGCTTTTAGTAAGTAAAAAGCAAATCTAATTGGTGCAATATCGACCCTGAGTCGGTGAAATGCACTTGTGGATGCTTGAAATGATATGCGAGACGTACGTATTGCTGTTGAACGGAGCCTGTAATAAGATCGACTAAAAAAATCATGGTACAGCGTTCATAAAGGCTTTCATTCAAATCTGAAACAGACGTGGTGAACCCCGGATTTAAAAAAAAATGAATCCTTTCTCTCTCTCAATTTATTTTTTTTGGGAGCGAATGCAGTGAATCTCAAAAAGTGTGTTCACGTAGTTGTTTTCTCTACGTAAATAATAATTATAGTTAATCTGTTTTCAACTAGTTCAGTGGCTCGTCAATATCCTTTCAGAATCAGGCGGTGGACACTTCGGGACGTCTCCAGGAACGAGATTGAAAATGTTTGTATGCCAACGCAACGGAAATGCCGGAAATGGAAACTGATAATCAATTGGTAGTCACAGGACCATATTTAAAAATTAGTCGTCTTCACCCTTTAGCTCGCAAACTGCTATTCCCTGTACCACTGGAAAGTGTTCGTTTATATTTTTATGCGTATACTATATACGAGGTACCGGTATATTTTATATATCGTACCTCAAATCGGAGTGGAAAACGTCTTACGAAAGTTGGTTCGAGCGCATGCAAAAGTTTATTGATGATCATGGAGAATACTTCTAAAAACAATAAAGCCATTTAAATGATAAATTACTGGCTTTTCATCATCAGAATCAAAATGTAAATAGCAACCCTCGCACTTGGGTCTTAATGGTGATAGTGCTAATCGTTAGACTTTTTCATGTTGTCGTAATAGTGGCATCCAAGGAGATATTTAGAGCCCTTCGTGTATTTGCATGGTGAATCTTCTCCGGTTCATTCTTAAGAGGGCGAATATACTGCGAACCTTGGAAAAGGTACACATTAATTTTTTTGGCTTAGGAAAAGAGTCCGTGTAGAGTAGGATGGCCAATTTTCAGTGGCACAGGACATGAAAGAAGAGACGAATTCGTGCAATCATCAAGAAAAACAGGATTTACAAAATATCAGCAACACGGAAAGAGGTGAAGAAAAGAGGGAAAAGCAAATATTTTCAAAAACATTAGGTGGAACTAAATTCGTTAAATAGCTTGTTGAAAAGTGAGAACGGATCGGCGTTGTTGGGAAGTGAATGTAGTTTAGGAGAGGTGGCAGGGAAGTGAACGTTTAACTCTCGCTTTTCTAGTTCCCATGCATTCACCCACTCGAGACTAAATTTGTATTTCGTGCTCCACAAGGAACTCATTTTAGCGCCCAAACACGTCGGAGTGAGCGGCCAATAAATTTGCTAAAGACTCCCATCAGGTAAAAAAAATAGCCTACTCCAGCGAAGGGAAGTGGAAATATTATCCAAGAGGATCCCGTTACCTCCAGGGGATTTTCCACCCTCGTCGGTGGTAGAGAGAGAGAGAGAGAGAGAGGGGGATGGGCTGGGAGGGGGTAGGGAGTCACTGCAGGTGTCGATGCGAATTGCATCCCTCAATTTACAGGAGGAGGGCGAGTCGCGCATCCGAGACGCTTGGGTTTCCCCGCTCCCGCCTCCCATTCCCGTCATCCCCCGCGCGCCCCGCCCTTCTTGCCGGATGGGAGTTACCCCTCGGCCGCCCATGCGTGGCCCACCGTTCTTGCCTCCCCTCCAATCTACCGGAGTATTCTGGCGTCCAACACCGGAACCAAGTCGCCGTTTCTTGTTTTGGGATTTTCGGTGCGAAAACGGCGGACGAATGAAGGGTAGAGGAAAGGGAATGACCGAAGTCAGGAGTCGGAAAGAATTAATTCACCGCAAGATAAGGCGTTCGATGGTACCCCGGTAGTTGATTCATAATAATATTAATTCCCATGAAATTTTCTCATGTAAGGTCCGTAAATGACAGGCAGGGTCATGAAGTATATCGTAATAATGATTGACTGTTAGTTTATATTATTTACAATGGTATTCCATGTTGAATGATCTTCTGCAGCTCTCATCTTCGTTTCTTTTGTATTTTTTTTTATTTCCTCGGTTGGCATAGTAGTTTTGTGTAGAGGAAACTTGATATGGCAATCGTTCATTTGAGGTGCAGTGGTCATCCAGAATCTATTTCAGTCGTAATGGTATTTTTATATTTCAGTCATGTGTGTATCAGATTTGATCATTGATTACACTTTTGATCGAATGGGTACATATTTGATTAATGTAGCAAGTTTAGTACGCTGTCATTACTCGTACGTATGTGTGTTTGATGTTGAGATCCATGTAGAAATTTGAGGCAAATAGCCTTATCATTATGCATAAATAGATGTAATTATTCATATTTTCCTCTGCGGCTTCGTCTGTTCTTCGGAGGGCGTGCTTAAACCTCCGCAGTCTCGCTTTGTTTTTCTCCGCATCCTTCCAATTCCCGCCATCCCTCTCGCCGATCGTTCTCACCTGCCGTCCCCTCGCCTCCACCGCCTCCCATCCTACCGCCTTTCTCCACCCCACCGCCCACGGACGCGCTCTGCTCGCGCCGAAGATTACTCACTCTCTCTCTCTCTCTCCTTTTCGCACCCCCCTCTCCAACCTCCAACCCGCAGAAATAAAAAGAGCAGCCGTTGCCCCTCCAGGGGTATACGCCATCCGACTCTCGAATTTGATGCGACCGGAGGCCCCCCGATGTCACTGCGGGCGGGGCCCATCTCGGTCGCCTCCCTGGTGGGCGTGGTGGCGATGTGTGCCTTGGCCGTGGACCTCCCCCGACGAAAGAGGCCTGATACCTGCACGTGTGCTCGAGGTGTAGTAGATAGCGTCTTACTCGGTCGAATCAATTTATTCGAAGCTGAATGGAGCCTACGGGTATCGATGCTATTATCTGTCCCTCGACGCGGGCATTTCCTGTACCTTGAAAATGAAATTTTGGTTTATTGTCTTTTGACACACCTCTTCATTTTTATTTCATCCTTTCTAGGTGAATCACCTGTTTTCTTTATCTAGTGCTTAGCCACCATGCCACTCCTGTATTCAGTTCTGTATATTTAAATACCCAAGTACACCAGAGAAGTGGAACTTAAAAATTGTATCTTTCGCGAATATCCATCGTATAATTTGGACTGTAGATCCATGTAAATTGTTTTCGCTCTATGTGGTCTCCGTTGTGAGTCGTCATTGTGGACCCGATTTATTTGTTGCTCTTATTAAAAAAATCTATTGGGTAGTTAAGTGAAAATTGGTATTCACTGATAGCGTTCAGCTTACTTCGAACGAATGAGGTCTGATATTGAATACGAGTATTGTATTGTATTTCGTATTGCATTTCTTAAGTGCGTGTACAAGCATTTGAATGCCGTTACATTTTTTTTGCGGACCCTATTCCGGGGAGATTAGTTTGAAGGTATGAATACCAAAGAACTGCACTCCCCTATCAATGTAATGAACTTGTTAGCAGCGTTTAAAGAAGAAGTGTAGCGGTGTATTGCACATGAATTTACTGTCGTTAATGGATATCATTTGTTACAGCAAAAACTGTTAGTGGAAAAAAAATTAGTGGATCTTAATTCTAAATTCGGAATTGGCTATTTGAAAATTTCATACAGGGCGGAAATGACACCTGCTATTGCATCTAGCATTTAATTGATTCTACATTGTTGTATGTATCCCTATACCCAAATTAGCTTTTTTTTAATTTTTAGGTCCTGATCTACATTTTAGTTCTTCATTTAATTGATCGACTGTAACTCTATACCCAAACTACCCTTTTTTATGTCTAGGTCTTGATCTGTATAACTCTATTGTTTATCCATGGTTTATTAATTTTAGATTAGTTTGCTAGGTGGGGAGTCACAAAATGTTTATTTGATAGTTGTGTCCATCCAAAAACCTACCTTAACCGGTAGATTACCTAATAAAATTAATTTTTATGTTATAATTAAGTATGATAAATTTTAATATTTTCCAATCCATCAAAGAAAATTAATGTGTTTACAGAACTTTGTGGACGGGACTCCCACAAGTCGAAAAAGAAGGTTATTTTTTTCCCAAGTCGGAAATTGTAATGTCGGATGCGATTATTTTAGGTATGAAAGTATACTCCAACGGAAAGCCAAATTGAGAATGAATCAATGTTTAACCGAGGCCGCAGTTTGTTCGACACTTCGTGTTCTGGAAATGTGATTATGCAGCCTGAGAACCGTGAATGGGGTCGCAGATAAATTGAAGGCTCGATCCATATCCAAATCCTTCTAGTCTTTCCGACCCGCGTTTGCCTCCTGACCCCTCCCGGTACGTCCCTCTGGAGACAAAAAGAGAAAGAGAGTAGGGCTCCATGGCGTGAGTGCCGCCGACGTCGAAGCCAGCGCAGCGTGACCGCTTGCAACTCGGGGCCCACCGCCCCCGCTCCCTCCGGTGACGGACCTCCACCTCCTCTCTCCGTGTAGTGTGCTCTCTCGGGGAGGAAGGTGGTAATTTGTTCTCCGAATGAATGAATGCCGAGGCATCGGTGGTGCCGTCGAGGCGATTATCGTCCGAGAGATAATGGTGCGAATGCTGGGTGCGATACATCGTCGCCTCCGCGTTATACCCCGCGGCGGAAGTGGGCGGTGGGTAATGCTTTAGCCTCCCTCCTTCCTAACCTCCGTTTCCCCCCCCTCCACTTCTAATGGGCGAGTGTGGGGGTGGGGGGAGTAAAGGCAGTGAAGCTTAAATAGTCTCCGCTCTCAAAGGTTCGTCGTCCGTCGCGGATGCCCCTGGTCCGCCGTTTTCATTTGTCCCGATGCTCTCGGGCAATCCACTCTGCCGGGTAATGGTGCTCATCGGGCCGTTGGGATCCCGTGAAAATAAATGAAATGAAATTCAAAAGAGAACCGATTTATAAACCATTATCTCCGGTTTGGTTTTCTATTGGAAGTCAACTACGTAACCGGTGGGCACTGAAATTTCTAATTTATGTTGGTTGTCCTGGATTCACTCTGGTGGGCTTAAGAAATTTCAGATACGCTTTCTCATTTATGCGCATTGTCTATGGCCATAATGGTAGCACACCCATACAGTGCCTTAGACCTATCCTGTCGCATTAGAACGCAAGCATCGAAATGAATGGACAAAGGCGTGCAGGTTGCCATTTAATGCTTGAAGAAGTTATCTAATACTTGGCTTGCTTATTCTACATCTACATAAATACCCCGCGAGCCACCAAAAAGGTGTGTGGCAGGGGGTGTAGCACCAGGAGGAATTGGTATGGGATGAGGGGGTTGGGGTTTTTCAAATAGGTTGGGGAAGGTGGAGGGAACCTGTAACAAAATATTTTTGAATATACACACTCGCAGTCCCTAACCTGTACGTTAATACTTATTGTTTTGAACTGACTCCTGGGGGATTTGGAGTACAAGCATTCTGGTCTCTTATCGTTCTTGGAAGAAATGACATTTTAAACCTGTTATCTCTCTAATCTTATATTGGTGATCCCTCCGACCGTAATACTTTGGGGTTCGTGTTATATTCTTAAAGTCATCGGAAAAGGGCCCATCTTTAAATGTTTTTAATAAGTTTAATCGAAATTGTAAACGCCGCTGTGTGAGAGAATCCCAACCTAAATTTTCTAGCTAAGTAGTTACGCTTTATCAGCGGCGGGTCTTAGATAACTGCTCGGTTTGCGAACATTCGTATTTTTTATTGTTTTATAGCAAGCGACTTAAAAAATAATAATATTTTTTTTAAGATTTACAATGATTTGCCCCTTAAGGTTTAGAGTGAACTTGGTGATTTATTTTTGGAGTTATTGAAGTTTTTAGGGGAATATTGAGGTTGTGAAACTGAATTATAAATTAAAATATATTTTCATTACTTAGTTGATTCAGTTGCATTAAGATGCCTGTCTCGTTTTGAATAACAGTAATGGGGAAATTAGGAATTACTATTCAGTCTTAATCCACTTACGTCCCTGGGCAATAAAAGAAGTGTCACACCCGCGATAAAAGAAAGGGGTAGAAAGCATTCTACGGTGATTCACCCGTCCTCTGTTGAATTTCGACCACTCAGAACTTCAGGCAGCATTTCGCAAGCCAACCATTAAAATTTTACCGTAACGTTTTTGGATTTTATCTTTATTATGGAGTTCTGTGATTGTAGGTTCTTTGGTTGTTTTCTTTCGAAGGAGAAGTGACTCGACGGTCGATTCAACACGGGAGATTAGATTTTCCCTCCTACCAAACCGTACGCCACATGAATATAGTTTCCCAGATCTGTTACCCACATAATCACACTTCTTGATCGTAGCTGAAAGTACGGGGAATTTACCAGGATTTTGAAGCCAAGGTCTTAACACGAACACTGTACCTACTCACCACGACCCCGTCATGAAAGAATTTCATATTTTATGAATGTAAGCAGTAAGTTAAGAGATCTCATTACGGGATGAAAATTTGTGCAGTAAGTGTGGAATTGCATAAAATAGTGAACATGATTCTCTTTGCAGTTGTTGTTTTTGAATATTTAGGCTAACAAATCTGTTGATGATTAATTCCTTATCAATAGCTTCCTAATTAATTAGCTAATGACATTCCTTAGCTGGCGAGGAACCATTACTTTTGACCAGTAATGTGCTTCTGGAGAGCATCTCGTAGCAGTTATAAGCTAGCGCGTTGCCGGAATCGGTGATTTAGTCACGCGTAGTGCTGGCACAGAACTTTCCAAATTTCCATTTTCGTTCTGTTCTCAAGGTCGTCGGACCCACTCCGGACCGTACGGAAGTTGAGTTTGATGGTGTTTTGCGTGGCGACTGGAGGATCGGGCGAGAATAACCAAAAGTTCAGACCCGATTGCTCCGGGAAGTGTGTGCCGACGTTGTATTTTTTTGTAAAATTGCTAAAATTATTTGTTTCCACTGCCCAAAATGTTTTTCCTGCAGACCTCTCACTATGGAAAGTAAATTCTTATTCTTAAGGGTCGCTAAACAATTCCTTGGTTCGTCCCTTCGCATTCCTCGTTAGAGCTTGTTAGTGTACCCCCCGAGGTAGTGACTGCCTTCCACCCTTTTCTTGGCTCGTGGTCTTAATAGTCAGGTATATACAACGACAATTAGAGATTTTTTCAAATGATTAGTCATTGGGTGTTCGTGTTTGTCTGGCCATCTCCACCCAATATTCCGAATGACACTGCAAACTCCATATTGTCTCGCTGTAATCTGTTGGTTGAACGACACTAGCGGTCATAGCTAAAGATAATTTAGTAAACCATAAATTTCTGTTACTGGCGGTTTTTATCATAGGGTGGCAACGATACGTGCCGCATATATAATATAATATAATATATATATAATAAAGTCACCGTAGACCGCTGCGCCGAAAGCATCTTCGTCGTCAAGGAGCGAAAGCTGAAATTTGTTGGCAGGGCTGTAATCTGCTTATTCGGCGCTGCCTCAGAATAATTTCCCCCTGCCCCCCACCCTAGAGGTGGCTCACCCAATACTAAATAAACTAAATATATTAGGTGTCTGAACACCGGAGCGGGTTGAAAGTACGTCGAATGAAGGCAAGTAGTAGCAAAAACAGCGAAGGCGTAGTACGTTTTTTCTTGAGAAATCTTCTGCCACCAGATTTCCCTGAAGTAATCCATATTTCCCTTGTTATCAATCAGCTCACGTGAAAAATTAATGTTGATGATGACCTGTAAATAATAAATCCCGTGTTGGAAATTATTAAAATTTATAAAATGGTAAGAAGTATCTAATCAAGTTGATAAACGTATTTTTACTGAGGTTTCAGTAGAACCTGTATTCGAAAACTTAATTTTTACGAAAATTCACAGTTCATCTACATAATACCCCGCAAGCCGCCGCAAGGGCGTGTGGCGGGGGGTGTTAGGTCACCACCCAAAAGGAAAAAAGAAATACCGCATTTAAAACTAACACACATGCAAACCCCAATCCACAGCAGTGCACAAATTCATAGAAACATCCCATCATTCCACGTGCATGCAAACACACATCTACCTCCCTTCACTCCACAAGCATGCAAGTACATATGCTTAACTACAACAAATAATTGTACCCTAGGATGCAGCAAGAAATTTATCGGGAACGTGCAAGCTAGATTTTAGTAAGTAGCTAGGTTTTTTTTTTTAGCTAGTAGCGAAATACCACCACCACAAGGACGTGCTACATAAAACTCTCTCCTACCCAAGGTGAGGAATCTGGCCCAACGCTACAGGTAGGAGGAGGGCTCACCCACGGAGAGGGACAAGGGATGGAAGGGGAAATTTAGGGTACCAAAAGAAGAGAAAACAATACCGTAAACAGCAATACATTACTTAATGGCATGCGGGAAGGGTTTTGACATAACACACAGGAGGTTAGTGAAAGTGCATGCAATTGAATATAACTAATTGCTACCTAGACGCCGAGGGTGGCAAGTGGCATTTTTGTTATCTCCGAGTGTGACCCTACAGTTGTTATCCCGTATTGTCCGTGTGAAGGAGTCCTTGAGTCTGCTAGTTCTGGCATCTATTTCCCGAATTTTGTATACATGATCCAAACGACCAATGTATGTTGGAGTGCGCATAATTTTCGAGACCTCGGTGCTGAAACATGCGGATCTGAATTTATTTAGCAAGTTTAACCTAGCTTTGAGTCGTCTTTCTTCCAATGATTCCCATCCCAATTCCATAAGCATTTCAGTGACGCTTTTCGTTTTATCGTAACAGCTTTCCACAAAACGAGCTGCCTACAAGGATGCCATTGAGTTGAACTCAATGGCAGCCTTGTAGCAACCCAACCATGCACAACTTAAGACTGGTACGCCCAGAAGTTACCTCGTTTAGTCCACCGTCGATCTTTCACTGTGCCAATTAATATTGCTTAAAGAGTGTTATGAATTATCCCAATCATCATCCGGTTTCTCCTACTCAAAGGGATAATGGGTCCAGCCGAGTGCGGTTATGGGAGGGAGTTCAAATTCCCTGCCGGAAGACTTCCATAATGGTCAGGGGAAGGTGTCGATATTCACTCCTTGAGCGATGACAATGTAAACCTATCACTCCTAAAACCGGGGAACCAATGGATCATTGCGATTGAAAACGCCCCCCTACAGTTCTCATGTTACAGTTGCGGAACTTGAATTCTGAAAGTGTCGGAAAAAAACCGGGGAACATCAGTCTTTGTATCTCATTCATTGTATTGAGATCAAAACATTATTTTTCATATTCTTGTTCAATTTTTAAAAATCTTCGACAAATTCAATGAATTTCGGGGAATACCGCCACGGTTACTTTGGTGGAGTCACCAACTGAGGTGTTCACAATCGCGAGAATGTCACGGGTCGAAAATCAAATCTGGTCAAGGCTAATGATTTTAACGCTGCGAGTATTTCGTGTTTAAAACCTGTTATTAAATGTAAGCTTGGAAACTAACAAGTGTTTTCTAGTATGTGCGAAGCAGGTTTTCGTTTATGACTCCTGAGATCTGGTTTCATTTGCGTCATGTTATATCACCGTACGTTGTGTAAAAGAGCGGCGTGTGATCAACCGTTTTATTCTTCTGTACTTAGTTTAACAGCCATCGAAATTCGTTGTCAATTGAGTGAGATATCAGGCGTGAAGGTGTCATGGTTGTGAAAATTGTGTCCTGGAAAAAAATTTATGTTCCTGAAAAAAAAATTCCTGGGTGTGACAGTTCAAAGAAGGCCAAAGGTTGTAGTGTTTTTTTTAGTATTTTTAGTACCCTGCATCCCATTTTTAGTACCCAGCGTCGGCATTAGCCTACCCCTAGGAGAAGATGCCAAGGGATCCACAGTTTAACGTCCCATCCGACAGATGGAGTACTCCAACTTGACGTGCTCTCCACAAAACACCTCCAATATTAATTAATTATAATTAATAATAGTAATTTGGCCCGTTCGATTAGAATCGGGGAATTTATTGTTTCAATTTCAATTTTTGGGGTGCCTTATTTTTAAACCCCCAATACAATTTCGTTAATTTGTGCAAAATACAAAATTTGACTTGCATGCCATTCCTTTCCGTCGCTCTCCCTGTTCCCACTTCATCAGTAAGGATCGGGATGCCACAGAAAACCCTGCCTCCTCCTGAATTCAAACCCGAACATCGTGTGCTAGCGAACCTAAGAAGCTCCGCCACGGACCATCAGTAATTTTCCTTCTGGTAAAAGGGACCCCTACAAAGGCGTTTCTCGCGAACACGTCGTCTACATTGTGAAACGTGTACATCTACAGAGAGATTGTTTCAACTTATTGGTGTTCGTAGTTTGCCAGAGAAAAAAAAGGAGAGCTTATAACTTGATGGCACACTTCGATAAATATTTTTGATGCGGTGGAACAAGCTAGCGTAAATTTTATTTTGCGACAATTGAGACTGGTGGTGTTTGCTTATAAGAGGGCCGCCGTCTCTCTCACTTTCCCGATGCTCTCGGAGACATCTACCGGCCGGCTTGGAGGAGTCGTTTCTCGCGCGGATCCTCTGCTAGAGGTTGCCCCCGGCCTGCGCCTCGCGGATAACGGTTTTGCCAGAAGAAGTATGCCCGCATCGTGTGTGCCTTCCCTTCCACTATTCGCATCTATTTCTTAGGTTTCTCCACCCCCTCTCCCATCCTCCCTCCCCCGCTACCTCGCCACCCCTCTCCCCCCCTAGGTCTTACATTCCGCATGCTCATCGTTTGAAACTTCTCAAGCCGGCCATCCCACCCTCGTCGCGAGCTGACAAGAGATCGAAGAAAAATGTTTCATTCGGCCATGTGATCGCATTCCTATCGTGTTGCAATATTCGGGGATCGCGTTGTTGATTGCGGCGCCACCTGTTTGACGCCCCTCGTCCTCATGTGGGGCTTTTTTGCGGGAGATGTAAACGCCAGGGTGCTATATACGAGGGTCATCCGGAAAGTAGTACCCGTTCGTGAAATAAAGACACAAAAGTAAATATTAACAAACATAAAAAATTTTATTTGAAAGAGGATACTTTAAACTACTTCTCAACATAATCTCCAAGCAAATTAAGGCATTTGTCATAACGTGTGACAAGTTTCTGTATTCCTGCTGCATAGTCCTTCGCCGCCAGCTCATTGAGATACGGGTCACTCCTTCTTTAAGTTCTTCATCGCTGTCAAATCTTTTTCCTGCCAAAAAGTCTTTAAGCTTTGTAAAGAGATGAAAATCTGAAGGGGCCAAGTCCGGGCTATACGGTGGATGGTCGAAAGACATGTTCACTGCTCACTTCACATGCTCACCAGTTGGTCTGTAATGACAGACGGTCTCCCCGAACGCTCATCGTCGTGTGTGTTCCCCCTCCCCATGTTGAAGTTGCGACACCACCGCCGAACAGACGACTCGTCCATTACATTGTCTCCATACACCTCCTTTAATTGGCGATGAATATCACATGGGCGAACGTTTCTTGCATTGAGGAATTTAATCACTGCCCTCACTTCACAACTGGCGGCGTTCTCAATTTTTTTAAACATTGTAAACAATCACAGAAACAACACAGGCAATGCTAGCGTCACGCAACTTGGCTCAGAGAAGGCAGACAAGCCACTGAAGCTATCTGACCTCGTCCAGCGGCTACTCGCGTCGTCAGCACTTCATGCGGCACGAACGGGTACTACTTTCCGGATGACCCTCGTACTAAATGCCAGGAGTGACCATTCTTTTGGTGGCTGTCGGCCGATTATACGTATTCTCGTTCCAGATATAGGGTTTTTAAATTGCCCGAATTACTAAATGAATGCCACATAATTGTGGATTCTCGGACCTCGTGTAAAATATCAAGCTCGAAAACCGTAATGTAAATATATTCGCAGTTTTAGAGACATTTTTCAGCTTAGCAGGCTACTCCTTCTGGCTCCTTTTGCATTAGTAGTTTATTATATTTTCTGTCGATTTTTGTGCACATGTGCAGTACGTTATTAAATGTCATGGCGTGTAAGAAGACAGTAGGGTAAGGTAGTGATTTGAGTTATTTGTTGGTGCATTGACCGCATTGGTCATTTTTCACCAAGAGCAGAGTTCTTACACATTCATTGTCAATGCTTATGTCCATGCGTTAATATCGGATATCGTAATTGGATGGGGTGTAATGATTTCGTTTTTAATATTGCGTTCACGAAGGAATGGCACCGAGTGAAGGCAGAAGTATTACAATGATTTTGTTTTGTCCCGATACATCTAGGACGTGGAAAAATTCACTTCGGATACTCAAATAGAAATAATGGAATTTGAAAGACACGTAGCCAACATTTTTCCCTGATTACAATGTGCGGGAGACACCTCGAGGGGAAATGACATTCGTTGTCAGTTTTCATCGTTATCCCAAGACAGTCCCTTTATAATGACGGGCCCAGCAGAAGGAAGTGTAACCACCATCCTTTTTATCCTCGCTGGAAACATCTCCCATTGCATTGTCTGCCAGCCCCCCTCGTCCTCCACGGTCCTATTGTGAGAATTTAATTATAGCACACTCCCATCGCGCCTCCCTTCCAACTTCTATCTTGACATGGCATTGTCGATCAGTCTCATTACGCCGTCTTACGCGGAAATTCCCGACGATTTCTTGTATCGACGGTTCCCGTTAGTTGGGACGGTGGGGATAGTGTTATATCCCTACTTATTCCTCACCGCGGGAGAGTCGACGGATTGCAAATAGCTTCGTGGATCAATTCCAAAGACTTTTTTGGCCGAGAAACTCCTCAAGCGTGAGGCTTTAAGCGGAAATTAACCTGAGCGATTTGCTGCTCCCACTTGCCTGCCCAGGACTTTCTTCTTTTATGTGTCTCAAGTTTTTACAGAAACGTCTCTCTGTTTTGTTTGTCACTCAATTTTGAAAAAATAGCCAGGTGTAGTATTTCCCAGACAGGGACCGGTCAAGTAAATATTTTCGTGATTGTCATCTGCTCGATTCCGCTTTCCCCATCTCTCCTGCGTTCGTCCTTTATATGTGTTCCTATCCCTTTCCCTTATATCAAGTTCCATGCAATTGAATATATATATATATATATATATATATACACACATAGATATGTAAATTAATATATATATATATATATATGTATAAATAAAAAAAACATAAACACAGTAATCAACCCGAAGGTCGGTTGATGATGGTAGAGGTCACCCATGTACCAAGCCCGACGGCGTGTGAATATTCACACATCAGGGTAGGGGGGCCAGTTCCTTTCCCTGTGCCGGTTATGGTTTCCCAGGAAGACCTGGTACCCGAAAAATCAACTAGCTTGGGTGGAGCTGCAGGTGCCCAAAGTGCCTTGCCCGGGAATCTAACCCGGGACCCTCCGGTCAGCAGTCCAACGCTCTACCCGCTAGACCACCGCGACCCACATATGTATGAATATATATATATATATATGTATAAATATATATGTATAATTTATTGTTCAGTTATGCGCATAAAGATAATATCACTGCAAGGTAGTGAAGAAAGTGACTTCGTATCTTTCCAAATATCTCACTTTCACAAAATCTGATATAACTTTTAATCCCGTGGCGGCCATCAATCGAGCAATAAGTTCACCAAATTATTTCACGTCGAAATATTATTCATATGCACCGTTATTTCTCATAAAAAATTATCCTGTGCCGACTCTTCAGTTACGCATTTCAAATGCATAATCTGATGTATAAAAAAAGCCACTAGTCACCACTTGGTATTTCCATTCTTATCGTTAGTGGTTTTAATGCCACATCTCGCATATAGCCAGTCGACTGACCCCAGCTAGGTAACTTCGTTCTCCCGTGCATGGGCTCAACAAGTGTTGGCTTGTTCTCCATTCATTCGCCCAACGATGGCAGCGTTTTCGGGACAAATCGACGATCTATTTTTTTTCATCCTTTGTATTCTTCCGTAAAAATCATCGCGCGTTTCTTCACCGCGCGATCCGTTGGCGAGCCGACGTGTGAATTCATTTGAACTCCGACCGTGTCCGTCGCGCCCAGTCAAACTCGAACTCTGCATGTGGATCCGTCGACTTTTCCAGCAATCCCGATTCCCGCCTCCCTCCACCCCAATGTCCTCCCCCATCGGCGGGGCTGCGCTTCCCTTACGCTCAACCATTTCCACGAGCAGGCCCTCTTCCACCCCCCCCCGTAATGTGTGATGATCCGATAGGATTCGTCGAATAAGATAGGTCGTGGGAAGCGAGGTACATTTGGCGTCGCTCTCTCTCCCTCTCTCCCCCTCTTGCAACGGTGATCGTTAAACGGGTTGGCTCCGGAAATTCCTATTCGCGTTTTTTCTTAACGTAAGCACACCCTCCGCCAACCTCTTCTTACCCCTTTGCATTCATCCCGAACTCCTCTCTTTCTTTCGTCCTCTCCCTTCCCCTTCCTCTGCCCTCCCCTCAAACCCCCTTCCCCTCCTCCACCGCACAAACTGAGGCATAAGCCATCCGCTTACTGCGCCATGACTCTCCTCTCCCACCCACCCTCTACTCTGTGTTTCTCATGATCCTCCTCTATCCAATGGAGGCGAGAAGCAGCCGAGCCGTCCTCCGGCTCTTATTCGTATGATCCCCTTTCTTCGACCCCTCTCTCTCTCTCACCGTCGGTAATTCCGCTTCGTTCTCCACCCGATCTTCAGTTCATAACCTTCCCGCGCTCCTCCTCTCTCTCTCGCACCCGTAAACTATTATTGTCTCTCACCGATGGTGGCTCTCCAATCAACCCACGAGGTTAGAAGTCCCACAGGGATGAGTTACGGCAGTAACATCGGCGAGTCCCTACTTGATTGGCTTCGCCATTTTGAGTTGGAAGGGTTGAGGGTGTATGACACGAGTATGGCGTAAAAAAGGAACATTTGATGCAAATTTACCCTCGTGTTAATTTAAGTGTAATTTAGTGTTATGAATAATATGATGTTCGTTTTTATCGTTTTTTATCCCACACAATTTCGAAAGAAGGTAATTGATGTTTATTTCACTCGAGTACATCCTCAATCTTGTAATGCGAGATTGTTCCATGTACGCCATCCGGTTTCGACGGCGATCTGTGCCCGACTCAAGAGCGCTCTGGGCGAGGGATTTCTTGTTTCGCCTTCTTTCGCCGGCGAAACGATTGGAATATTTCTTGAAACTGTCCCAGCTGATCATTCGTTCAGTTCCCATTCTTTCAGGGGATTTCATTGAATTGTTGTTGATTACATTGTTTCCGGCTGGTCTCAACCAGATGTAGTGTTCGACCAGTCAAGTGACCAGTTCGACACGAATCGCCAAATGATCTGTCATTTTCGTCAATTCGCGCACGGTAACTGCCGAGAACTTCTTCGCTTCTCCTGTGAAAAACCATAACCATTTGTATCAACCGTCTGGTATCCGTCCACGCCTGTACTCATTTGTATTTCCTCGAGTCCGCCTCCCTTCCCAGAAGAAGCGAATTAAAGAAAAATTTAAAAGATGGCAGGCAATCGGCTCAGTCCTTTGGATGTGAGTGATTGGAGAGTTTTTTTTTCAGGGATAATAACATTGGGAAGTTAAAAAAGGGCGTCTCGTTCAAATTTCGTCTCGCCAAGTCGGCTCGAAAGTGTGCGGTAGAAATATAAAAGAGAGCATCACGGCCCTCGTGGTAATGGCAAGAGGAAATGAAAAGGGCAGGAACATTTTTTCTAGTTATTTACTCATTATTTTTATGGCGGTAATGGAATTAAAGATAACCGTTGTGGTTGCTTTATTTCACGCCGGAGACAATGTAAGAGCATCCTCCGCGTTCCGTAATACTACGTCCACACCCGTAAGATATTTCGTCCTGATCAAGATGGGTTAGTCTCAACACATTTTTTCTTATAAAAAAATAAGCTGATTGTTCTCAAAAAGGTCACCTAAAAGTTATATCGGCTAAAATTTTTCTCTCGAGTCAAACAAAAATCGATCGCAGGCAAATGTTCGTTTGTAACGCAAGTGAAAGTGTCATGGAAGTACATTTGATATTTCAGCAATCGAACCACTGTCAGCGCAGTGATACTTTTATATCTTTCTGCTGGTTGTACGGAAAAATAAAGTTTACGTGTTTGTGGGGACTGCCTTCGGAGAGTCGTTTGAAGGCGGTTGATCAGCCATGCAGAGAGTCAGTTCAGTAGTCAAGAATAGGTGTTTCACATCATGTTGGACACGTGAGTGGAATTTCAGTGTGCCCAGCACATTTATGACTTTGACCTTGGGAATGCCATTTTCGTGAAAAATTGCCTCGACGTGGACTCCTTTTCTTTCTTCTTCGAATCCCATTTGGAAGATGGCGGATTCGCTACATTTAAGCCACATCTTAGTCGAATTCGGTTGAGCTCGTTGCGGATGTGTAATTGTTGAAGAAGCAGCATGTGTTGCTTAGTTCTGTTAGCTCGTTCTGCTATGGCGCCACCACCTAACTGCGTCGTCGAGATGGCTAAGTCCTTAGGTAGAACCCGGTTCCATTCAAATAATCATTATCCGATACCTAAAGACTCTTAATACTCATTTTCGTATAATTTTATACACCGTGAAATATTTCGCATTAAGAGGTGCAACCAGTGTGAATGGAAATGTGAATAAATTTATACGATGAAATATTATAGGATATTATGGGATAGAAATATTTTAGATGAAATATTATAGGATGTCATGGGATAGAAATATTATAAGATGAAATAAAATTCATTCGTGATGGTGTCACCCATGAAGCAATATTATGGTAATTAAATTTCCTCTAGGGCCACAAAAATTTCAATCATGCATAATCCCTTGCAATCAGATCTGTTTTGAAGGGTAAATTGAACATGTTGTCGGACTCTTTTATCGCATTATTGTCAGGTATCTGAAGATCACCTTTATGTATGCTATACATTACCTTGCGACTCAAAATAAGCGTTATTTCGTTGAGAGCCTGGAAAATGTCAAAGTGGAATTCTGGCTTGGCGTTCAGTTTCCGAATATTTAACAATACTCGTAGGTAACGTGGATGAAATAATGTACTATTACATGGCATGTAGCTGTGCAGTACAGCAGAAATAAATATATAATGCTTGGTCATTTTTTTTCAAGCCTTGAATTGTGAAATTCTACCATCATTTTGAAGCCCACATCGCCCCTCGGATGCCGGCGTGGTTCGATCCTTATCTGAATGTTAAGTCGTCAAGTTTCATCCGACGAGATGCGGAGATCGGGCACGAGCTCGGGGGCTTCTCCTCGTCAGCCGACGGCGACACGAATCTTAAATGATCGGAGGGGATGGCGACGCATTTGCCATCACCCCTTAAGGCCCCATTCCATCCCATCCCTCTCCCCGCCCGCCCGTCCCCCCCCCCTTCACCCGCTGAGTATTTATTCTCCCTCCACCGCTCTCTTTCTCTCGTCTCCGGAAGAGCCCTTGGGAAGACGCCGGGGGTAGGCTTTGACGCCCCACCCGTCCTCAGACAACCTTCAGCCCCGCGACCTGTAACGCGGCGGTCACTTTGATCTGATTAAGAGCTTATCCGTGGGCATTCCGCACACGTAGCGGAAAGAGAATAGCTCTCTCGAATCCAGTGGGAGAACGGCGGAAGGGTGTCGTTTACTGCGGGCGTTATTTATTTTTTTTATATGTGCATACGCATCCGCTTGCTCTCGCGGTCGGATCCCCTCCGACGGGATTTAGAGGCGGGAGTCGCGGGGGAAGGAAAGGGCACACGTCGCGGGACGCCTTGCAGGGATGATGGGAGTGGAAATGGTGGAGCGAATGTGTGTGTGTGTGTGTGTAGATGTGTGATGAAGTGACTTTGTCGGCTTTTGTACACTCTTTAGGGTGCCCAACCAGTTGATAAAAACGGTAAAAAATGGAAATTTGATGTGCGGATCGGGAATTCCCGTTGACAAAGATGTTCCTTTTAATTTGAAGATCAGATCTTGTTTTGTCAAAGCCTTCTTGATTGCAGTCCATGGGAAAAAATGAAACTATATATTTGGACAGACTTCTGCGGTACCGGTGGCATAAACCACTTCTAAGAAATTGTACTTCAATTGCAATTGAAATCAGGTTGAAATAATTCGGGAGAAAATCGGGAAGACAGAGATGGCTTGTGTTCATCGGGAAGAAGTCGGAAATCGGAGTCCATATAAGTTACCTTGTCTTTCTTTGTTTTGCCCGATTCTAAAGGAAATTCGTTTCGTTAGGCAGTGGATTTTTAGTCCTAATTATCGCAAACATTTTTTCCTCTCGGTTTCTTCGTAGTGGAGACCATTTTATTCAGCCAGGATTCGCTGGGAATATGTGAATCAAGGAAAGAAATGAATGAACATTAACTCATTGATACGAATATAAATTTTTATGTAATAATTCCGTAGGTCATTATACGAGAATCCAAGTTGAAATTGAAGTAATTTGGGCTTGCGTGTTTAAATGTGTCGCGGTGTGCAACAGTGGCGTCACGCAAGTGTTCGAGGTGATATGAAAATAGAAATAGGAAACGGTATATACTAAAAGTGGAATTTACAATGAGGTGGGATTGGATCTGTTGATAAATCATTTGACTTGGGTAAGATTTGAATGTTGATGGAGACAGTTTATTCAATTATTAGAGGGGATTAATCATCGAAGGATATTTATCTGCAATAATTAATGGGATATGGAATGTTTTACACTGAAATCGATCCTTTCCTTCCGCTATCACACTACATAATCCTAGAGGGTACTTCAAAGCCTTTGGCGTATTCTAAGGTTTTATTTCTCGTCACGTGACTGCTGGCGATTCCACTAACGGAACTTTCGGCGTGGAGCCTTTTATTCAGTCGTTCACGGAACACTTGAAAGCAGAAATTTCTCATCGGAAAAAGAAATTTTTGCTGGAATCTTGCATAATTGTAAAAAAAAATCTGAACATAAAAACCTCTTTAAGGATAACCATGTTAAACAATCACGTGTGTACTGAAATCATTTTGTTCCCCATAATCACGGTTTTTGGTTGATTTGAGTGAGCTCAAAGAAATCTCGATTGACGACAGGCCATACAAGTATTATTGTTCAAAAATTTCCAAAATTTTATTGCTACGTTAGCAAAGCTAAATATGCTAAGTTGACCAAATTGCTAGTTTTTCGATGCCATGCCATGTTGTTAAATTCAAGCTTCCGAAGTACCTCTCATAATCGTTCACCATATTTCATTCATTCTCTTGAGGCCATTAGAATCATCTTGCGGAGCGTGGTTTAAGTTTAGTGTTAACCTATCATGCGACCAGAGGACTCGTGTTCGATCCTGTTGGTGGCGCATTTTTACCGCGATTTTCCCCTTCGGGGGCCTACTGAGAAGTCCATTTGTGTGAGATCGCAAGGAATGTCCTCTCTGACCGGTTTGTGAATCAACTCTCAAGCGCTTCCCCTTCTGTTTTGGGGAAAAAATCTGAGAAGCCGATTGGGGATGAAGAAAAAAGACATTCGGAGTTGGGATTGTTTGGTGTAATTTCCGCTTTCACCGGCAAGCATAGATTGTTGACTATCACATTCAGTGTTGTACGTTTTGATGCGACCCATTCAAAGTCCAATTCATCGGTTTTTCTCTTCGAAGACTGGCGAACTGCTACTCATCAGTTTTCCCAATTAGACCCCAATGATATGTAGCATTATGATGGGGGCATAATAGATCGATGAGGAATTAGTCACTCGATCCCTTGTAATTTCATTTTGCAAAAACTCTCAGCATGTCAACTATGAGGTGCAAATAAATAAACTTTGGTATGCATAGGCTTTTTTATTGCACCACTGGAAATTATTTTGGAGGGTGCAGATGAGTTAACTCACTGGTGTTTTGTAATCTGGAACTCCCATTTTCATGTCAATACTACCATCACCATATGTGTCCTTATATATGATGGAAGTTGAACCGGTGGTTAATATTAGACGGTTAACCATCCGATTCGGATTAGAGAATAAAATTGTGTGTGAAAAAAGTAGATGCAACATGTTGTAAAAAGTTCAATTCAACTTGACGCACCGAAAAATAATATTCAGATAATTAGACGAAATCGCAGATATTTAACAAAGATTTAACGTTAACACGAAGAAATAATTGGGGCAAAGAGCAGTTTTTTTAGTTCAATGTAGACCCGTATCAAACCAATCTGTAGGCAATTGCACTTAAATTTGCGCTGAGTACCATTTAAATCATATGAGTTGAGCACATGTAAGATAGTCTATGATTCCAGTTCCTTTTATCGTCGGGGGATTATATAATATCTCAACTAGTTGCTAGCATTGCGGTAATATCTGTATGAAGTGCAGAGTGTCACCCCCTGCCTCGCATACCATAGTCGCGGCTTGCGGGCCACCCAAGCCATGAGTGAGTGGATCCGTAAAAATTCGCTTTGGATTCGCGGTGCAGTGGGCACGAAAGCGGCGAGTCCGGTGGTCGACCGGGCTCTCGCGGGGATCCTCCTTCACCTCGTCCGGGTAATCGAACCCTGACCTTGGCGGCTGGGAAGCCCACACGTTCACCCGCCCTCCCCACCCCCACGCGTTACGTGAACAGTCGGTCCTGAACTTGACCTCATAACCGTGCGCGGAACGGGGTTCTCCGCTGGCCGTTCTGAGGGCGGGGGTTGTTTGGAAGTCGGCGGGGCGAAGGGGGAGGCGACGACGTATTCGGTTCTCCACTCCGGCCGCCTCGAGAGTTGGGGGGGGGGGACTTTTTGTTTTCGTTCATTTCTTTTTTCTCTGCTTTTTTCCCCACGGAAACGACGCGGAGCACTTAAAAGAGCCGGAGAGAGAGAAAGGGAGGGGGAAGGGGGATAGAGGTAAAAGTGCAGGCTCCACCGCCGTGAGAGTGCACGCGCACGTGACATGTTCGCCCCGGGGTTGTGTGAGTCTCGGTGCGTGCGCGATGTCCGGTGGTTGCGGGCCGGGGTCAGAGGGAAGTGGGAGAGAGTTGGTGTGACAGGCAGGGGTGGCCCACCATTCATCCCTTTCCCGCGCACGCCATGAGGGGTGGGTGGTGGGTGGGAGGACAGTGCGTCGGGGATCTCCTCCCACGAGAGGGGGAGAGGTCGAGGGTCAGGCCTTTCCCTGCGTGAAAGTTATGAGAGAGTAAAGTAGTTTGGTGGAGGTCGTGTCTCGTAGCCGTGTCCCGCGTGTGAACCCACGATGTGACCGGTCGAGTTTCGATTCGCAGTCCGACTCGGCCGAGTGTGACGGTCTCGCCTTTGAGGCCTGCATCTAGGATAGAAGAGTAAGGAGACCGCAGGTTGAAACAGAAAGGAAAACATTGTATGTGTTTGAAGAGCATCGTATTGTTGTCAACCTGGACGCATGTGTGTCGAAAGAGATGTGAAATTCGCCACTGCAGTCAGATCGCAGTCTGCAGATGCACTTTCCTGATAATGCATATTTTGAAATTTCACATGCATCGCTTTTTATTGTCAGAGTGCCAGTAATGTAGCAATCTGAAATTAGTCTCATTTAGCGATTACCTGCTTTGAAATTGTTGGCAAGACTACTAGATCCAAACCGCGTCCCAGTTACACCTCAATGACGTACTGACTTCTTACCATAAAGGGTGGACATTTTTTCCAGCCATTCTTGTGTGTTGTTCGGATATAATACCGGTTTCAAATTCATTTTCTGGAAATATCAGGAAAAAATAAATTTTGAGTGCGTAAAAGAACGAGATATTTCGAGATCACCTTCAATCATTATAGATTTGTTGCAACCATATTGGAGGGTTCCTTCGAGGAACAAAATAACATGTTCTTGGTTGAAGCGGATATGCATGTAGGACTGAAGGTCTGCTAGAACATATCATTAGAATGACGTGGGGATGCGTGGAGGGGATTCAGTCAGTCAACCTTTGGATTGGAAAATGAATGAAT
Source organism: Hetaerina titia (assembly GCA_037158775.1). Lineage (NCBI taxonomy): Eukaryota > Metazoa > Arthropoda > Insecta > Odonata > Calopterygidae > Hetaerina > Hetaerina titia. The sequence goes on along the minus strand of CM073769.1, from coordinate 79,973,096 downwards.
TAAATAATTATTCACCAAATTGAACCTGAGAGTGATTGCAGTACTGCATCATCATAACCTTCTAATCCAGGTCTTTGTCGAAGAAATTAAATGCTGCGCAGAACTATGATGTACTTGACTCTTAACTGATGTGAGCATGCAGCTCTCACTGATTTAGTCAATGTGGTATGCTCTGACAATCGCAGTAATTTAATTAAATTTCTTCTCACAAAAAATGGTGTACTCGTATCAGATATCAAGTACTAGTGACATATTTCACCGTAACAAATTCGATTATGCCGTTCAGTATTTCATCAGCATTAAATGTCCTTAATAAATTTCAATGACCGAATTTAAAAGTCGCAATCATCGGTGTTAATTCATATTCGAATGGCAAAAGAGCGTATAAGGTGTGGCGTAATTCATCTGGGCATAATCCTGAAATCCTTCTGTTAAAAATAATTTAATTTAGTGACATGGGTTAGAAAAAATTTTTAACGGCGGCATGTTGAATTCATCAAATTTCATGTACCTATTGAACTAATGTTTAGATATTCCATTGTGTTCTTGGCAAGGGGATTTTCTTCTAATGGCAACTGAAGAACACAGATTGTGAGAATGCACATCATCCACCTCGGGACATAAGGGTTTCAGGATAGGATTACGTCCTCTTTGTCATTTTCTCTAAAAAGAGACAGCGTTAGTGCAATGATTTCTCTTTCCAACATTCTTTCCGCAAAATTTCTTGTTCAAGAATTACAAGTAAAATTAAATTATTTTGGTATTTATTAGGTAATCTACCGGTTAAGGTAGGTTTTTGGATGGACACAACTATCAAATAAACATTTTGTAACTCCAAACAAAACCCAATCTAGCAACCTAATTTACATCAGGTCCCTCTTCATCTCTGTGTGCTTCTTTCCTCCCTTATTTTGGTGTAATGGCCCGGAATTCTTTGCGAAGGGGAAGGCTTTAAGTTGAACGTTAAAGATGGAGGGCATACGTACGTATGAGCCCGTAAAACTCTCTGATTTTTGTTGTGCTTTTTAAAAAAAATTGCACTGGGCTTGGTACCTAAGACATTTTTTAAAAAATGCTGCGGAAAAGGGAAAATTTATGGATTGGAGAGAGAATCTATGAGGGTGTCCAAAAAGATAAATGGAGACTTTGATATGAAAGAATGAAGAGATTGGCAGGAAAAAGAATAGCCTGGGAGGCTGGCTTCTAGAAACAATCGTTGGTTTGAACCCTGTGATGATGATGGTGATTGATAGGGACTGTGGCGTTTTATGGTTCCGAAACTATAGTCCTTGAGGGAAGAGGATGAGTTCTGATGGAGACTTCTGAGATAGGGGAATGGAGAATGAAGGAGATGCTAAGCCGTAGCGAGAGGAAGAAGTGCCGTGTGTGTGTGTGTAGGGGAGTGGAGTAAGTGATTAGGAGCATTGCGAAGAAGATGGAAAAAGTAGTTGGAGGGAATGTTGGGAAGAATTGAGTGCTGTGGGTTGTGATAGAAGGGAGGATGTTTAGTAAGCGGGGAAATGACGTAAAGAATGAGCATTATCGATGGTACGTACGTTGGTAGGAAGTATGGGGAGCTGAATAGTAAGATAATATGAGCCAAAAGGTATTGTATTATTCGAAGTGGTTCAGTAGACGGCGATTAGCCGTGTTCAAGGGCCAACCGAAACGTCTTATCATATCGGTAGTCTATATATAATAATGAAATTAGCCCGTGAATGTTCATGGCGACCGCATTCTCCTTGGCAATGGAATCTTTATAGTATGGTCGGGTGCCGTCAGATCATGGACATGTAGGTGGCGTTCCAGTTCAATGGTAGCGTTTATTATTTCATTTTGTCGATATACGATGTGGTATTGATATTTTAATACAGCATGAAAATAACGAGGGCTCAGTACGAGGCGTAGCCTATCCTCAATTATAAATTTTTTTCGGGTTAATTACGGTGCATCAGAAATATCGAGATAGCTCCTCGCTTGTGTAATAATGATGGTTTACTGTGCCGCAAATTCTCAGTGTCTCAGTAAGTCGTTGCGGATGGTTTTCTGGGAGAATTGGAGATAAAAGGTCTTTCAATTCTTAAACGGAACCGAAAATGGAAAAACTTGTACAAAAATGGAACACAATTTTGGTCCGTCTTCCCGACGAAGTTCACGTAGCGATCCAGTGAAAAATCCATCGATTTTTTATTGAAAAAATTAAAATGAAACGGCATTCCCGGAGTGGCGAAATGATTACTCCATGCAAACGTAGGGGACCACTCATCTTTGCTCTACTAGCATCGAATCCTCACTTCATTGGCACTCCCTAGCTCCTCTCTTTCCCTTTCCCATGTCCTAACTCCGGTAACCGGATCCCGGTCGTTGCGTTGCGAAGATCATGGGACTGTGTTGAAGGTTATGGGAATATGAGTCGCTTTCAGGTTCTCCGGCGGTTAATTTGCACCATCTAGGGAAGTGGCCGCCTTGAGGAGGGGTACACCACCCATGGCGAAAGATGCATTCAGACCCGTTCCTTTAGTGTGTCCGGGCTGGGAGATGACTAACCTGGATACCACGATGGGAATGGAAGTTTTAACGTTCGTCTTGGAAACACTGAAAATGCGGGGAAGTTGACTGAACTACTCTGGAATTCTGAGAATTTATCGAATAAATAAAATCTTCCAGAGGTGCATTATGCAATGGTTCCGAAATTCCAGTCGCTGGAATAGCTTCTTAAAAAATAAAGTAGACTGTAGTCGTTTAGCACATTTAATAGCACTGATTCCAGTCATCAACTAATTGATCCACTGGTTTCCAAGTAAAGTCAGGTAGTTGTATACCGACCGGCATCCATAAAATATAAGTGACGACAAAGTATTATGATGCTGCGATTCTTCAGAGTGAAGGTCCCCACTCCGTTTGAATTAACGATCGTTATAACAGGTTGTCAATCCGGGAATTAGTTTGTAGCGGAGATCCAGACTCGCCTGTTCCCGGGCACTTTCTTCAATCCCTCATTGATCCTAGCACCGGAGCTTTCCTGCCACAGCTGATATTGATATCTAATAATCGATGGGCGTGAGAGCGTGCCTTTTCCATGCATCCCTGTTTTCACGGTGTAGTTGTATAGATGCTTGAGCAGTAGTTGATACGTAGAAACTTTTACTTGGAATTAATATAGTTTCCTAATGCTTGTCTGCTGCAGGAAGTTCCAAGCACCAGTACAATTAGCAGAGAAGGCGCTATGGTGTCTCAAACAGCTTGATTTCCTTGCTTGCCCTGCTTCGCCGCTCAGCCACAAAGCCCACTTACGTAATCTTTTGGCAATAGTATTGAAGTTCCAATATGCTTCTTCCCTTCGTAGTATTTCGAGGAGTTAATACTAACAGAAAATCCTTGAGTTTCCGTTTCGCGCTTCATCGAATCGTCTTCTGTGAGTTGCTTGCATTACCCCTTGATAAAAAATTATTCCATATTTCCGTTCGAACATGTAAACTCAGTGAAATTTTCAGTTAGATAAAATGGCGTTTTGATCTAGAGATGTGGAAAAGTGGGAGGGATTCCTTCATGAACTGCGACCTTATTCTATTATTTCCTCAGTACCTGTCTCCACACATCTTGCTCTATTGCGTAGCTTGTTTGCCTCCCATAGCTTTAAGCGTTTTAATTTTTCGTTCCATAAACGAACTCATCAATCATTATCTCCCGTGTAGTGGAACTGAAGTCTTCGTTACAAAAGTGGAATCCTCATGTTTTTACGCGATTAAAGACGGGTGTCCTCACACCCCTGTAGCGGCCCGCAGGGTAATGCGTAGAGATAACAGGTACTGTCGGTTTGGGTGTGTGACACTGATCACGAGCATGGCTGCATTTCCTCTAATTTCCATGATTGCATTCAAGTTTTAATAACTCCCTAAAAGTTTGTACAAACCTTCCTTCAGTGTAATTTTATGAAGAGAATAGCCGAGACGATGGAGTCTGCTTTTATGCGTATGCTGTTTGGATTTTGGACGCAATTTCCTGCGATCACATCTTTAACTGAAAATAAAGTATTTGGCCAGTAGGTTAATTCCCTCTGTTATCCGGGCGGGCGTTATTTTTTTCTGGAGTCGATAATGTGCTCATTTGATTTCCCGAAGGCCTTCGCATTCCGTAAGGGTGGTATTTTGTATTACATATTTTGTTTCCTGTATATCCTGAACACATTTCACCTCTGGCCATTCAATGACTGCAGCATGTTATTTGTTTTTAATCGATTGATATAAACAATCTTATTTACTTGAAGTTTTCATGTTTATTCTAAATCCTTGGGTTGTTCTCACTACACAACGTTTCTCGATCTAATGCGCAGTGGGTCTTGGAATTGTCGGTCATGATATCACGGTCACATTTTTTGTCTTCGTAGATTTCCAAGTGTTCCAACAGCGTTTTACGTGCAGCATTTGTGACTGGCATCACTTGCATACCATTAGCGATGGTACTGAGGAAATGTTAAGTAACTTACAGGAATTATACTTGCCATAGAATTGCTATGTAATCGACTCGCAATTGAATGCAGCAAAGGTATTTAACGTACTAAAAATTTCTGTTGTCTACTTGGAGAAAGTGTTTATCGAATGAGATAGTATTTCCATCCGTAGCTTATTCAGTTGTTTGAGGTGACTGCTCTCCACTCACGCTATTTTGGTCTCGCCTTTCCATCTCAACTTTAAATCCTTATCCGTTGAGAGAATTGAACACGCATTCATCGTATAATTAATAGAAACCCATTTAATTAACCGCCGGGGGCCTTCCTTTAGCGATATTTTCAAACATTGGCTCACCTCTACGCATATGAAATTCCACACGTTTATCATTGTATGTACGATACATCCTTGGTTGCGTTCGTATTTTGACATAAACTGCTGCATTACCTGAAATTATTCTCTTGTAATCTACAAAAAAGACGTTCACCTTCCCCATAGAAGTTTTTTTTTTGATAAATCTCCGTGGAATTAATTGTGTGAACGGATAGGACCATCGGATTATCAGGTGGAGATTTTGCAGCGGGGAATAGTTTGCGTCTGGAGTTTTCGTAAGTCGCGGTACACCGGATGCGGGAAGAACGAGTAGAGTGTGTGTGGGGGGGGGGGGAGAGGTCATGACGTCAATGTAAGTCTTTGCCAACTCGCTAAGATAGGAGAGAGGACCCTTTTGTGCGATGTTGAAGGTCTGTCACGCCCTGAGAAGGGCGGGGCCGCCGTTACGTTCGTTAGAGCGCATGGATTCGGATTCAATCCTCCTGGGAGAGGACGATTAATTCGATCGCGTGTAATTACCCTGGCATTGTTGGGATTTTTCTTAGGAAAACGCAAACTACGCCAAAAAAATACTTTCGCCTCAGGTTACGTCATCGAGCCAAGTCATTGTTTTCTGTCTGGCCTGGAGAGGCAAGCTCGCCCAATGAGCGTGGTAAGTCGTGAAAGAAAACTGGAATATTGAATGCTTTATTGTTTTTATACGGTTAAAATAAAAAATACAGGCTTCATTAAATTTTTATTTATGTTGGAAAATATGGTGGGGGGTCAGTAATATTGTACCCATCGGAAAATTTATATTGTTCGTCATTCCCTGTGTTCCAATTACACCGCATTACTCCAGATTTTTCGCAATTTGTATGATAAAAGCTTCGATGCATAAATTCATTGATACATAATAAATTAAAGATGAAAATATTTATTCATTTCAAGATAATTTACTGGATGGGGCCAATTTTTTTCTAGAGGCGTGATTTTTAGATTCTGGGCCCGAATCAACGGAAAATGTCAGTGCAAGTGGGAATTAAGGGATTTGAAGAGAACAGAACATATGCGGGAAACCATTTCAGGAATCGTTTGGAGAGCTTCTACCAACTAATCCTCGAATCGATAACCCGTTATTTATGATGGCATAGTTTGATTTTGTATTTAAAATTAAGTGTAATTCTTTTTAATAAATGTTATCTTTTAGGCCGTATACCACTCAAGAAAAATTAAATCGAGAGTATTATTAAATAGTGTGTATATTCCGTGTCAATCTTATCTGAATAGTGATTTAAAGGACTCGTTTCCAGAAAGAAACATGGTGACCTAGCAGAACTTTTTCTAGACTTGACGCGTTTTCTATTCCTTATGGTATTTTTAATATCCGTATTTATATTTACATATATTTATAATTTATGGGATAATACGCATGGTGGATGTAGTTAGGTAATCGGTTGCATTAGTCCAGTGTATTAAAATGTGCAACCTCAGTCCTAGGGACAAAATTGATAGGGAAATTAAGCATTAGGAAATCCTATAGAGTTTAGTTCTAGAGTTTTATAGAGTATTAATGGAAACATTTCCTGTGATATCACTTTTATCTCCACCCCTTTTGCGGTGGCCCTCTTGGCATTTTTGTTGCAACTTAATCCGCCTGTGGACCTGAAGAGTGTATGTGGATATTTGGTAATGGAAACCCGGGATGAAGGGCGTAAAACTTTAATCTCCTATTGTAGAAAGTTTCCGCGCCAAAGGTCTAGCATATGATAACGCGCGCGAATTTCCCCGCGAGAGCGAGCACATAGCATAACGCATGCACATCGCTTCTGGGCGAGGAAGCATTCACGTGCAGGCCATGATTGCTACGTGCCGGTCGACTCGGGCGCCGACCCATGGCGAAAGGAATTTGACGCACTTCGTTTACCCGACTGAAACAATCTCGCCGACTTTATTTCCAACGGGATTCCGCTCGTAATGATGTGCTGGATCAAATGAAATCATGCAGTAAAAGTCTTCCACTTCCCCTTCCCGTCTTCCCTCGCCTCCCATCCCTCCCCTTCCCCCTAATTAAGTTCTTACGCTACCCACACCCGCGTTATCATCTCGGAGGAGGAGGATTTTTCTCCCTCCCCCTCTCCACTCCACCACCTTCCTCTACTTTTTCCACCGTTCCATTCACTCCCCTCGGACGCCCCTCCTCCCCCATCGCCCCCCAGCACTTTCGCCCTTCCTCCGGCCCCGCCACCACCACCACCTTTCGTCCCTCCTCGCGGTCGAGTGATGTAGGAAGGGGGGAAGTGGGCCTCTCGCACTCTGCTGCTGGCGGGGGGACCTTCTCCTCCTCTCGGCAATGGGGGGGATGGCGAGCGGTGTGGGGGCAGAGGGAGGCTCAGGAATGCGAAGGCCAATGTCAGGTCTCCCCACCCCTCTTTACCACCCACCTCCCCGTCACCCTTTCGCCTCTCTCTTCTTCCTCTCTCTTTCTCTCTCCATCTCTTTCCCACTCTCCCTCCTTTCCCGTCTACCTTCGCCTCTTCGTCTCCCAAGATTATTTCGTATCCCCCCTTCCCATAGGTAGGGTTATCGCGGTCGGTTATATATGTAGTTTTTGCGTTCTCATTTCGTTCTCCTCTTCTTCTACTCTGTCCGTCTCTTTCTCCTTCACACACGCACGCACATTTTTCCGCCTTCACACGCTGCCTCCCTCCATCCTCTCCCCTTTTTCACCCTCTCACTCCTTTTTTCCATTCGTGGGTGTGTTTTTGTGGCGTGGAGAGGGAGTAGGGGTGTCCGTCAGTGAGAGGGGACCGCGCGGGGTGCGGGAGAGATTATATTTTTTTCATTTAATACCACGGAGGTCAAGTCCGACCATTCATATGTTTTTATCCTCGCGCAACCCGATTGGTGCCTCGTCACCCCATTCCCCCCCCCCAGGCCCAACTGCGCCCCCCCCTCGTACTCCATTCCCGTCGATTTTCATTACGTCTGGTGTGGTTAATTGTTTTATCCCGCGTCCTCGTTTGTCCGATCCCGGCGTCGTCATTTTCCTTTCCCGAGTGAGTCCCGTCGGTCCAGCCTCGCGGTTTTCGCTTTCACCTTACTCGGTCGGATCACCCGCCGCTCCTGGGATATACTATATCCTCCCTCCCCCCCCCGCCCCTTCCGTGACAGTTTCCCGACCCCCCCTTTCCAATCGCCTCGCGGACACCGGTGACCGGCGTGCCAGTCGCAGTTCGTGTGTGAGAAGGCTCCACCACCGTTGATGTCGGAGATGGGATGTGGTCGATCGGGTGTAATGGGAAATACCTTGGCACCAGAGTTGCTAACCATATACATGGCGATTCTAAAACGGATCTTGGATTTTTCAAACTCTCCCGCTGTGTCAAATAATGAAAGAGACTGTTGAAAAACCAAAAAAATTGGAATAATATTTGTTTTTATATTTTAATTCCAGGGGCTCAGGATTTTTCTGGGTTGATCGGGTGAATTGAGGGAACCCTTTCGGATCCCCTAATTCACCGATTTTCTTTACAACAGTCGCTTCTCATTTAAGTCCCTAATAAACTCATTACTGAATACAAATAGATTATCTCCGTGCGAGGTAGTCACTTACAAAATATTCGCAATTATTCCAAGACTTGAATTAATATTAATGGAGTTGAAAAACAAAAAAATGAATGTATTGTAAAAATTGCGATTCGTAGTAGATAGTTGTTTTGAGTGTGTGAATTTATAGGACTAAATGCATTCCATTGCCAAATTTTGAAAATATTTTAGTTAAATTTACTCGTCGATTTAATGTGTAGAGTAGTTAATCAATTTGCTTAGTTACACCAGAAGTGTTGGTTGCCGTTTTAAAATTAGGTCCGGGATTGTTGGAACAAAAGCGTCAGTTATTATTAATAAAAAATTGAGAAACAAAACCCTCAAAATTTTAATATTTTTTGTTGTAAAATGCACATTGCCTTGAGAGTTTTAAGGGTTGGTTATGTGACTTGAGATAACTGAGGTTTTTTTTATTAATTCTTTCAGTCACGTTTTATATTTTTGCGTTATTTTTAAACTATTAATACGCTGTCTTCATTATAAATTTCCGAGTGATATAGAGGATCCGAAACGTGTTGGTCCACATTTCATGGAGAAGCACGGAGTGAATGGAGGAAAATATTCGGAAATATATTAATTTGGAATACTTGAGAAAATATTTGGAAAGGAAATTGTTAGAAGTTGTACACATTGTATTATATAATCACAATCACTGCGGGGTTTTTTTTTTGAAAATGATGGGGTAAGTTAAGAGAATAAAGTGAGTTTTTCCTGACCGTTTTTTATTCATCTAGTTAAACTTTTTATTTAGTTTTAACTTGGTAAATAACACACATACGTGCTTTTTATATTCTCTAAATTCGTTTTATTTTTAAGGTTGGAAAGGAGAGCTTTATCATTTATTAAAGGGGAAATATTATTTATAAATGTCTGGTTACCCCCTAAGGCAAGATATAAGCGCAAAAGTTAATACACGTACATAATAATGTGTAAGAATTTCGTTTTCGGCGATCACATATTCTTAAATAGCCGAACAGACTAAGTTGAATACAGGCCGAAGAGCTGGTGTGGATGGAAACGTGAGAGGAAATGAGTTTCGCAAATTTAACATTTACTAAATGCCTATGTTTACGTCGGGATAATAGGTTTTCCAAAGAAATGTTTTTTTTAATTGAGCGACGAGGTATTTATAAAACGAGGATATCCGTAAGTGCAGACTGTGGTAAATAAAAAAAATTAAAATATTATGCCCTTCTTTTATTGCTTTTCCTGCTGAAAAGCCCATGTGAAATGTGAATAATACTCAGAAGTAGTTGTTATTCTTCCGTTATTACATCTTGTTCGGCTTCCCAAAGAAAGACTATATGCTCTTGTTTTTTCAGGTAGTAATTCCCTCATTATTCTGGATGCCTAAAAAAACATATTTTCCACGTCAGTTCTAGCCAGAAAACAAGTACTTGTCAATCTATTTAATTGTTGAGAGTTTAGTTTAGTTATTTGTTTGATCCTCTCGGAAATTTTGTAATCTTTTGCCCGTTTTCTTAAAATTAACAGAGAACAATTTTGTTTTGTTGTGCTTAAAGCCTGTTCATTTAGAGTTCCCCTTTACGTTTGTTGTAATTTCATTTAGGTCTTTTACGGTGGTCGGTTTTGATATCACCGGATTTTTTGGTTAAGGAATAAAAGTAATTGTTTTGCCTATTTATTTTGGAGAAATCACTTTGCAAGTATTTTTATTGGAGAGCACGCCAGTGTCCCAAGAAAGTTAATTTATATTGGATTTACAGTATTGTACCCTTTTGATGTCGCACGTATTTTTTTGCCATCAAAATGTGAAACAGATTCATTATAGTCTCTCAATTCTGGACTTTATTTATTTCGTTTCCATACCTGTATGCATAATTAACTTAACAATAGCAAGAATCATGGGGTAGGTACAAAACACGTAGATGCAAATCCGAGGTTCTCTATACAATCATTCCAACATCTTTTAGTAATTCAGATTTTGATTGATAAAAATCGTCCCAACCATTCCTATATTTAGTAAAATTTTAGGACTAAATTATCCATGCCCCTTTCAACTCCCACGGTAACGGATGGAAAACATGCATGTTGATCTACAACACTGGGATTAAAAACATAAACCCGGTATCATAATTTGAATTGTGGGTAATGTCTCGCAGATTACAGGTATCCCTCACCATAAGAATTTTTAATATACTTGTATTTTCCCGTAAAGTATTTGATGGCCATTATGTATAGTTACATTTGTGTTGCCGTACAATCCTACTACAGTTGCGTATGGCATTTATGGTAAACACAATATTCTTTTATCTTCCATGAAATGTGTTTTATGAAACTTTCTTTTTGGCAGGGTAGCAGTTAAAAGAGGCTCACATTAAATTACCAAGACATTCAACGAAGCTTAAACTTTAAGTGCAATTTTCTCAGTTTCGTTAAACAATGCCTCATTCAAGGTCTTTGTGGCATAATCTATGTGTAACGTGTCGATCGTTGGAATTTGGAGGTAATGGCCTTGCTACCGTTTCCCCGTACAGATTTTTATTCTACATGTATCTGGAAGGCCAGTCAACCTGCTTGGAATCATGAGTTGCTTCTGCGGGCTTGAGCGTCTTGGGCGCTGGTAAATTTCCCGAATCATGATGGCATTCTTATGCTTCCTCCCACCAGTATACTCTTCTTCTTCCACCATGCTTCATTCATTTTTCTCCCACCGCGAACAACACGTTCCCGCTTTCGAAGGTGTGATTCGCATTCCGTCTGATTTAAAGACTTCGTGAAGTCATTTTTTTTTCACGGGACGTGAATGTAGTCGTTTTGTCGCCCGTCTACCTTTTCAACATGCTTTTCACACCTGTGGCCCGGGAAGGCTGATCGTGCCTGCTATATTTACTGGGATGACGACTCTTGAGGCTTTGACTCCACTGTCCACTTCCCCGCGATTTCATTTTCCCACCCTTATTTCTCTGAACTATTTTGTGTGTCATTCCTCCGGGTGGGTGCAAACTTCGTTTATCACGTGACGGAACTGGACGGTTGAGGTTTGCTCCCCCACTATGAACGCATTTCTCTTAATTCCTAACGTATAATAATTTCACGGGGATAAATGCCCATGAAGTTACAGTCCATAGTTTCAGTTTGATAAAAATGTTGACATAAATAAAATGTTGATCAAATTAACCGTTGCCACCAGGAAAATTGCCTAATTGCAACGAAGTATATGTAAATAAATAACCTTCTAAACAGTCTTAGAGGCAATTTCAAACATGAGAGAGTAATTACAAGCTTCACAAATTTGCTACTCCTTGAAATACTGGTTTTTGTGCGATATGTCTCCATACATGATGAGAATCACTTTTGAGTGAAATTTTATTGCGTGTAGCTTTGTACGTTTCTTCCACTTCGCGTTATTTATTCCTTTCGACAACTTAAAAAGAGCCCATTAGGTATTAAATGTCAACGTATTTTCTCCATTAAATTAAAATGTCGGATAAGTCACTGACGCAAAACGTTCGTTATGTGTGTCAATAACAGAATGGAACGACTAGAAAGTCAGCTGCAATTTCCTAATTTCTCTTAGTGGGAAATTCGATTCTCTGACTCTGATAATATCACGACTTTTTATACTTTGTATAAGTTACGATATGATTCTTTTTATATGCCCGAAGTTAGAAACGTTTCCTTTTTCCTTATTTTTTTTCTAATACGGCCAAATAGCGTGTTAGGTAATTATTCTAACCTTAATTTGGCGTATACTTACTTAGTGTTGTGTAGTTTAATATTGCGTAAATGTAATGCATGCTTTGCGTGAGATGTTTGAGAACCCCTTCTTTTCTAATTGAGCAAGGATTCTCTGCATCTGTTTCCTCCCCCAGTACGGGCTAAGGAGGATACTGCCTGGGAAGCTATTGGAAATTCAGGGGTTTCATTAAAATAGCACTCTTTTAAGTGTACGTAGGATATCATCTGATTTGATATAAGGGATAAGGCGTTTAGTGTTAAGTGCATCTGCATGGACTTTTGGATTCGCGTCTTTAAGTTATTGTAAACTTAAGTGTTTTTTGTTAAAATTGGCAAAAAGGTTAGCATACTATTGAAATTTTCATTTAAAAGTACTAGTCACTATATATTGTGTCAGTCACTCTATGTGTTTTGAGACATTATAGGTGGTCCAAAAATATAGGTACATGCTGTTGCTGTATTATGCTGTCTGTTTTCAATAAAAAATATTATACCGTTTTATCATCATACGGATGGTCGAGATGAATTGTAAGTAAATATTTCCCATTGATTATTTAATTTGATGCCGTGTAAGTTAAAATAATTACGAATTTCTTTGAAACCTGCGATATAAACAGTGAGTAATTAAAGTATGTGTACGGCCTATTTGAATGTTGCACAAAACACACATTCATATTTATATATGTATATATATAATATATATATAAATAATATATTTATTAATTCACATGGAAATACTATAGATATAAGAAAAAGGGATAGGAACATAAATAATGTTCGTTTGTGGTTCTGCCTGATATATATATATATATATATATATATATATATATATATATATATATATATATATATATATATATATGATTGTTCTGTAATTACAGAATTTGTTGAGTTCAAATAATTAGCTCAAGTCCACAGCTAAACCACTCCATGCGCATTAGTGGATGTTGAGATATTTAAGGTTATTGATGATGGATATGGTATTACTTAAGCGAATCGGGATGGTGCGGTAGCTAACGTGCTGGCTTTCCACCCAGAGCTGCGCGGTCCCCAAGTCGCCTTTAGTTAAGAGTAGGCTAATGTCGACGCCGGGTTTCTCTACACCCTTCATCCTTTCCTGTCCATCCCTAATGGCGCAAATGACGTCAGCTCTCAGTCGCCTCCTCTAGAACTAATACGACTATATTGCTTAAAATCTTTGGTAATTGCGAAGTAGGGTTTGAAGATGTTTAAAGGTCAAAAGGAAGAGCGCGATAGCATCGGTAGCTAAAGAAATCAGAAGTGTCGGAAAAATGTTTTGTTGAGGATTCTTTCAAAATGTGAGGAAATTAAAGACCTTCCAGAACGTACAGGTGTGTAAAGTCTTCGTTGATACATACTCCATGGCACTGCTCACGTGTAAGAAAGAATTGTGGTAAATGACGCCCATTGCTTAACATCAAAGCGGACTAACGCTGTCTGAAAGACACGCACGGTTGCACCCACCCTCAGCGAAGCGGCAGGAGGAGGGCGAAAGGAATCTAACTCAATCGGAAGCGGTACATTCATGGAGGAAACTCATTTGCGGCACTGGAGGGCAACCATAACATTAATCTATTGCCTTCGCCGAAAACAAATGGAGTGCTTTCCACCCCGTCCGATCTGTTGTCTGCCGCGTCCCCCAACTCGACCCCTCCACCCCTTCGGGTACCGCGATCTCCTTCCCGGTCTTCATCATCATCCTCCCGCTCCTCTCGCCCCCTCCCCCCGCGGTAATCCCTCCACGCGGCACTTCCCTGGCTCTTATTATTATTATTTTCAATTCCCCCCCCTCCCCCACCAACGCCCGCTCATTCCATCCCCCTCTCCGTCATTCCTTCCTCATTCCCACGCTCCATCCATATCCCGATTAACGGCGTTTATCATTACCTATCTGCTTTGCCCCTCTCTCGCTCTTTCCGTCTCCCCGTCGTTCCCCTCCCGTCCCGTCCTCGAGTTCCCCATGAGCGCCTAAGTGGTTTGGCGAAGGACCGAAAGGGGCCCCTACAAGGTATGGCCTCTCTCTCCTCCACACCTCAATCCCTCTTCGACCTCCCCCCCCTCTCTAGCGCCCGCCCTCCGTCCGTGCCACCTTACCCCACCCCTCCTCTTCCTTCGCTCCCATGCCCATTTCCATCTCGGGCGGAATGGTACGTATGTTCAACAATCTGGTCCTCCTCTTTGTGTGCGTGTACCCATCGGCCGTCTGGGTTTCGCCTTCCCCACCCGCCCTCAGTCTCGCGTCATTTTCATCTCTCTCGTCTTCTCGTGCGTACCCAGGGGTCCATCGCTCCACCAGGGGCGTGGTGTGTATGTCTGTGGAATCCCAAGAGGGGGGTTCGATCCTCCCCCTCCACCCCCTCTTCCGGCCTCCGCGAGTCTCTTGAAGTTGCCGTATGCTTGGGGAAGCAATTAATCCATCCGCTCCTATCCCTCGTCTTCCCTCTCCAGCGAAACATTTCCACGTGCAGCCGCGGTGAAAATCGTGCTGGTTTCGAAGCGTTTGTGGTCACAGGGGAAGCTGCCAGCGAAGTTAAAGCGACGTCGGATGAAAGAAATGACGCGATGGGTCTGATGTAAAAAAATAACTAGCGTCGAGATCATTAAAAGCGTTCTCCAGTGAATGCTAATACCCCTGTCACTCGCTTATCGGCCCATAGGCTGGGTCCCGCAGAAATTTAGTGCCTGAAGGAAGTCTGCGGATGCCTCTGCATAAAATTTGCCGTATGCGAGTAGTAGCACGTGTTGAATTATGCCTCACGGTACATTAGAGGCAACGGTTCCGATGGCTCTCCAATCAGATTTCAGTGCTTTCACCGCTTGGCCAAGAATTAAGAGAATTGAATGTAGTCGTTATATCCTGGTGCTGGTTATAAAGATTCTTTTCAGCAATGGCATAGGGCGTTGTTACGGAAATACGCTTCATGCCGCGCCCATTTTGGCGTAGACAGAGTCATAAAATGAGACCTTATGATAGACTCTACAAGGAAGCCTACTCCCTTTTAATAGTTTCCTCCTATACTATTAATTGTCATTGTTTTTTAGACTTGTCAAACGTATGTGGGCCTCCAAATGCTCTTCTGCATCTGAAACTCATTATAATGTTTATATCGAGTGTTTTGCTCGAGTGTACTTTCGCTCATGATTTCATCGGTATACCTCTTCCTCTTCTTAGTATATATGTGTGTATATATTTGTATAGATAGAAATGCATAGATATATATGTATATACGTGGGTCGCGGTGATCCAGTGGGTAGAGCGTTGGACTACTGACCGGAGGGTCCCGGGTTATATTCCCGGGCAAGGCACTCTGGGCACCTGCGGCTTCACCCAAGCTAGTTGATTTTTCGGGAACCAGATCTTCCTGGGAAACCATGACCGGCACAGGGAAAGGAACTGGCCCCCCTACCCTGATGTGTGAATATTCGCACGCCGTCGGGCTTGGTACATGGGTGAGCTCTACCATCACCTACTAAACCGACCTTCCGGTTGATTCTGTGTTTATGGTTTTTTATATATGCATATATATATATATATATATATATATATATATATATATATATATATATATATATATATATATAACCGGCACAGGGAAAGGAACTGGCCCCCCTACCCTGATGTGTGAATATTCACACGCCGTCGGGCTTGGTACATGGGTGAGCTCTACCATCACCTGCTAAACCGACCTTCGGGTTGATTACTGTGTTTATGGTTTATATATATATAAACCATATATATACATATATATATATATATATATATATGTGTGTGTGTGTGTGTGTGTATATAATTTGGACGGCACAATAGAACACAGAAAAAAATAGATAACACGTATAAGGACACTCACGTTGTCTGAACTGAAGAAGACCTCATAGTAGGCAGAAAACTTAAAAAATCTACAATGTGAGTGTCCTTTTACGTGTTATCTATTTTATTCTGTGTTCTATTGTGCCGTTCAAATGTTATATTGCTCTCGTGAGTGCTTCCACGTCATCGAATATATATATATATATATATATATATATATATATATATATATATATAATTAGGTAATCTACTGGTTGAGGTAGGTTTTTGGATGGACACAAATATATATAAATATAGTATTTTCTATGTACTACTATGTACTTTTATATATATATATATATATATATATACTCTTCTTATTTCTGTTTGCTAATTCAACTCTCATCCATGCGCTAAACATGACCAAGCTAGCGAAACGCGCTTCTTCCTTTGTTGAATATTTTTATTCAAATAAAGAGTCTCTGGAGATTCCAATGGGAAAACGGGCCCCGAGTGGCTTCCGGCAAAAGAATTTCATTCCCTTGGCCTCCTAGCATTGAAATCTTCGAAGAAAAAGTGTTTTTGTTGGAATTGGCTGGTTATTAGTTCCTTTTTCCCGTTGGACCTAAAACAAGGCAATATGTTCCCGTATGCAGTGCTGTTGATTTTGGAAATAATGAAAGCTTCTTGTGCGTAGAGTATTGCATTCTTTTTGGGAACATTTGTCACGACAATAATTATTAGTAGTCACCCAGTTGCAGATTGAGATGAGTCATCTCGCGTTGGCTGTTTTTAGATAATTTAATAAGTCAGCTTTAAGAAATAGAACCCTGGAGTTTCCTCTTGGAAAAAATGGGTTCGTGGATTGAATCTGTGTACAATAATTCGATGGCGGAGTAGCACCTCAGGATGTTGCCATAAGAACTTAATTGGAGTGAATCGAGTAGTATGTTTGCTACGCGATTACAGCTATTAATGCTTCCTAAAATCTGAGACGATTTCATTATTTCTTTTCCGTAATTCTCACCGTTTTCTTTTGGTCCGAAATTGATTCTCGTGTAGCTCAGCAGCCGTAGCTACTTGCTTGGCGTGGCATCAACTCCTGTAGCAGCATCTTGAGGCTTAATTTCACCCATTTTCAGTATGTTTTATCTTTCCCTGATTCGAGGTGATACAGAAATGATGGGAGGTTCTGGAAATTATGAATTCATTTGCAACCAAGTTTCACAAATTCCTTTATACCTAGCTTACAGCCTGACGGAACCGGTTCCACGGGCACCCATGCTCCACCCTTGGCCAAAGTGGAGCTCTTCGCTAGTTTAAAAGCGTAAAATTAGGGAAATATCCACAGGCTAACCTGGAGAGTAGAATATAGTGGTAGTCTTTTCATTCGGCAACTACGGGACCGGACTCCAGGTAGGCTGAGAAATTTCCGGATAATTCGAAAACATGCAAGAAATAATATCAGGGATATTACTGAAGTAAAAATATATTTTGCTAAAATTTTTCATTGTAAATAAATGACCTTCAAGAAAATAATTTGAAATATAATGTGCTGTAACGTACTCTGACGATTTTCGTGTTTTTTTCCGGGCCCCCATGGCACCGTCGCCTCATATTCCCCGTTTATTTCGAATTTAACCTCGAGACATAAAAAATGCGTGCGGATTTATTTTTGCCGGTTTGATTTCTGACCTTAAACATGACAGGATACCAGCCTCTCAAGTTTTTATGGATTTTCTTTTCCTGACGACACCATTACATTGCGGGTCACGGTAGTCCAGGGGTAGATAGAACATTGGAGTACTGACCAGAGGGCCCGGGTTCGATTCCCGGGTAAGCCTCATCGGGCACTCTTAGCTTCAACCAAACTTTGTGATTTTTTTGGGTACCAGATCTTCTCGGGAAACAAAAACCGGCGCAGGAAACCAACTGGCCCTCCTGCCCTGCTATGTGGTAATGGTGTGAATTTCACACCACCACATGCCATCGAGCTTAGTACTGGGTGAACTCTACCATCACCTACCAAACCGACCGGTTTGATTACTGTTTTTTACCATTACATTATTTAGTTCAAATCATCGTGTGTTATCAATCCCAAGATTATTTTTTAGCTGCTCTCCAAACTGTTCCATTCCTTGCCAATCTCTTTATTTCATGCCAATTAATTTCCCTCATTGGTTCTTGCACCTCCCTTCATTTCATCCTCAGCCCTCCTCAATGATTCTTTCCTTTTTAAATTCCCCGCAAATATGTTCTCCTTCAGTAAGCTATCCTGCCTCCAGATATATTCCGGTCAATTTTCCTATTCTTTGTTGAACCAAAATCATCCAATTTTGATTATAAACTTGGAATAACACGGTAGCCATTAACTGAAACCCAAACCTTAGGTGAAGGGCTCACACAAACGGGTATTGAACCAGCTACCGTGGCCGGAAAGAAAGCACATACATTTACAAATCATGTGCAATAATTTGTGTGGCCATGGAGATATAAGGATCAAATGAGAGGAGACCCACAGATCCTCAAATTGTGAAGCTTCGATTGCCATTAAAGGAATAATTGGTTACTGTGACCCGGGAAGATGAGAGCATCATCCACTACCCTTTGAACTACGGACAGGATACGACACCTGTCAAAGCCGCTCGTTAACAAGCAGTGATTTTTTTATCGTCAATCCCATGTGGAGTTGACAAATATCTCTCTCATGACGTTTACACGACCGTCGATGGGCGAATAATCCCCTCTCTATATCTCTCTCTCTCTCTGCACTGGATCGTGGGATCATCTCTTATTTTTACGACACATCTAGTCCAAAGGGAATCCAATTCCGTGTAACGAAGCTCGCGTTTAAGTTGATTTTTCTTGTTTTCCTCATCGTCCTTTTCTTTTCTTCTTCCCTTTTTTTCCTCCCCTCCCCCCCCCCGGTCGTATTTCAGCCCGTTTCCTCCTGTCTTTCTCCGCTTCCTCCTGCTTCTATCCCTGGGGCGCGCGACGCCCCCTTCCCACGTCGTGTGGGAATGCAATGCGGGTCGGGAAGTCGGGGTGGCGGCGGTGAAGGTGGGCAGGCGCCGTCGTGGTCGCCGCCGCTCACGGCCGGAGGAATCAAATCATCGGAGAGCGCCCATTACGAGCGGAAGGGGGGTGGGAGGGATATCTTCTCGCAAACATTCTCTTTTTATTCGAGAGAATTCCGCGAACGAGCCGGAAACGCTCACAAAAATCCGTCGTCCCTGGATGCCATCACTTTTCGCGATTTCACTCTGTAGAACTAATTTTGTCGGCATGCAATAAATACGGATTTCATAGTTTGAGTTAGTGTGTTATAGGTAGGGTCCGTCCAGAAAAGACTTCCGACGTTTTGGGGCGTAGGGAGGGGGATACGGAGCTTGGAATGTCACACCATGTGTTGGAATGTGTGTGCCCCTGCCACACACCTTTTTGGTGGCTCGCAGGGTACTTATGTAGATGTAGATGTAGATGTCCGAAAGTTGTAACGGTTTTTCTTTGAATGCGCAATAATGCAATTTTGGTAGTTTTATACCTTAAATTGTGGGGATAGAAAATCCCACAAACCTTAGCCAGTTAAAATTGATACAAGTTCATAGCATAATAATATGTCTCAATCATACATTTCAGTGCGATTAACGTTTCATATGTATTGAGTTATCGTACACATAGTTTCAAATCGACCTTCCTGGATTTGACCTAAATACTGATATTTTAGATATTTTTCCTGATTTTATGAACATTTAGTTCTTAAATTACTTTTACTTTAAGTTAGTTGTATAATTATGTTCATTAATACAAAGCAACATTTGCACGGGTGTGTGTTATGGCACACATGCATACAAGTAACGCGTTTTGGGTTTTCACTTCGATTCTGATTGTGGAATCTAAAAGTTAATAATGATAGCAGTTTTAAAGATCATGGAATACATTTGAAAATAAACCTTGGAATGTTTTTGCTACATAACCCCATGACACCACCATTTCACTCGAAACTCACCCTTGCATTTTCAAAATTGACGATTACTGAGCGCGCAAAGTGATATTTATAAAACTGTGCGTAAAGCATGACACGGAAAATCGACGGGTGGCCCTCGCCGCATTTCTACTTCCATGTTCTCCGCTTAGGTTCCAAATGGGGCACATAATTCATGGTTCCGCCAATCAATCGCCGGCTCCCCTCGTTTTTGCGCGAAGGCGAAAACAACGCGGAGCAGGCCGAGAGCCGATGCCGGATTGGCGAATGGAAACCTTTCGCTCTGCTTGAGGAGAGCAATTCTACTGAACTGACAAAAATAATGTGTACCCGGTGTTACTGGTAACTAATTACAGTGGTTCCATTTCTCACTGTTGAGAGCTGGACCCGATAATCGCGGTAAACATTTATTCACGATCATTTTCTCATGCGTCGATTAATTTTTTTTTAGAGCGCTGAGCCTTCAGGTGGTTAATTTTGGACACTTAGTACACTAATTGCCTTAATTGAATTAATGCGTTTCCTCCCATAGGAGAATGGCTTCGGTTTGCAGTGTCTCACTTGGTTTAACCGAAATAAATCGATTGGAGTAATGGCCCATTCATGTTTTTAAGGGATTCATGGGTGTGGTTGTTTTTATGTATTTATGGTGACTTCTTTTTGTGATTAATTGGGCGGTGTCGCATCAAAGATAAAGTTGACATTATCAGAAAATTTAATGTTTTTCATTTCAGCCAGCTGAGTTTGATAGCAATTTTAACACCGTTGGATCTTTAGCTGTGATGGAAAGGAAAAGATTTCTAATAGAAACAATGATTTTTAGAGACTCGGTGTTGACAAAAATATTGTTAATTTAAAATGATTATTTCTAATTCATATGTTATATATCCATATTATGAGGTACTTTCCAGCATTACCTTCTGGAAGTGAGTCATGGTTTAACATTAGTGAAACACTAGATATATTGACTATCCGTTGAAACCTAGATCGTCAGTGAAAGATTTACTTGTGGAAATATCAAGTATTTCACTCATCTGTATAAAAGATGTTTACGGGGCTAATTCTCAAAACAAGAAATACCCTAGTATTCGACACGGTCACTGACATTTGTGCCACTAATGTATTTCTAATTTGCCGATGTGCATTTAGATTCATTTCATAGACTTTTTGTTTGGGCCTTCTCGGTGTCATTTCTTGGTTAGATACAATGTATTTAAGTCATTATTAACGTAATAACTAATCCAATGTATTCCATAGTCTTATTTCCTCTTTTATAAGGTTACTTATAACTGGCCATGTAAGAGCGGCATTGAATGTTTTCACGAGCTCGTTCAAATGGTCGCCTAACTATTTAGCTTTATTTCAATAAAAACTCATTGGTGAAAACGAGTGTTTTACCTTCGTAGCGTCTATCTTTGCTATCGGTCCATTTCCATCTTTACCAAGATTGCAAGATTTCAATCAAGATTTTCGCTGAACACCTTACTGATCGTAGTTTCCTCACCCGATATGTGTTTACTTTCACCGGAAAGTTATCTATTTTTTCCAATATCAAAAGGAAAAAATTAATCTTTTATATTTCAAATCGGTGCCAAGTTCGAGGGGTATTCTAATAATTTTCTTAAAACGTATATTTATGAATGAACACTAAATGTTGTTCATTTCAGGCCGGTTTCATTTTGCAGATAGTAAACAGTGGCAATGAGCCCAAGAGAAAATGTATCAAATGGTATAGATGTTTCACCCGTGTTATCTATTGTCTAGTTCACATTAAAAACCTAACCTTATTGCTGAATGTAGGACTAATTGTATGTGCATGCCATCAGCTGATTAAGGAAATGTGGTTTATCTGTATGTTTTTTAAACTCTGGAGAACGGTTCCGTGTTGTTTTAAACAGCGACACAACAGGAATTATACACAGGGTTATGTTCGCCGAGAAATACTCTTAAAAAATTGTTCGGTATACATAAAATATCTAAAATTGTAAGAACGCCTTACGCTATTGTTCTCATGCATGCAAAAACCCTTTACCAATATGTGACTTCTTCGCCTTCAATGTTTGATATGTGGGAGAAAGGTTTGTCTAGTGGCCGTGTATCGTTGTACAGCGGTGTTTCCAGAGGAAATCTTATGAGGGGCTCTCCATATGGCACGTCTCACATTTTTTAATCTTGTTTTCTAAACTCTTCGCCAGTCCCCGTGTCAAACTTCGTCGCAAATTTTAAACTCTCCTTAACCTCTTGCGTTCCGCTGTACGCGTTGCGTCATCGGCGGCGAGTCCTTTCGTGGTTTGCCCCGTACATAATGTCACGCTACTCTCTCCTCCAGATGAAATGTATTCACCGCTGCACCTCAGTCCCTTCCGAATTTGATGGCGTTTTACTCTGCGGGGATTCTCCGAATTATTCAATTCTGCTATGTGAAACCACTCCTGTGAACATTAATGTGAAAGTTAAATGTACCCCCATCCCTTTGGAGATGCTCTCGTGTTGATCTGCTTCATCATTTTCTTTGACTTGTCCCATATTTCCATCGTGTGTCCATAGCTGACATCTGTTTTTTTGTCATTTCTTATTACATTCCTGGTCACATGAGGAGGATCTTCAGCTCTTATTGCCGCTTTCATTCTGGTCGTCATTGGTTGGGATCCACTATTGTTTCGACTCAGAAATTTTTGGACGGACAGCGTTACTGCCACATCTGCCTTACAGTATTCAGACGGATGATTCATTTCCAGAAGAGGAAAAGGTCAATAAGCCGTTGGAAATTCGCTTTGGAATTAAAGAGGAAAAATTCATTTTTAAATGAGGTGGTGATGTGGAATTTAGTTGGAAATTAGTTGTAAGAAAGTGAAGGATGCAATGATTCGTTGAGTGAAAATTGGAGAGAGATACTGAGATTTAAGATATCTAAAAAAATCTTCCCCGACACAAATAGCGAAGACAAAAGTGACAATATTCTGTTGTTTGGGGTTGGTTTTATTGTAATTCGTATCGAGAATGCCTAAATTTTTCGAAAAAAAATCGTTTCACTCATGAATATGATCTTGCAGTATTTATTGATAAAGTTAACGAGTCTTTCTCAAATAATTTTAATGGTAGCCCATTTGGGGAGTGTGCTATGAAGGCAGCTGTGGAGATAATTATTAGGAATATAATTCATCCTCTCTAGATCTTGATGGAACAGTTGAAAATCAATTTGATCAAGATGATAGTTGTGTGCGTCCTCGTGCATAGAGTGTATAATTTTGATTAGAATAGCATCAAAGCCGCCGTGCTTTTCGCGAAAAATCACTGTGAAAATATATATTATCTCAAAAACAGTCTCAGGTTAAAATATAAAGTAAGTTACATTTTCTTCATTGTGCTAGAAGCAGTAATTGAATGGCATCAAAAAGGTGGGACAATATCAAAGTGTAAAAACCATTTGATACCAACCACTTTGACCGGGATCCCGGTCAAGGAATGATTTTTACACTTTGAAATTGTTTCATTTTAATGCATATGTTTTAGCGAATTACTCGGTTAAAAGTTATTGTCGCGGCATCTTCCACAGTTCTTGAAAGGCATTAATAGCTTTTTTTAAATTCACTTGTCCGTCAAAGGTTAGTCTAGTATAGATGTGTATTTACCTATTCTACAAAATAAAAGATTCCTGGTGATTAGGTATGTGCTTATTGATGTGGAAGGGAAGTCTGCTATTAGGGCAAGGTATTCCTGTGAAGGTTTCACAATATGACATCTATGAAACTTTAATAGTATGAAACTGGTATTTTATTCATTACTTTTGTTCTCATAAGACACGTGTTCTTATAAGATTCGTGGGCATCTAAATATACCAAAAGTACTCGGCATCAGCTATATTGGTGAAGCTTTTCCGAAAATTCTGGAGATAATGAACCATTGTGCGTATTAGAATCAACATAGCTCTGAGAGGAAACGATTTAAAATACTCATATCGAAGTTCAAAAAGTAATGGTGTAAACATCATGGAAAATTTCCAATCTCAGTTCATTTCTTGAAAGTATATAGTTGTAAAAATAAATAATGCGAGTTTACCTCATATGCTAATTCAACGAATTGTTGAAAAAGCAGGGCAGTCATACAAAGGGCAGAAGAGAACCCACAATTATTCCTTCACCATGCCGTTTTGTCGAGACCCAATTAAGCGAAAAGATACCACTAACCAAAAGGCAGTCCCCCAAACCTCAAAGAAATGTGAAGTGTGCTCCGCCAAAGGGGAAAAATAAGGGATTCAGTGCGTTTTAACCATGGCCGCAATGAGCCAATTATCATAGGAATGTTTTTAAATCTACGAGCTAAAAGTATTTCCCGATACTTTTTAAAGTACACGTTGTGGTATCATTTAAAGTATAGCTCATGAACCTGAGGAAGAACGATATCTCTGCTCATCGATAGTCCCCTTAACATAATAGTTCTCGTTTGCTTTCCATTATGTATCCGCTCCGTTAAAGATCAATTGCTATACAACATGCATTATGCATAACGTTTGAGGCAGAGCAATAAAGTCTATGAAATAATCACAGCATTGAAAGTGTATTTTATCTCTTTGATCTGAGACGGCAGCGACAGTAACATAAAGTCGTGCTAATCTTTTTTTATGGCTGGAAGAAATATCTGGTATGTTTTGGGATTGGATAGTTGGAAGAGTAATCTGTACTCGAGGGTTATCTGAATAAAGTGTCGCCGCCGAACGCTAATGGCAGGTACGTTTAAGGCGCGTATCAAAACAGACCATGCTAATGCCGTCGCCTCCACTTGAAGAATAGCAAGTGTTTCGAAGAAGCGAGAGATAAATTCCCCCTTTCCGTTCTATTGTGCTATATTGATCTGAATGAGAGTCACTTGTGGCGCCATAGTCGCTATTTACTGCCGCCAAGGTAACGCGTGATGTGATCGGCTGAATTGATGATTCTTTTACGTGTTCAGGGGCGGGAAAAGCGACGACGTAAATGACATCACACGTCATATCGCATCACACGATCATAAAAAAAACTGCCTATCAGTTTAGCTATCATTGCCACTATCCCAGAATTTTCCCGATAAAATGACTGAAGTGCAGTTTTGCCGAAGCACCGTAAAGAAGTTCCTTTGCACGCTACTGCGTAAAGCTAGAAGGGGTAATATTGTGATAAAAGCTCACTTTCATCGCCATTATTAAGGGTTGTCAATCCTGGGATTGGTTTGACGCAGTTCTCCACTCAGGGCTCATATGTGCTAACCACCTCTTTACTACATATATCTCTTCCTGCTCACGCCCGCCATTGCTTGATTCTAATTATATCGTCCGGGGTCTTCCGCTGCTTCCGATAAGTTTTGTGCGCTTTCCCTGGCTGTAGCGAATTGTTGTGTTTGAAATGCCTCCCTCACGTCTCACCCTGGTTACTATCCCATGCCTCAAATGCAATGCAGTGTTTTATGCTTTCAAGGTGCACATTGTTCACGCATGCGTAGTTTCATTCTGTTAGAATGTCTTCTTGACTTTACACTTCTGTTGATTCTTATGCTCCAACAATTTTATAATTATTTTTTTCCATCGCTGGTGATTCTACTTCTAAAGTAGCAGAAGTCTTATAATTTTGGCAACTTCTGACTGATCATCTTAATACTTATATTCTTTAGTTCTGTAGCAAGATAATTAATTTGATAGGTTGTTCTTCTGTCAATTCCATTACTATACTTTTTTTCAAATTTTCAACCATATAGTGAGCGGGACCGTTGACTGTTAGTACTTGGCCCAAGTATCAAAGTATACTATATAGCTGTATTGTTATTCAAAATGCGGCTTTTTTTCCTTGTGACGTAATGCTTCCAGTGACCCCTCTTTTCCCCATGTCACAGTTTGCCGCACCCTTTTCCCCTTTGGGTGTAACGATATATGTGTACCGCCCCAAAGTTTAGGGCCCATTCATGTATTACGTAAGTCGATTTAGGCCCATGTGCGGCGGTGTAAGATTTCTCAAGCCTGCCACTCCCTTAAATCTTACGTAATGTATTACATTTTTTGAAGCGTGCGTATGGTTTAGCCCTCCCATAAGTGTTTTTTTGCGCAGCTCAGGACCACCGAAGAATATTTGGATGAGCATTAAGCTGTGAATAAATGGGAGTTATGCGCAGTTAAAATTTAAAAAGTCATATTCTTCATTGTAAATGGTGGCCCCGCACCTAATCAAGTTTTTATCGATTGGCATTGTTGATGCCACGATTCTGTTTGAAGACATCTTAAATTGCTCCTCTGTCATCTAACTAACTTCACTATTTTAAAGAAAAATGATTACAACTATTTGCGTTAGTTATAATATCTGAGGTAGGCAAATTATTACGTAGTATTCTACGTAAGGAGGAGGCAAAATAAAAATATATTACATCCTATTTTGTGACTACCCTGGTTCATGGACTCGCAAGCGAGTCCTGCAGAACGTCGAGGTCGGAGGGGCTTATGACAAATATTTACTTTCGATAGTGGCGGCATCTTTAAGGATAAGAACCTTCTCCTTCTCCATAGCTCACCTTGCACCCCCATTCCCGTCTTACGGTCATGCATAATGCAAAATACTTTCGTTCTTCGACAATCGACCCCAGGGTCAATCGAACTCAGGGTCTTCCGGCCACTTCGAGCACAAATTGTGCTTAGACACAATGACACTGTTTCCTCGTCGTTGAGTTATGGCAATCCTGGTCTTGAGACTAGTTTCGAACCTGAAGGGAGTAAAGTCCATACCGAATCTGCACGCAGCAGATGTTTGGAATGAGGATTTACGGTGCTAGACGAGAGAAGATGGGTGAAATCTTCTCGGGTCTTCCACCGGGTCAATGTCTCCATGGCTGCCGACGTTTCGATTCCCGACTCGGTCATCGTCTTCAGAGCTCAGAAGCCCTGAAGACGATGACCGAGTCGGGAATCGAAACGTCGGCAGCCATGGAGACATTGACCCGGTGGAAGACCCGAGAAGATTTCACCCAACTCATACGCCGGGAAAGCACCAGATCTTTCACGAGAGAAGATGTTTCCGGTAAGTGTGCGGAAAGAGGTCCTCACCGAAATATGGACTTGTTCTCTGTCGTATTGGCCAAGGTGAAGGTAGGAAGTCCGGAAAATCATTCGAAGGTTGACCCCAGAAACATGAACTCACTCGTCATATATCCACTTGGAAATCCACAATTATGCATGTAATTGTTATGCATGCTGCGTTATTCCCGTAAGTTGGTTTCAATCCAATCAGCACCAATTTCTGGATTGTTATTTGGATATAATCTGCGGAGGAACTCAGTGACGGGTGATTTCCCTGAAATGACCAGAGATGACCCTACTCAGCTCGATTTAGTTTTACTTGCGAAGGCAAAAGTTCCGCAATACTCGGTCACGTCGGCGGTTGGGACTCTCGCGTTCAGGTGGGCACCATGCTTGTCATCTGATGCGAAGAAACCGATAAGTCGACGTTTCGAAGGTTCCTAACGGGGCGTTCCGCTCTTTTAGAGACGCTCCTCCTTGGAGTGTCAGTGTGGACCAACAACATCTCGATCAGATTCTTGGAAGTGCCTAATTTCTTGTTGGCTTACTATAGGGTATCTTGAGTTTTCATTAGAGCCTCCGTCCTCTTCATCCTATCCTGAACGATAATACTTTCCCGGGGCCTGGCGGAGTTTCTAATGGATGCTTAGATCTCGCGTTCGACGGCGTACATTGTATTTTTACGGGTGGACGACGACTATTCGATTCCAGTTTTACTTGCTGTAGCAATACACCTTCAGGTCTATTGCTACAGCAATAAATCTGAAGGTTAGTTTGAAAGATGAGGTCAGAGCTTACCTAGTACTAAGTCCTATATGGCTTGCGTAATTCAGTAATTCACTTATCGGTGTAGTATCCTGCCCGCAGTGGGACCAGCTCATTTCCCTCTGCCTCCTGTTGTTGAGTATCCAGGGTGGTATGGCGCTCGGAAGAGTTATATTATATATATTACATTATAAGAGTTATATTATACAGTTATATTATATATATATATATAATATAACTGTATAATATAACTGTCAATAATTAAAAATTATGTGTCCATTCTATATTTAGCAAGCTCACATTCCCCTTAAGATTTAATAACAGTTTTATATATAAAGTGTACCTCGGATTAGAATCTGAGTACGTTTATAGATACATTCGCCATGAAGCGTTAATTAGGTGTTCTGTTTTTTTGTTTAGTTATGTTGTTTGGTTTTTTATGTTTTTTCTCCTTCTATTTTTTATTTGTAACTGCTTATGATACAGGAATGTAATAATATTCTGAATTTATTATCTCGTAATCCTTGTGAAAATTTAGTCTTAAACGGATTATCTATCTGAAATTGTAACTTGGGGCCTCCGAACCCAACCGTAAGCTCCAACCGTAAGCTCCGTAACCGAATGCTTGAGCTTTGGCTATCTCGAGCGAGATGAATATAGTACAGTATATCTGCTAGGTTCTCGCCTTCACTAATCAACGGCTACACTAAAATAATAATAGATATCCACTGCAGTGCCACAACCTTCAGGTTTTTCAACGAACAGTCTTCGGAAAAGTTATTAAATATCTACGATCGACTAAAATCTAATGTAAGTGGTGCCATACGCTGTCACCCTCGAAATATATTCCACAAAAATTTGAAAGGTACTCTCGTCTCGTTGGACCTGATCGTCACTCCCAAACTGCCTTGACCTATTCGTCGAAGTGGAAAACCCGAGTCAGTCGTTTAACTTAACCTCCCAAGGTCACGGGAGCGAGTCAGGTCGGAGTTTAATCTGAGCCCGTCTCGCTCACCCTTTCGGTGGATGTGCGTCCGTCGTTTTGAAAGTCGCGGATTTTCCGAGTGTGTCCCCGAGAGCATCGTGGAAATGTCGGTGCTTCGAATTGTTTGATTTTTTTCGAAAATCTCCCAAGCGGCGCTCGATAAATCCGAAATTCAAGCGTGGACCTCACTCTCTCTCTCTCTCTCTCTCTCGAGTGGCCGGCCCGACTTAATTGCTCTCGTTGACCGGCCGGCGGCGACGGGCGAAACTGGGCGGACAAATTGCCTCACTCCCCCTCCCCATTCCTGGAGACGAAAGATGAGTTCCCCCTCCCTATATCTCCTCCCCTCCGCCCTCTCTTCACCTCCTCTCCCCATCTATGCGAGGGAGGCGATCATCCTGTAAAAAAAATCCCCCCCCCGTCATGCACCCACAAGCGCGCGCGCGCAGCCATACGCACCACACCCGGATGTTTCGGGTCTAGGGTGCGATTCTTATCATCCCCTCGCAGCAAAAGGTGACCGATCATCCACGGAGGGAGTTGCCCTCTCCCCCCCCACACCTACTGCGACTTTTCTTTTCGTCGTTTCTAAGTATTTTTTTAATCCTTGTTCCCAATTTGTTGTTTCCTGCTATCTTTTCGTGCACAACCTTCATGATACTATTTTTTTTAGCTCTATCTGTCTTTGATTAAAATTTTTAAATGTACTCGTTCGACTTTATTAAATTATGTTTATTTAATTTTTGTGCTCTATCGTAAATTCTAATCAAGTTTCTGTGCTCTGAAGTTTATTATGTTTTCTAAAATGCTCTCTATGAATGGCTAATCCAAAAATTATATTAGTAAATACCTGTACACTCCTTTGTATCTCGTACAACGACCCTTGGGAATTTTCTCATCTATTGAATTTTTCGCTCCGTCCGATATTGCGGCTGCTTTCACTTAACAAAGACTCTTGAATCCTACCGTCCAATTATCTGTTAATAAAGTAGGAGGTTAATTCGCACTATTTTTCGAAACATCATTAAAACTTTGAACATTAGTTACGTAAATATATTAGGTGATTAAATTTTAAAGGTGCTCTGCCTGGATATTTGCAAATAGAGAAATTGAAAATTGTAAGCTTCTTTGTCCGTCGAAATCTGGCATCTTCTTTACAGTATTTTCCCTATTGCCCCATCTACAGTACAGTACGGTAATTGCCCCTTTAAAGAAAAAATTACTTCTAACTGCATCCTCGGGCAGTTTTTTTCTTTCGCGTCTACTTCTGTGAGTTGGTATTATTATTTTATGCAGGCCGTCTTCCAAATAAAAAATTAGTGGAAATTAAGAGACTGTTTTAGCCGTTACTATGTGGAATTTTTCCATCGTATAGAAAGAAAGAAAACACGGCAATTCCACATTTACACTCTATTTAGACGACCATGGTTTCACCACTGCGTGGCATCTTCAGGTGAGTGGGTGGCATCTTCAGGCAATGGTGAAACCATGGTCGTCTAAATAAAGTGTAAATGTGGAATTGCCGTGTTTTCTTTCTTTCTATACTATTAGTGAAAATTGTCTTTGAATTTATTAGACCTAAGAAGCCCTAGACATTATCTTTAAATCCGGATACTTAAATGTTTCGCTGCACGATGTGTATTTTGATGATAAATTTAAATAAACTTCACATTTCCTTATTGTGGATTTAAAATCGAGAAAACTTACAATTGTGCTATTCCTAGCTATGTGTACCTTGCTGCATCTCTTATTATCTCGGTTGTTGCCCGCTCGGTTTTTTTTTCAAAATTCTTTAGGTCGTGTGGTTGTGGGGAATAGGTTAGTCATTATGAGCGAAAACTCGTAGTAGTAATTGGTAGGCTATCCTATCTATGTAGTGGAAAAATGGAAAATATTAAATCTGACCTGGAGCATGATGGCATATTTTTAAAGTCAGCCCTAACTCACACAATATAATAGTGGTAGTAGTTGCTTTGGAAAGGGACCGACAGCCATTTGCGCCATTAGGGATAGGTGGTGGTTCATTTGGTAGGGGCAGGATATTCAGGGAATGGAGTAAGCGGAGAGAGAGAAACCCGGCGTCGGCATTACCTTACTCTTCGCGCAAGGCAGTTAGGGATCCACAATTTAACGCCCCATCCGACGGACGCCGTCTCTGGGATTCGAACTCGGACCCTTGTGGTGTGAAACTATTGTATTAGCTACTGTACCACCCCGATCTCCGTTTAATAAACATTTTTCTTCCTTAATTGTTGTTTGGTCAACATGTTTTGAGCTCCATTTCTATGTGCTGTTTCTAAGGTCCTATTTAGAAGAATTAGAAGATCATATTTTTCCGCATGCATATCCGCGGATCGTGGATCTTGGTTTCACGAGGGAAGGGCCATCTGTCCTTAACAAATCCTCGCGTCTCTATTCCCGCGGTTACCTCCCTATTTTTCGCCGTTCCCCTGGAACCTCCTCGCCTCCCCCGACATTCTCTCCCATTCTCCTCCCCCCACCCCTGCTCCCGTATCTTTTAAGCTTTGGAGAGTCGCGAATCTTGTCGCGATCTAGGGACTGCGTAGTGCGATATCAAAGGAGGCGGGAGAGCATGTCCCTCTCTCGGACCCCTCTCGCGCGAGGGATAGCGTTGTGACGGTGACGGCACAGGGAACGCAGACACATACCCTGCTTCCTCTTGATCGAAGATGACGCTGTTGTTTTCGATGCGCTCGTTGGAAGTCCATTTCGGCCGAGATTTGGTTAGGGCACGTGGCACACTCCACGTCGAACTGGGCCCAATTCCTTCTTCGGTGAGGAGTTAGGTGATTGGGTTCATAATTTGCTTCACTGCAGAGAACAATGTGCTGTTCAAATGACAATAATTTTGTCAATATATATTTTCATTTGTGACATGAAAATTTCGTGACTAAATGATCTCTCTGGGTGTCATGATTCTTTGATCGAATATAAGGATGGTTTACCACAGGATTTCCTGAGTAGTTTTTTCCAAAGAAAAGCTACATGCATGATATAAGTTTGGTAGAAACGCAAAAGTGTATTTTTTTTAATGATTTGAATCCTCTTGGAGAAATGGCTTCTGCGAAAGCAATGTCGTACTTGCATTTCTCGCGGTTCTTCCGGGTTGCATTCTTGCTCCATAGTTGAATCTAAGCGCTCAGTGACCAACTTCATGAACTCAGTCAGCCCCCGCAATGCTAACATATTGCGAAATCTTACCTGCAAGGTTGAGACTGACGTGAAATACAATATGCTGCCATGCTGCCGTACTTTATGCTACTGATTTGCGGGTACTGATGAAATCTATGCTTAGCGAAACGAACGATCTTCAAAAAAGGATATCCTGAATTATTTATGAAGGTATCCATACTAAAGAAATACTTGTACTTTTCCACAGATTTTAATTGCATGGTATAACGCGTTTCACCGCCTTGTGGCATCATCAGGTACAAGGTACAGGTGCCGCAAGTCGGTGAAACGCATTGTACCATACAATAAAAATCTGTGGAAAAGTACAAGTATTTCTTTAATATGGATATTTTCCTGTTTTTAGTATGGATATTAAATGCTTCCACGAAGTGAAGGCTGAAACAATAGAATACATTTATGAAGAACTACATTTTTTTATGGACTAACGCTTGCGGTATAAGGTAAGTTCATTTCCGGAAATCGTCAAGTTAGTTCGCGAAAAAAAGGAATGTTAGCTCCTTCTTTCCGACGGCGTCATTCGTCGTGTGAATGGCATAATCGACATTAACATGAACGTGGCGTTAGCCAACGAAAATGTTTCTTGAGACAATCGAATGCATTGTATTCTTTATAGGGTGTGCTGCGGTAGTATATCCTTAGGGTAATCTCAGACTCCAATTGTGTAATGTTAGCGTTTTGAGTGCGTGTATCTTCATGAGCTTATCCCCGTGCGAAAGCGGCCTTTAAGGCAACCAAATTTGGTGTTAGCACCTCAAATAACCGTGATGTCCCGACATGGATGGCGTTTAGAGGAGGAAAATAAAAACTCGCAGACTGACCATGGGAACCACCCAATATTTCCCCTTCCTAATGTTTTCTTTTATACATTTCACTCTCCTGTGCCACGACCGAGATAAATAAAAGGAGCATACTCGACCTTCCCTCCCGAGAAATCTTTAAGTAAATATCTATAGAAATGGACTGTGGGGGTCCACGTCCGTTCCCGGCGGGATACTTCATTCTTTTTATTAGCCAGTCCGGGGTTCTCGAAAGCTTCCCGTCGCCGCGCAACGTGGCTCCTCGACTCATCCCGATACACGAGCATCGACTTATGAGCATCCTCGACCACGAAGGACTTAAAATACGCGCATACGGATGCGCCGCATTCTCGTCCGAAACGGGATAACCAAGTATCTCGGTAGTGCAGATGCGTGCATCGTCATACACGCCGTTTGCGGATGGGGGAATGGGCGACGGTGATGGCTGGCCGGGGGAGAGGGATTGTGAGGCAGTGGGATCGAGCGTGTAAAAGGGGTCGCGTGGGACGGGGCTGTTCAGATTGGTGGGGAGGAAGGGAAGGTTCGATTTGGGTGGGTGGGGGTGTAGTGTTGGATAATAAGATAGGATGGCGGTGTGGGTGTATGCAGGCAGGGGGGTCGGGAGGAAGGGGTAGAGAGGGGGGCGTTCTCGACTACGCCCCGAAATCAATATTAATCTCCCGAGGACAGGCAGCGCCGTGGGTCCCACTTATAGGGGTCGACAAGTCTCTCTCTTTCAACCCCCTCCCCACATCCCACTTTCCACCCGACCCCTCTCATCACCCCCTACGCCTACAAACCCCTTGCGCGCACCCCTCCTCCCTTCCCTCACGCATACTCTTGGGATGCCTTCCTCCGACCAGAAATCCCTTCCTGTTTCATCCTTCCGCGTGCTTCTCTCCAAGCTTTTCTTGGAAAGTGGGCTCGTGGGTGGAAAGAGGGGGGGTGGGAACGCACTGTCATGGTCGGTCCTCCGCACCGGGAAGGGATGCGCCGGATTCCGCCCGTCGTCTCACATTTATTCCCATTTACCTTCGCGGCGTCACATAATATTCGTCCATGTGCAACCACGAGGATGAGTTCGAAGCACGCGCGGTTGCTACGCGAGGCAGCGTCCCGTTTGGAGACGCACCGCTCTTTTGCGTCGCGGAATACCCTGGTGTCGTCGCGTGTGTTTCCCGTGGGCTTTTTCTATCGGAGAGAGGGGACCGCATAGGTTCACGCAGTGTCTGCCTGGGAAAGGAAATGCAGTTTTATCTTGCTAGCGTGTTCGTGGTAGGGGTTCGTCGCAGGGAGTAAGTTGAGCCTCCCCGGTAGAAAAGTATACATTTCACGACCTCTTACTTATCTTGCCGTGCGGTTTTATTGAAATTCTACACTTAAATATATCAGTAGACTTCCTAAACGTCTACAAAGAATGTCTGATCGAGTTCCACGCACAAAGTAATTTTTTTAAGAAGCACTGCTTGTAAAATTTATGCTAGCATATTTGAACCAAGAACGTTTGAAAGAATCTGTATTTCAGATATTAGTTGTAGTTTCTGTGTAAATAAACTCGTAATTTGCGGTAGAGACAACGTAATCCAAGTGTCACTTGCAGTTCACCGTGGAACTTGTGGTAAATTTTGGCAATCCCACGACCAGGAATAAGCTGGAGAGCATGTTTTTTTAATAGGTTTCCATTGTTGATGTAGCTGCATTGGCCAAAAATATGATTACTCTCCGAGGGATACACTTTGGTTGGTGAGTCATCGAACCCAATACCGAATCATCGAACTTCGATATTTTTCTCTATGAACCCATCAATTCTCCGAGTTTTACGTCCAACATATGAGTACATGGACGAATGGAAGTATTACTGCGTCAGTTTTTTAAGTAGAGGGTTTCAAATAAGCGTTTTTGGAAATATTACCGAGTAATTTGGGACTTCGTTATTGCTCATTCACACCTATGGAACCCGTAGCGAAAGGTAGCTCGCAGATTAATCTGCGTTCAGTGAACTGAAG
Source organism: Hetaerina titia (assembly GCA_037158775.1). Classification (NCBI taxonomy): domain Eukaryota; kingdom Metazoa; phylum Arthropoda; class Insecta; order Odonata; family Calopterygidae; genus Hetaerina; species Hetaerina titia. The sequence continues at coordinate 79,938,433 of CM073769.1, read as the reverse complement.
GTTTCGAATATTTTGCGTAATCGAAACCTTTGGAAAATCGTTGAACATTCGAAACCGTAAAAAATTTTAGGGTGTATCCTGGGGGGGCATTTATGGCCAACTTTCTCCCCCCCCCTCCCCCAGATACATTTGCAAACTTACAAGAGGGCCGCCGAGTGACGTCACGGCCGAAAAACCATTTCCATTGGTGTTGGATTGGGGGCCTTGTGCTTTCTTTTATCGTTAATCGGGAAAACGAAATCCCTAATGCTGTTATAATAATGCGAAAGGGAGGGCGGGCCCAAACAAACGCAGGTGGTACCATCGGTTTATCAGGGATATCGGCTTTTGCCCGAGACAAATTGGCACCTACAAATTCTCCGGTTGCACGATAGCTGTCTGTTGTCGCAACCTCCCATCACGGAGGAGAATAAATACATGCTTTGGATTTCCACGGTAAGATAGAAGTCACTTTGTGTGTCATTTCTACTACCCTTAAAAAAGTGTTTGGATGAAGTATGGCCGATCGCATCGGTGAATGGTAAAATCAAGTCGAGAAGTATGTTACGGAATCCTTTTTTTTTGTATATCACCTATTTTGATGAATTCTGAAAGTGAAATTTACCATTTTATCGTAGTTCCAGTAAATTAGTGTACGAATACCATTGTTATCAGACATCCATATCTGTTTTCCATCGATTGTCATAGCGAGTCCGTGCCTCCTGGAATTATTCATTTCGATCAATTTCAGAATGGCTTGACGGGTTAATGAGATTTGAAATCACGTCTTACTTTCTTGTCATTGTTCCCTCAGTTTTTCTGAAGAGGGTATCTAATTTCCTTTTTGGTTTTTGGATTTATTGTGAACATACCAACTTTCTCAGGGGCACTTTAAGTTTGAACTGATTTAAGTGTATTCTGTCCTCACTAAAATTGAGAACTGGATTTCGAAATATTTGTTGACGAATTAGTCTCTGCACTTGTTTAACTTAATTCGTTTCCATCCTATTTATTCATTTTACGCATCAAGACAGTAGTGTGTGTTTTGAGATCTCGAAGCTAATCATAATGGAAGGAAAAGTCGGTTCGGCGAGAAATCTTATGCGTGATGTTTATATCCACCTGCGATTCTGAATCGTCGCGTCGAATTGTGGGAATGAATCCTTCAAAATTTGGAGGTACTTTTTCTACTGACATGATTCAGTGTTAATGGTAGCTCGGTCTGTATTATTTTTGCAAAGTTGATGTACAAAAAAGAATTCCGAAATTCATTCTATAATTAGACTTAAGGCCGTTTCAATAATTTGCAAATATTGATTAAAAGTTATGATTTACGTCATGTGTGTGTCCTGCGAAATCTGAGGTGAGATTGTACTCTTGATTAATTTAACAGAAGATTTATATATTGCAATACTTGTCAGTGTTGCAAGGTAGCATGCAGTGCGAACAAGTAATTGTTTGCTCACCACCGCATCTTTTTAAAGGTAGAAATGTAACAAAAAAGTTTTTGTCATCTACAGTACCGACACTGTCCAAGGAACGTGTTGGAGACAGAGCAATAGGTTTTAAAGGAGAAGGGTCATTTTAGAAATCGAGTCGCAAAAAAAATAACACAAGTAAAAATCATCTCTTCTTTTACGTAACGTTCGTTAATTATGCTCATGCAGTTTTTCCCGGTTTTATATGATTAAGCAATAGTGTGTTTTTTTTAAAAACATCTGCGACCGTGACCGGTTCTCGAACCGTTTTAATTTCCCCGGCTGTTACCATTCGATCCCCGTCGTCTCCGAGCGACCCTCGCTCTCTCACCCTCCTAACCTCCCTCATTCTCACTCCCCTCGAGACGCCTGGCATCCCGGGGCACGGTTCCATTCCGCTGGTTTGCGAGGGCGGGCGCGTGTGCACGGCTGCCGTGCGGAACCGGAAGCCTCCTGCGGGTCTCCGCACTTTCCCATCTCCCGCACTCTCTCCCTCGCTATCGCTCTCTGCCCCTCGCCTCCTCTTCAGCTGAAAAGCCACACGCGCGCGGTCGAGAGGTGTCGCTCTCTCCGGCTCCTCAGTTGCAGAAATAAAACCGGCGAGGGAAGGTGAGATGAGGAGGTCTAGATAGAAAGGTGGATTAAAAAAAAGGAGAGGGAGACAGAAAAGTAAAGGTGTCGGGAGCGGTGGAGAGTTATGTCTCATTCTCTCGATCCCTCGCGAGCTCCGTCGTCGGTAGGGTGGTCGCCCACGACGCGTGTGTACTTTGATTCGAAAACCACGAGTCCCTTCTGCATAAGGCGGAGCGAGTGTCTCGAGATTCGCGATCGCGTTCGATTCAATATTTGCTCCCCGACGAGTCCGAGGGTGGGCTCCCTTGCCATCACTCCCGATTTCGATAAATTTGGGTAATCCTCAGGAACCGTATGCCACACCCATTGCACTCTTTTAAGGGTTACACCCTTATGCCACGGTTTTCTTTTGGCATTTCTTAACGTTTCCAGACGTAGTTAGGATACACCCTTGGATGCATAATATCTGCCTTGTTTCCGTTTTTGGAGGCCACAATTCAACACGTTAGGTCTTGTAAAAAATGTTGTAAAGTTCATAAACAAACTCTCTATATCACCCGTAGCGGTTTCCCAAGGTTTCAGTAGATTAATACAGGTATATTCGTTGTTTTCGCGTTGCTATATATTATTTGATTTTCGCGGTTTTAATGGTCGCTATTTGCCTATGTTGCTATGCGTTGCTCTTTTCTTCCCTTATATCTTGTTTCCTCGAACGCTTTCATCTACGTATGCCCCCCCCCCAATTCCCTCGTCAATTGTGTATCCTGCTCCACTATTTTCTACCCCTCTTTTTCCATATTTCGGGCGCCCTCGGCCAAGGCAAGAGGGAACCTTAAACAGTCTCACCTAGTCCAGGTAAATAAACAGATCCAATCTCCTCGCTCTCTACATCTCCAGAGGTGTGAAGTGAAGAGGCGTTGCTCCTGAAAGAGGATGCCGGGGAGGTGGTAGGGAGGGGTAGTTGGAATAAGGGGTGATGAGGGGGTAGGAGGCGTGGTGAGTCTCTCGCGGAATGAGGCAGGAAGGCTGGTAATCGTCTCTCCCGACCCCTCCCCCGCTCTCGACCGTCGCCTCCCCAAACCCTCCCCCACCTACTTAACCCACCCCTTCACCCCCGGGACAAGAGCAGTCTCTCTGTCTCCCTCTCTCACTCACTCTCCTCGCGCTAGGCGAGAGCCCAAGGGGGCGTGGAGGGAGAGCGTGAAGGCGTGACACATGGCGCCTGGCTGCTGGGTGGGATGAGGGTGGTTGTCGTTGGCTGAGGGGGGGAGTTGTGTGGCCGGGGAAGTTTGAGAGGAGGTGTGCTGAAGGGGAGGGAGTGCCAGGGTGGTGGGGAAAGGCGGATGTGCGACGCACGCTCATTTTAATTCGGTGCGCGGGCGATTAGCGAAATTGGGAGGGGGTGGCGAGGGATGGTCGGTCGTTCCCGGGTTGACAGGAAGCGAGGAGTCGTGGTCTCAATTTAGGACACATTTCGAGGGACCGTCTGGTCCAGGGTCTGGTGGCTCGTCGGGGATTTCTCACGCTCCTCGTTTCCGTATGTCTTCGCTCGCCTCCCTCCCCGCGCCTTTAACTCTTTAAGGTGTCGCCGCGAGGACAAATGGAAATGACGAGTGCACAAGTGTACCAATGGTATCCCGCATTTATTCTCAGTTTAATGGGTGCTAAGTTGTTAGCTTTTATTTGTACCCTAATGTGGGAATTTTATTAGATAGTTGATTACTATTTGCCTTTCCGATAATTGTAGATGTCCTTTAAATTTTGATTTTGTGACACCCGGAAGGTGTTCTGTTCGTTTGCTATCATACTTTCGTATACATGTCATGAAACAGCAAGTTCTTGTGGGAAGCTTTAAAAAAGTTGAAATCGAATAATTAGTCTAATAATTATAGCTTGACTGTCATCCATTACAAAATATATTCTTCTTGATCGATTGATATTTTGTGTGATAACTATAGCATACTTGTATGTAATTGTTTAGGGGCAACGAGACACCTTGTTGAGTATTGGAGAGCCAATCGTAGCCTGAGATGCAAAATTTCCAAATGGAAAGCGAGTATCTTAGGCCTTGTGAAAAAGTTTGATTAAATCGAATGCTATTTAATGTTAGTTTTAGTTTTCCGAAAACTGACGTGTTTTCGTCAATAATTCCCATTATCAATGCGATTATGACGACATTTATCTTGTGCCCTTCTTTGCGACGTCCTCTCCTGTTCTAAGGTGTTCCGGTCGTCTTCCCAGACGGTTCTAGTCTTCTAAGACTTATTGGTGTTGTATTCGTTCTCTCATGGCGGCTCAGTGGGTCGGCGGTGTCAACATCTCCTCGGCTTCTTTATTGGCAGAAGGGCTGATGGGAGATCAAGACTGGCAATGGGTTGCTTGTGGTGATCCCATGGTCGCACTTCCGCCTCTGACATTCATCGAATGGCAGCAAAGTCGGACTCTGCTGCTTTTCCGAAGAAATCCTGCGCTATCCTCTGGAAAATTTCGTCCTGCGTCTCCAAGTTCCCGTCGCGGTGTATGTGTGGCAGCGTCAAGGTCGTAGCGGCCTCGTCCCTATAGTATGCACCGCAGTGCAGTATTCTGCACTACCGGAATTCGAGCGAGACTCGTCCTCGGCACTCCAGACCATACCGGCGATGCGTGCGTCATTACTGGCAGCACGCACGTCTGGTATAGTCTTCTCTTAATGTATCTTGAAAGGACTGTCGTTTTAACAATAAAATTAGTGTGAAAACTAAAATTTGTTGTTAATTCAATGGATATGTTACTTAAAAATTCCCTGCAAATGCAGTTGAGGTAACGGTTGTGGATACGGATCCCGAAAAATTTATTGAAATGGTATATTTCCATATAAATAGTAGGCCTTCTCTGAATCGCTTAATCCACTTGAAAACGGATGTTTTCTTCAGAGCATGATTACCGTAAACAGCTGTCAACATTTATTTCTTGATAACTCTTACCGCACTTCACCGAAAAACTTGATGTTGATTCGTTGCTCCGTGATTTCGTCAATTTCCATTTTCGACAAACAATAAAAACAAGGACAACAGAAACTAACACAACTGGCAACATACGCACAGCTCGACGATCCGCCGAGCACAGACGGCTCATTGGGTCTCAGGCGGCTAGTGGGCGGGGCTGTAGTCCGCGTCAACACGTTAAATCATCAATTTCTGGGAATAAGTAAAGGAAAAGAAGTCATTGGTACTTTTTACGAAACGATTTTGTTGTTATTTTTAGTTCGTATCGTGTCAGGGGGTGAGATATTCCATCATAAGGAGAATGTCATGTTACTTTAAGCCGTCTTTCACGTACCCACTTCAAATGGAAATGGGCTTTAAATTGATTTACTTGAGTCGATCTGAAACATCCCCAACACAGTGACAGTAGTGCAATCGATAGGTCACTTTCTATTGGTCTCCGAATATCACTTTCACTGATACACGCTGAACGTCACGGCAAAGACGTGTGGTTCTCTCGATAAATATTGCGTCCTGTCAGAAGCAATTCAAAATGGGTTGGTGGTGGGCGTACTTTGTTACTCTTTATAAAGCGAGGCTTATTCTTTTCTCGGTGACGCTTATGGAGTCCCCCTCCCCTCTTGCCCCAATGCATATTTCAGCGAAGGAGGAAGCGAGAAGTCGTGCACCGCCGAGTCCCATAAAATATTTATTTCCGCAATGAAATCACGACCGTTGGTATTCATCGTCAGTGGCGTGGGACAGTAAATTTATAAATTCCAGGGTCCCACCCCGCGGACGCATGCGGTCGTGCACGGTATCATCGAGTCATTTCCCCCCCCCCCCGCTCCTCTCTCCCCAACTCCTCCTCCCCCACCTCCCCCGCGCGTCGTTGCACTCGAGCCCGTCGCTGCAGTGAGAATGACGCTCTTGCCTTCTCCCGCCATCCCTCCACTGCTTAACCCCGGCCTCTTCGGATGGGCTCTGGAACTTAAAAGGTCGATCCAGAACTGTGACATCGGCCTCTTCACTTCCTGGATGGCGTTGCCGACGGCATCCTTCGCCTCCAAGAAGGAAGGCATGCCGTGGCTCGTCTTTACCGGCGAAAATTGCAAGGGTGAGGGATTAAACACTGAAAGTGCGAAGTCGGGGCTCGATTCACTCGTATTTACCAGATGGTTGTGATCGCGTCTTGTTGCTGTCGTCTTTTGCAATTTAACTGTTGGGGCAATGGTGTCATGCGTTCTGCTTTAATTATATTTGCTGGGGTTGGTTTAATGCTTTATACCTTAGGGTAGTAGAGGAGAAGGGAGACCTATTTGCAACCCTTAAGGACGGTGAAAAAGCGCGTGTGTAAAGCCTTGAAACTTAGGCGTCGTGGGCAGCGTTGTAAATAAGTCAGTCGAAAAATTTAGACTGGCCATCCTTTAATATGATCTCCCTCCCGACCTCCCACCTCGTCGCCTTCGAAGATTTAACTCAGAGATGTTGAGTTTTAATTAGGGGTCAAAAAGGTTTCCAATTAGTCATTAATGCCTCGTTATACGTATATTTGAAAGGTTAAGCACAAAATAAATAAAAATAGATATGCTTACATAAAAAAATGCTTCATTTGTTATTCGGAAATGTTTTCATGTGCTGCACTTCACAAAACTGCCGTCTTCTTGGTTCCTCGGGCGTCTGTAAGTGTCTTACTTCCATTATAGAGTTAATTCTATGTAACACTTCCAGCGTCTGTCATAAAAAAATAAGGAATTTGACTTTGGTTAATATTAAAACACTGTTGCGAAATTTTACCCATCCATTGAAATGAAATTGAAATTTCCCTCATTTTTCATATGTTGGATCCTGTATTCTTCGTATAATCGATCAGAATATGTCCAATGACAAAAGAGTGTGTTATCCGCGCAAGTTATTGTCCGCGTTTATCCTTCCCACGCTCACCTTGTTTTGCAGAAATTTGCCGAACTCCAGGGTCTATGCTGTCCTTCACCCTTGATCGAAAGGCTTCTTTTACCTCCCGTTGGAAGTGAGCAATTTAATTTATTGCACGCTTCAGGAGACTCGGTGAATTTAACCGATGGGAGTCGTCGGCATCACCGTCCATAATTTTGAACAGAAAATTTCCATGTAATTGTTTACGTTGCAATGGAGGGTTAATAACATATGATTCCGCGAAATGGACGTCTAATACCATGGTGTAACGGAGGGGCAATGTGGATAATGACCATCCGTCGACAAAGAAAGGGAATGCGCGGAACCGGTTAATAAGGTTCCCTTCCGTGTCCTCCCGTCCCACCTATTGTCTTCGCGGACAAATCGCCGCGTGTCAGTTGGCCCGTCCTCAATTTCTGTAGCGGTGGTCCGTGTCTCACCCTGCGTTTGTCGTTTCTTATTCTCTTGACGTCGGGGTTGACAGCCAGGTTCGCAGTCCGGAATCCGCCGTCGCGGTCGGGGAGAGAAGTTTTCAGCGCATGCTCCAGGGTCCGAAGTAACGCGCTATCCTGCATTTCGTACGAAATTCCACAAGAGCGCGTGAACGTTCGGTTACGATCTGACTCATATTTCGAAGGGTGTATTTTTTCTTTCAAAATTTCTCCGGCCTTGTCACAAACTCTTTTAATTCATGACCACCATGGGGTGATCCGAGGGCGAGGCCCTCCTCTCCGTTCCTCCATTCCCTTCGCTCTTGAGATCAAAAGTCGCGGATTTTGATGGGGGTGTCATCCTTTTCTTCATATTGGGGCGTGTGAAGTGAGTCAACGGGAGTTATCACGATAATCTGGCGACACAACGTGGTGCTCTCATACAGGCAACTTTTTTAGCGTCAGTACTCTGGCGATTGAGAAGTGCGCTCGTAAGGAGCATTTTTAGGAAATGAATACCATTCATCGCGTAACTTTTATTGACGGGTGCCGTGGCAGGGTTGAAAGGTTGATCTCGACACGCGTCCGCGTTTAAATGGTCCTTGAGACGTCGATTGCTGACCGAATCGGGTCACCGTTGGTGCTAATCTAAGGTGTGAGCGTGAATCGATCCGGAGGGTGGGGGAGGGGAGCCTTGGGAGCTCTTAGGGGGAAGGGAGGACGTCGCGTTCCGCCGAACCGCATCGGACGGACGGAGGGGTTTCCCGTTTCCTCAAGTCTTCCCACTCCCCTTTTACATCGCTACTTCCCCCCCCCCTTCCCCGCATCGGTCTCCTCCCCCTAGGGAGCCAACCCATTGTGAGAGTGTAATTGCGTGATCTCGAGAGAGAGAGATAGACGCCGCGAGGCGTGTTTCGCCAGCGATACGACATCGGTGCGGCGGCGGGTCGGCGCCCATTGAGGGGTGGGGTCGGGCGAAAGAGTGTGGGCGGAGAGGTAGGCAGGGGGGCGGAGGGGGGGAGTCTCGTTCGCCCTAGAGTTCTGGTGAGATTTTCGGCGTGGTTGTGACTCTCCGTCGTCCCAGCGTTCGCCAAACGTTTTCTTCCGCCGGGACCGTGACGGAAAAAGAAAAAAACGGTTAATTCATTTGTGCTGATTTATTATGTAGTTTGTAGTGGTTTATGTGTTCAAATTCCATCGTTCGGTTAATAATTTCTAAAAAGGTAGTTGCGCTTATTTATACCACTGTACGTGGTATCCTTCAAACCACCGCTAGGGTGTTTGGCAGGGGATGATTGCGCGTCAGACTACTTTTGGCACCAAATACATTTCCCCTCTAGCGCGGTTGTATTATATTATTCCGATCCCTTATCTTTCGTGGGAAACATGACATCTTAAAACTATCTGTTCTATACTTAAGCCATCTAGTTAAATAGATATGATCTCCCTTACCGTAGTATTTTGGGGCTAATAATGCATTTTCAACACCATCGCTAAAGAGACATCTTTCTAATTTATGCAAGAGATTCAATCTGTAATTAAACCGTCGCTCCGTGAGCGAATCCCAACCCAGCTCCGCAAAAAATATTTGTTCGCTACGTCAGTTTATCATATTGACGTTTTGCTACCTCCTCTACGCAGCATGCATTCTAATTCGTCAATCACTTCAACTTCACGAAGATCCCAGATATAGGAATCCCTGTACTAGCATCACATATTCTGTTTGAGCCCGAACTAGCAAAAGATAACATTGTTATTTATTTAACCTTCTCTTCACATTTCCCCAAAACTTCAAATAAATCCTAATTCAACCTAATCATATTCAAACCAAACATCGGTTTTGTGGTTTACGTTCCGAGGGATGACTCTCTTTAATGGCTCTCCCTCGTACGAGTATGTTTGTTCTTCCTGTCGACTCCGAGCACGGAAGATGCTGAAGGTCCCCTCACCCTCCTCCGGTCCTCATTAAATTTGGATATATTTATGATCTTTTTAAATATAATTATTTATATCTACCATAAAATAATGCTAGGAGAAAAGGATACTCCTGTTGAAAGGGAATGGGTGAATGACAGTGCCGATTAAAATATTTTGAATTTTTAAAAAATCTATAAATGGCGCCAATCGCCATCTCATTCTGATTGTGAGTGGAACTCTTGGCAGTATGACGTATTTTAGTATAGCAACATTGCTATCAACTTTGGTTAGATGCATGAATAGATGCGAAAAGTGAAGAAAAAATTTATTGCTAATATTATTTTTGTACTATTTTCGCGAACGCATGTGGCGATCATCGCTAAGACACGTGAGTTTTTTTGGCATTTTCCCGAATTAAGAAAACCAGTCCATTTCCCTTGAATTCAGTATTGCGAATCATTCGCGCAGATTTCGATTCTCAAGTCGTGGAGTTGTGTTGTTTTCACTCTTCGCCGTGAGGAATCAAAATCACGGCTGCCCACTAAGTGCGAATTTAGAAAGCAGAATTTTTTTTTCTTCGGATGTTGAAATACCTCATTCTCATGGCCACCGAGAATTCGGCGGTGGAGTGGAGGATTAAACACGCAGTGTTCTCAGATCATTCAGATTAAAATTCTTATCAGCCAGCTGATTTGTTTTGTGTTTAAAATCTATATAATTTATTAACTCCTTTCTTTATTTCTACTGTTCGGTTTTTATTTTGAATCCGTTATTAAGACCGCTTTATTTTTTCGTAATATTAGAAAGGTCTCACCACACCGCAAACTTCGTCACATTATTCGAGTCTTCATAGTGCTGCACCCGAGTTGTTACTTGGATACAACTCTTTTGTACGTATGTGTGTGTGTGAGATATATATATATATATATATATATATATATATATATATATATATATATATATATATATATATATATGTAGTATAATCGGACATATTTTTATTGATATTCACCGTGAAAAAATATTATATACCGTTCGGTGCAATCTACGTCCAAGTTGATGCCTACGAATTAGAATTCCAACCAAGGAAACAGTAATCAGGGGCCTTAATATAGAGCTACCGCCTAAATCAGACAATCACTCTCCTTTTGAAAGTTCATGCATTCTTATTACACATTCTTAGAAAAGTGAACGCTTTAGTTGTCTTTTAATTTCAATCAAAACAATCGATTGCTTATTCCAGGGGAAATGATCGCTCGCCGGTAGTTAACATTATATGATTGCATTGTTCTCTGCATCACAATGGCATATTAATAACAGATTGATTATCCCCTGTTCGATGATTATTACATCCACCGACGACTTCCGAAAAAGAATATCATTGAGTGTCCTTGTTACTCGAGGGGTAAGTTTTGCAACAATTCACGAAGTGACTCTATGTCACCTGTCGCGCTCCCCCCTCTTTTATGCGATATCGGAGCACTCTTGGGTTCGCCCATTCATTTCGAGGACCCATCGAAAACGTGTTTACGTGAGACATTCTGTAGTGTTGGTTCAGATAAGGATACGAAGGTGGCGATCAAACACGGAGATGCCGGAAAAACTTGAGAGCTCAGATAAAACTTGGAATCCTTAGCCAAGAAGTAAGTTTCCACTTAGTAGATGCTCACTAGTTTGCTGCTCATGGAGATTCACTCCTGGCATTCGTGAAGGAATACAAACTACGTCTAGACACTCGAGACGAGAACAGACGAATTGATGAAAATAATAAAAATATTTCAGACGAAATCTCTGCAGAGAATCACCTCTCTCAAATCCCTGATGTACGAATTTTTCTTTACCCTCCCAGCCTGCACTCTAGTTTTTTCATTCCACTCGCTATTCGTGGCCCTTTCGTATCCGCGATCCCCCTCCAGCGTGAATGTAGTAGATGTTGAATGTACTGATAATGTATGATTGGCTGTAAAAGCGGAGGAGATTCTTGTTGGAATAACAAGTAATAATTTACTCGCTCGGCCTCTTTAAGGTGGGAGGTACCCGCTGTTTGAGCCCGCTGTTAATTGATACAATCTCTGACCGGTTGAAGCAATTAATAGCACTACATTCCCCTACTCTGCTTATCTCAATCGGTGCTCAAAAGTAGAGTGGCGATATCCGGATTTTGTTTGAGTAATCTTTAGTTATATCTCTCTGTCTCGAGTGGGTTCTTGTCCGGCGGTTGCCATCTGCCTCCGTTTACTTGTTCCTCTTGTGTCGAAACTTTTAACTATTCCCAGCTGTTCCTTCCAAACATTCCCGTAGGAACAGAAGAGTCTAATGACGCTTTCGATCCCTACTGTGCTCTGCGTTGCACTGGGCGACCTCGCAAAGTGCACCCTGCAAGTTACTCAGGAGAGCGATTCGTAAGACGATAGTGTGCCCCTCGATATATCGTATGCCACGAGGCGATTAACTTACGAAACGAAATCCCGCACCTTCGAACTCCCAATTCCTTTCCTTCCGATACCCTTGGATCCTCCTTTTCCTTTTCGATTAACATCGAAACTTAGGGGTTGTTGAAATTTCTTTCATCATGAATATTGATTCCAAATCTACACTTTACACGCTGGAATCCACGTAATGGCGGATGGGATGGAGCCGATAGTTTCGATATAAAGTAATGGCCAAAGGTAAATGATACAATTGGATAAGGATCGGAGATACTTGTCGCACTTCCTTGAAATTTGGTGAATAGTAATAAATTTTTGAATGAACCCTTTCGTGATCGATGAAAAGTTCATCTTTAAACGTTGGCCTTTCAAGTGGGTTCCGATAGCTGATTGGATGTTTACCACACGACCCCTCGTCATCATCACCATCGTGGTTTATATCAGTTGTGTGATCGATTTGTAGTCCCTTTCCAAGCAACTCCAATATCAGCCAAAATCTCGATTCTTTCATAAATCCTTTCAATGCCCCTCCATCAGTTGCTTCGAGTAATCTATCATTGGCCTTTCTATCTATTTTCTGCCCATCAGTGGTTCCTCTAATGAAGGTTTTCATTACCCCGTCGTGTGTCCCCGAAGGTGCTCGTCTACGTACAACTCGCCGCGTGAGTTGGACGAGCCGTCAAGTCCTAGTTGAGGGATCTTCTTTCCGATTGTTACAGCCGTGGTCGGAAATGGCTTTGGGAGATTGGAGGTGATTTTTTTTTCGTTCGATTTTCCCCCATTGGAAGGAGGTGGGTGATATGGATAGGTCGCGAGGCTTGTGTGCGGGAAGAGACCCCCCCGTGAGTGCGAGGGGGTTGGAGAGAGAGGGTGACAAAAGAGGCCATCGTCGGTGGAGGGCCTGCCGGGGGGGGAAGATGGAGTAGGGGGTTGGAGGGATATCATTTGAAGTGTGTTGATAATGCTGGAGAGAGAGAGCGAGAGAGGCATGGTGTGTTCAGGTGGAGGAATAGGGAGTGGGAGATACTGGGGGGGGAGGGGGGAAGAGAGGTTTGGAGGAGCGGAATTCGCGTTGCCGCTGTTCTTCTCGTGCCACTCGTGGGCGTCGTTTCGAAAACCGCTCGCTTCCCGCCGTGAGCGAGACGGAAGGATATGGGGTGGGAAGGATGGGGGAGAGGGGGCGCGGTGAAAGGGTGTGGATTTTGGAACCCTCTCGCGACCCTTTCCCCCGACCACGTTTTCCATCTCTCTCCCCCGTCCCACTCCATCACCCGTACTGTTTGTTCTCGGGCGTTGAGTAGTTTTGCTCTCCTCTTCAAGAGGTTTGATGTTTTCATTCTTTTTACATTTTTGAAAATATTTTTTCTTGATTAATTACCATCCCCCCCATTGCATCGAAAGTCGCTCATTTGCTTTCCTCGACGATTTCCCCGACGTTATGAAAAATCTTGGTTGTAGAGTTAAGCCGCGTGCGTTGCTTTTCGACTTTGTATCTTGTTTACGAAAAAAAATCTCGAGTTAATTTTAAGTTTTTTTTTAAAGAGTTTAAAAATCCAGCTGTTTTTTTTTATGACCTTCACGTTTGCAAGTTCAGAGCGTGAATCGTTTGGCGACGCAATTTTTCCTGTGCGTATGAAATTAATAATGGAATAAATCCGCGTGTGTGTGATTTTTTTTTCATCACCTCATTTGAAGTGGAGAAAGGGAAAATTATTTACGAATATATTTATGAAAGGTAAATTCATTCAATTTATGAATTAAATTAGGCTTCCGTTGGTTGGTTTTGCATTAATTGCTTATTCAGGATCCCATGGTTATCACGAATCCATGTGCCGCATTAATTGGAAACAAAATTCCAACTGAATGGAAATAATATTCGAGATAAAATGAGCGTTTTGGGAAATAATTAAAGGAAATAACTGCTAGAGACTTAATTAGTGACTGAGAATGGATGAAATTAAAATTCATAATAGCTTTGTAATTCATATTCCATTTATATGAAAGGAAACTGAGGGAGGGATGTCGTAAGCTATCCTAGTGTTTCAGACTGGAAATGATGTTACTATGCTCATCTTTTGATGTAATTAATTAGTCAAGTCAGTCAACTAATTTCCAGACTATTCTCCGCTAATATTACTGTGCAATTTCTCAATCGATTGATTTCGCAAACAAGAGTTAATTCGAAACCTCGAATTATAACTGCGAAAAAATAGTTATATTTCTGGATAGTGCACATCACACTATGTTTATTAAAAAAATTGTTGGCTACATCCGATCAAGGCTTTATGTTAATGTTATAATTTAATTAAACATTGCGGAAAATTTCCGAATAACACGGAATCCAACAAAATCAAAACTGTTAAGTGTGATAAAAACGCTTCATTAAGCCACTCACTCTAGCAGGAGCATGAAATTCAGATATGGGCGTTGTATACTGTAATTATTCTAAATTGCGTCGAACAATAACGCTTGAAAATTCCACTACAGCGCACCGGAAAAAAATCACCCTCACGGATGAAAATAAATGGGAAAACGAATGGAAGATCGCCATGTAGATAAAAAATCATTTGACGTGGTTTATTTTAATGAGTCCTTCATTTCAATTAAGCGCTCCCATAATTAAACTTAATTTCTAATGGTGAAGTCCGACCAGGGTTTGGATTATTTTGGGTGACGGATGTATTAGATTCCCAGGTCAATGGCTAGATTACAATCACTGGCAGGATTTGTTATTCGCCCTGTGCTTGACGTTGCGTAAGGCGCGACCAACTCAGCAGCACCCAGTCCTCTCTCCGTCATAGAACGAGACATATTAATTGGGATTGAGCGCCTTTTGCAGAGAGGAGGCTAATGACGTGGCCTGGTTTCCGTCCGTCCTCCTCCCTCTCCGGAGATCCGACCCATCCCCAGATTACCCACTAGTCACAAACGATGAATGTCGTCTCACTCCCCCGCAATAACCGATCCGCAAAAACCTCCGTCGCGTCTGTCTCTCCCGCCACCACCATTTTGTCCAACGGCGTCTCTCTCTCTCTCACACACACAGTCCTAGGGATGCTCTCGCGCATTGGAAATCAAATGCAGCGCATCCTGCTCCGCAGATGATGAGATGCAATCTCTCTTTCACGAGTCCATCGTTGGTAATTCGCGCACCTCTGGGCCAATTTAAGCGTGCGGTGTCCCTCCTCCACGCGCGTGCGTGTACGCATAATAAATGCGCGGCCCCGTCATCGGTCCCCCCCCACCCTATTCCTCCTCGTATCTTCTCCACCCCCGCCCCTTTCTCTCAATCCTCCCCCTCACCCCAACCCATCCCCCTTCACACTCGACCCCTTTCTCCCGTCCTCAACCCCTCTCGTCGTCGCCGTCGCATCCCCTCCCAACCCCGTGCACTTTTCCACCCCCGGCCGTCGGGGGTTGGGGGGAGGGATGGAGGGGGCGGCCTCGCAGAAATGCGAACGTTCACACAGCCGGAGGGAAAATATATGAAATTCCGCCCAGACGTCTACACCGATAATTTCGTTCAACTGCGGCTATTATGAGGGTTCTCCCAGATGTCGTCTCGTGCGGGTGAGTGGGGGGATGGTGGAGGGGTAACGGACGAAAAAATTCGCGGCTCGGTGGAAACGACTCATATTTGGATTTCGAGGTCGTATTAGACATGTTCCTCGCCCATGGAGATTCATGCGAGCCGCACTCGGGGCATCCCTTGAGTGTCGGGTGGCCCCGGCGGCGTCGTCGTCGGCTTCCTCTCTCTCTCGAGCGTCCCCTCCCCATTGGAATCGATGTGTGTAGTGGCCCTTCTCCCGATGCACTCTGAATTCACTTCGCACATTTCGACGCCTTCCATTTCAGTCGTAGGGTACGCGGGTTTCAGATCGGTCCTCGATCATCACCTTCTCGGTTACTTCGACAATTTCTTCGGAAATCTATAAATATCGCCTCCGTCTCAGATTGAATTTGTAACCTTCACCCAAATTAGTTAAGTGAGTATTTTCAAATTTTATGCAGATTTTAATATTATCTTTTCATTCTTTGTTCCCTTCAGTGTTCTACTCCACTGAGGTAATAATTTTATTCGGCAATTTGGTTTCGTAACCATGGTGTGCATAATATTACTGATGGTTTCAGTACTGTTGATCGATAAATTGAAAAAAAAATAAGAAGAAAGTTGTCGATGGAAAATAAATCCAGTGATCCGTTAACTAGAATTCCGGTAACTTCTACTACTATGATGCTACTGTGTATGATAAGTTTTCTTAACTCTGGTATGAAAAGTGCAAATCGTAAACTCAGGCTTAAAATATTCACATTATTCATTGTATGGTAATGTAGCTTGTGTATGTCAAAATAAGAATTAATGGCAACTAAATGTGTGTCTGAGAAGTGATTCAAGTAAGAGCTATATGGTGGAGTGTGAGTGAGTTATGAAATAATATGAATTGGATGGCCCTGCAGTTAATAGGCAAGTGTGGAAGAAGTGTGCTTTAATGGTTTCCTGGTGGTATTGTTGAGAGAACGAATAGGATTCGCGAAACATGTATGTGAAAAGAGTAAATGGTTTGAGAGGAAGGGGTAGATCGAGAAAGTCATAAATGAATGGGGCTACAGGGATTCTTAAGGCAAGGAATTTTATGAATCTCGGGAACAGAGACACGTGCGTGACACGATGTATGAATGTGACAGAGGCGAAGTAGTTTGTTTGGATAGAACAGTATGGAGGAAAATAATTTTAGGCTTTAATTTTCCTGATGTAACCTAAAATGAGATTTTTTTCACTACGTCCAACCCGATTTCGAACGGTGTGGTGAAGGGTTTTTTTATATTTATTCATCTACGATAATTTAACATGGTTATTTGAACCGTTTAGTGACCGATTCCCATGCTAGGCATTAAAGTGTGTGGCATTTATTCGATAGTAATTAATTTAACGAAGAGTTAATTCCGTCGAAGCACAACCTTCCTTAGATCTTTTCATGGAACATCTTTAGGAATGCTTGTTAAGAGAAAGAATATTAATTGTAGCAGGTTCCTGGTATTTATGTGGTATATCCAACAATTGTCAATATTTTCTGATATTAAAAAAGTAATATCCTGCTATTCCTTTTTTTTTCAGTATTATAGAAATTCCTGCGCGTTCATTATATTAAATCTTATGTCGAATTTTAAAAAGTTTTCGTGAATAAAGAAGGCCTTTTCATTTAGTTTTTGTATATGATGTAGCAGCTTACCCACACCCCAGCGTGATATGCAATAAACGCTGTGGGAACTTGTAAAACTTAATCTCGAAGACAATGGATGTGTTTCAATATTTTTCGGACAACGTATTCAGAAAGTTTAGGATTAAATTTCCTCCCGGGAATAGTAATCCGGTGTAATCTGTTTGAAATTTCGATCCTTGTCATCGGGTGTTTCAGTCGTTGAATTTGTGTTCCGATGTGTTCATTCCTTTTTTCTCCTCCAGTATTCCCGTCTCCTTTTTTTTCCAAATCGAAATCGTTGATTAATAATCATTTCCTATTTTTAAAATGAACTCACCACTCTTACTTGGTCACTGTAAGTATTTCAGTGATTGATTGAATGTTTTCCTTCGAAGTGCTTGAACGTTTAGGGACACTTCGCCAGTCTTTTCTCTCTCTCCTTCATTCACCGCTCATTTCTTTCCTTCAGTCTCCTACTCACTCCTGCACATCTTCCGACTAGATCCATGTATCTTCTGGATGTTTCTTATACTAGGATGACGCTTCAGTGCAGTTCTTACGGAAGGGAGAATTCCTGCCCTTATTTTAATTTCCCCTGGTTTAAATCTGGTTTGATTATTTTAACACCGATTTAACATTTATCAGTTGAGTCCATCCCAGAAGGAACGCCGTGAGTAGTTTTCAAAGTTTACCCGATGAAACGTGACAGACGCGTAATTCGAAAGCTTAAGTATATATTTGCATTGCGTTGATCTTTCGCAAACCGACATGCTGCTAATTGTAATTGCAGCGCTAAGATTTTAATAGGGAATTGCACGAGAGCTCCCAAATTGAAAACGCGGCCAATAATTTAATTTGAAAAAAATACCCCGATGGAACTTAATTTAATGGCCTGGAGAGAAGGACCTGTCGTTAATGACGGGGTATTTCTTGAAATCGGAGCTCAACTCCAGATAAATTAAAAATAAATTGTTGCGAAATTTGCGGTCAGGAGCACACATCAACCCGGCTACCTAATTCTCGATCTCCAGGTGTAAATCGCAAAAGACTGTTTCGATGAATGTCTCCTTCAGTGCATGATTGCCACAACTAAACGTTCGATGCTTCGTTTCGGGACGAGAAAACAAAAGTGAAAATCGCGATTGTGAATCAGGTTATTTAAGTAATCTGAATACCTTGTAAAATTTAACATTCACACATATTTACTTATAATCCAGTCTGCAGCGTGACGAAGGCATTTCATGGCGCCAGCTCAAATTGCCCAAATGTGACTTTGTTTCATTCTAGAATCGGCGAAATTTTACTAAGGGGATAACTATTATTATGGCATATTGCGAAGTGATTTGGTGACGACCAAACACTGCCCGCAACCGACTACCAACGCTTTGATCCCAGTGGTGAAAGCGATCTTCGCTCTTCGGAAACTTAGTGTCTTTCCATCTTCATCTCTCTCTCTCTGCAGCTGAGTAGCATCTTCTCCATCCCTCTATCGTTCCTTTTGTCGCTCCGTCTCGACTCCTCACTCCCCCCTCCTTCCCTCATCCCCTTTCCCTTTCCTCCACCCCCTCCCTCCCTACACGGGCCCGTTCCCTTAGTTACCTCCCCTTCCTTTCTCTTAGTTTGCCCTCGAGTGGTACGTGCCGTCGGAGACGGGGGAGGGAAGTGAAGGGTGGCGGGGGTGTGGGAGGGATAGGGTGGTGGAGGGCAGGGGGGACGGGTGATAATGCCACGAAGAAGTTGATTGTTATGGTGTCCTCTTTGAACTGGGAATTGGATGCAATCTGCTCGGCGAGGATTCTTCTCTCCTCAGTGCCTTTCCCCCGCGCACCCCTTCCCCCTGCTCCTACTTCCCCACACTCGACCTCCTCCCCTCCCTCTCCATTATGCTTCCTCTGCCTCTTCCTTCCTTCACGCCTCCCGTCTCTTCCCCCTGTTCTCCGCACACATCGCCGCCCGCGAAAGCCCCCACGCCCCCGCTTCTGTCTGCACCCTGTCGGCCTCATTTACGATTTATGATTAACAAGTTTTTCTCCCCGAGTTCATTGCGGTTTGCGCTCTCTCTCTCTCTCTGTTTTTTTATAATTTGTCTTTTTTTCGTGTGCATGACGTTTTCGCATTCCATGTACGACTGAGTTAATTTTTTCCTCCCCCAATTCTTTGCTTTGGAGAAACTGCGGCGGGTAATTCCCCTCTCGTCGCCGCCACACTCACTCCCTCCCCCTTGCTCCCCCCTCCCCTCGTTCAACTTCCCTCACCCCTGGACGGTTCTCTTTCTTTATAGCTTCCGTAATTTGCGTGCATCCTGTTTTTATTGTTAATCCTTATCGGTTTTCTTTTAATCTTCTCTTTAATTTATGCTTTGGAGTCGCTCCCTTTATTGTCCTGGCGAGAGGTTGGTTAGATGCGTTGCCGTTGCGATTCTCGACGTTAATGTTCACCGCCAGTGGTTAAATTGGCGATTTAAAAACTGCATACCTAATTTCCTCTTCTCTTAACTTAGTCACGGTTCCTTTTCACCTGAAGAATTCTGCTCGGCTAAAGATTCGAATCTCCCCAAGTCGAATTTGCAGCGGACGGAGTCCTTATATGTGACTTGAGTGTATGCCTCGTGGTACGTGACGCTCCCCTGGGATACTTTATTCCATACGGTTCCACTGTGGTTGTTGCACCGGCGTGTCGCCGAAGAAGGTGCCGACTTTATTTTCTGTTGAGACCTCTCTCGGAGAGTTGATCAGTTTTGTCTGAGTGGGCTAGTGACCTAACACTCCCTGGCACACGCCCTCGTGGCGAAATGCAGGATCACATACGGACTAAGACTTCTCCGTGTTTTGAATGCATTACACAGGCCAACAGTGGTTTTGGTGCCGGAGCTTTTAATGTTGATTTAAAGAACAATTGGGGTGCTGAATCCAATTATGACACTAGTTTTTTCCTATCAGCTATAGTTTTCAAGATATAGATATGTTGTTACTTACGTAAAAAAATCTTCTACATGATGATGTGCGAATATTATATTAATAATAAAACCCACTAAATATAAAGACTTGATTTATTTCTAGGGCTGTTAAATCACCCACAAACACAACAGAATTTTACAATACAATTGAACACAAATACTAAAATTTTTTACTGTAATAAAACAAATTGAAAAGAAAAAATACATAAAAACATCACTCAACACATCGGAAGCTTCTTTCGCGCGATTTTCTTGAGTGGACTTCGTTCAAACAGTCTCGTTTTAAGCACCAGCAGTAATCTGCCATCATATGGTTATCTCATCTTCCTTGGTAGCGAGCTTCCATTGTTTTTATATCCTGGTGAAATCTTTCCCCTTGTTCTTCACTTGTGTCTCCTAAATTTCCAAGAAAATTGTCTAAGTGGCTGTGTAGGTAGTGAACATTTGTGCTCATATTACATCCAAGTGATTTGAAGTTATTGAGCATAATGTTTACCAGCTCAATATAATTTTCACTTTTGTGATTTCCTAGAAAATGTTTAATGACCTCAACAAATGACATCCAACTATTTTTTTCAATCTCATTCATTGACTCGACAAAAGCAGGATCCTTTGTAAGTTGTCTGATTTGTGGCCCCTCAAAAATACCAGCTTTAAGTTTTTCAATACTTATATGGGGCATTTTTAGTCTTAAGTAGCCGAAGCATGGTCCATCCTTGTCAAGAGCCTTTACAAATTGCTTCATTAGGCCTAGTTTAATATGTAGAGGCGGTAAGATGATTTTCTCTCTTTCAACTAAAGATTCAGCAATGATGTTTTCTTTCCCAACAACCAACTTTTCTCTCTTAGGCCACTCCTTCTTAATCCAGTGGTTTTGTCTGTCCCTGCTACCCCAGAGGCACAAGGAACAAGGATATTTTGTGTAGCCACTTTGCTGCCCAAGAAGAAAGTTCACCATTTTTAATTCTACACAAATCACCCAGCGATATTCCTGGTATTTTATCTTCTGTAAGACCAATGCTATTGTATCGTATTCTTCTTTCATTTTAGTTGAATGAGCGATTGGTATTGCGCCAAACCTGTTACCATTGTGAAGAAGTACACATTTTAAACTACGCTTGGACTATCAATAAACAAACGCCAATCACTAGCATCATATTGTGATAGTAGTCCCATTTTTTCCAAAAGACCCTTAACGTCTAAACAAAATGTAAGATTGTCTTCTTGAGTAAAGAAGGGTAGCATATCCTTTTCCCTTGTGCGATAAAAACTTATTTTTGTACCGGTACCGTACAGTATTTTTGTACCGGTACCGTATTTTTGTTTTTTAATCTCATTGGCCTACAATATAGAAATATACATAAAACTTATTGACAGTTTATTGAAAATAAAAGGAACACCGCAGAGTGGTTGTAAATTAGTATACTTATAGATTTATTTAACTTTGAAAATTATTTTCCGGAATATATCAAATATTATAACAACTAATCGTAAGATGTGCCATATCTAAAAAAGTAGAGCTGTTAAATAAAAACGGATTTCATATTTAGATTCAGCTCTACAAATATAGTTAAAATCAGCACAAAGATTCCCGACACCAAAAAAAAATTTTTTTTGTAGGCCTGTGTTATTTGTTAAGTGTAATCGAGATAGGAAAGGGGGGATAAAAAAAGAATAGGTAGTCGAGCAAATATGATGGAGTGACGCACAGCGAGATGCTTCAATGAAGCTATCACTAGCTCTCTTTGAAAAGGTCACTCTTCATAAGAAGGCGTAATTAGTCAGTAACGCTAGTTTGCTTTGAAGAAGGCAGAGGAAGCCGTATAGAGTATCAATTGGGATTCTCCCGAATGGGATCTAAAATTGATTCGACACAGGCCGCCGATCCGGGCTCTCCGATTAAATCTTTCGTCGCAAAATGAATTAGTTAAATGTCGCCACGGCCACTTTGTCTCGGCCAAAGGCATCCGCATTTCTTGGGGGGTCCATCGCCAAAAAAAATAGGGCCGGAGAAAAAGAGAAAAGAAAGGGAAGGTCGTGGGGTTACGGGAACCCAATGGGGCCACGGTCGGGATTAAAAATATAAAAAAGCAAGGAGAGGATTGCAATTCTACAGAGAAGTCGGTCTTTTTATTATTATTTTTTGTTCGGGTCAGTTGAACCTTTGCGGAAGGGATATCTGTGGACGGGAGAAGGGGGGGAGGAGTTGCTCTCGATTCAAAGCGTGGAGATGGTGGGTGTCTCGTCTGGTCCATCTCATCGGCCAAGATCATCTGCGCGACTCGGGGAGGAGGCCTCTTTTTGATCGGAGGGCATCCTAATTCCTCCCGGACTTTCACTCGGCGAAGCGCGGCGAGGAGTGAGTGGATTAGAAATTGGCAGGCTTTTAATTTTCAGCGTGGAAATTGCGCGGACAAAGTAGGTTGGGTGATTTGGTCGAGGGAGTTGACGGGGATGGGATTAATTAATTATCCGCGCACAGTTTTAGATGAGTTAAGGTGCGTGGTTTCGTCGGCGAATCTGAATCACCCTCTGAATCCGGTGCCTCTCGACGACTGAATGCGGAGATATCGACACTGTGTGGTGGACAGCGTGCCGATTACCCGAGAATGGAGAGGTACAGGGCTGGATTGGTATGGATTCGATGCAAACGTGATGGCATTATTACTCCTGGAAGAAGCGGTTTAGTCTTTTATTCCTCATTTATTTCTTTAAGATTTCCTGTAGGAATTCTTTCCTTATTTTAAACTTGCCTTCTCCGTTTAGGGAGCACGAAAGTGTCTTCATTAAACCCGCAAGGAGGATTAAGATATTTAAACAGTCACGCCAAGGCTGGGACATCCCGCAAAATTGTGTAATGCGGGATACTGAGAGCGGCGTGACGCCATTTCGGGGCAAAGATTCACCTTAGCGTGACCGACAATGAGCTCGGTAGGGTGGGCGAGGGTGAAAAACGGTCAAAAATAGTGTGCCGCCATTTATCGATGGCTCCCGTCTTTTTTAGATGAAGTCTTATTTTAATTACTGTTCAGTGCTCCTATCACAACGACAAATCGTAAATTCCACCCTAATGCCTTTCTCTAAATTCGAGCTGAGATCGCTAGCACGTGTAGCCGCGTCCGGTAGACGACGCTCAACCCGCTAACCGAAGGTCATGGGTTCGAATTCCTCCACTGGATGAGAATTATTCACAGGCAAACGAAGGTAATGAGTGAAAACGAGATAGCTAAGACCGTAAACTTGATTGGCACTAAGGTAATGAGATTTCCAAGACATAGAAAGGCTAAAAGAGTTTGTAAAAGGCTAAAGTTGATGACGGGCACCTTGTGTAAAGATGTGAGGACTAGTGAAAACTTAAATGTGGTGTGTTGTTTCAAATTGCTCAGAAACTTGGTCGTTGAGGCTATGGGATAAGCTCAGATTGGAGGCTTTTCAGACGTACGTGTGGAGAAGAATGGAAAAAATTAAATGAACGGAAAGGATAGCAAACGACAAAGTTCAAGGCATAGCATGGAAAGAGAGGTCTTTGGGGGAATTGCAAAGGCAGGACAAGAAAGGATGCTGAAGACAGTAATAGAGGGAGAATGCTGAGAGCGTAGGGTACAGGAGAAAAAGAATAGAAGTTTTGGATGATGAAATTATGGGGGGTAGAAAGTATGCAGAGCTAAAGAAAGAGTTATTTTAATATGTTTTATGGAGTTAAAGTTTATTTTGTGTCATTTCAGTCAGGGCGTAGGACGTATACGAGTATTCAGTACGTATAAGACTAAATAATACGTAATACTACGTATGTTGTCTACTAATATGTTGTCCTAGGCTCCATCTAAATCCTAATCTGAGCTATTAGACTACTATTAATAATAATAATGGATTTTCGGGTGTGCAGGTGGACCTTTTATGATCCCAGTCATCGAAACCTCATAATATCACCTCTGCTCGATTTATGTAACTATTTCCAGCAAGCTAAAAGTTCAGGGGATTATTGGTGTCTCCTACTGCACCTTCCTCTATTCCCCAGTCCTCCTTTCGTTTCCGTGGCTACTCTCACCCATTTAGTTTGGCGGGAGTCGTCTGTGGAGCTCCTCCCAACGTTTGCCACTAATCCCTTGGCATTTACGTGCCCATAAAGGGTGATTTGGATTGAAATAATATTTGAATGTTTCACCGGTTTCCTTCCCCGTTTCAGTCGTGATACCACGACGTAGATGTTTATTGCCCGGCAAATGAGCTGTCCTGCGGTGAAATCGGTTTTGATTCAACTTGTGTTGGGAGAATGACTGAGGGAACGAAATTCCATCAGACAAGCGTTCCCCGGCCGGAAATTGCCCGCCTCGAGCAAGTGTCGCTCAAAAAACAAAAAAAGGGGGAAACACCGAGTGCTGGTTTGCGTTCACCAGATCGGAATGGAGCGGTGGGTAAACACCTCCCACGCCGAGGGCCCGGGTTTGAATCGGGACGGTTTTGAATTTTTCATCGGCATTCCGATGTCTGTCTACTAGTGGGACGTCTGGAGAGTACTCGGAATTCAGTGTTCCGTCGGATAGGAGGAACCCTGGATTCCATTTCAGTTACGGAACCGTTTTTTTTTATAATCTCTTCGTTTCGAGTGGAAAGGAGTGCGTTTTTTTCCACGTCAGGTATCCATCCCGTAGTCATTGGCTTAAGCCACAGATCAGTTTTAACGGAGAAAAGTGAGATCGGATGCGATTTCATTCGATACGTGGATACGTGTTAGATCAGCTCTTTCCCGTTCGTTCAAGCATAATTTGACGTCGACCCAAGGTTTCTTTTTGAATACTAGCAGGGGTGGACGAAATTCTTTATTCCTTGATTCCGGGTAAATGTTACCGATATTTTTTTACTTCATTACTAACGCTAAGAAACGAAAGCGTGTACCATGAAAGGTCCCATTAAGAAAAAACTGGTGCAGGAAGAGATTACCTGAGGAGCGTAGGTGTCCTTTGTTTTCGCTTTCTGTTTCATTCAATACTAATGGACCCGAAAAATCTTTATTAAACGCCTTCTTCCTTACTTTCAAGCTTAATTAACTGAAATAATTGGATGAGGATGGTAAGGTAACACTCACTTTGTATTATGCATGCGTTAGAAATGCACTCCTTCCCTTTTGTGTTCATTTATAACTTATTTTTAAGCAGCATTGTGATATGATTTAGGTTGGTGTACGCGGTCGCGAAAACCTTTGTCAGAAACTGAAGCGTTGTGGTAATATAATCATAACGCCTCGTTGCATTTCGATTTCACGTGCAAAATTCGTTATTCTGCAGTTATTACTTGTAAGAGGTCCACATGCTTAAAAGAAAACTTTCCTTGGACTTACCAGGGTAGGTCTACATAGTCAAGTATTTTAATGAAACTCTGGGTCATACGATATCAACAGTTCTGGAATTCGATACCCAATTTCATGACTCCTACAGAAAAATGTTATTTTTTACCATAATTATTGCGATAAACATGTAAACATGCCTCCAAGAACCCAAAAGTATGTTGACGCAATCATTGTTCTTCAATTAAAACGCGGGCCGTCGCTTTTCAAAGCCCTCAATAAGAGTACTCGGACTTTTTTAAGAACCGTCTCTCCCTAATCTAATATTTCCCTCACTTCATTGAGTCTTTTTAACTGCTCTCTATATGCCGCCCTCTCCTTGAATGGCGCGGATGACCTCAGGTGTTCCCCATCACCCGCTACCACTGCTGGTGTTTGTGCTTTGCTCTTTGACTACCTTGTTACTCTCGGCAATACCCGACTAGGAACGTGAGTCCCACCTGCGACACACCCTCTGGCATAACGAAAATGGCAAAAACTCCTGAGGGGTTAATAATGTCCAGCCTCCAGAGCACGTTTTTTCTCCCGTCCAATCAGGCAAAAATCATACAGAGTGCTTTTTTTTTGGGTAAGTAGCAACAATTCTGGGAGGAGATGGTCAATCCCAGAAGTTTTCGTTCCCGGTCTTTTGCGTTGCATGCGTTTTCCTTTGCTAACTAGCTTGTCACTCAGAACGTCTCCCTACGTCATGGGTTACAACCTTCTGGTCCAGTAGAGTCCCCGCAGAATCCCTTCACGCTCTCCTCTTCGTTTAACCCCTCCGCGGCTGAGGGCGTGAGTTCTGGCGTGATTATTCTCCCTCTCCATTCCTCTCTCTCTCTCTCTCTCTTTTCCCCTCTGCGAACCTCATTTTGTGCCTGGCCCCGGTCCAATTCCCACATCCTCCCCCTTCCGTTTTCACCCCTTTTTTTTCAATTTGCTATTTCTGATTTCAACTTTTCACCTTCTACACCCCATTAAAACTACATCACGCCGAATTATTATCGCGCTACGACGACAGGTCGAATTTAGCGCGGGGGCGATGCTCTTTTCTTTTTTAGATACCGCGAGGTGTGGAGTTTCTCTCCCTCCAGCCCCGTTAAAGTCAAAAGGGAAAATAAATAAAATCCTGCCAACGATCTCCGATAAGGAGATCTGGGAAGAAATTTATCAGAGGTGGTCCCTGGGTCGTTGAAGTGAGAAACGAGTCCAACCAGGGGCATTTAATCTTTAATGTGTTCGATACCCGTATCCCCCGTTGTTTTAATATGTGGTTTCAGTTAACCTCTCTCATCGCTGGTATGCCGCGGAGCGGGCCTTGTGTTTCATCTACATCTACGAAGTACCCCGTAAGCCACCTCAATGGTATATTTTGGGGAATGTTAAGGCACCATCCATTCGAGATGCAGATGTATTTACATGTAAGAACTAATAATTATGCACTTAACTGCAGAAACATCAGTCCTCACATATTAGATCCAGTGCCACCTCGTGCACATCGTGCAGTGATCCTGTACACGCACATCGTGCAGTGATGTTTGCGCTTGACCAATTCATTGAATTCTATTATTAAAGTTAATTTTATTTTTCGGGTTCTTGAGAATCGATATTGTTTTTTTTGCGTATCGTGCAAAGGAAGAATGAGCACTTGAATCTGTCTGAGACGGTGTCTATTTCTCTTATTTTATCTCAGCGTACGAGTGTTATCTATATGATTTGGTGCCATAACCTCCTGTGTCGCAAGAAAACTCAGGTGCCGTTTGTTTACCTTTCCATGAGTGTTAGTCTTGCCTGCCCCTCTTCGATAATCAAGTGGTTTACAACCTAATTCCTCCAATATATCCGTGAATTTTCCTCTCTTTTTGTAGCAATTTCTAGCAAAGGTAACGTATTCCAAGAAACTGCGGGAGATGCCGCGACAGCTAGTATATTTTCTCCACTCCTTATCTTAATTTTTGATTAATGTTTTCTCCCATGGATCCCAGATACTTTCCGCGTATTCTTAATGTGGCATAACTAAATGGAATTAACACATTTCTCTTACTTTTTTATTACATTTTCCTACAACCCATCAAATGAAACTTAGCTTCTTCAAGGTCAAAACCCGTCGATGTTTAAGTCGCATGAGGATATCGTGTCGAATTAACCCACTAATTTATTACACTAATTACGCCATGAAGGGAGTACTTATCTGTGAGTCTCCCCTAATCAAATACCCACCTCTAGGTAGCTTCGTTTTTTGGCCACAGTACGGTATTGCCTAGCGTTTTCTAATAACTTTCGCCTATTTGAAAAATTTCTTATAAACTTTAACCCATAAAATATAAATTACCTTTCTATGGATACTTAATATTTCTATATGTTCAATTCCACTGAAATAGCAATGAATACTGGATTCGACATAACTACTACTCTAGGAAAGATATTGATTATCACATTTAACATATATTGGTATACGATGTTGCCTAACAGAGCTCTTGAAAAGTATTAAATAATCTAAAAGGCATTAATCAACTTAACTCGTTGTTATCTATATTATTATTCTTATAAATTCAGTACTTAAGAGCGTAGGTTCCTACTCCATCCCGCTGCCATGTACTATTAATTCCATATAATTCTGTAGCCAGTTAGTTATCTGAGTGTCAATGATTTGAGGAAAGGTAACAACATTCGTTATGTTGGTTTTCAGTGGCCGCTAGTCTTAGTCTAGTCTCATCTTTTCTTAGTGACGTCAAACTATCGCACTCCCAAGTACCTGAAAGCCTTTTTCGTTCGGAAAGACTTTCAGTCAAAATAACGAACCGTTTTATCATTTCCCCAACTCTCGGCTCGCCGGTGACTGGCGGCAGATTTTTGGATATGACAGTACTCCATAGAATTTATTAATGAAGGCGTGCATATTTTTTTACATTTTATTTTGCTTTACATTCAATAAAAACGGCTCTTAGAATAAAATTATCAAAATCCTCATTTAGCCGTATTAACTTGAGAATTCGCTATCATTCGTTTACTTTTTGTCGAATTTGCGTTAGCTGAAGAACAGTGGCTGAAGGTGCGCAAGGTGAATTTGCAAATAGAACGCGGATTTTGAAATTTGCGGCCCAGAGGCGTCACCATCATTACCTTGAATCCGCGGTCGACAAGGGACGACATGAGGCGCGTGCGTGTTAATTGTTGCGTAACCGCTCCAGGATGCTCGTCTGTCCCGCAGATTTCCAGAACATTTCCCGTCCGAGGAGATTGGAACAAATAATTTCAGGACGTGGTCTATCGCGTGGAACCGGAAGGCGAATGGAGTCAGTCGGCGGACTCGATCGTTGAATGCAAGGGGTTTCACGCGGTGAGGAGGAAAGCAGCGTGAGGTTTTTTTTTTTCAAATATTTTTTGAATCCCCGTGAAACAGATGTTACCTTTCCGTCGCCTTGCCTCTCGTTTTCTGCAACAATGCACTGCATGGGGAATCGTGAGGTGGAAGTGGCTTTTTCGCCAAACTTACTCACGGCATCTGCCAGCCAAGCAGGTGCAGCTTGGCGCGGACGTCCGGCTGTGGGGGGTTCCGGCGGCGAGAGAGGCCCTTAGGGATGCACACCCCCTGGCGGTTTCCTACGCGATAACGTCCTTCTCCTTTCTTCCTACGTCCTAACTTTTTAACGGCCGGTACGCGTGTTGAAATTCGCAATAAACGCTGTTCCGGGGTACCTCAGGGATCAGTCGGTTTCTCTCCTGGGTGGGCACTCAGTCGGGAACCATTCTGTTTCTTCATAAAATCGGAAAATAAATGGGGTGAACGGATCGAATTGTTTTGAAATGTCGGTAATTGAAATGAGCTCTGCTTTACACACGACCTTCATTTAGCAAGACTCAGGTTTTTTCGCGTCGTGACATCGTCAGGTACACAGTCTTACAATACCTCCCAGTTCTTCGCGATGCTATAAATGTAAACTTACACCCGTTCATATTAAGACTTAATCTGATGATGGCAGATCTAATCCTGGACAAGTTAAATGTTGCAAAAAAAGTGTCTCAGTTTAATTCCAGCGAGAAAACATTCAACCTGGTGACTAATGTGCCAATCGGGTATTCCCGATCCTCTTACGTATCCTCTCGTATCATGATGTGGGACCGACGTTCCTTTTAGTTTGTGGGAATAGTTTGTGTTTTTGGCGTAGATAATGGCTGGTGGAGATCTTGGCATAAACTGAAACTACAAGGTCTGTCCCAAAATTAGTAGGACTTTGTCGTATTATTTCCTAGATAGACGGACGGCGGTTTCTGTGACTGATTTCGAGGGAGGGGAGTCTCAGGAATGGCTGGAGGCGGGGACAGTTGGTTTCTAGCCTTTGCGGAGTGCGGATCGTTCGTTTGCGAAATCTCTATAACGTGTTCTCGTCACGCTCCGGAAAGAGCCTGTTAATTGAATAGAGCTACGCCATCAAATGTTTCGTGAAACTGGGCAAAACCGGAAAATGGACTCCTTACATGTTCAAGAAAGCTTATGGTGATAACGTCATGGGTAGATCGGGTGTTTTTCAGTGGCACAAGTTGTTTCGGGAGGGCAGAGAAGACGTTGAAGACGCCGAGCGTTCTGGACGCTCTTCGACCTCCAAAGGTGATGAAAATATTGCAATATTGTAGGTTTTGTTAGACAGGGATCGCAGATTAAATGTTCGCATGGTATCTGATGAGCTTGGCATCCCTGAAAATGATGTGCATCGACTTGTGACCGAAAGCATGGGCATGAGAAAGGTGTGTGCGATGTTGGTGCCGTGAGTGCTCTCGTACGAACAAAAGGAAACTCGCACGCGGATCTGCCAAGAGATTTTCGACCATGTGAGTAAGGATCCAAATATTTTAGATAATCCCCCACCAGGCTTATTCTTCTTCCCCCACCTTTAAATCCGTGCTGAAAGGACGTCACCACGGCTCGGTGGAAGCATTACAACTGGTCGTGATGGGGGAGCTTAGCAGCATTCCGGGCGCCGCCTTCCAGAAGACGTACGAGGCGTGGAAAACGTATTGGCAGCCGTGTGTCGACGCACGAGGGTGCTACTTCGAAGGCTTTTGAGTGAATGTGTCAATAATCTGGCAATAATTTGTTTTTAAATCGGCTCATTCCGACTACTTTTGGGACAGACCTTGTATTTTACAGGACCGATTCTATTTAATCCAGTGGGACGCGAAGGGATGAAAGATGATCCATTGAAAAAAATTCCTAATCATTTTCCCAACACTCGGGAGGAAATTCGAGAAAAATTCGCTAATGGGAATCCAAAAGAATTGAGTGGTCACCCTGCCCCTCTCATTTCTGCGCTTAAAGCGAGTTTAGAATAGCGAGTCGAGGTGAGAGCAGGCTTATTCGTCCCACGGAACTATAATTTATTCCGACTTCTTCCTGTGACGAAGGGGAAGGGTGGGGGGGGGAAGCTGTTTGAAGTGACGGTTAAAGATTCCATCTGCGTTGCCGTGCCCCTAATAAAACCTTCCGAGGGGTTTTCCCCGGGCGAGGAAATTTGAAAAAATGGGAAATTTTTATGGAAATTGCGATAAAGATCTCGTCAAGAGGGTACATATCGGAGAGGCGGATCAGTTCACGTGTTTTCGTAAAAAAAATTATGCATAGAATCCCAATTTCTGTTAGGCAGCCATGTTTTGATTCGAAGGAATAGAACATTCCTTCTCTGTAAGGTGTCGAAATCTCCTGAATAATACTGGTTTTCGTGAAATTTTCCCAGTAAAGTTGGAATCATGAATCTTCCAGTCAATATTTAAGTCGCGTACAGTGTATTCAGACACGTATCAATAACTGTTACGAACGCATTAGCTGAATTCACCTTCTACATGGTACTCTGCAGCCCACAGGATGACGTGCGCACTATAAGGTTTTGATATCGTTTAGAGAATATCAACTAATAGAGGAGTCGTGTCACTCGAACGATTGAAGTAATTGAGGTTTTAAACAAATCTATATGCAGTATACTATTTAAGCTTGTTTTAACACTCGCTCCACGTCTCGTTTTTCACAAACTGCCATGTAAATTGATTGTTTGAATGGGCCTGTAAAATGTCGTGTGATAATATTGATTTGGAATATCCTAGGAATTTTGAATGATGAGTTTTGAGCAATCAATCTTCACGTTATTTCGTAATGTTAACGTTTTAACCGTTTAAACATTTCACACCCTTCTCGTATTATGGTAAAAGTTACACGCGTGGATATCGATCCTTGGCTCAGACTTGATTGGCGTAGGTCGACACCTACCGATTAAGGCAAATGATCTACGATCTCGTATGTGACCGTTTCCTCTTTCTACGCCTCTCACTCGAATGCGTTCGAACTGGTCGGCTTAAGAATAAAATTGCCTGGAAGAGTCCGCGACTGACCTTGTAATGCGACTGCGAAACATAAAACAACATGAACGCATTATCTGTTCGTCCCGTCAAGTGTAGAAAATTGTGTGTGCATAGTATATTTCTTCTGATACGACCAGAAGTGCCCTTTCGACATTTACCTCTTTCTTCCAATGGCCAGCATTTCTATCTTGAGTGGTAGGCACCCGAGCACTCCTTTCCTTATCTCGAATGCACTTATTCGAGTTTGGGTGTCTAAAAACCTTCCTTGTAAAAAACTGAATTTTCTGAGCGCCCTTGAAAATTCAAAGCGAAAATTTGAAGTGGTTAAAAGCGGGAAAATTCCCTCAAGTTGGTTTTCGAAGTGGGTGAGTGAGTGTACTTCGCTCTTCAATATTAGCATTTGGCTTATGCAGGTGGCCCAAAATTCCGAGTCATCCTCAGATACGTAATTTTCTCTCCCCGAGGCTTTGTCGTATTTGGTCAATGTTCGTAGAAAGCTTCAGGGTTCTAATGTGTTTTCGGAACTTAAAAAAGTGGCGTGGGTTTCAACATCCTCCATTTTTAATTAATTGATTATTTCAATATATGTTTTTTTTCATTCAACTTGTTTGCTGATAGCGCAAGAAGAACCCGCGACTTATCATTTTTTACTAATTTTTTCTCACGGGTTATTTAATTTCCTGTTACTACTAAACTTCTCAGTTAATGCACCCTCTTTTTTGGATTCTCGTTTTTCGGATTTATTTTCCGTGCATTATTTCGAAGACGTTTGAATACAGCGAGAAGAGGAGATATGTAAAACAGAATGAATGGAGGCATCGTAAAATGTGATTAATTAACGATCGGTAAATTATTTTCGACACTGTAAAACATGCTTGAATATATTGCTAAAAATCCCTCACCGCTCTGCTGATGTTTGGTGAAAATATTAATGGTATTATACTTCTCAAATCATTGTTACATTCTGTAGTGTCACATTTTAATTCATCAATTAACGGAATCGGAATGCAATGAAAACCAAAGAGGGGATCATAATTGGGACTGGTTTACCATTAAGTGTCGCCCGAAAAAATATAAATTTTCACTGAGGGCAAGCGAACTTTCATGTAGTTTTATTTTTCGAATCGAACCTCAGGTCTATGTATTGTGGTAAGATCCGTTTACTTTATACAGATATTTAGGCATCGTGTGTATTGAGAAGCGCGTGGTCGTTGAAATCTGTGTTAAAGTTAGGTAAGCTAGGCACAGGAGGAAATGAGTGGGGATTTTTGAGTACGTAAAGAGAGGTAGAAGGTGAATGATGACTTCATATGATGCACATGATAGTAGGCGGGCTGTCCAATAAATACGCAAACTGAGGCCATCGATTTTGTCCCCTTCAAAATACTCTCCATTTGTTGCTGTTCACCTAGTCCATTTTCTTTTTCACTGTTTAATGCCCCCTTGGAGGTCCTTGGCAGTTAGCCTTTTTAGTTTTCTCATCATTTATTGCTTTATTGTGTCCATAAGGAGGATGATCAATGATGGCAATTGAATTTTTTGCCAGAAACTGGTGAAGAATCAATGTTGAATGCGTAGGTGCATTGATATGGTGAAGGATCCATCCATCATGTTCGGTTAAAATAGTGTGCGATGTTGATTTTCCTTAATTCAGTTCATCAGCTATCATTCGGACAGTTTTTTGACGATCAGTAAGAACAAGGGACCGCACACGATCAATGTTGTCTTCGACACATGTGGTTGAAGGACGTCTCGGCCTTGCATCATCCGTGGCGTCTTGTCGGTCATATTTAAAACGCTTAATCCACTTGAAAACAGGATGTTTTCTTCAGAGCATTATCACCATAAACAGCTGTCAACATTTCAGTAATTTATTGAGAAATTTTACCGCATTTCATCGATAAACTTGATTTTGATTCCTTGCTTCATGATTTCGTCAATTTCCATTTCCAAACTGTAAAAATAAAGACAACAAAAACTAAAATAACTGGCATCATACGCATAGCTCGACGATCCGCCAAGCACAATGGGTGTCAGGAAACTAGCGCCGCTAGTGGGCGGGGCTATAGTCCGCGTCATGACCGCCAGATTGCACCAGTTCGCGCATTTATTGTATAGACTACGTATGTTCGGCAATGTTTCAGTTGCCTTAGAAGACACAAGGCCTTGCGAAATAGTATTCAACTGACGCACACCTTTAGCCATTTCAATGCTTTAATCAAGACAAATTGCAGAATGCCTTTGGGAAAGTTTGTGCACTACCAGGCGAGAAGTTCAGACCTGACCGATTTTCCTTCCTCTCGATGGTGCACATTCGGCGCTCGGGAACAATGGTGAGGACGTGGTTTTTTCTCATGGTGGGCGTCACTTTTCCTCGTGAGAATCGCCATCAAGATTGCAAGATTCGACACTTCAAGCCGGGGAAAAATTAAGCTGTAGTCCCGAGGAGGTCAGCTGAAATTTCATTCTCCACCGGAGCGGGAGTTAAAAAGACCGTTCATCGGCGTGTGTTCACTGACGAACTGTCAGCATCAAAGTGTTATGTTAGTCCGTGCGATGATTCGGAAGTGCTTTTCCAGAGTTTAGATTTCGATTCGGCGACCGCGGCTCATTTTCCTCTCTCTGTCTTTCCTCCTACGGGGGGGCTCTTTGGGCTGGAAAGAAGCGCGGGTGGAGGATAGGGGAAAGAAGTCTTCCTTCGGGCTTCCAAGGTTGACTCTTGGAAGTGCAACATCGGCCCTTTTTCCCCCTACTCCCACCCACCCTCCGTCCCTTCTTAAGGCGTTCAGCCTCTCCTCCCGCCCCTCTCCCCCTCCCTAACCCCCCACCCCCTCTCTTCTGTCCAGCAAGTCGGAGAACAAGGTAGGAGGGGAAGAGGTCAGTGGAAGGAACGAGGAAATTTTCTGCCATCATCTAAGACATTCCGGGGTCTTCGTTTGGATTCGAAGCGCGACGCGGAAGACGCGAACTCTTTAAATCGTTTTGTGGCGAAGAAGCGGCATCTGCCGACCACCCGCGCTCTTTCCTCGCTCTCTCCCTCCCTGCCTCTCACGAATAGAAGTGCGTCAAGATGGACACGATCTTTTTAAAAAGGTTTTTCCACGTTGGGTACGCCTTGGCGCGCGGGTCGGTGACAGCGTCGGCCACGTGCTCGTGTGCGGAGTTTGAGATTTGTAATTATTTTGGGCTCCTGTAGAAATGTTCGCGCAGTCTAGCTGAAACACTTGTGTCGAATGGACGGTGTTTTTTTTTTAATCTCCTCACGAGTCGGCAAGCCAGAAGTAGTCACTTTTTGCGTAGATAGCTGCGATGGTGGGGGAGGGGAAGGGGGGTGCTTATTCATGCGCGGCGCAATATAAAGAACTGGCCAGATTAAAAGAGGGAAAATAAATGTCACTGTCACTCTTGTTACGCTCTTGATAAGAGGGAAATCGCAGAGAAATAGACTGTCCCCTGCCTCTACCCTTGTGCATAACTATGGAATGCCGCGGACCACCTAAGTGCGAGATGGACACTGGTCCGCCCATCCAACTAGTCCTCGTATTGATTACAGTGGTTTGATTTTTTCCGAAATTATGCGTTTAGTTACAGTAAAATGAATTATGTCGCTCAACAGCCGATATAGAGACGGTGGTCAGATTGATGGATTGATTATTAGCCTTTCTCATTTTGTGCATCATAGTCTTATGCTAAACAGTTGCCGTTTTAATGCTTACTATGACGAGAAAGGATCGTGCCTACAAATTAACCCTGGAGACAAATTTGAACTTGACCATTACTGCCTTGTGCACATGTAGGGCTAATTTTGACGACTCATGCTTCGTGCATGAGATACCAGTATATGTATCAATTAAGGTGGGTCAATCAGTGGCACTTTAATGCTGCCTGAAAGATGACCTAATAAGAGAACCTTTTTGTGCAGTAATAAATTACTGTCATCTAACATGAAAAGAGTCCGACTCTGGTTGGACTAATTCTGCATGCATAATTTTTGTCAGCTCGCAGAAGGCTCCTTATTGTTTGAGTAGTCACCAGGTAGCGTTGAAATATTTTTTTAGGTGAAAACTGACTCTCCTCCCTTAAAAGATGACATATCCGACTAGAACGAATTCGCTGACCCGTCACCCCCCCCCCCCCCCGCGGAGGTCTCTCTGGGAAGGCCCACTTTTGCTTTCGTTCCTGTTTCAACTGCCGAGCCATAGAAATCTACCCGAAGGTTGATCCGACAGCTCGGGGGGGTATAGATCCAATTTGGCAAAGCTTAGAACTAAGTGAAATTCCTGCCCCACTTCAACTCCTTTCCACGTGCTGCAATCCTGGAGAATCAGGTTGCCCGATGGATCAAGAAAATGTTTCCATGTGTCCGGACGGACGAATGGCCGACCACCATTCTCCCCTGGAGTCCATTTCTCAAAGCTGCGGATCAATTTGAAAATCCTCGCGGTTTACTCTTGCCGGATCTTCCGATGGTAATAAATATTTGCTGACAACTGTTCATCCTCATTTGTCAGAAAATTCCCGCTTTATAACGTTTAAATTTACATTTTTTTCAGAAGGAATGTTAATTGACTTGTATCTAGACCATGAAGTGCCATCGGGATCCTAATGGGGGCCTCCTCTTCGGGGAATGTTTTTGGCTCGTAAAATTAATAATAAAATAAATATTGCATTAATCCTCCAAAATTAACCACTGAAAGTGCATTGTAGTCCATGGTAGTGTGATTATAGTACAACATAAAATGATTTTAAACTTTCTTTTCAAGTGAAAAACGTGATAAATTATTTGTGTTCATGCATGAAAATTTCTCCCCTTGTAGAGATTTTTCAGATCTGCATCTGTCCGTGAGAACCCCCGCGTGTATGATTTAGAGGGCGGGGGAGGGTGGAGGGGCACCCGGGGGGTGAGTATCAGGCGCGCAAGCGACGCGCAGCGGTCGAATGGTGGGGGTGGTGGTGCTCGCAAAGGTTGGGGGAGGGGTTTTTGGGGAGCGAGTGGGTGGTGGCAAGAGGCGCGCGGGACACGTGCCTTGCTTGCGCGGGTCAGGCATGCGAGCCAATTATGCAAGGAGCGCGCGCGGGCGGCAACGGCCACGGCGGCGGTGGGAGAAGGGGGGAGGGGGAGGGTAGCTGCGAAGAGGGATAGAGAGTAACCGGGAGGAGAAATGAGAAAACAGGAGAAAGATCCTTTCACTTTTTTTTCATCCCCTTTTTAATTTTCCTTCGGGCGGATGTCAACCGGCGACAACGCATTCGAAGGCGGAGATTGTATGTGCGTTCTCGTGTGTGTGTGTGTGTGTGTGTGAGAGAGAGAGAGAGAGAGAGAGAGCGTTTTATCTCCCCACTTATTTCCTCCTTCGCCACCCTTCTTTTCGGGGGCGGGAGGGGTGCAGGGTCGAGGTGGGGAAGGTCCCCCTTCCCCGTTTGAAATCGGGGGTGCTTCACAACTCTTCTTCTGTTCACTCATTCCGCCCATTCACCCTCCTCCTCGTGTCTCTCCGTCCCTCCCCCTCTCCCCCCTCTCCCCCGTTAAAAGCTCCTCCTACTCCTCCCCCTTCATGTTCCCACCCCGACTACCTCCTCCGTGGTGTTCACTGACCTTGCCTAAAATTGTTGTTGGAGGAATTGATCGAGCAGGACTCCTCCCCCCTTCCTTCACCCCCCTCGTGAAAACCCCCTCGTGCCCCGCCGCACCCCTTTCCGTGTCCTCCCCGCGCCACCCCGTTGGACCCCGAGACCATTTCACCCTCCTCCGACCCCTCGCTTCCCTTTCGCCCTCATCACTCCTTCCCTCCACCACCCCTTCCCTACCTCTTCTTGCGTTGCGCGCACGATCACTGGCCGTGCAAGGGGAGGCCCGCCCGCCTTCCTTGGGTTGCCCCCCTCCTCTCTATCCCTCCTCCGTTCACCCCCTTCCCACCCCCACCACTACTACTACAATACTTCTCCTACTCACTCACTACTACTGCCTCCTCCTCCGCCGCTGCTGCTTCTGCCTCACTTTTACTCACGACCACTGCGAGCGGCAGCATTTTGGCCGCCGACTTTTTTATTTCCTTCACCCCGTCAATCTCTTCGTAGTCTTCAATTTAACCCCCCCACCCCTACATGCACATCCCGAATGCCAACCCTATCCTTCCCTCTCTCTCCGCGTGCACCGAAGGGGTTGGAGGGATCCCGTCCCCCGTCTCCTCCTTGCGCGGCGCGAGCGGGATGCGACAGCGTCATAAAAATCGTGGCATGCCGTTTTGGCACCCTTGGAGAAGAGTAATCATCCCGTTATGGTTGTTGGATAGAGTGGCAGGACAGTCCGTGTTTGGAACTTGGCTAGATTCTGGCATAGTCTGAAATCACTAATGCCGATTAATCTAAACGTCGATTTGTCACTCGAGGCTTGCCCAAACATGTAATGGTCTGTTGAAGTGGAACTTTTCGATGGAATTCGAGGGTCGTACTTATTGCTTACATGCGGGTGTACAAATGTTGCGAGATCCGATATTTGATTCAAAGGGAAATAGTCGGTTGTTACTTCACTTTTGGACTTGTGACTCTCTATATGTTTGCTTGCTTAATCGTATGACGTTGGCTCGATTTTGTTTCGAATAATTGAACTCGAAGCTTGGCGTAACTGGATTGAGTATCATGAAAGAAATCACTTTTACTTCAAAGAAGTACGTTGCAAAGCTTTAGCCTTTTTTATATTTTGCACCGCACGCTATTTCAATCCCATATGGATGCTATCCGGCGATGTATTTACGTGGGATGCTCACAATACCTACATCTGCGTCAAAACCTGCGATATCTCGCTATTCCTGCTCTTACGAGTATATCACAATCACCTTGATATGGTTAGCATCAGAATTCCGTGTTGGGAATGGAATGTCGCACAAACCCTTGAACTACAAACATAATTGATGAAATAATTTATATTAACTGTCGCAATAGGTACATCGGATAACATATTTCCATGCAACAATTTCGATGATTAATTACCCATCATAAATCTAAGTTATGAGCAAATATTTTATCAGTGACACCTCTTGTTAAAGTTTATTCAAATCTTTAAATACCCTCGAGTAAATGGCAGTGGAGGGTGAAAGTTGACAACGGTGGTCGCCATGACACACCAAGTGTAAGTAGTGAAAAGGCCCCCAGTAGAATTCCCCTTCGTCAATATGTTGCCCGTGCCTTTACATATCCCTTGCATCGCCGTGTTCAGTTAAGCAGTGGCTTATTGAAGTATACTACCTTGATCAAAAGGTTCCCGGAATAACCACCGTGTGGCGCTCCCATCGTTCCGATTTGAGTTCTGTTTTTTTTGTTAAATTGGTACATCTGTTGTTGATATTCCCTTTAAATCTTAGTGTCGTAACTTGACATTTGCAAAAGTTGCGTAGCAAAGAGTACATCTATCTCTGTGTGTGTTGGCGATTTTTTACAATTGCAGAAATGGATTTAAATTTGCAACAACGAACTTGTATTAAATTTTGCGTAAAAAACGGATTTAGTGGCGCACGGACGTTGGAAATGTTGAAAAAGTGTTTCGGCAACGATTCTCTAAAAAAAACGGTCGTTTACCAGTGGCACGAGCGGTTCAGAAGTGGTCGTGAGTCAATCGAAGATGATGAACGCAGTGGCAGACCATCGACATCAAAAGTCGGTGAAAAAATTGATAAAGTAAAAGAAATGTTGGTCAATAACCGCAAATTAACCATCAGAGAAATAGCGGAGGACTTGAACATTGCCTATGGATCCGCCCAAGACATTGTGGTTAATGATTTGGGTTTCCGTCGTGTAGCAGCAAAGTTGGTGCCAAAAGACCTCAATTTCATGAAAAAAAGAGACCGTGTTGACGTCGCAAAAGACATGATTTGCGAGGCTGAATCCGATCCCACATTCATCAAAAGGATCATTACTGGAGACGAGACGTGGGTTTATGAGTACGACACGCAATCCAGACATCAGGCAAGTGAATGGCGTTCACCAAATGAGCCGAGACCAAAAAAACCACGTCGTTTTCAGTCAAAAAAGAAGGCAATGCTGACGGTTTTCATGGATTACAACGGTGTAGTGCATCATGAATTTTTGCCAGAAGGCCAGACAGTAAACAAAGAGTATTATTTGGGCGTTATGAGACGTTTGCGTGAAGCAATTCGCCGTAAGAGACCAGAAATCGTCGCACAGTGCGTCGAGACCGTCGCACAGTGCTATCATTATTCGTAATTTTTTGACGAAAAATGCAACAAATACCATCCAACAGCCACCGAATTCACCTGATTTGGCTCCCTGTGACTTCTTTCTGTTCAATCGAGTTAAAAAACCATTACGGGGAACGCGTTTTAGCAGCCGAGAGGAAGTAATGGAAAAATCGCAGGAAGCACTGATGGACATACCGAAAACCGAATATAAAAAATGTTTCGAGGATTGGATCAAGCGCTGGCATAAGTGTGTTGCAGTCGATGGGGATTACTTTGAAGGGGACAATATAGATTTAGATGAATAAACTTGTATTTTTAATTTTCTGAATAAATTCCGGGAACTTTTTGATCAAGGTAGTATTGGGAATTTCTCTCTATTGATTCGAGTTATTCAAGAATATCCTCTTTTAGGCGTACCACCCATAGCCTTATGGATGAAGTTCTCGTTCAAGGTGGTTCTCGTGTTTTGTCGGTTATTATATTTCTGCTTACGCCATCTTCCGTTTTTCCGGGACAAACACTGGAGATGCAAGACATTTTTTTTAAAATTACGTTCCGCATTTTCGGTGGACGTAAGTGGTACAAGTACATTATTTGTACATTAAAAAATACTTCAATTTCCGACGGATGAAAATAATTCGTTTGGTTATTCATTCGTCTAGAAACCCGAAGGAAAGCCAGAATTGATTTCTAAACTATGTTATGTTTAATCCCCTCCCTCCCTTTCTCCATTTAATGAGCAAAAATACATGTCAGTTGTCTCTGTAATTTTCAATCAATGAGGTTGATTTTTCACGCCGTGCTATAGATTTTTCGTGTAGTCCGCGTTTCCGATCAGCCGAGATTCTTCTCTCCGCTGCATTCCAGAGGTCCTTCTCCGGTGGAATAGCGTGGAATTTCCTCCGCGCGCGTGTCGACTTTACGGGACCGCGCCGGAATGTGGCCGGGCCCTCGTTGACGAGGATTGGAATTAGCGCCTGCTGCCGGCCCTTCTTCTGAAGGCCTCTCCTCCTCCCCTTCCCCCCAACCATCTCCCCACTAACTGACGGCACTCCCTCAGCGAGTGGTGTGTGTCTCCCTTCATTAACATTTTTGGGTTCCGGATTTTTTTTTACTCCCGGTGCGGTGTGCCCCCTTTAAGACCGTGCTGACTTTTTTTGATGCACTCGGTAACAACTGAGAGCACTGTACCGCAAAAAAATAAGTGATTATTCAGGGACTTGAATCCAGGATTTCCCAAGTTTTCGACTGAATGAAAACTGTCGCTTAAATTGAAACTGGTGGTAGGTTAAAGGTTCCTGGCTTGGAAAAGTCACAGTCCGGATCTAATGCCTCGTCTCAATTATGCTTTCCGTACTGTATTATCCTTATATTAGGTGAATTGGTTATCAAATATGCTGAATTTGAGTGGGAAAGATGCAGCACGAGGTTAGAGTGTCTTTGTGATTTTTGCCGCGTTTTTCCCCGGGGTGACGACTGAGGTTTCGTGACCATTACTGGTCAATTTTTCAAGAAGAAAGAATACCCACTTCCGAGATTGCGTGTTTGTATATTGTGCCTGGGTTATTGACCCAGAGGGCTGAGGAAAAGGAGAGGGGGAAGAGAGAGAGGGAGAAGTCTTTTGAGGCTGTGGGCATTTTTATTTATGTCGAGTGTGACCTCAAAGTCAAAGGCACACGTGGAGCCCTTTTAAATAGCAATCTTCCGCCGACCACTCCCCTCCTCGCCTCTTGGGTCAATCACCTAAGTCAGGGTTCCCCAAAAAATTTTGATTGGAATTTCCCCTAACCTTAAAAAAAAAGAAAAGTTCCATGCCCGGTTCCATTTCAAGAAAACGAATTGTAGCCGTAAGGAATAAAGAACAATCGAAATGGAAGGGTATCTTTAAGGAGGTGCATGTTTGTGAAAATGCACCGCAATCAATCTTTTGAGGTGGAGAATAATAAAAATATACAAATCACCAGAGTTGAATTCACCTGTGTTTGAGTAATTTGACAAAAAGAAACACTCGGGCAAAACCGTTTGCGCCTGTGCAATGTATCGTAAAATTAGTCTTTTAATTACGAAAGAATCGGAGATCTCGGCTCGTTTTAATTCAGTTTCCTTTTCTGATTTTGTGACACCTCGTGACATAATTTCCCATCCCCCCATGGAGTCTCAAGTACGATTCGGGGAGTGAGTATCCCTTGGCAATCATAAACAGGCAATCTTGGAATTGGGTACTTATCCATCCGCCTTGAAAAAGTTTACGAAGTGTCCAGGAGGCCTCGGTCATTACTACGAGAGACAGAAAAATCAACGAAAATATGGAATGGTAGACTGTTTGTGTGCTCTGCCAGCGTTCGTCATAAGTTGGAAAGAGTTCGATGAGTAATGGAGTGCGCGCAGTTTCAAATCGGAAGAATCCCGTGCAGAACGAATGCCATTTTGAATGCAGATCCCCAATGAGGGCCGGGTACAATCCAAGAAGTAGACGTGGATCTAAAAAAAAACTTTTAGTCGACACTATCCCCCGCTATTGTATTTTACGTATTTTCTTCAGGATGCGTCAGAATATGAATTGAATGAAGGAGCCGAAGGGTCTGGTTCAACCTTCCAATCGGCAGTCTTCATATTTCGCTTGAATACTTCGCCCAAGAACCGAGAGAATAGTATCCAATTAAAATAACTCTCTCCACGGTGGAAGACCGAGCCCTTGTT
Organism: Hetaerina titia; assembly: GCA_037158775.1. Taxonomy (NCBI): domain Eukaryota; kingdom Metazoa; phylum Arthropoda; class Insecta; order Odonata; family Calopterygidae; genus Hetaerina; species Hetaerina titia. Next base: position 79,896,002 of record CM073769.1, on the reverse strand, counting down.
TGTGGAAAACATCCATCTCTCCGATCCTTCTTTACCACTTCAAAGTCACGATCACTACGATCCCCCTTGCCACGATCAAATCCAACTGTGATGCTGTAAATACCCGTTATATCCCGAATAATCGTTAATACCCGAAATAATCGTTTTCTTTCAAAAGTCGTAAAAAGCCTGCAAAATTGTAAGTAAACAGTTCTACCTATTGAGAATATTACTATCAGACCTTGAAAAACCTTGTCGAATGAGAAATGATGAGCAGTTCGTTGCCCGCTTCGCCTGGCGATTAATTTTGTTCGCGTAAAAAGTAAAAGATGAAGGGACTTACTAATTCTATCTTGGAATGTAATCTTCAAAGCTCAACCCGACCCACCCTGCCATTCGAACCAGAATTAAGGAGATTCTTTCATTTTTTGCGCGTTGCCGTTTCGGTGCAGGTACACATGTAAGCGAAACACGGATTATCTCAACTGTTAAAGTGAACGAGGTGTGCCACTGATCTTCGGGTTGTTATATGGAGGCGGTGGGTCGCCGATATGTACAAAGCCGCGAGACGTGCTACCCATCATGGCGCCTGCATTGACAACCCTGCGGCACTCGTTCACTGTTTCTTAACTAGGTCGGCTCAAGCGACCAGCTGCCCCCGACGCAGTGATTAGAGTTGGCGTACATATTGTAAATTGCTGGAAATTGTTTATATTTTCGTGCAAAATTGTGAAAAATTGCGAATATGTTAACTCAGTTTAACTTGACCAATAATCGTAATTACAAATTATTGCATTCATACGTGTTAAATTCATGAATTTGTTTACTAATAAAGGAACAGTTAATGCCGAGCAGAGTGCATACATTATTGCAAGAATAATATAGGAGTGCACTCATACCATTCATTTTTAACTCTTAACTCATTCGATGTGAAGCGAATGAATTGATAGAATTACACTATCGTATAATATTACCATTTTACGTGTCCTCTAGAATCGAGCCAGCTTCGAACTATGCGCTCGAACTATTTGAGTTATTTGCTGGCTCCAATTTCGTGAATTCCATGAATGGAACATGTTCATTGTCAAAGCGAGTCGTTTAGGAGATTGTCGTAGGTCATAAATTTGTCGTGGCTGTTGTTTATTTACTGGAAGGTGCTTGTGCTCGATGTAAAAATGTTGCCGCTGGCGTTAATAGTTAACGGTATTGGTTCAACTCTCCACCATAGCGTGTCATCGACTGTGTAACGAAAACGGTGACGCATACGTAACATTAATCACGAGATAAACTGCGGAAACACATCATCATGGAATTAGATCGAACTCGAATTCACTTGGAATTAACTTAAAATAGAACCTTGTATGCGCCTTGTACCTTAAGCTTTTCCCCCGTCGCCGCAGTCAGTTATTCCGTTCGGAAAATGTCTGCAAATTATATGCAAATGAAAAGAAGAACACGTTTAAAGTGCGAGGACATACATGCTTCTCCGGCATTGATGCGAAAACACTCCCGATTTACGCCAACTTCGATCAACGCGGTTTAAATTGGTTCGAATAATGGACAAGAGATGGAGTCGGTGCGCGTTAATTTTCACGCTAACACCTTCCAAGTTGTTACGCTGTTTTCAATATAAGTTTCTAGTTAATTTTTCCGTGCATTGTTTCGATGACATAATGACTCCCTCTCTCAACTCCGCGTTTCCTGATGTTTCACTCTCGCCCCGCTCCGCAACACCCCTCCGCCACCTCTCCGACTTTCGCCGCTGTGCCTAACCGAGAGTCGTAGTACGCGAAGCTGTTGTCCCTCCCTCTCACTATCTCGCTGCTGCTGCGTTGGGAAATGCTTCTCCCCTCCCTCACCCCCCTCCCCCCTCGCTCTCTCCACTCGCCGCTCATTGATTACGCCGTAGCACGGCGTGGGGGATGTGAGGCGGTCGGGACCGCGGAGGGGGGATTGGGGAGGGAAGGGGTTGGGCCGGTGTGTGCGTGTGTATGTGCGTGGAAGGGTGTTTGGGGGAATCAGGAGAGGGGGCGGAAAGGTAAAGGCAACGTTTGGAGGGGCGGTTGGGAATGGGGGATTGTGTTGGCAAAACAAGTGTGTGCTTCCCGCACCCTGTGTATATGCGACGACGGGTGCCATCACAGTTCTGTTACTTTTGCTATCTTTCCTCCCCACGCCCTGCAGTTATATCCATCTACATCTACATAATACCCCGCAAGCCGCCGCGAGGGCGTGTGGCGGGGAGTGTTAGGTCACCACTCATAAAAAGGAACAAAACCGTATGTAAAATCAGCACAAATGCAAAACTATGCCCACAGTGGCGTATACATTCATGCAAAAATCCTTTAATTCTACACGCATGCAAAAGCGTGCGCTACAAATAATTGCACCAAAAGACACAGTAAGAAATTTATCCGATAACGTGCAAGCTATAATTTGAAAAGTAGGAAGGCGAAATTCCACTGCCACATGGGCATACAACATACAATGGTCCCCTCCCCAAGGACGCAGTTACGGAATGTGACCCAACGCTGCAGGTAGCGGAAGGGTCCTCCCACGGAGAGAGATGAGGGATGGAAGGGAAAACTTAAAAACAGAAAAGGCAGAGCAAACAATACTGTAAAGAGCACTAAATTATTTAAAACTAATTTTAACTAAACTTAAACAACTAAATTTAAAAATATATATAAAAACCATTCTAATGAGGTCATTCGGAAAGAAAGGGTTTTGACAACAAAACACACGCGGTTAGTGAAAGCGGATGCAATTGAGTAGGACTATTTATTCCCTAGACGCTGAGGGTGGCAAGTGGAATTTTTGCTATCTATAACTTTACAGTTGCCATTCCGTATTGTCCGTGGAAAGGAGTCCTTGAGTCTGCTAGTCCTGGCATCTATTTCCCGAATTTTTTATACATGATCCACCAATGTATGTTGGAGTGCGAATAAAGTGCGAGACCTTGGTGGTGAAACATGCGGATCTGAATTTATTTGTAAGTTCAACCCAGCATTGTCTTGTCTTTCTTCTAATGATTCTCACCCCAACTCCAGAAGTATTTCAGTGACGCTTTTCGTTTTATCGTAAAAGTTTTTGACGAAACGGGTTGCTCGGCGTTGACCCTTCTCAATTTCCCGAATGAGGCCTTTTTCACTCGGATCCCATACGCTACATGCATATTCTAAACGAGGCCATTCAAGAGCGTGGTAACAACGTTCCTTGATCTTGGAGTCACTCCTGCCGACAATGCATCTAATAAATCCCAATTTTTTATACGCTTGCCCTCAGACTTTACGTATGTGGGTTCTCCAAGTTAAGTCTTTAGTGAATGTAACACCTAGGTATTTTACCGTATGTACTACTTCTAGGTCAACTCCAGCCATTTTTTAAATGAATCTCGTTGATATTTTAAATAAATTTACCACTGGACATTTATTAAAAATTAATGACAATCGCCATTTTGAACACCATGTAGAAATGCAATCTAGATCCTGTGCTAGAATTAAACGATCCTCATCCCCAGATATTTCCCGATATATAACTGTATATTCATTCCACTCCGTTCGTTGTAACGCGTTTGCCGTTTACCTATGTCGTACTATGCGCGTACGACTATTACTTCTACTAATCTGTTCGTTCGCAGCTGATCGTTACTTAAAGAAAAGAACCCTTTCACTCAACGCGTTCATCGTTTTTCCATGAAAGGAAATCAATTTTTAATGAGTTGGATGTTTGCCGGTAATGCACCGGTTTTAGTGAATAATGTCCATTAGACCCAAATTTACGCGTTAAATTAATCCTCTTCCCCCGCCCTCACTAAGACAGTCTTTGCGTAACAAGTTCAAATCGCTCACGGCTAACCTTTTTGGTAAAATTTTGAATCGATGTGTAACTCGTAGTTCGTCGAGCTTTACCTTCGATGATTTCGGCGGATTCTCTTACTCGGTTACTCCCGTGCCTCTGTGCTACGTCTAAAAATGTAAGGCCAGTTAGTCGTGTAAATTCGTGTATTCTACACATCTATAAGCGTGCATATTTTGAATTACTATAATCTGCAAATTAAAACTAGCAAAGCACAGTAATTTGTCATAATTTTGCCTAATGCATCTTTGTATGAGTTTTTAAACATCGTATCGAAAAGTTCAAATGGAACATCTTTTTAATGTTGGGATTACTTGTAATATATGTTTACAATATCGATTCCCTTACTGTAGATGGCTCTGTCATTCCACGTATCCCAACACGCGACAAAAATATTCATTCCTTGATCGTTCAATAAGAATACAATTCTCTTTGTAAGAACCTCGAAGCCTGTAAATTTCCGATGAAATTTCACCGAAGGAATACTGTGCCGTCCGCAGCCCTCCAATTCCGACTTCCCACACATTGATTCGTTAAATTTGCCGGAGATGACGTATGTCAACAAACGACCTCATGTGTTTATTTCGAGCATAATGCACCACGAGTCGCCAAGGTTGCGCTTGAACTTGCCCTTTACCTTGCTAGTGAGAGAAATGACTTGGAAGTCTCTCAAACCAGAAAGAAACAAACTTGACGGATGGATTTCGTGGTCTCCGACAGAGATGCGTTTGCCTGGCCTATGACGTAATTGAAGGAACGAGTGGATATTGCCCCTTCCTTCGAGAAAGACAAAAACTCGTCGAGGACACGTAAGAACGGGAAAGAATTTCGGAGAAAAACATCTCGCAGCACGAAGCGAGAGTTGTGTTTTAATTTCGTCGATAGGATGAAGAGGCTTGACCCATTTTTATGACGAGGTGAACGATCTCGGATCTGTTTTTCGCTTTTCGAAATTGTATATCGATCGGGGTCCCGCCTCGCTTTAATTTTTACGCGAGCGGAGCAAGTGTGGGATTTTGCAGAGTATGAATGAATGGAATGAACCGGGGCGTGGTTAATTGTTTGAGGCATAATTTTTAAATAGTATCGACCAAAACCAACCTTTAAAAAGTTCAAAGAGGTAACTTATTGTCGAAAGAGGCATTCTGAAGCAGAAGAAATGCCTTTAACAGATTGGAAGGTTTTAAAGATTTTCGCAGGCCTGTTTCGTAGTTTACGCATCTCGCCCTTCGTTTGTTCATGGCATGGGTGAAAGAGCGGTGGTAGCCGCCGGAAAGCTGGTCGTGTAAAAAAGTGAACCTGTGACGTGCGCGTTGAGGACATAGAATGAGGAAATGCGAAAAATGCTTATGTGAAAAGCTGAAGTAGTTGCGGCTTGTTTTCGTTCTCCTTGATATGTAAGAATCGAGTGGGAAGAGAAATTCTAAACGAAAGACGCATGGGTGGAGGGGAAAGGGGGTAGTGGCAATTGTTGGATCAGCCGTCTGCGCGCTAAAGGCCGAGATTCGGACAAAAACAGTACTACTTTTAGCAGAGAAAATAGTCCCGTGTTTGTCCTTGAACCGAGTCAATCAATCCCCTCTAGTATCAAACTCGTTTGCATAATGGAAGAACCGTGGTGATGGAAGTAAGTCCATTGTACAACGGTTTGTAGTGGCAGAGGACGTGCTCGAAGAAGAATAAATTCGCCAGAGAACTTGGTTTCTTAATAAATAATTAAATAGAAAATTTCGAGAAAGTGAATAATAATTGAATGTAACTCATTGAATTAATATGGTAAAAAAATGAAAATGTGTTTTGTCTTTATTCCAATCGATAGTACCGTTGCTACACCCATTATTTCAATTTTTTTGACAGTATCACTTGATTATCTCGTTATTTACTTAGTCAAGGTACAGGAGTGAATTTTTATTTTTCCTGTACTGGAGTTCATGCATTTTACAATCCCTTTCCCGCCTCAGAATTGGCGGACAAGGCGGGAACCGCGGGAATGAACCACTATTAAAGAGCCGAAGAGGAACTAGTCCAAAACCTCTCCACGGGCGTCGCCACTTCTCTGGATGCAAAATACACCCTTAGTGCCATATTTTCAAATGTAAAATTGCGGATGCCAATTTTGTGATATGTTTTGCGAAATCAATATTTACCGTCAATATGTCTTCCTAATTATGAATTTAACTTAATTTATCGAGAAGTTCATCGTTATTGAAAGATTTTAAAGCTATCGGCTTTCACATTTACTTAAAACAGTGGGAAAAGGGTTGGACTTAATGCCGTAAATGATGTTAAATTTATTGAGATGCATCTGCATTCTCTTATGATAACGAAGCACTGCATTATTTCCTGTTGAGAGTGTTTTTGAGTAGTGGCTAAAGTTAAAGTCTGTAGCTGACCGAATAAAAATTATACTACTTAAGCTCCTATCATTAAGGGTTATCGAATTGATAACCCTTATGATGATATTGAGCCCTTGATAATATTGAGTGAATTACTTAAAATTTGTTTGTGAATACATTGATTCTGCCTAATTTATAGTTGGCAAGCCTAAATCAATTGAGAGTGATGCACTTCACCATGTACTTAAAACTGACTGGGGGAATAGAAAAATATATTTTTAACAGTAGGTATAGAAAGTAGCATATTATAATCACATTTTGTAAAATTTCAGTGTGCGCATTGAGACTTAATGTAAAATGGGACAAAAAATAGTTTTCATTGATGTGCCATCATTTTTGTCACACCAGCTCTAGCACCACCACTTTGTGGTGGTGCTTGCGATTGTAGCAAATCACTACTTGCATTGAATTTTGTTGTAACAAATTTGAAACCAAGTGTCTATGAATGAATTATGTGTCTTATTAAGTAAAAGGATGGAACTGGTTTATGTGGGGGCTAGATTACTGACTTCCCCAGCCTATTTTTCTGTTTAATATTTTGAAAGTGTTTGTTATCACTATTTTTTGGTTTCCCTTGCATCTTAAATTCCAAGATGGGACCAGTTTTGAAAGAGACCTCATATTTTTCTCAATTTTTTCCAGTGTTGTCACACAATTTCACAGAAGTACCGGCGGATCAATTCGTGGAAGAGAAAGATGTTGCTCGCTTCAGGTGCCAAATTGACTCTATTCCAACTGCTCTAATTTCTTGGGAAAGAAATAGAGACCCTCTACCTCAAAATAGTAGGTGAGTGACAAGTCGTAACATGATAATAGTGATCAGTACGTATGCAACTGACTGGTATGCAAACTTTTTGAGTCTTTACGATATGTCATATTTACCAGACTGGTGTTTTTTAATGATGAACCCATTGCATTTAAATCAGTTCAGCATATTGATACTTTCTTCTCTTTTCTAGGTATTTCGTCTTATCCTCAGGAGTTTTACAAATAGTTGGCGTCCAGCCATCTGATGCGGGTAGTTACAGGTAAGATCTTGTCGAGTGCATGACAAATGTAATTTCTGGATCTTTTCGGGCAATTTTGATAATCATGGCAGTCCAATCAACATATGTTGGATTCAAAATTAATTGAGAACACATGGAATTTGGGTATTATTTTTTCTTTGAATCTTTGAAAATTATGCTGTCATATCCACTCATAATGGGCTCAGTTATTTGCTAGTTTCATTTGACTTCATTATTTAGTGAAAAATTCCAACACTATCAAAAGATCTTTTTTTGCAGAGCATGCCTTCTTTGTCTTTAACGATCCATCCGGGATGATTGTATCAGAAAATAATTATACAGGGTAACTGACTTGAGTGTCTTTTTTTCAAATTTCCAGATGCATTGCAAACAATGCGGTAGCAAAGAAACAGAGGCGGAGCCCTGAGGCCATGCTGAGGGTGTCCCAGTTCTCGGCGTCGTACCGCCCACCACAGTTCCTTATGTGGCCCCCTGCCACCAATGAAACAGCATCTGCTGCGGCAACCACCCACTCCACGTCCTCACTCCTCTCCTCGCATCTGGGTGAAATGCAGTTTGTGGAGGTGGTGGTACAACAGGGGCAAGATTTGGTGTTGGAGTGTGCTGCCAGCGGATGGCCTGTGCCTAAACTTTCATGGAGCAGATCGCCTTCTCTTATTCCTGGGATTAAAGGTAAGGGAGGCCTGTGCTATCCACTTGTACTTTTCCTTGGCTCACAGAATTGTAGTCTGTGCCTGACTAGCTAATAGACATAACACTCCCTCACTAGTGTACCCACAAGTGGACAAGATTGAGAAAATTGAAACAAATGTTTTTGAGAAATTAACTAAGAAAATTTAGCACAGGGATAAAATGTTGGAAACAGCATGGTAATCCACTCCCTTAAGTCATAGTCGCATATGTGATATAGGATTTGCCACATAATTAAAAAAAGCAATGTAAATACCATTACTATGATCGAACAATATCATTAGTTTCATGGAAATCCACCTACCTTATATATTTTACATTTTCTCTTATCTGAATTGTTGTCTTGGATTATTGAATTGTTCTAGATAATTCCATATGTACCTTTAGACTAAATAAATTGTAATAACATTCCACATAATTATTTTAAAATGTGATTACAATCGTGTGCAATGCTTCTGTCCATGGAGGTTCACAGTTCACTTTTACATCAAGAGCTCATTGCATACATTAAGGAAGATTAGGAATTTTGAGGTTTGAGTGATATTTTCCCTGTTTTTTAGAAAATTTTTGAACCCTTCGTTGCTTAAAAAACTACTGGGTTATTTGAAAAAACTAGTTTGGAACCCCCTTGAAATATGAAGAGAGCAGGGAAGAGCATGTACCTTTTTATTACTCTTGACTTAAAGGGAATTATTAGATCCCTACACTGTCTGTTGATCAGGTTACTAGGGTAAAATAAGAGAAATAAACTGTGGCATGAAGAGATTCATATGTTTACTTCTTTTGCAAATTTTTATTCAAAACAAGAAAAAGCACAAAAAATATTGCCTAATTCTAATCCAAATCATTAATATAAACACAATACATTCCCTTGAATTAACACAATCAATGGCGTAGCCCTTGCCTCGTTTGCCACATCCCTCATTGTGGCTTTTTGGATGTAGCTTAAATGTTGATTACTTGATTTTATTTTTAGTCAAAATATTTTTCAGTTCTTTCATGGGCCTATAATGAAATCATTTGTACCCCTGGAATTCCCAGGTATTGTGTTCATGTAACGTTGAGCATACAATTATAAAATAAGTCAATCTATTTGCAAATCTTAAATTTCTTCCATTATTAAAAAGATAACTTTGTGTGTCCTCACTTAAATTTGTACATGACAGAGTGTGTTTTACTACACTGTAGCATATTCATGTGGAATACAGCGGAAGTGGAAATCACAAATAAAAATGTGGAAAATACAAAGTTGTTTTTTTTAATAATGAGTGTCCATAATTTCCATAAAGGTACACCTGATGCTGTTAAGTTTACTTAAATGACTAATTACTCTTTATAAAAAAAAGTGTCTCTCTTTCTCTGTTAATTTTTATTCTGAGTAAAAATGGTGGAACATCCAATATGGTCCCCCTTAAATAAATTGACGAGAAATACTTTTCCCAAATTGAAAACATTGTAAATGTGAATCAATGCAATTATTAATGGTCATGTAGTCAGCTGAAGCACTTGTAGAGCTGGGTATCCAGGTACAATTCCTTTCCTGAAAGATTGATTTTTCCATTGAGAAAATGTCCATACTTATGTGCACACCAGTGGGTGATTTGACTAAAGTTACTTTTTTGTGCATCTCTTAGTTTCTTGAAATATTTGTGAGACGGTTTAATTAAAGTTTTTCATTGTTATGTAGTGCTTTTGTGTTTACTTTTATTCCACTTGCTCATATAAACATATTGTTGATATTTATATTTACTTATTTATAATAATCCTGTGAGATATTTATTTAATAATGACTTTAACTTATTACACATTAACAATCACTTATTATTTACACATTAACAATCACTTTAATAATTTTTTGTTCATAATGAACTCAATTTTATTAATATTTTTCATTGGTTTCCCCAAAAACATGAACTCAAGGTTTTGCTGTTTGATATCATTTCAACTTAATAATGTGTTTATTTTTTTGCAATATTGCAACTCCCACTGAGACTTTTCCCTGTGACAGTTGGTTTTTCATTCCTTTTAGAGTTCTTCTTCCTCTTATGTGGGTTTTACTGTTGACATGGTCTATTGTTCTGACAGGCTGACAGTTTGCAACTCTGATGAACAAATTTTGATAATAACTATTTAAGAAAAATGTGGTAACTGTTCATAATTGTTTTTGAACCAGGATATTCGCCAATTTGTAACTTTGATGTCTGTAGTCAAATGGCCATTTCAGAAAAAAAAATAAAGCTGGGGTTAAAAGGCTAGAAAGACCAGAAGAAATTAAGGGGAGAGGAGGAGGTGAGACAGAGTGGAAAAAGTGTGTGGGAAGAAAAATAGTTGTGCAAGGTCACCACTTACTTGAAGATGAAGTTGCTGCATATAGGGAAGAACTGTGTATTTAGGATCAAGTGAACCTTCTTCAAGATGATTTTGGAAAAACACTGTAGTGGATTACCATTATTTGTGGATGGATAAAGATTTTTTATTTTGTTTAATTAGTTTGATGGGTTTTTTTGGTGCATCGACAGCTATGGTCATTTTGCATTAATTAGTTTGAGAATTAGGAAGTGTTCTTTCTTAAATGAATATGGTTTACACCATTTGTGGGCACCTGAGTGACTTTCAAGGGAGGGGGACAAGGAATAAGGTCCAATTCTTAGCTTGAATAAGAAGTGATTAAGAAAGAGACAGTCGGTGAGGAAGAAAACAGAAAAGGTCTGGAGAAAAAGAATGGACATTTTTTTTTCCTATTTTCTCCCCCTTGTAAATATTAAATGGCAAAGGTTATTGCTATATAACTTGAAAAAATCATTTGATTTCATTCTTGAAGTAATCTTCCAGTGAGGATTAGATGATAATCCTTTTTCAATCTCCAGTTTCTTAAGTTTCATCCAATCCTTCCCATACTGTCCCTTCTTCCAGTATTTCTGTGAAACCTCAGAGGTATTTTTTTATTCAAATGTTCACGTTCAAATATAGAGCTAATTTATTTTATGACTTCAGAATCAAACAAAGTAAAATATTTAAAATTATATCTGTTCTGTTGTTACTGCATTACTTATCACGTGTGAATTTATTTATTTAAAATAGGCCACAGTGTGGACTGGTAAATTTCTTGTGTCATTTTACTGCTAAAGAATTGTGAAAATTGTTTATCACGTGAGCAGCTCTAATCTTTACCATTGTTCTTATTTTATTTATTCAGGTGATATTGAAATCCCAAGAGAAGCGATAAATGCAACCTCCTCTGGTACAAATAATTTACATTTGAAGACTGTTCAGGTACAAGATGGTGGCGCATACTTTTGTATGGCCACCAACAAAAATTTTGAAAATCAAGTGACCTCAATAACTCAGGTAAGGGACTTTATTTAAATGATTTTTTGTCTGTCAATACTCAGTATTAAAAGATCATATCAGCTCTGACATTACACAATGTTGATGGGTGCCTAAAATTGAAATTTTGTCAAGCAGTATTTTATATTTTTGGATTTCAAAAAATAGGAACTTATGATTTAATTTGGAGTTACTCCATTTGGAATTAGTTTGGTATCATTTGAAAATTAGGGAACTTATTATAATTTTTTCCAAATAAGAGAAAGGTTGTGTTGAAACTTTTAATTTTTTCTATAACCAAATTTTTCCTTGCTTGAAAATTTCAATGAAGTGTGAGTGATATGATTGTGTTCTCTTGAAAGGGATGCTTTCTTCTTCCTGTGAAAAGTCACCTTGAGACATGTTATTGCTTAGCATCATTAATTTACTTGATTGAAGTTATCTTATATTGAATACTTGAATACCAAATAATATTTTCTAAGTATACTCCAATGAGGCTCATTGGTTGATTCCTTGGTATTATTGGTATGTAAGTGAAAGGCAGATAAACTGTAATTGGATATCCCTCATGATAGCTAGAGGTTTAGCAACAACAGTCAATATTCAAGGTTTGTTGAATAAAGAGTGATCATAAAGTTTTTATAATATTTATTGTGCAAAAATGTTGTTATATTTTTAGCTCAATTTGTTACAAATATATGTCACAAATGTCATTGATTTGACTCCAGTATTGCATCAGCAGTGGCTGTTTCAAGTTGAAAAATGTTCAGTTTACCTATGGCAATGGTGAATGTAACACTTGAGATACTGCATTGAAATATTTTTTTTTGCTTGGACAAAACATCAGTCAAACCCTATGTACTGCTACAGGAGGCTTAGGGATAGTTTATTTTTCTTAATAGTGCATCTTCAAGATGGTTTAAAAAGGTGAGACTAATCAATTTCAAAGGAAGGTGGACCTGGTGGTCTACTAATAAAAATTTCATTCAAATTTCGTGCCCCCCCCCCATGTGTTGGTTAGAGAAAACTTGCACATGAGATAAGTTTATTTGTTGTGGATTCAGAAACTGCCTATACCTGAACTACGGGATGATTGCATGCAGATATTTTCACAGCTGAAGTTGATGTTACAGCAGTATGAAGAGTTTATATTTAAGATTATCTCTGGCAAGGAAACTTGACTTTATAATTTTGACTCTGTGAGCAAACAGCAAAGCTCATTCTGATAATCTCTGGCATTGGGACATCACAAAAGCAAAAGTGTGTTGGATTCTGCCATGAAAGTTATGATCATATAATTATTTGATGTTCAGAGAATAGTATATCAGCATGTAATACCCACACTAATAACTGGAAATGGAACATGCTATAGGGATGTACTTAAAATTCTCCCAAGGTCGTATCAAAAGACCACATTTCAAAGCAATGGGTTAGATTGCAATAATTCATGGCCACACTCCACAAATTTGTTACCGAATCTCTGGTGAAAATCAATGTGGTGCATTCTTCATAGTTCCATGGGACTTATTCATGTTCCGCTATGTGAGGAAGAACTTTCATGGAAAATAATTTTCATCTTCAGTAAAAGTAGTGAACAGTTTTTGAGGTGACTGAGAAACCTATCAAAAATGGCTGCTAGCATGTCTTAATAGACTAGAAAGAAGGTGAGATAAATTTGAATGGGACACACATCGAAAAGGACCATCAAAATTTGGTGGTCGAGTAAAGGTGCTTTCTAAAAATAAAGTGATCATTCTTTATTAAACATCCCTCATATATTTGGTAGCATTGTTTTGTCAAAATTATATTTTGTCTATTTTAAAAAAATCACTTGATTGTATTGATGCCCATGAATTGTGATGTCACGGATGTAAGCATAGACTTAATAATATTCTCTTTGTAAATTTTTCCAGGCCATTTGGGTGGGTGTGTTAGCCCCACCCATTTTCATCCGTGCACCCAACTCCCAGGTGTTCCCTACAGCCAAGACTGTTCGCTTTGAGTGCGAAGTTGGCCTACCTCCTGGCCCTGGTTCCAGCCTCTTTCCTCTTCTCCCGCCAGTAGTCTGGCTCAAGGATGGTGCTCTTCTTGACATTAATGGTCGTGTCAAACAGCGTCCCCCAGTACTGGTGCTCTCAAACACAGTCACTGATGACTCTGGGCTCTACCAATGTGTGGCAAAAGGTGGCAAGCACCACGGTCATGAAATTGAAGTTTGGAGTGCTGCCCGCCTGCTGGTAAATGTGTCGCGCTTCCAGCCCGAGCCACCTCAAGGACTCTCCTGCCGTCCCCATTCGCCCACGGAAGTGCAATTGGATTGGTTGGCTCCCCCCCCTCTTCGATCTGATGAAGGGTTGGGGGCAGGGAGTGACATCAAGGCTTATACAGTGCATTATTTGCCAACCAGTGAGTCATTGTCGTTTCTCCTCATGATTCATGTTTTGTCTTGAGTGCAAGTTCTCCACATCAGTCTCTGTTTTCCTGTCATTCTAACTGCACACAGCTTAATCTTGGTTCTGTTTCTCTCGAGAGTAAATCATAAAAAGAACACATTTTCAAGTTACACCTTGTACATGATTCCCCCATCCAATACTTCTTAGGGTTAGAATATTCAAGAAATAAAAATAAGAAATTTAATCTGAAGGCTCAAGATGTAATGTTAAATAAGCTGTGTTTATAGATTAGCAACACTTTGAGTTTCTGAACAAAAAATAAATTTCAATGAGACAATATTTTTTGCTAAAAGAAGATATTTTTATTCAATTTATAGCCTATATGATATTTTGATTGTCTTTTTGGTTTGACTAGACATTTATATACCATGCCAGTAGTTAATTTCCATGGTAACTGGGTAATAGGAAATCTGTTGTGTTGAGAATACATTTGAATGCGTTGATCGATGCGAAATAAACTGTAAATTAAATTTTCTGTCAGCCAATTCATAATTAATATTTTCTCAATCCTCCAAATTTAACATTCACATTGTTAACTTTTTCCACAAAAAGTGTTCATTTACTTAACTTTGTAATGAAAATCTTTGATTCAGCAATCATTTATGCAAGATTATTGCAATTGTACATTATATCCCAAAAAATTATCCAGGTTCTGTAACTAATTTAACTTTTGAAATTATGTTTTTAGTCTTTCATTTAGGAGGTAATGAATACAATATTGACCTTAAAATTTGTTAAAGTTATTCTCACAAAATTTCCTTTATTTTCTTGTAATGATCCTTATTTATTTTGCCATTCACAGTTGGTGGTGTTGAGCAGCAAGCCGTTTCTTTAAATAAAACCTTAATTGTTGAAAAACTCATTCCATACACAAATTACACATTTTATGTAAGAGCATATAGTGAGAAATCTGCCAGTGACATGTCGGTCAAAGTTATCTGCCGCACAGAAGAATCAGGTGAGTAAAATTTATCATGGATTGCCATTCAATTAATTCTGAATTAATTTCCTCCAACAATTAACAAACTTCTAAATTCATCAATAATTTGGTCTTATTTCATTTCCTCAAGTAGCAGGGAGCATCATCACAACATTGCATGTACATTAAAATGAGAAGAGCTGAACATGCACACAGAACATTGTCATATATACCAAATTGTTGCATGTATGTGCCCATAATTGTAATTGTAATTTATTCATTCACCATAAGCATAGAATTATGCATGGCTTTGTCAATACATGTTTTACACTTCATTTCAGTAAAAAAAAACATTATGCAAAATCAAAACAATATGCAAAGTACAAATACATACAATTTACAATTTTTTGGAATTAACACATTTCAGTTATACATTTGAAATGGTGTGCATTAGAAAATCATCTACACTATAAAATAATTTACATGAAAGTAGTTTTTTCACAGCACACTTGAATTTAAAGGAACTTTTGATATTTTTAATATAAGCAGGCAATTTATTGTACATAAGTATTCCCTGATGATCTATCCCTTTAATCGTTTTATTTACTCTGTGCTGACTTCATGGAATGCATTTTGGCTTCTCGTATTATGACTATGAAGGTCACAGTTTTTAATAAACATGTATGAAGTTCCCATCACGTGATGTCAAAATGCTACATTGTAGTCAAATAAATTCTGCTCTTGAAGAATATAGGTGTGCAAATATTTAAATATGGCATCATAAATAACTAATGACTATGATTGTGGTCCTCAGACTATACAACAACATGGAATTTTTGAACACCCATAACTTTCTGTTATAAAATGCAATTATTATACCGAAACTTGCAGTGCTTCTGGTATCCCAACAAGTCTTTGGCTTGTTTCAGTTTTTCCCAGGAGTCAGACCACCAAAGTTTGCACAATACCCATGATCAAGTTGCGTACCTGATTCCACCAACCTTCAGGTTGCAAGCACACCTGTTCCTAACTAGACCATGCAGAGAGCAATTTCCCAAAGCTACGTGTCAATGTTTTCAGTAATTGAACACCCTTAAATAAGACTTTCAGATTCCACTGTCACGTAAGACTTTCAGATTTAATGCATTGTGTAATATAGCCAAGTAATAAATGATGCACTACTTATCACCATCAGATAAGTGCAGTAATATGGGCTTTTTAACTGACTGATATCCCTGAGAAACTGAACCCTGACAGGCCATTGTATTGGGCTTATCATTTCAGAAAACTGTGAAAGTGACATATTTGTGTTGCCATTGTACACAATTGAAGTATAATTTTGTGAATCAATCCTTTCATCTTTTCACCACTCCTTTTGGCTTTTCAGTGCATACCTGTATTTACAGTAGTGGATATAAATTATTATAGGTAATCCACTGGTTAAGGTAGGTTTTGGACACAACTACGAAATAAATATCTTTTACCTCCTAACAAAACACAACACAGCATCTTACTCTATAGCAAGACTCTCTCCATCTCCATACACTTAAATGTTTCACAATTTAGACTACCAGTGTCTTGAACTAGTTCCATGATTAATTTAAAAATTGATGAACATGCACAGTAAGAGCCAATCTAATCACAAAAACTAATATTAGTGGACTTTCTACATCTTATATTTATAGGCAATGCCCATTGTAAAATTGTTTGTGTTGTATTGTTGTTATGTTTTAAATTTGGCTTACCTTCCAAATAATGGGGTTTTGTTTTCATTTAAGCTCCAAATTCTAACGTCACATTCACATGAAAATTAATTTTATCACTTTTCATACTCATGGAACAACCATATTGTTATTCAAATGGCATACCTTTTTATTTTATTTTCAGTTCCACAAGTTGCTCCAGAAATATCCCTGGAAGCGAGCAGCCACACAACTTTAAGGGTCACCTGGAGACCCCTTGACCCCAGTGCAGCCCGTGGGGAGATTACAAATCATAAAGTACAGTGGAGAAGATTTGATCACCCCACTATCCATGTGGAAGAAGTCAAGGGTTTTGTCCATGAGTATACTATTACTGGTGAGTTACTTGTCAGGGATGTGACCTCTGTAATTTTCCATATGTTATGAGGAATTTATATGGCTTGGAAACTTGATCATTGAGGCAAGAGGAAAAGTATAGAATTTGAGACGTTTGAAATATGGCTTTGGAGAGGAATGGAGAAAAGTGGACAGAAAGGAAAAACAAATATTGATGTTCTAGGCATATTGGGGGAGATATGCAAGACAGTAGTAGAGGGGAGAATGCTGGGAAAGCAATGTACAGGAAGGTATTTAGAAGAGAAAAAGAAGGCATTTTGGTTAGATATGAAGGATGTAGACTGTATGCAGAGCTGAAGAATGAAATATTGTAGTACCATTAACTCTCAATTATCCATGCATGGATTATCTGTTTTGTGGATGTATATTCACAGGGGATCGAGTTTATGTGGTGGGTAAGGTACTTCCTATCTCAAGGGCCAGGGTTCGAATCCCAGTGTAGGTCAGATTTTTCAATGGTATCACAATCCTTACTTGGGGTGCTATGTGAAGAGCAATTTGAGTAAGTGCAAGGGTGATCTGAAAAGCCTCTGACCTAACAAAGATACAAAACATTTTTAATGAATTTTTTTAGGTCAGAAACTTTTCAGACCACCCACGTATGCCATCTGTCAGATAGGATGTTAAATTGTGGACCCCTTGGTGCCTCGAGTTATAGGAGTATGTTAATGCTAAAGCCAGGTTTCCCTCCACCCTTCCTCCATTCCCTCAATAGTCTATCTCTTTTGGCACAAATGACATCTGCTGTTGGTTGCCTCCCCTAATAACTCTATACAACTCACCTAACTAATAACTACATACACTCACAGTCAATGGAAGTAAGTTTCTTATTTCTTGACAAGCATGTCAGCTTTTTTAATTATTTTGTTTGCGGAAGATTGGACTGCTACATTATAGGTCCAATGTCATGTCTCTTTCCATCTCCCTTATTGACGGTCTCTCCTCTTGTGCTTACCTCCCCTACTTTCCTGACCTGCCATTCATTCTTTCAGCTAGGAGAATGTACTTCTCCAACTTTTTTCTAGCTTTGTGTCAAACACATTGTATTTTTCTAATGTTTCATGCAAGGAAGATTGGTCATCTCCAGTGTAGTAAAGTGAAGAATGAGGGGGATGAAGACAATGTTTTCAGAGACCAAATATACAAAACTGAAAAATGTGAAGTCTGTATCTCCAACAATTTTTTTTGGTAATGTGACAGCAGCAACTTTAAGCTCCAAGGTTTCAGTCATTAAAATTGTTTTAATCATTTGGTTATTATCATTGTGATGATTATTTAAATCAAATGGCATTAAAACATGAATTTAATTGTCTGGAATATATGTATGAATGTTATCTCTTACCCCATAAAAAATGTTATACCTGTTTGTTACAATATATAATACACACCCTACTTTTTTTGGCAAGGCTTTGCAGCACAAAAATGCATGTCATTTACATAATGTTGTGGTAACTGATATGCTTAGAAAAAATAATGCTTTTCTTATGCTCCTAACTTAGTGTATATCGTTAATGACTGATTAAATTATACTGTTGTCATACAATTGCTTTATCTCTACCTGCATATTTTCAAAATGAAAGACATAATCAGTTATTTGAACATGGTTTTTAAACCTCAAGCAAAACTTCATGATGAATTAATTGGTGTAGGATAAGATTCTACTTTTTTAAATCATCTCGAGTATTATTTCATATTGACTAAACGAAAATGAGTTTCCTATTTATGTGGTATAATACTTTTCTTTTTTAAAAAATTAGCTACAAAAATGAATTGCTCAATGTATGTGCCAAACTTTCCAGTACCCACAACTCAATCATAGCCTTATGCAAATAAATGATTTTACGTACATAGTATTGCTAACCTTTTTGTAGTGTTATAAAATACATTGTTTAGGAATACTTTTTTTTAGGAATTCATTCCTCATGATTAAGTATGGTATGACTGGACTTAAAGTGGGCAGGAAAAAATCCAAAAATATAAGTATGCGGGATTGGTTATGGTACTTGTCTTTATAAGGATACCAATTAAAGTTTTTTCATTGATCTGTTGTGTCTGTGCTTTAGTGTAAGTGATCTGAGTTTTTGAAATATGAAATTATAATTTTCTTTGTTCTTTCAGGCCTGATTCCAGGGCAAACTTATGATGTCAGAGTATTGGCTGCTACGAGTAAAGGATGGCCAGATGTACCAGATACAAGTCTAGTTTGGAAAGAGTTTGAAATGCCAAGCTTTGGCCAGCAAAATGTACCATCTCCTCCTAATGTCCATCTTACAGCTGTCAATTCTTCTTCCATTAAGGTAGTACACTCATGATTTCTTTTCACACCTCGATGTCATTATATTAATGATTTCATATTGTCATTACTGGATTCTGATGCATATTCTCCATGGGCTGATTTTTTAATGTTTCAATGGAAAACACACTAGCTGAAATGCTAATACATTGAATGCCAGTATTATGTGAGGAGTAAAAGTAACTTATCATCCAAAAGAAGTCATTTTGCCATGGGACACCATTCTCAAAGTAATTTTTTCTGACATCCTGAAATTTGTGCACCAGCTTAGCTTAATATTATACTTAAGCTTTGTAGGACAATACAAGGTTCTTAGAAGTTCTTTGAGTGCAGGAATGGTGTTGACTAAGCTTTTCCAACTTTCTTTGTTAATAAATTTTAACTCGGAGATGTTGGTTTATATGGGTGCCGGACTTATGTATTGAAGGTCAATTACCCAATTAGAACCCTTTGTCTCCAGGGTTGGGTAAGATTTTCCAACACACTTTGTGAATAACTGATGAGTCTTGTATACCAACACTTCATGCTTGGTACTGATAGAATGTGATCTCACTCTAGGCAAGTATGCTGGTCATATTCAGAAATCAATGGCACAGAAAACTAAGTTATGGTCATGTAAGCATTGAAATTGATAACAAAGCTGAGGATAACTTTTTGCACTTGAAGGCACCTAGAATAGCAAATGCTCTTTGGCTATGATTATAAAATAGTTTTCAAGGAATGTTTGGGTGTATTGTTTATCATAATATGTGCTCTGTATCTAGAATCATACGGCATTCAAATGTATTGTTTTGAAAGTTCATTTCCTAGTAAAAAAAAATTTATTAGGTTTTTGCATTAACTTTAGGTGTTGGCTTAAAGAAGTAAATATTTAATGGTCAGTGAGATCATAAAATATTGTGAAACTATTCATTCTAGAAATTGAATGAAGTAATCATTCTGGTTTGTGAATTTTTTATTCCATAGTAATATTTATTTTTTTCATATTATTACAAAAACCTTTCTCAGTTATTCTTAATAGAATCTTAACATAGAGTATACTATTTCTTAATTCTTTAAATTTCATATAATGTCATCTCTGTATGTCAGAGCCTTTATCAGCATATGGTTTCATGGCTTCAATAAATTTTCATAATGAAGGTTTTCATTACTGTGTTAATTACATATATACTAATATTCAACAAAACACTCTAGGTGACATGGAGTATGCCAAAAGAGGAAAAGGTTGCGGTTGATGGATTCAAACTGTACTACCTGAAACTCAATAGCAATCAAATG
Organism: Hetaerina titia; assembly: GCA_037158775.1. Lineage (NCBI taxonomy): Eukaryota > Metazoa > Arthropoda > Insecta > Odonata > Calopterygidae > Hetaerina > Hetaerina titia. The sequence continues at coordinate 79,875,682 of CM073769.1, read as the reverse complement.
GGACCCATCGACCTTCCCGGAAATACTTTTCACTACCTTCTCACTGATTTGGGTAAGTTTACCATGAAGTGAAAGATGCTTTTCTACTTTAAATGGTGGCTTTAAATGATGTTAAAATTATTGTCGAACCGTTTTACTTTTATTAATGTTAAAGTACTTTTTATATGTCAAAAGGTTTTTAGAAAAGATTGTCTGTAAAGCAGAAAAATGAAATTCTGTGATGAGTAGACTCAAAGATAAGTACTTAAATGGTACTGGTTAAGTAAATTTTTCACGTTCAAAGAATTGCGGGAGAAGCTGCTATAGGAACTTTTAATGGAATCATCTGCTTTGAATTTGTCTTAAGGTAAACACCTTTGTGTTTAAAACGTTGGCTTCAACCTCGTGAACTGTGGCGCTACATGCATGACTGCAAATACCTTTGACATTTTATGTATGGTAGGTATTTCATCATAACATTTGTTCCTTTAAAGCCCCAAAAATTTGGAGAGTGAGAGGACATCTTGGTATATTCTATGTTTTCAGGCTTAACTTTACAGGCAATATTGATGAATTGATTTAAGTCTAAGACCTTCCTTCAATTCTGAAAGTGGACCTTTGCCCAAAGAAAAAAAGTTCATTTTTGAATTAATGACAGCAATTTCTTGTCTGACTTCGTTGTATATATATAATTGTCATCCACAACATTTTACCTGTATGTGGTCTGCCCGAAAATATGCGAACTGGTATAATTTGGTAGCCATGATGTGGACTATGGCCCCACCCACTAGCGGTGCTAGTTGCCTGAGACCCAGTGAGCCATCTGTGCTTGGCAGATTGTTGAGCTGTGCATATAGTGCTAGTTATGCTAGTTTCTGTTGTCCTTGCTTTTACTGTTTGTCAAAAGTTGAAATTGACAAAATCACAGAGCAACAAATCAAGATCAAGTTTTTGGTAAAATGCAGTAAAAGTTAAAAAGAAATTACTGAAATGTTGACAGCTCTTTACGGTAATGATGCTCTGAAGAAAACATCCTGTTTTCAAGTAGATTAAGCATTTTAAAGATGGCTGACAAAACGCCACGGATGATGCAAGGCCGGGATGACCTTCAACCACCTGTGTTGATGACAGCATTGATCATGTGCGGTCCACTGTCCTTACCGATCATCAAAAAACTGTCCGACAGATAGCTGATGAACTGAATTTTTAAAAATCGATAGAGAACACTATTTTAACCAAACATGATGGATGGATCCTTCACCATATCAATGCACCTACACATTCAACATTGATTCTTCACCAGTTTCTGGCAAAAAATTCAATCACCATCCTTGATCATTCTCCTTATTCGCCAGATCTCGCCCCCTGTGACTTTTTCCTATTCCCAAAATGCAAAACTGTGATGAGGGGACATCACTGGGAAGATGTGGACACAATAAAGCAAGAAATGAAGAGACAACTAAAAAGCCTAACTACTGAGGACTTCCAAGGGTGCTTTAAACAGTGGAAAAGAAGATGAAATAAGTGCATAGCAATGAATGGAGAGTACTTTGAAGGGGACAAAATCGATGTAGACTAAATTTTACAATATAAAGGTTTTATGGCCTCAGTTCACGTATTTATTGGGCAGAACTTGTATGTTATACCCCAAAAAAGAAGTGCAAAATGCAGGGAAATGCAAGAATTACAAAAAGCGTTTTCATTCTTGAAAATGTTCTTTTTTTCAACTCGTATTTCCATTTTCAAGCAGGATAATATTTGCATTACCAAGTAATAGAGGAAAACTAAATACATGAGAATCTAAGCTACCTTTGTGTTCAACTAGTGTAAAATGTTTGCCCAACTTCAAAATTTAAAAAAACTGTTTTTGATTTAATGAAGTTTTCATGTGTTTAACAAGTTTCAATACTCAGGAAGCAATACAATATTCAGGAGCATATCACTGTTATATCTGTTATTTTGAGGGTGTACAAATGATCCCAGATGGCAGTCACCAGTTCTTGTGTTCTTAACACTTCAGCATGTTTGGGTCAAAGTCATTTTCATTCCTCATAATTTCACCTTATGCATGATGTAAATTTTCTCTCGGGTGTATTTTCATTGTATAAATTACGTAACAAACTCCTAGTCATGCAATGTATTCATTTCATAACATGAATATTTCCTGGCAGACCGAGATTACAAGTTCAAGTAGTTTGCATTTCCATCACTGGTGGCACTTTGTACTGCCTGTCATATTTAAATTCTTCACAAAAACTCTTCATATCACTGTTCTCAATCATCTTTTTTGGTGTAAATGTACCAAACGAAGTCAAAAAAAGGTTTTCATAATGGCTGATGTTCATGAGTAACTGTTTTAGAATGTGAATTTTTTTAAATATAGGATATAGTGATGCAAATAGTGGGAACACTGATAATGAAACCATTTTAATATGGGGTTTTATATATTTTAGAAACATGGAAAATTTTATGGTACCTGGTAAAAATGCTGTAAATTGTGGGAAAATGAGTCACTCCAAAATGAAAACAAAACTTTTCCTGTAATACTTTTTTTCTGTATTACTTTCTGCAGAGCCTCAAGCACAGTATAAGGTGATGTTGCAAGGCTACAACCAGGAAGGAAATGGCAGTATGGGCGTTAAGGCCATCTACACTTTACCTCTTGAGAGTTCAGTGCACCATGGGAATGGCGACAGTGGTGTGACTGGGCCGACTCCTCCAGCTCCGCCGACTTCGCCCGATGACCCAGGAGGGACGAGGGTCACTGGCAATGTGGAGCCACCATATGGTCTTGAAGCACAGCCTACCTCTCCAAGGAGCATAAATCTCACATGGATCCCCCCTTCGCCTGCAGCCACCCACTACACTGTGTCCTATAATCCAGTCCAAAGTAGCCTCTCTGTCAACTCTTCGACAGTGAAATACATCAGCAGGTGTGTTAAACTGTATGCACTCCTTTTGCAGTAAAATAGCTGTGCAAAATGGTAATGTGTAAGTTGTAAGATTATTTCAATAGAGTAGGTAAAGAGTTCATAACCAAATCATTCCTTTTTCATATACCAGGGATTTCAAAATGAAAGAAAAAATTAGATTTTTAAATGTGCAAGTAATTGGTGAATAGAAGTAACTGATAAGTTGTCAAATTGCTCTTCCCTCTATGTTTATTTCGTCCAATTAGTTTCCCACCTTATCACTATAATAACTTGTTATTAAAAAATATATGCAAGTAAAATTTTTATTTTTATAAATCTAACTGGTTGGTCCTGTTGAAATTGGTATCTTAATTACATTGCATTTACTCAGTAGTAGGAAAAACAAAATTGAAAATGTTAGTTGTAGTTCAAACTAAGTAAAATATCAGCCACTAATGGAGTCAATGGTTGCTCTTGTCTGAATCTCACATTGTTAGTTGATCTGTTATTTTTTAACTAATGAACATGCATTAATGGAAAAATTAGCTGACTTGTTTGTTATTCATTCATAAGTCAAAAAGCATGTAACATTTGATTAGTGGTTTAATTCATTTTTTTAAATCTGGTTTTGTGTACTCATAATTGTTAAATATATGATTAATTATGCATTGTTTAATAATTTTTTCCAACAGTACCAGCAATTCTGTTGAAATAAGTGGTCTGAAGCCGTTTACTCTCTATGAGTTCAAAGTTAGAAGCCACAATGAGAAAAACCACCAGGGACATTATGGCCACAAAGTGGAATGCAAGACTTTGGAAGACGGTAAGAAAGACCCAGTGTAGACATTTCAGTAGATTAAATGTGAATAAATTTAACCATAGAAAATTTTCTATTTTTGGCATGAGTTATTGTATCCTCACAATACTATTCATATTTGAATTCAAGCTCATGGACTGATATCTTTGAAATAATTAACAAAATATTTTCATAGGCCACCAAAATATTGCAGTAGTAGTAGTTATGACTGGAGGTGACTGACAGTCAAGGTCATTTATGAATCAAAATTTCTATATCCATTGATACAAAGAAGTAGGTTTTTTCATCAAAAAGTATTTTTTCCCTTCTACCATGTGTGGAGAGGAAAATATTTCATCACTGCTCTACATGGAAAACAAAAATGTATAGACAAACTATCATTTTTAACTTCCCCCTGACATATTATAATAGGAAATTCTGTATTCAAGTAAAAATAGGTTGGCATTTCAGTGGAATCATTTGTCAATGTAATACTTAAGAATAGAAAAAGTTAAAATAGCTACCAGCCCTGGGAAGTAGAACTAGGGCCATGAAAATTGTGATGTGGGCATTTAATGTTCCCTGGCCACTTGCTAATTAAAGCCATCATTTCTTAGCAAAGTTTTCTTTTTCAATTGATTTCCTCTGCTACTCTCGTCTAAATTTGCCTCCATTTACAGTTGATGAACATTGAGAAGCTTACTGAATGCAATTTGATATGATGATGCTCTAGTAGTTTAAATAATATTAGTACTCATGTGTTGATGCGTGTTATAATCCCTAAATGAAAAGGAATGATTCTTCCCGTTGAATATGTTCAGTTGAAATCTGATTATACCTTTCCATATGTTTTTTGCAATGTTTATTTGTTTCTCTTATCTTCCATGATTTTTGTGAATAGTCCTGTGAAACCTTGATTATTCAGCAAACCTCATTAATTTGAGCAACTGAAGTCTGGTTGTAACCTGTTCACTCATTTCTTTCCCTGTCTCTGCAAGTGCCCCCCTTTACTTTCAGAATTTAGTTTTTTTTTTATTTTTGATATTAAAATATTATAAAATGACCAGTAATTTCCTGTTTCTCAATATTTTGCCTATTTTCTAAGTTGTAGGTCACCTAATATTGATACAATTAATCCTTTCCCTCCTGGTTGATAGGCTGACACATGCCAATTATGTTCATCTTATTGTTATTGTGCTTCAATAATCCTGGTCATTGGCCTAAATTAAAAACTGATTATTGTCATTTGATATTAGGAGTACATATTCCATTGCCAAGGATATGTTATTCAACATGAATAATGCTGGTAGATCATGGTTTGAGCTGTTGTAAAGTCAATTCCTCCATGAAGGCATACATAATTAACTGAGAAGATCATTTTGCTGTGAACTGGATATTTCTTAGTTATTTTTTACAACTTATACCTTGTGATTTAATAATCATAAATCCCTTGTGAAACCTTCCACCTTGTTATTTTCACTCTTACTTCACTACTTAATGTTAGTAACTTTCATTATCCTCCCAAAATATGTAGTACCACAGTTTGTCAGCCTCTGATATGCTTGTGACTGATTAGTACATTCAGTGACCCACTCTATGAATCTAATGGCATTAGGGGCATGCTTGAATAGGCAGTAATTTCTGTACAGTTTCACTTTGTTGTATGGGTTAATTGCTGATTTAGGACGAAAAATATTTTTAACCAAAATTGATTGTTTGGATCTATCTGTGGAATCATTTATAGAATTGAGATTATCCAAGAGGGTGAATGGCTCCATAATAAAATAATTATATTTGAGTTAAATAATAGATAACTTCTAATAGTGGTAACTTCACCAATGAAGTCCTTTCCTTTCCACTGATAAAATCCATTTTCCTCTGGATTAGTCAAATTTTCAGTTTATCTGTCTGACCCCCTCCTTGTATGCTGTTTAATATGGGCTTTTCACTGCATCTCATTAGAGCACATTTGCCATTTTAGGTGATCACACACATTCAAATGAAAAATTAGAAAATTTTGGTTCTTACAACATAGAAGTATAAGGGTAGACTGAAAACTAATGTACAAATGCTTGTAGAGCACGAAAAAAAACAGATAGCAAGATCAAGCAAGAAGTACATAAAAGTACAATTCTTAAGTTTCAAATCATATATTTATTTTTCAACATAGTCACTGTTAAGGCTAACACATTTCTCCCAATATGTAACTAGTTTTTTCATTTCATCGCTGAAAAACTCTTCTGACTTTTCTTGAATCAAGCACTTGACAGCTGCCTTCCTCTCATTATTCAAGGCATAATGATTACCCTTTAGGTGTCTCTTGAATAGAGGAATAAATAAAAATTGAAAGGTGCAACATCAGGGAAATAAGGAGTGTATGGAATCAGTTCAAATTTCAGTTTTTGTAGAGCCTCTCCAGTTGCACGCTAGGTGTGTGGATGAGCATTGTCATGTGTCAAGATTATCGGTACCAGGCTGCCTCGAACTCTACAAATTCAACGGTGGAGGTGTTTTAGAGTCTATATCTAGTGAGAAGAATTAACAGTTGTCTCTTATTCCAGAAAATGGGTCACATAAGTGAGCATCCCAAAAAACAGTCAAAGGAAGTTTTTTGTGGATGACTGTATTTTGAACTTTTTCCCCTGAGGAGAAGATGTATGTTGATGTGCAGCACTGTCTTTTTTCTTCCGGGTCATAATGATGGATCCATAACTCATCCCCCATCATAATATTCAAAATAAAGTTTTCTCCTTAGTTGCGGTAGCTCTGCTAATGTTGCTCGCAGCATTTCAATTGATGCTGTTTGTTCTTGTCTATGAGACAGTGTTGTACCCATCATGCATAGATTTACAATATCCTGATTGTTCAATAATGAAGCTGGCACATTCCTTAGATATTCCAACATGGTTTGCCGTATGCTTTTGAGTGAGTCGTCAGGCATTTTTAGTCAAATCGTCAACAAATTTGTGATGTTCATCATCTGTGGCAGTGATTGGACATCCACTGCCTGTTTCATCAACAATTATAGCCTTTCCAGGCTAGCAACCACGAAATTTTATTACCTATCGATTTGTAGACCTATCAACAGCACCATCACCATAAACAGCCTCTAAATGACATTGAATTTAGTAGGAATCCCTTTTTCAGCAGTTAAAAATTTGATAACAGCATTCTGCTTAACTTGCGTTGACGTGGCCCCAGAGCACATCTCTATACTTCCGCTTCTCGAAATGCACTGGCTGAATGCAATGACCTCAGACCTGCACATACATTTGAGGGGGAATCTTACTTCCATATGCCCTATGGTGTTCTTATGAAGGTCATTTCATTCACACTCTACAAGCATGTGTGCTTTAGTTTTCAGCCTACCCTCTTAGTAAGCAATTTTTACAAAATTGCTGATTATTTGTCAAAATGTTAAAAAAAAAGTTGACCTTTGCTATTGATAGGAAGGGTTTAATTTTACTCTGACTGAAGGAAAATACTAGTTATTTTTTCTTAAATTGTTACTATTTTAGCCATAAATTTTAAGGATTATACTTTGCTCACCAAATGCATTATGTTACATCTATCCTACAAGTGTGAAATCATCTGTGATAGCTGAAATTTATGCAAATTAATGTATTTCTCCTAATTTATCTTTTATAGTTCCTACTGCACCTCAAGATGTACAACTTAAAGCAAAGAATACAACCTGTATTCGCTTGAACTGGAAAGAACCTCTTTTGGTTAATGGCATTGTTAAGCATTATGTTATCCGATATTCATCTGATCCTACCCTTCCCCTGCAAAAGTGGATTATACTGAAGATACAAGGGGATCAGTATACTACTGAAGTAAGTTTTTGGGTTATGTCTAACCACTTTTTGTAGTTTCTCTCATATTTCTCTCTATTAATGGAGTTTGTTTAAACTGTTTGATTCTTTCTGAATTAGAATTTCAGAATAGATAGTAAATTATCTTGGGATGATCATATTAACAAGTTACGATATAAATTAAGGTCCATTTGTTTTCTCATCAGAATGATCGTGCACACCATTAGTAATGATGTCCTATGAGCTGTGTGTTATAGTTGTTTATGCCCATGTAATGTACAGTGTCATTTTCTGGCGTTCCTCACCAAAAGCCAGTACAATATTTAAAATACAAAAAAAGGGCTATTTGAATAATGTGCAATGTATCCCCAACAATGTGAGGAATCTCAATAAAATGTCACTATTTAAAAAAAAGCTTAGCAAATATCTTTTAAAGCATAGTCGTATGTTCTACTCTGTAGATAAATATCAGAAACTATAATTTACATCTGTATATTTTCTTTGACGTGTCCTATATTCCTACAACAAATCCTTGGACAAAAATAAGTTGATTGGTTGATTGATCCCAGTTATTGAATCATCTGCTTAATGTTTGGGTTGAGTATTTAAAATAAATATATTGGAAAGAATTGGCTAGAAAACTATGTTTAGTAAGTTTAATCTTTATGGGCTATCAAAATATATACAGGCCATGGAAAAAGATATTTAAATTAATTTTTTTCATAAATAAGTCTTCAAAATCTTATCATTATAATGGGACTCAGTGCATGGTTTTGTTCCTGATTGATATTCTCCAGTATATTGTTCAGTTTTTTTCAAAGAAATCATTTTGTTTTATTTTTGCTTAACTGCAACTTTTTGTCAGTGATGCATTAATTTCCCATGTAATATTGATGTCATTGAAATAACATATATCACCTGATGAAATCATGTTTGGTTAGTTTTTCCAGATCTGCTCATGCTAAAATGATCATAAATTAATGACAGGCTGCCATACTTATGCACATCATCCTCAGCATTATTTTTGCATCATTCTAAAAGATTTATTTTTTCTCCAAATATATTTTCAAGAACTTCTCTTTTGCTTGAACCCTTTCAATAATTGTACTAAAGAGTGTTTTTGTTAATCCTGTTTATTTTTCCAGGTTAATGGGCTTTCCTCCAACGTCCAATATCATCTGAACCTTTGTGCTGAAACTGGAGCAGGTGAAGGGGAGGCTGTCCAGTTAACTGCGCGGACATTTCCAACTTCATCAGGACCAGGGATTACTGAACCTCCTGCAAATGGTGCTCCTGGGAATGAACAGAAGGATCAGCATTTTGGTTTGAAACATTTCTGTCTTGCTTAATCCTCCAAAGAATTGATAGGTTGCTAAATGTTTGCCTCATTCCCTCGTAGTTTAAGGTAGCTAAATTGCTATTGTAGCTAAAACAGCTAAACAGGCTGGAAATTATTGCATAGAAAATTTGCCATATTGACAAATGAAATGCTGGATTAAAGTATATATCATGTGATCAGATTCAATTAAATAGGACTTTTGGTTTACTCACATCAGCAAATGATATTTGTTTCAACAATCTGCCTCATAGATGATCTGTTTAATCCATTTAAGGTTAACATTTGCTCATTGATGTGCCCAATGTCTGTGGAAATAGTCATAGCCAAATATTGATAACATTTGGCTTTTATATCCATTGAACTTGCTTTTTTTCAGGTGATTGTTCCTATCTTAAGCAGTGGCAGCCATTAATATTATTAATGTTTGTCACGAAAATTAAGTTATTGATATTGTATAGAGGGAAATGAAATTTTTGATCCTCTGTATTTCTGAATTTAAAAATCTGCTCCAAGTGTTGCCTTGTGAATAGTATACTTTTATCATAGAATAACATTTTTTGGCAACATTCACCAAAATAGATGCTATATTTTTGCTTTGACCATTGTGCATGCAGAAAGAGCATTGAAAGCTTAATTAAAAGAAAAATTTAAAAAGCATTGAATTCAATGAAATCATTTTTTTTCATTCATGCAGTCATTAACATCATAAACTTCATCATCCTTGCACTAAACTCTCTAAGCTAAAATTATTTATGCCTTAAGAAATGGAATGTATTTAACAAGGGGCTCTTGTCTTCTTTCAGGGATCATGGTCAGCATGGTCATCATTTTATTTTGCATGATTTTCTGTGTGACGTCCATCATGTGCCACCGCCAGTGTCGGAAGACAGCGTCACCAGATCTCCCATCGGGGAATTCAGGTCGCTGCAGTGGTAGCCACGGAGTTGGTCAGCATGGCCTCCATGTACCCAGCATTGGAGGTCATGTCAATGGAAATGGGCTCTGTAAGGACAGAGGTCGTGGCTTTGTGGTGGGCAGTTCAGCTGGATTAGTTCCCTCTCTCTCAGGGGGTGGTGCCAGGGCAGCTGGTGAGGCACACGAGATGGAGTTCATAACACCCATGCTGGTGAGCGTTCCTCCCGAGACAAATGCTCATCTTGACACTAAGGTTTGTACAAATAATTAGTGTTTTACTCAGTCTAACTTAATAATCAAACTCTTTTAAATACCAGTAATTCTGTGAAATGCATAACAGCCTCACTCTTCTCTCTACTTGTCATGACTCTACCAAGGTTTAACCATTCTCATTTTCTTTCTGTGTTAGCTTGCCAGTGGATTACTATCACATTATTTTGGTTTTCAACTACTCTTTCAAACACTGGCTTTATTTAGTGTTTTACCATCTGCAATGAATTTGTGTATCATGTACAGCAGTCAAAATCTCAATTGTATAAACTCTCTGCAATATTATTGAACAATTAATTAATTTCAGGGAGGTATTTATAAATCTCTCCCTGGTGTCACTAAAAATAATTTTCTCTTCCCACTCGTGCCTTCAGCCTTTGGCAGTAAGAATTTAAAAGTTTTCATGGTTCTGTCCTTAGGATACATATGAGCCATGATTGTCAATTGACTCGCTTTCAATTCAAAATCCTTGACTTGCTGATTTAACTCTGTGATATTGAAATACTATTAACTCCAGAATTTGCATTTTAGTCTAAGCTGAAGTTTCATTTGAATGTTGCAAAACAATGTACTACATGTTTACATCTTACATGTTTATCCATCTTGCATGTGAAAATGACTATGTGGGCTCATTTTCATTGGTAAATGTTCACTCTTTTGTTAATGTTTCTATGGTTCAAGAAGGACCACTTATTTAGTAGCAAAATACTTGGGAGGCTATGTCATGCAACTTTACCGATCACAATGGCATATTCCTGTGATAATTGCAATACAATGCTAAAACAGATGCTCACTGCAATCCATAATTACCTTATCTGTAATACACAATTGAAATTATATGGTACTTCTTACAAGAAATTGTTAGGCAATATCTTGGAAGTGCTCTTTTATATGCATCAAGTGCAAACTATTGCTGTTGTTTCCAGTTATAGAACATTAACCACAGCTAGTTAACAATTATACTTATTTGGCATATTGTTGTCATAGCCAATTAACATCTTAGAGTTAAGTGTTATTGCATTCTGTTATAGAGTGATTGGAAATTGATGTCGGTAATAATTTTTAAGATACCACAATTTTCTTGTTTCAGTTCACATACAAACTCAATTAGGAAAAAAAAGTTTCAGGGCATTAGGGATTTAGGGGAAAACATTTTAATATGTATTTTAATACGTATATGGTGTATTTCAAAAAATCTTTTATAACTAATATTTTTGTATTTAAACTAAACTGGAATCAGATTAAACGGTAATTATTGTCCACCCTTTTTCAGAACTTCACGTAATATTAATTAAAGTAACTGCATATGAAAGTGAAGGTAAACTAAAGGTATACTGTTTACTTCCAGTGATTTAATTAAAGAAAATAAGAAATTTTATGGCGTGAAATCCATGATACAGCCATTGCATCTGTTTCCACATGGAAGTGGGTCTTATTGTATTGATGCTAAAACTTCAAAAATGTGAGATCTATAAAATATCAATGTATATGAATTCTTCAATAATTTTTGACCTGCATAGGTATTTCACTTCAGACGTTTCAAAGCCAAACTCTGGCAACTCTGGGGTTGTTGTCACAGTGTTAAGTGAAACAGTCCAAGGATGGCTGAGTTAGGGTTTGAGAATGAGAAAATTTCATACGTAGTATATTCTGAGAAAGTCCTTGATGTTGACATCATTTATACCTAAGAAATCTTGAAGGTATCCATCTCAAGTGTACTACAAACAAATTTTTCTAGCTTAATAGTTTTTTTTAACACTATTGTATTTTGAAAAATGAAATGATCCTATGTTGATTTTGGAATTGTCTAAGGGCAATCCCAAAATTAAAAAACAACCTGATTAACTATTACAGGAATGCTCACTTCATGGCCGGTAGTTATGAGGATGAAAGCTCTTCAATTTCCATAAAACGTTCATTGCCACAAAGGATGCCAATAATGTCAGATGAGCTAGTTTTCATGTTGGTTATGAGCATAGTAGGTAGCTGTTTAGCAGTAGGATGCAGACATACAATTGTCCAAGATGTTTTTAAATGATAAATGTCTTTCAATGAGATATGTCTACACTCTATACAATTGCTTAAAAGAAATCACTTGGCATGGCCAACCCATAGCATCTTCTTTAGTACACCTCAAAAACAAGCTCTGGCCATAAATGAGGTTCATCCTTGAGAATGCATCTATCTCTCATAAGACAGGGGAAGAACTATCATATGGCAGCCTTTGTAGATAAATACTTGTCATAGAGATTCAGCTTCAGCATTTCACATGCAGCTGTTCCATCAAGGGAGGAAAATTATCAGGATGGAAATCTTATGTTTGTGTAAAATCAAATATGTCCGAGTTGCCTTTCAACAAGGCATTAAGGTGGAACTTTCATGTGGTGCCCACTTTTATCATTGTGTGGCAAATTTTGTAAAATAATGTAGGGATGTACTTTGAAATTTGATATTTACTTTATGAAAAATAAGTCCATGGCAGAATGTGGTGCCACTATGCGGTGCCACTAAATTTGAGGACCCGGGCTCCAATCTGTTTAGTAAGCACCTTCAGCTACACCCAACCTATGTACTTTTTATGTGCGCCAGATATTCCCAGGAAACTATAAGTGCCATTGGGAAAGAAACTTGATCTTCTACCCACATGAATGAATTTCACTATCTACTCTTTACTTCACTAGGGCATATTGTAGAGTTTGCTCCACCCTTGCTTATTAAACCAACCTTTTGGGCTTTTAGCTTTGGTTCATATATGAAAATATAGAAATGTCACTGAAGTGCTGCTTCAGTACTTTTCACAGTAACTCAGGACATTTTCTCATAATAGCTTATAAGCTAAGGAATGCTTTTCATTGGTATATTTTAAATAAGAAATATGAGCTTATATTCAAGCAAATGCATTTAAATGCAGCAACTCTAAAAGTGTGAAAATCATTTGCCGTGACCGGTAAATATATTAATGAACTTTTTTCAACCTCTAGTAAGTTGAAGTTGGCCCCCAAACTCCCAAGTATATTGTCATGCTTTCATTTGAGCTGAGTTTTCCAATATATTGGCTGGAAAAACAGCTAATGTTCTGCGTGGTGGTCTGGTTACATTAATTTTCTTCCAGCTTCAGACATCCTTGGTCCAGGCTCATGAGAGTTCATAACATCTAGAAAAATAATTAATTGTACCTAATAATCAAGAGGTCCAATGTGACACTTATCATTATTTTTATCCTTATCCTCCCCTAGCCTATCATAAAGTTTTATATGAACTCAGCCACCAGGGTTTAGTGATACAACACCTATTACTTTTGTGGGAAATATTTCACATGCCTTTGGGTCATCTATTGCCTGCTTCCTCACTCTGCTAACTTGGCTAGCCAATTACTACATTTATGTATGTAATTCAACTTTTCTTTAATTGATAAGTGTTGGCAGATTCAGCTAAATAACGAATGATGAGGTCTCAGGCGTGATGTGGTGGAAGCGTAACATATTAAAACCACAGGTATTGCAATTTTCCACTAGATATTTTATTTCGACACTACCGGTTTCGATGTTTTCACATCATCATCAGGTGTGAAAACATCGAAACCGGTAGTGTCGAAATAAAATATCTAGTGGAAAATTGCAATACCTGTGGTTTTAATCAGCTAAATAAGTTTTCAATTGAAAAAATGGTGGTAAAACAGCAATTTTATCTAGCATTAGCTGTATAATATTAGATACTCAGGAAATACAAGTAATATCAGTATTTACTTGTATATTATTTAATAAACACTTGTCTAAATTCACATAGGTTTTATAAAAGGAAATTTATAAAATCTTTTTAAAATTTTGTCAAATTAGGTTTTAAACATTAGCCTCCAGAAAATGACAAAATATGGGATTAACTTTAATAGAAATTAATTTATTCATAAGAGACAACATTTATTTGTAATTTGTAGTAATCCCTCACCAACAGGACATTATTCACGGATGCCACAGTTTTAAGGTAACAAATTTTTACGTATTTTATGTTAACATTACAAAATCCACCATTCATTTTACACATGTATGATTCAGTTTAGATATTTTAATCCATTGCTGTGAAGAGTTGGTTACAGTGTGGCCTCACCCTATGCCATTATTTTAGTCACCACTTTTATCAAAGAACAAAAAATTACTCCAAATTCTTAGTTATTTTTTCCCATCTAATTTTCGAAAAGGTAACCTCTGCAGTTGGTGAGAGATTACCCATAGCCTTGATTAATTAGGCTATGTGCAATTTCCTAAGGTATTTTGTTCTTTAATTTTAGGGTGGATATCCTAATGGCCAAATAAATGGGTTCAAGCATTCTTTATTGAGCAATGGTCGAATCCCAAATGGTCATGTGGCAAGAATCCATGTTCACATCACAGAAAATCCTCAGGTCAGTGATTCTCCATGATTTTTTATAATAAATTTTCATTCTGTCTTACCTTTTGCTTTTGAAGTTCATTCTATGTCAAAATTATTTTTAAATATCCTATGGAATGTGAAACATTTCTTCACTGACTGACTTTCATTAAATATTATATGAAGTAAATCCATGGTATAATTAAAGTCTAAGCCCCCAGTTTATATTCAGGATAGTTCCACATAATGGGAATTGCATACATTTTCATGACCAACCAAATTCATGCATGTAACATCACAAAAGTATGTGTTATTCATAATCATCTGAAAAATAATTCCTGAAACTTTCTCAATTAGGCTGGCCAAAAGTTAGGTCAAATTTGATATGCTTTCTGTGATATTGACATTAGTACAAGCTTAAGTAACATTTTTCTGCAATAAAAATCATCAAGCAATTGTCACTTCATCAATTATTCTACAAATGTATTCAGAATTTGATACTATCAATCCAAAGGTGTTACTTATTTGATATATTTTTTCCTCAAAAAGTATAAATGATGTAAGTCCTTATCATCTTAGAGTAATAGTAAAATACTAGCATAAAATAAACTCAGTGATTAATTATTTCTTTTTGATAATTATGGATGGAAGAAACTTAAGTTCTATCTGCAGCTTTAAAGGGGGCAGCACAGCCCAGTACAGGGAATTGGTTAGTGATTATATTCAAACAAGAATCAAATAGTAACCATTTTTTTCATTGTATCATTACTTCAAATTATAAACAAGTCTTAAGCGTCGATTAACATGAAAGTACATCAAGGATAATATTGAAATGTCAATATTAAAATTTGTTAAAATATTTATTGAGACAATATTCTCTTTTGTTGTTGTGAAAATACATACATGTATTTCATTGACAATGGATTTTTGCTTATTTTAAAGAATGAGAATTAGAACCATCATCTAATAAAATGGATGTGAATTGAAGAAGTAATCACTGTTGTGGCAGTTAGCAAACATTAGATTGACTGCCCTCCTTCCCAAACCCAAGTTACCTTTATGTTCTATTATTAGGTCATCCCAATAAATTATGCTGGAAATCTGTACCCGCAGACATTCATGAAATACCAGTTAGTCTCATCAGTTCAAATGATTGAATGATGATTTTTTTTATTTGATTTAATATTGTCGTAAGCCAGGTCTAGCTGATCTCTTGAGGTCAGTGTCTTATAAAGTGGCATGTCCACAAATATAGCTTATTTTTCTCTTGAAATTTATTTCATAGTTGTGCAGGTCATTGAGCTTGTATTTGCCCTGAGCCATTTTAATGTAAGGCTGCTACTTCAAGTAATCTTTAGCTTCAATCAGTTGGAAAAGAAATCTCCATAGTGTGAAAAGGTGCATTAGCATAGAAGAATAGTCCAGTATTGTTAAAATATGTTGCATTCACACCTTTGACCAACACTTTTGATGAGAAAAGGATATTACTATATGTCTCAATACTTTGTTGAAATCTACAAAGTGGAGCCCTTAAACTCATTTAATTAATCTTTTCCATAAAAAAATGGCAAAATTAAGGGTGTGGATTTCTTCATAAAAATAATTAAATATGGCTAGGATTTAACCACCCTGTTTTTTTTAATGTATTAACATTACTGGAATAAATATACTAAATAAGTGATTTTTAAATTGTTGCAAATAACTCTTCAGTGCATTTATACAGCTGGCATTGCAAGGAAGTATGTCATATGGTGAAAGTTGTTCTCAATAATTTAAATGAATGATTTGCAATTAATAGATTCAAAGTACATGAAAATAAATACCAATTTATGTACATTCTGTCATGTCTTGCGAAGCATAAAGGATGTTTTCCAAAGAGTCCTTGTGTTATGCAAATTTTCATAAAACATGATAGTTTTAACATATAGGAAATATGGAATTGTACATATCATACAAATTCATCAGTTGAAGTAATAGACACTAAATTCATTCCATTTAAAAGCTTTAAAAATGTTTTTTGATGATATTCACTATTATAAGTATTATTATTTCTAAAGACAATATATAAACCTTGTTATGAATAAATAAAGATGTTAATGACCTCATTGTGTGATGAATATCTTCTCACATAAACCTAAAATTTCCACAATTTCGGCAAACTTCCATGTTCTCACCAAGATTGTTGGTTTGAGGAGACAAGTTTCACTAGCAATCCTGCTAGCATATTCAGTTTGAAGGTTACTTTGAACATAAAGATACTAGCAGGATTGTTGTGAAACTGTGTTATGCTCAACCCAAAGATCTTGGTGAGAACCCAGAAGCCTGCATAGATCAACTGTTGTTAGCATTCCCACTTTTCCATAAGTGTGGCACTAGAGGTCATCTCACTTCATCACCTTCATATCTTTAATCTGAGACTTGAATAAATTTAAAGCTTTGACACTAATGACTGCTTGTGTAAGAGACATATCATTTCACTGCTTTGAATCAGTTCATGATGTGAATGTGTCAGTATTGGCAGGCAGGCAAGTGTAACTTGACGTATTATTTATTCTTTTTTTCTAACTGGTGACTTGAACTGTTGAAGTTGTGAACTTAAAATTGCATGCAGTATGATGCTGTGAAATTCTAAAGCTGTCCATTTGTAAACCACTTTATCGCTTTCATCCTCGAGAGTTTTACTTTATCTCACAAGTTTTGAAGGACTTTCTGTTTTATGGCCTGCAATAACTTCCTCTTTTCACCTAATTTTGCTTGATATCACTGGCTGCTATTGGATCTGTTTCATCTTATGCAAATACAAGTAAAAGAAAGAAATATTTGCCACAGCAAGTACATTCTTTGTACATGTTTTGTATCTAAAATGTTTGTAATTCTATGATTATTTAAGTACCAATATCAACATTTTAGTCTTAAGACCATTTTGTACTATAGCAAAATTACACTAACAAAAATTGCTGTAAAAAAGGTATGGCTGTGTCTAGTTACTAGTTAATGTTAACCAATTTTTAAAGTATATCAGAAAGTGTACAATTGCATTGGAAATTTTTCCATGTCAAAGACCAGGACCTGTGTATTTTTTTGTGATATACTTGTTAATTTTAATGATTTCAAGTAATTTGGGTCTTACTTTCATCTTCATGCCTTCACTCAAATGATATCTTGAACATTAAGTAATGAATGACAACAATAGTGTGCAACAGCAGCCATCCCCATGTTATAATAAATGCAAGAGAAGCATGAAGTTTATTTCTTATCGTTATTACTTGATGATAAGAATTCCCAACAGCAGTTAGACTGACATACACATCACTTCATAGAATTCATTTTGTCATAACATTTTAACATACCCATTGTTAACTGAAATTAATGTTTTGGCATATCCGTTCTGTTGATGAGCCTTTCCATCAAGATTTTCTTCATTAAAAGGATAATCTGTTTTTCTAAAATTCCAGTCCATCAAGTCATTGCAATAAGGAGCTTCAAAAAGAAGTACAATAGGGTGCCAATTATTGGACATATTATCCTATTTCCGTCCATTTGTTCAAGAAATCAAATAGGAATAATTTTAACAAGGTGAAATTTATTGAATGCTTGAATAGTATGAACTATTTAATCAAGGAACTAATTGGTGTTTTATGCATTGTAGTATATTTCTATAAATGCTTTTAAAAGATATTATTTTGTTCTAATAAAATTTCTTCATCGTTATCAATAAAGAAAATGCCAAATAAGTCAACAACTGTTATTTTTTACTTTTGTTGACACAAGGACAAAGTACAATATAATCCTGAAATTAAGGAAAATTTCCGCTTAAGATGAAAACCATGTAACTCAAAAGCATGATTACACCAATATAACTTAAATCTTTTTGAGCTGTACTATTTTTATTACTGGCAATGTAAAGAGATGTAGAAAATGCCATTTTAAAAAAATGACTTCAATTACCTACAACATAGATGATAATACAAATTTAATGTTCACTTCATTGGAAATTTAAGATAAAAAAAAGAATTCATAAAAAGTGAAGAAAATAAAAAATGATGCATTAAGAGCGTAATACCTACATAAAGTAGTACAGGGTGCGGCAACATAACTTCCTTTTTTTAAAATGCAAAACGCTTTCAAAAAAAGGAAGTTATGTTGCCGCACCCTGTACATATTGGTGAAACGGATTGTTATGGAATTAGTATGTATGTATTTATGCAGGAGTTGGAGGCACTTATTAGTTTCTGTTTTGTGTGTGTACATGTTTGCATGATAGCTTTTTTGTTAATATAAACCTTATTATAAACGCACAACATAGGATTGGATAGTGTTGCACCCTGAATATCTGTGTAATGTGTGTAAAATGTTCACAGTTAAGATTCACCCTGTGTTTCAAAACCTGCACCTGTGGTTTCTCTATTATGCAAAAGAATTTCACCATCTTTTTGGTCTTATATGTTTTTGGGGTTTTCAATGTTTCAATTTCCTGTCTTGTCTAAGAAATTTTGCTTTCTTACTGAGTTGTTTTTAGCTCCATCACTTATTTATTGTTAACCTGCTTTGCATCAAATTATTATTGTTCTGCAAAATAATTAGTTTCCACATTTCACTCCATCATCCTGCAATTTCAAAGAATTCCTTGATTACATTTTCCTCCTCAAATCCCTTGTTGTCCAAGGTATCTCTATTCATCAAAGCAAGTGTGTGTATCTGTCAGGATGTATTATCCATAAATGTCATTTACTGATTCATTTAAAACTTTTGCAAATACAAAAACATCTAACATCTTTCAGGGTATCATTTCTTCAAGTTTGCCATCCCAATGTGTAATATTCAAGAATATAACTTCCCTTTTCTATTAAGATGCTGGGATATTACATTTTTATGATATTTTTTGGGCTATAGCCCTAGTGAGTCTTCCAGTGCTGCCTTGTTATTTTTACTGTATTCTTTGGCCCATAATAAATTCACAAATTGAGTTTTGTCTACCCATTGTTTTGATGCACATGAGACAATGGTTGTGTGAGTTTTCCACAAAGATTTGAATGGTCACATTTAAAATTTGTTTACTTTTCAATAATCACTGGCAGTAATTAATGGTAGAGTAATTGATTAGTAATGGGAATATATGGAGTTATTAAATCCATGATTAAATTTTAATGATTCTAATTGAAAATTTAACTAATGTGTGTGTAAAAGAATAATTTATTACTTCTGTCTTCATTTTCCTGGTTATACTTTAGTTTACTTTGAAAGGCTTCTTAACATTGTAATGCAAAAAAATTAATTGCAGTGTCCCCACCAGTATCAGACTTTTTATGGAACTCATTTTTTCTCCAAAATGATATAATTTCTAGCTGTGTATTTTGTGACAAAATTAATGCTCACCAACTTTTTTGAGATATCATTGTGTGCAATTTTACATCACATAATAATCGAGAAATTGTCCAGCCAAAATATTATGAACAAATATTTTCAAGTGTAACATAGAAGATTTTATGTGATAAAAACTAGACATTTAACTTTGACTGCTTATATAACAAATTTTAAATGGGTACCTGGTGGCCAAAATAAATATTGTCTCATTTTTCTGAATGGTTTTTTTGCCCAGTAAATTTTGTTATTGTGGAACTCCTGAAATGAGTTGTTATTTTACCATGACCCCATCTATTTTCCATTCTGCAGTATGACAGTGGTGCAGAGGCCCGCATCCCTCTCCCAAAGCATGCCAACCGATATACTGTCAACGGGGGCCACACAGATGGTGAAGGAGACACAGGGCGAAGGCCGGGAAGTAAATCATCGGAGAAAGCTTCCAACCTGCTCCTCGGTGACTCAGAGGAGGAGGAAGAGGAAGATGAAGGGGTGGTGGAAGGGATGCTTGGAGGTGGTGGTGGGAACAGTGTGAGTGGTGGGGGTAGCATTGGAGATCCAGACACAACTCAGCTGACAAGCCTTAGCTACGATGCGAACGAGGAAGAGAGCGGGTGCATTGGTGTTGGTGGCCATGTGGGGGACTGTGGGGCTCCTTCATCGGGTGAGGTCGGTCAGGAGAACTTGAGTCGTGCAGGGAATACCTTAGGGGAGGAAGTTGGGGCTGCGTCAAATGTTGGAGTGGCTCCGTCCCCTTGGCAGCAACCTGATTACTCTTCAGGGCATGAGGATAAGCAGCAGTTGTTCTTTGTGGATGGTAGTGGCGATCCCAGTCCCGGCCTAAGAGGGGGGGACGAGGCTGTGGTGGGCATCGGAGCTGCGTTGAGGTCAGGTGCACGGAGGCACATTCCCCACACTCTAGGCTTAAGCATGGGCCAGCCCCCATCCACCTCAACCCCATTGCTGGTTCCCAAAGGGTGAGGGACTCCTCCAAGGTCCTCTCACTTAAATGTTTCGGATGGATGCGGGTATAAACTTTTACGTTTAAACAATACACTTTGATATTTATAATTGAACTACCTTTTTTGCAAAGTATTTGCTACAGCTGTCACAGTTACAAAAACTCTTTTTATCAGTACTACTTCCTTTACTAGTTGTTACAAAGACTGGAAGGGATAAAAGGACTAATAGCGAATGTAGATAGATTTTTTGGAGCATTATGAGTGAATTTTAAAATTTTTCTCTTTTTTCCTCAAAGTAGTGTCAGGGTTGAGGACTTGTTTTGCCTTTATAATTTTGTATTAATTGTGGTAGTAGAGCTGAGTTAGATGTGAGAAAATGACAAAAATATGTGGGTGAGTGAGAATTGAGAAAAGCAAATGGAATTTTGACTGAATGAAGAATACAAAATACAAGTAGCCTTTAACAATATGAATGGAAATCACAGAAGATTTCCCTATGCCTTCAGGTGTTTTAAGAGAGCCTAACATTTTAATCCTCATGAGAAAATGTTACTCAATGGTAATCCATTTAGAGTATGTACTTGATAGAGAGGATGAAAGATTATTCCACAATGAGTTTGTTGATTATGACCAGTTTTACTGTAATTCAGTTTTATGCTGTTTCATGACACTTTGTATCTTGTTATCATCTCATCTAACTGGTTGTAGTCAATGACACATTTGTAGAATCATTACCTCCTCTGATATTCATAGTATTTCATTCTTAAGGTGATTACATTTCTGGACTACTGCATCCCAACTTGGCTTTTAAAATATCAAGAATCTCACATGTTTTATACTGCAATCCTTATTTCTTGGGCAATACATTCTAATTTGATGTATGTTTTCATCATATCTTTGCCTTTGTAAATTTTGTATCCAAATTTTATTATAAAATATATATATATATATATATATATATATATATATATATATATATATATATATATATATATATATATATATATACATACACACACACACAGCTCCACCCAAGCTAGTTGATTTTTCGGGTACCAGGTCTTCCTGGGAAACCATAACCGGCACAGGGAAAGGAACTGGCCCCCCTACCCTGATGTGTGAATATTCACACGCCGTGGGGCTTGGTACATGGGTGAGCTCTACCATCACCTACTAAACCGACCTTCGGGTTGATTACTGTGTTTATGGTTTTATATATATATATATATATATATATATATATATATATATATACACACATGCAGACACATATGTTGATTAAAACACCAAAATGTATGTGAATATGTTGGGGTTGTTAAATTGAAATCAAATTTAATATGATTGTTTCACAATTACCACAAGATTTAGGTTATTCAGATTGCCAACATTTTTTATCAAACAATGACTATTATAGCATAAGTATTTTGCCATTTTTGAGGATGTATGCTTGTACCTGCATGCCATATGTGTAGTATACCCTTTTTCATATTTCTTGTTCATTTTTACCATTGAGTTGAGTACCTTTGAAGTCTTGTTGTTCCAATAGAATACATGCCATAATTGACACGTCGTAAAAGTTCAAAGCAAAAAAAGCACTGATGTTATATGTAAATGATCTCCAGAGAAGGTGCTAGTATATCTTCACATCCACTTCCTCTAAACACATTCTAGTATCTTAAAGTTTGCATAACAGATATTAGTGAGTATTCTGGCCCTCTTTTGTTTACCTCTAATTTGCCCATTTTGTAATGTGTGCATGTTTGTGTGCATTGCCTGTGAAGAAGTACAATATCTATCTCTTAGTAGATTTTTCCTAGCGCCGAATTCCACTTATAAACGTTTTCCTCGGGAGGGTCACAGGTGAATGAAATATGAACGTGCGCTAAGCACTGGAGGCATGCTAGCTTTTCATGTTAATGTATGATCTGATTTGTGTTTGGTGCTGCACAGAAGCCACAGTTGATGGAAGAACTCGCTCATCTCACTCACTCACGCATTTGTTCATACGCATGTATAAATATATATATATATATATCCACACACACACACATATATATATATTTAGAAATTTTGGATCCTTGGTGCCTTCAAATGTACAAATGCTCCTCAACTTTCCCTCCTCACTAATCGCGGCTTTCCAATTGTTCCAAATGAAGGGACTTCATCTCCCTCCTCATCCCCCCAGTTGCCTACCTCCTTTTAATTCTCTGATTACAGTCTCTGGTTTGCTTACATTTTGGTGTTGTTTTCGTCCGTGCCATTTGGTCATAAGAGCCTTGTAACCCCTCTTGACTTCTCTTGCTCCTTGAAAAAAAACCTTACTAAACCTCTGTCTAAATAGCCAAGTTACCATGGCGATGGCAGACCAAAGCAAAAGACATAGAAATAGCTGCAATAAAACTTATGAGAATGTGATGTATAGGCAGTGCTAAAGACCTCTTTTATTTTGAGCATTTACATATTTTCTTAGTAAATGGGTAATGAGAATGCTTTTTGCAATTACCATAATTTCCTATATCAATGATGATGACGACAAAGTACAACATTTTCCTCCATGCTTAGCTGTTAAATGTCTTTTACCTTTGGCTCTCCATAAATTATTTGTTTTCTGAATCATAGCTAAACTAAGAGATCTATTTTTAGCCATTTTGGATGACTGGAGTACTTGCGTGCGCATGCAGTTTCTCTTTATAAATTGTTTGACAAATGATTACCTCATTTTATAAATATAAACATAAGTATATATATGATGTATATACACATACATACACTCACATACACACACACACACACACATAGCATATTGTTTGATATATTGAATTGTGCTTTTAGTTATAAGTTAGCTGTCAGAGGATCTTTTGTGATGCATTCATTACTTTTATTGTTTTGGGCTTCATTATTTCTTTCAACATTTGTTTCTTGACCTTAATGGACTCAAGTCCAATTACACTTGTACCTTAATTTATCCTAAGCAGGTCTTGTGGTATACCCTGACAACGTTTATTTAAATTATTATTTTTTCAAGTCATTTAAATGCTAAAAAGTGATTGCTAAATATAACTGTTCCTGTTTGCTGTTGCAAACGCCATCCATTCTGTCAAATTGCAGGCCATTAGAGTTGCATCATACATTTAGGTTGTGTCTTTCACTGTTCCATTGTGTTCAGAAAGGTCAGGTGCAAACACCATTTCTCAAATATATAGAAATTAATGGGAAAGATCACTAATGTTATATAGGGTTTAACTTGATAATGTCATCATGTGAGTATGTTTTTCTATTGGGAGATAAAAATGCATTATCTCATTGCTTAATGGTAAAGCTGTAAATTTAAGGATTAGACGACTGAATGCATGTGAGTGTGCATCTCTCTGCCTTCCTCTTAAACAGACCCTCTCTTTCTTTCTCATACCTACGTTCAGCAAACTGCGACGGTTTTATCAATTTGACTTGCACGTAGCTACAGGTGCATAGAATTGGTGTGCCTAACTCATTCAATGGTTACATCAATAATCAAAATTACACATGCATTTCTTCACCTTTTGTTTAGCCCATTATTATCAGTTGTATTTCCTAACTTTTGATCCTTTTACATGAGTCACCCATTACTGAGTGTGACAGTATCAACTCTTTTACTTTTGGACAAAAATAAGGTTGCTCTGTTGTTGTTTTTTCCTACTTGATTTCATTTCATGAAGACTGTTTGCATTTAGGAATAGAAAGAAAGAGGGGGATGCTTGGTGTCTCAAGCAAATATGTAGGCATGCAATTATCAATTCTGGCATGCTGGGTATGTCAGAGTAGACATGAATTTAATTTTAAGAACTGTTTTGACTTTAATCACTATTGGCATTTAGTATTTGCACATTCCTAAATATGACGGTTTGTTTTGGTGTGATGATTGACAGTTGTTTTGTCAATAAGTTCTTGCCATAAACAAGTCATTATTCATCCATATAAATGTTTCTTTTAGGAATTTCTTAATGCTTCAGTGTGATGATTAGTGAATGCCTGCATTGGTTTCACCTGGCACGCATCTGCACAAAGTGACTAAAAAGAAACTTGCATTTGCCATTCATTGGGGGAGGGGAGGGTGAATCTGATTTTTTTCGATATGTTGCCAGATTAGTTGGTCCCTCTTGGCACTGAGTTTATCATTCCTCTAATGGCAGCATAACTCGACACATTATACATATTTCTTTTTATATTCATGGCATGGGCCTCCAATGATGAACTACCTCACAGCTACTTTTGTACCCTCTGGTGTTATCTCAGGGAGTTAAACTTTAAGTAGCACACCAGGGGAGATTTTCATGTACTCCATTTTTCTACCTTCCCTTTCCTTGCCCTTACCTACTCCAAATAGCTAATGCTTGGCAACTGTATACCATAATGACACAATAATTTTCAACAACTGTTCATATTGTAACACTCCAACAGCATTTACTCATTGCAGTGCCCAGTGTTTTGGATAATATTATGCTTTCTGCATTTTTTATTGGTAGGAGCTACCTGCTTTGCTGGTAATATTAAGTATTTATAAATGAATAAATTTATATATATACATATATCTATATATGTGACTATAAAATATACAAATCTGAGAAATATTGATTGTAGGTTTGCTAACTGCTAGGCAGTTGAAAGAACAAAGAGTAATGGTACACATCCATCCATTTGTTGGGAAAATGAACCGTTTTTTGGATTTAAATTTTCATATAATATGTACAGAAAGTAATGAGATGGCAAGAGCGATGAATTATATGTAATATTTGGATAATGTACAGAGAAAAATGAATGGTGTTAGAAGAATAAGTAGGTAATCACCAGAATTCATTTTATTACTTATGGGCTGTTACTTTGTTGATCACTTGTAATTATGAATGTCAAATCAGATAACTACCTGGTGATTTGTTGTTTTGGCACAGAGTCACTTATTATTTCAGTTAATATCGCAAACTCATATGTTATAAGGAAGGTTAAGTGAATATTTTGAATGAACTTATGTTTTCACGTTGAAACTGTTGTTAAAATATTCCTTGTCAGGTTTTGTTGAAATTTTCCAATCGGGTGAACATTTCAAAAATTGATTTTTTGATAACAACAGATTGTTCATTGTTATTTCTGAAGCTTATGTCTTTGATTTTTTTTAATGCTATACTTTTTTTTGACTGATATTGGCCTACCAATGGGGTTGCTAGGGAAGTAAAGAGTAAGTGGTTCACACAGATTAGGTGACCTTATTTTGAGATGTATGTCTGGTGCAGTTGCAACAAGCCTTCCAATGCCTTACATCTTTTACAATGGTGCATGGTGTGTGGGGTATCTCGCTCCAGAGCACCTTTTCAAGTACCTGAATATTGTTTGAGTGTTTATAATACCATTCAATTTTGCAAAATCAGGCTTGTGTGAAGTCTGAGCTGCTCGTCATTTTGTCAATTTTGTCTTTTTATGCATGTTTTATTCTTTTGTAAGTAACTGAACTAAAAATGCTTCTGACCTGTCAAAGGGAACTGGTGTGCATGGAATATTGTGTATAAAAGATGTCCAGTAACTTTTTCAGTGTTACAGGTGTGTTAAGGTGGTTGGTGTGTGTGTTTGTGTGTGTGCGTGTGCTGAAGTTGTGCTTGTAAATAGCAAGATGTTGTACTTGCTGCAATTGTAACTAAAGGGTTGTTGTGGCACTGGTTGTATCAGGTATACAGTTTCCAAGCATTGTCACTGCACTAGAGTTAACCATTCGAAAAATGGTCTTTTTCACCTAGAAAAAAATATAATAATAGTAATATTTATACCCAATTCACAGGGTTAAAATCCATACACAATTTCTTTAATCATAGTGTAAATGAAATTATATAGTATACTATATCTGCTTCTCTTATGAACCAGTGAGTCCATTTTAATTGAATTATAGAGTATTTTAAAAATAAGTGAAAATGTGATTATATGAGAAGTGTAGGAAACGTGTAGTGTGGTTGTACCTAAAAATATTACCAACGTGGTTTTGAAGGTTAAGAGATAGGACTTTCCCTTCTTGGGCTTTCATAACCTGGTCTGTACAGAAGGTTGCATTCTGTCAGCATTAAATGTCAATGTAGCAGAGTAAAAGCAAATTCTTTTTAGCTATTATTGTTTACACATCTCCACAGAAAATAGGGGGAAATCGAAGGTATACTTCCAAAGTTTTCCGGCTTGAAAGTGATGTAGTTTGGATTGAAGGCAGTAAACTGTTTGTAAGAAAATACAAACACTTGTAAAATATAGAGAAACTGTAAAGAAATATAAGGAAGCAATTTTAATAATTAGAGAAGTTATCAGATATAGTTGAAAACAAAAGACATTGTAAATTTTGTGAAATTTTTTGTCATTTTTGTTTTGGCTTACTCGGAGAGGTGAGTTTTCATCTCATGTTTGACATATGTGCTTCAAATGGTACATCATCTGTGAAGCTGCTTTGTTGCCAACTGAATTTTTTGTACAAGAAACTCCTCCAACTCAGAACAAGGGCATGTGACAACACATTTATTCACACAACACTTGAAGGAAAAAAATAACAGTAACTGTTGTTATTAACAGTTGATAAAGAGGAAAATGGGGCACGAATAAGCAGTGCTTTTTTCCTTGTAACAATACTGTGTCCTTAGAGCTTATATTTTTATATGTTTTGTATCTCTTTCATCAGTTATTTATTAATCAGTGTTGTATTTAAACAATTTTACTGTGGTGGAAATCTAGCACACATTCAGTTGTGCATTTCCATGACAACGAAGTTCTTGAGTTCTACTCGGTGCTAGTGGCCCTGCAGTGGGCACATTTTTTCACAGTCACAGATGCTCAGTCCCTCTTGCTCATTGTTAGCACAAAGCAACAAAAGAGAACAACTAAGGTGCAACAACACTTTGTCACATCCTTTGTTTTGAGGCTTTGTTAGTCTCAGCGCCGTAAATGCTACCTCAAGACAGGCAATACATAACAACTATTCAAGGGCATTCTTGTCACTTGACTTGAAGTTTAGTTTTTTGCAAATTGACTTTGTATTCCTGTTCATACACATCCATTTCTATAAATGTTATATTTTGTCAGGTGCACTATTATTTTTTATGGAGATTTGAAGTCACAATCTGTTATTCACTCAGGAAAAGGTTATTATGTGTTTTCTGAAAATTTTTTTAAAGTATGCACTTCAAATTTGTGGTGTGAAACTGTTGTCATCAAATCTCTGTAATTAGTTTACCTCATTTTATTCTATATTGCCTGCCTCATTGAAGCAGTTTAGTTTTTAATAAGCCTGAAAGTGTTAGCACTGGGGAGTCTGGTGCTTACATTATCGCAGGAAAGAAAGTATTATTCAGATCAAGCTTATTTTTGTACAGAATGGCCCCCTACAAGAGGAAAAGCAAATACTGGGACAAGCGTAGTCTGTCAATCGACACTAATTTTGCCATTCTTGTTGTAAATGAAGATTGAATTTGATCAAATCAATTGGTGTCTCTTAAATTGTAATGGTTAAATAAGCCATTGTTTTTTAAACTATTGGTAATTAAATTCAAAATCTAAGTTCCTCTTCTGACTGTTGGAAAAATTCCATGGTAATGCTTTTCCCAGCATGGGCAAATATGTCTTGGCCCTGAATATGTGCATTTGACTGACTACGTGTTTGTAATATATGAGAACGTTCCCTTAGGCTTTTGTTATAAGAGGAACGAACCCTTACACGATGAATGAATTCTATATAATAAGTCAAATAAAAAGCAAGTCACACAACTTGTTGTATTATTTATTTAGCACCCCCACCTAAATATTATTGTGGTAATTAAAATCATGTCTGCTATTGGGTGCTAAGACCTAACAGGATGGCATATGTTAACTAGAAACAAACCTAGAAAGATGGTGAAAGGATCAGTGTTCAATGGCAGAGCTCAACTGGCCCAGTGATCATATCTACTGCCAACCACAATGTATAGTATATGATAAGAGAGGCAGTAATGTCTGTCTCTAAAAAACAGAGGCTATGGAATAATGAAAGGTAATAGAAAGCACCACTAAGATGTTGCCATATGCATGCCATGGTTTCTTCTCAGGGAAATTTGCTGGGTTAAAGTATAATGGTCTCTTGGCTGGATTGACAGGAAGGTCTTCTTACTAGAATCTGCTGAGAAGGTAAATAGAATTCGATGAAAGAATGTTGATTGGAACATGGCTTGAAGACCTGTGAAAAAGAATGTAAATAACATAGGTGAGGTAACAAAACTTGTTGTGATAGTTTGTGAGAAAAGGAATTCCATGATTGTGATCAACCACAACCTCTCAACCAGAGCAGCCTTCTGCAGTAGTTTGCAGGAATGTTACTTCCTTCCCAGTGACCAACTACAGACCCAAACACTCAAACCCAATTGGGATCATTAACAGAGTTCAAGGGCCCTCAATGAAGATACCTGGGTTTATGAACAGATATATTTTCACACACACGGGCATATTCATAAAGTAAGGGCTGTTTGCTTATCTTTAAATATTGGAGCTTCAGAACACAGTTTTACTCCTGCAGCACCATCTACTGATTCATTGAGAAGCTATAGCAGCATTTGTTTTGTTTCAGAAGTTGTTTGCTTGTCCGTGCATGCAAACAATAATGCCCGCAACAATCGTTTATCCTGCCAGCTATGAAGTGCATTCTGTCATATCATTCTTGTTTGCAAAGGGATTGTCGGCTGCTGAAATTCATCGGGAGTGATGCTTGGTTTATGGACCTACAGTTATGAGTGAAGGAAAGGTTAGACAATGGTGCCATGATTTTAAAAATGGACAAATAAATGTCCATCGTGAAGAGCGAAGTGGCAGCCCCAGTATTCTGACCGATGAAATTGTTTTGCAAGTGGAACAAAAACTGCGATGTGATCATCGATTCATGATTAATGGCCTGGCTGAACAATTTCCTTAACTTGGACACACTACAGTCTACAATATTGTCCTCTGGAGAAACCACAAATTGTGTGCAAGGTGGGTACCGAAAATGCTCACCGACCACCACAAAGAGCAAAGAATGTCCTGTGGACGAGGGTTTTTGGGCCGATACCAACAAGATGCACACAAGATACACCTTGCACCTAGCAACTACTTCCTCTTCTTGCACTTGAAACAGTGGCTTGGTGGACAACGTTTCAAACCTGAAGAGGAACTCAAGAACGGCATTATCAATTGGTTCAACTCTCAGGCGGCAAGCTTCTATGCAGAGGGGTCAAAGAAGCTGGTACTGCGGTATGAAAAATGCTTGAAAGTGAACAGCGATTATGTAGAGAAGTGAAGTAGGTTTGTAGCTGACTAAAAGTGCCTATAAAATGTGTTTCATATTTTTTCCTGTGACCAACCGGCCCTTACTTTATGATCATGCCTCGTATTACCCATGACTGTTTATGAGACTAAAATTCCATGCAAGGGAAAAAAAGAGCTCTCACGTTCAAAAGGGGCCTCACTACTTGGAGAATATTACTCAAATTGAGCAAAGTTAACAGAAAACGGGGAAAGACAAGAGTGTGCACCGGATATGTGTATTTCAGCTACATTGCAGTCCTCCTCAGTGAAATGAAGGAAAAAAGGACTTGCAACAAAAGGTTGTAAGTAGTAACACTTACAACCTAGTCATAGTAGGTTATAAGTGTTACCAAGTAGTAACTTACTATTTAGTTACTAGGTAACTAAGGTACTAGGTTAGTGTAAGACAAAATTGAGTGATAATGAAGAAGTAAAGGGCTGACTGATTAGATTGCAAACTTTATTGAAGTCAGAATATAAGGTATAGTGAGGGAATATGGAATGAGGTAAAGGAAATACATTAAAACAAACCTTGTAATGAAAGAAAAATAGCAAAATAAAGTTTTGGTATAAAAATCATTAGTTTACCTCCTGGAAGTTGTTGAAGAAAATAATAGATTCGCCTTATTCTTGTTGGGGAAACTGGATAACGGTGGTGAGTATTGAAGGGACAAAATATTGAGTGACCTCGTGTTTTGCTAATGGCAAAAGGAAGAAGATTTAAATATAGAAGCAGAGAAAAGAAAAGGGTTGAAGTTCAATGAAGCTGAAGTGAAGTAAGAAGATAGATAAAATGAATACTATCAAGCTAAAAGTTGCAATGGAAGAGGCTGAAAATGAAATAGGGTGCAACAGAGAAACATGTGAAAAAATAACTGAAGGAGGTGTCAGTATAATGTACAAAGAGGAAAAGAGGTGTAAAACTGGTCTTTCCCCAGAAATCTGGAAAAACCGTGACAGGAATTTATAAAGAAATAAGGAGAGCAGGAATGATGAGGAATTTTGGCAAATAATAGAATATAAAATGTCTTCGCTGGATAGTTACATCAATGGAAATGTAACACAATGATAAAAGGTAAGAGAGAAAGACAAAATGATAGGATGTTCAAGGATCCTTGAGACTTCCAACTGGAAAATTAAATCAATAAAGAACTAATTTCTCTGTGGATTGGTTAGTGTAGTTGGCTTTGGTGAGTAAAGTGTTTGACTGGTAACCAAAAGGTATGAGATTTGAAGTTGAATTTTATCCCTCCGCTACTATGCAAGCAGTTTTTCTGGGTACCTGAAATTAGTGAGCAATACCAGTTAAGAATCCTGCCTCTCCTCTTAAAGTTGTAACATTCATATACACTGTGGGCAATGAGACAATTTTTTTCCTTTCTCTATAAAAACCAGTGTTGATGATACTTACAGTTGTGATGGGCGAGTATATATTTGTGGTTGAGAGAATGCATGGAGGGCCATAGGGAAGAGAGAGACATAGGTTTGTAAAGTGAGGAATATTAAAGAATGATAAGAATATAGTGGAATGATAAAATAAAAGAAAAATGGGTGCTAAAAGATGAATAAGTTGATATGATAAAATATATTTCAAGCCAGCTTAGCATAAAACATTCATCAAATAATGGAAGAAACTCAAATAGGGAACTCTGGAGGAATAAGAGCATCAAGAAAATTCAATAATTTTCTCTTTGATAGGCTAAGTGATGTAGTAATAATACATTTTATTTGCCCAAATATAATATTACCAAATTCCTATCTATTCGAATTCATAATCATACTAATCTAATTGAATACACAATGAAATTTTTTCCTCTGGCATATCTAATTGTTACAAAATAAAAAAATATACCCACAGTTCGCATTCAAACATTTTCCATAGGAAACTACTAAATTCCTTCACCTGTCATACGTATTTGTTAAAGTATCTTGTTTCTTGATATCGAGATCAGAGTATTAAAACTTCTAGAATATTAAAATTTTGTTCGGATAAATAGCTTTGTATTTTGCTACTAGTTAACCTCAATTCAAGGAGATGCTCTCCGATACCTCCTAGCTCCACCCCAAACCGCTCTGGCAATCCTAGAAATTCATTTTCCGCGACCTTCAATGATCCTCCAGGAAGTTTTGCGTTCAGAGTCGACAGAAACTTTCAACCTGACTTTTAGGGTTATCATGAGTGCACCCATTTGAAGACCGAAGATCTTAGTTGGTCCATTTAGCCTGTTGAGTGTAATAATTAATTCTTTAAATACAGGAAATAGACATTTTGTTCGTTATCACTTTGTGGTTTTTGGGAATTGTCTTGTTGGAGCTTTATCACCTTATTCGCCTAATAATTCAAAATACTAATATCATAATTTTCATCGCCGTGAGAAATTTTTTAAATGAAAGCCGACTCATATTTATCAAAAGTCAATTTCATTTTGGCGGTCATTATCTATCTGATTACACTGATCGGCTAGGATGAAAGCCGGACGAAGACAGTCAATTGTCGATATGGCGTCGACGAATTTGACGGATGTGAAACCTCGTGTACTGGTTTTAGGAGGTAATGTTTGATATTTTATGTAATGGTTGTTAAACTATTTCGACTAATTTGTAATTCACTTATCTTCGATGTTTTTCATACGTCTTTTGCAAAGAATCTGTCAAAATTTTCATTTATGTCTCCTTTTTTTAGATCGTATAGGAATTTGCTAATTCATTCATTTCTGTTCATAACTCTAGTAATAGTTGTCGTACTGGCACTAAAGTACAGAAAATTTTTTAATTTCACTTTAGGGTGTGGTTTTATTGGTAGAAACTTAGTTGAGTTCTTGGTCGATAACGACCTTGTGTCTTCCGTCACTGTGGTAGATAAAGTCCCACCACAAACTGCGTGGCTTAATCGTAAACACCAGGAAATCTTTGACAGTGAGAAGGTCACTTTCAAAAGTGCCAATCTAATAATACCTGGTAAGTGAATTTGGATTAATTCTGAATGCAGTCATGTTTTTGGTGAAAAGGTCTTAATAACGATTACTTAACTACGTTTACAGCTTCCTGTGAAAATGCATTTTTGGACGACGGTAATCCGATTGATTTCGTAGTCAACTGTGCTGGAGAAACAAAATATGGACAGACTGATCCAGTTTACCGGGAAGGCATATTGAAACTAAGTCTGAATTGCGCTAACCAAGCAGCGAAACTTAACGTGAAACGCTATATAGAAATATCTTCAGGCCACGTTTATTCGAATGACAAGGTATAATTCTCATGATTTTTCATTATTGTTTTCTTAATAATGAAGTTTTGGTATTAATTTGTCATTGTTATCTAGGCCGCTCACAAAGAAAGTGCAAAGGTAGAACCATGGACATTCGTTGCGAAGTACAAAATTATGGTTGAAGAAGAATTAAAAAATGTAACGGGATTAAATTATGCTGTGGTGCGGCCGGCCATCGTTTATGGGAAAGGAGATAAGAATGGGATTGGTAATTATACTTTATATTTAATACATTATTTTTGTTTATAAGTAATTAATTAAAGTAATCCAGAAATTTAGTGCATAGTAATTAAAGCCCAAATTTCTGTTTGCAAACAAATTAATTTCAACCTTCTCTATCGTTCTCAGTTCTCTCATTTTTGTTGTTTTACATTCTAGTTCCTCGGCTAGTCACTGGTGCAGTGTATCGGCAATTGGGAGAAATGATGCGGCTGTTGTGGACTAAGGATTTGGCAATGAATACAATTCATGTGAGGGATGTGTGCAGAGCGGTGTGGCTCCTCTGTCAGCGCTATGCCGATGGAGGGGCCACACAGGGTCAAACATTCAATTTAGTCGACCTGGGTGACACCACTCAGGGTTGCATAAGTGCCATTGTATCAGAAATTTTCAATATAAATCATGACTACGTTGGCTCCATGTTATCATCTGTATACAAAGTAAGTATAAAAATTTCCATTAGTGCCTACTACAGGAATACTATAGGACCTGTATTTCAAATATGTCTTGTCATTAGACAGTTACTAATGCAGCACAACTATTCCGACATTTGGCTATTAGTGTTGGCATCTGTTGAAGTTTATGCATCTATCAAATTTTATTACATTTCAGTATGAAAGGGTTCAAGGGTCATCTCATGAATCTTTTCATTCATAAAAATTGTACTTGTATAATCCACAGTCACAGTTTTGCAACATTTATTAGTTGACATACTGTAAACTTCTTTTATGATGGTCTGTGATACGTGAAACAAATTCATGGAATTCTTTTGCATTTCCTTTTCTACTATAATTATGATTTAGGTGGCTCTTTTGACTCACAAATTCTATATTTTTGTCTTAGAAGAGCGTTTAATTGTTTTAGATTCCAAGTTTTGAAATCACTATTTGTCAGTTGACTCTACTTGGATTAACTACCTAATCATTGCCATACAGAGATGCCCTTAATGTGAATCTTGCTGTTAAAAGAGACAAGAAAAATTGATTAATGAAGATACTGAAACCGATTTCACACCACCACCAATAATTAACAAAATATTACCTAGGGCTGCCTTTTTTGAAGGCAGTGTATGCAGAATTTTTGCATTGTTTTTGGGAGACATTAGGAGAGGCGACCAACTGTTTAGATGATATAAACCATTAGGGATGAGTAATTTAATAGAAGTAGGATTTTCAGGGAATGGGAGAAGGGGCAAGAGTAACCCAGCATTGACATTAGCCTAACATTTAGGAAGGGCATCTAGGGGTGTAGAATTGAAAATCCTATCCATGAGATGCCGTACTCCATTTCAAGTACTTATCTCAGCACTTGCATACAACTGCATGATCTTTGAAAAATTCTGCTACCACCAGGCTTTGAACGTAGACCCTCAGAGCTATTTCATATTTGTAAGCTAAGTATTGTGTGCTGTTGTGATGCACAGCAGGCTTACACTATTCAGTGTTTGGATTGGACAAAATATCTATATATATGCTTTTATGGAAGAGATTGAACATTTTGTGAGTGCATGCTGTGTGCGCTCAGGAAAACCTCTCATTATAAGTACATTTCTGAACACTCATTACAGCTGAGTGAGTTATATTTACAGATGCATATATGTAGCATGAAGATTTATTTACATGTACATGCATTTAGTTGATCCCTTATTAATAATTCAGTTGAAGTTCAATCTGTACAGAAATTCTGGATTCATTTTTCACTATTATGAAGAACCCTTCATTAATCTTTAACCCTTGACAGGAGGTAGGCACATTGTGTGTGAGGTGGCAGCTACCCATTCTTCCAACCCACGCACCCCCACCAATATAATCTGGCCCCATGTATGTTTATCTTCAAGAACTGCTTTCAGTATTAATTTAGGGCGGAGGGATCATGATGGTGTGGTGGCTAACGTACAGGCTTCCCACCAAGAAGATCAGGGTTCAATTCCTGGAGACAAATATATTTCAGTGGCATTCCGATCCCTACTTGAGGTGCTTTGTGGAGATTACCGGAGTGAGTACGATGTCCATCAAATGGGACATTAAACTGCAGACCCCTTGGCACCTCACGAACAGAGTAGGCTAATGCCGATGCTGGGTTTCTCTCCACTCTTCCTTTTCTATCCATCCCTAATGGTGCAAATGACCTCAGCTGTCGGTCTCCTCCCATAAATACTATTACTACTACTTCAGGACAGCCTTGTTAATGTCATGACTTAGGTTGGAAAAAATAACTGCAGTCTCTCTTCAGCCCAACTATTTTATTTGGTGCTTAAAGGCTTTATTATAATCTGTAATCTACAATATAATGTAGATTTTGAATGGGCACAGACTGAACATCACCGTATTTATTCCTTAGCTTCATCTAACAAGACATAACATGGTAGCCCACAGTATATTAAACTGTTCAATGCAACAATTTTAGATGGTAAAAATTTGGGATTGTTACATTGAAATGCATATTAGGGGATGACGTTAAAAGTTACTGTTATGGCATCTCCAGCAGTTTCTTGAAATTCATTAAACTGTTCTTCAGTTCTGCATACTTTATACCTCTCTTTATGTACCTACCATTTTCCCTTCCATACCTGGACTGCCTCGTATCAGTCCTCAACACCCCATCCCCAATTTAAATGCTCTGCCTGTCCACCTTTCCTACCTTCTTTGAATTTCTCATAAGAACACCCTCTCCTCCTCCACCATGCCTTGTACTCTTTGTTTTTTTCCCTATCTATGTTACCTTTTCCAACGGCTATAGGTGATAAAATGTAAGAAAAGGAAATCACTCTGGTTACCCAGAGGGTCAAATGTCCTTGTCTCCAGTCCTGTTCGTAATTGACTCCTTCCTTTCCACAGTCATCAGCCCCTGTCACTTACCCTCCCCTCCTCTCCCATGCAATCTCATCCTCTCCCGCTCCACAGTCTTCTGAGCTTTTTATTTAGCCCTCCCATCACTTCTCCAAAATGTATAAAATGAAATAGTTTTTTGTGATAATTTAACTTACACACCAAGACTGGGTTCCTTTACTGGTTTAATTTGCAAGTCATACACAAACAACATTAATCAAACTGAAGGTTGATTTTGAAAGGTGAGGGTAGAATTTACCTTGTACTAAACCCTATATCATGTAAAATTCACACAGATAATGGGAGGGGGGGTTCCTTTCCCTGTCCCACCTGTGATTTCCCAGAAAGGTCTGATACCCAAAAAATCTTGACAGCTTGGGTGAAGCTGAGGGTACCCAGAGGTGTTGACTGGAATTGATCCTAGGCCTTCTAGTCAATAGCTCGGTGCTTAAATCACTGAACCATTGTGGTCTGAACTCTCACTGATTACATAAATTACTGTCCAATGCTCTCTCGTGTAATTAGACCTTGTAGAAACTTTAAAATAGTCTAATAGACCCTATCTAAAACATATTTTTGTGTGTACAAAATTTTTATACTTTATATGCTCCAGAAGAAATGATAAAAAAATTATCAATAAATTTAAAATAATCATTATTTCCTTGATTTTTAATGCTTATTTTTGTTATTATTTACCATAGGAATCAAGTCAGTCCCTCAGAAAAATAGTTTCGATTTAATAATTTCTGATATTTAATGATTTTACTATTTAATCACAGCTCTCTCATTTATAATATTGGAAAGCTATGGTACTACTCCTTAAAACATGTCTCTAATTTACTGAGTGATAATTACGATCAATGAGTAATATGCTCAAGTTTGAGGAAGCCTTTGACAGAACTAATGTCTTTTGTTTGTTGCATAACATTAGTTCAATTAGCTCCACCGACCGTATCTTTTAAGAGAATACTATATTCCTGACCATAACAGCGACATTAAGGTATGCCTCCCTTACAATTTTTTTTCCTTGAAACTAAGAAACAGCAGATCTTTTAATGAGTAAATACAGCTATACAGAGGGTGTCGAAATTGTTTATTCTTTCTGTGAAGGAAAATTTAGTCTATGGCGTGAAATAAGTTATAATTTAAAAGTTAAAAATTCGACAAATGGTTATACTAAGTTTATGGACTGATATTTTTATTTGGGTGCTGTTTGGCCATTAATTCATCTAATTCTAAATAAAAATGCTAGTACTATGATGTTTATTATTTAAATTGAGATATTCCCAATTAAATTGAGTTTCGATTAATTACTTTGGAAATTTGAGTTTAAATAATAATCAATGTTGGTAATGGGATCTATGATAGCTCAAGTGAATGCCAAGAATACTTCCAAACAATGTATGATATTTAGATTGAAGCATTTTGATATCCTGCCTACAAGAAGGATTAGGGCAATAGACTTAATTGACTCTTTTTTACCTGAAAATGGGTGCAACTACAGATGTGATGGAGAGGTAGTACTAATTGTTCATAGATATTTTATAGAAAATTTTACTTTTACCTCACTCCTGTGCCTAATAATTATAATCTGAATTGTGTGTGTCCATTGATGAATAAAAAGAGACGTTTCAGGCGTGATATGGTGGAATATCATCATTAATTAAAATTGCCAATTTTAATTAATCCATTGATGAAAATTTGCAGTGGATTTACTCTTTTGTCTTTTAAATCCTTCAGACAGATATGGCAACAGTAGTTGATGAGATCAATGATAAGCATGTTGGACCATGGGCTGACGCATGTTCTACTGATGGGATTGAGAACACTCCTTTGACACCTTATCTTGATGCCGAGATGCTTACAAACCACCATCTTCGCTTGGATGGGACCAATTTAATATCTGCTGTAAACTTTGTCCATGATATTCCAAAAATCAACAAAGATTCAGTTAAAGAGGTATGTTAAGAAAATTTTAATTATAATTTCACTGAAATTTCTAATGGTTTAAGAAAGATGATTTGGCTAAACTTTTCAGGTCCTCAAAGTTCATTCAATGAAAACTTATGTTTGGAAAGAAATTCATTTGTGTTGGACACCATTAAATTGTGTGAAATAGATTTAATATGGCAGCTGGCTGCACTTGCTTATTTAAACTAGATGGTTTAAAAATTGTGATAATTGAATTTAACCTTTTTGAAATATACTTATATTCATAATTATATTTTATTCGCTCTAAAAATAATTGTGTATTCATTCAAATGACTAACTCAAAACAATAGACCAGGTGTTTATCTGGCTCCTGGAATCACCCAGGTATTAACATTAGACATTAATTACCCAGATTTTCATATATCTTCATCCCCCCCCACTCCGAACACCTTCCATATTATTCCCACACTTCTAAAAATCCTCCCCAACTTTAACCTTTCCCCACCTTCCAGCATTTCCAGCCCCTTCTGTTATAATCATGTCGTAAGTAGTGTGTCTTGTGTCATAAGTAGTCTTTTTTTGTATATGTCTAATTTGACTGATATTTGTCCTATTTTTTTGCTCCTTTGAACTTCAATATATGTAATGAGATTTAACCATGTTTGTTGAAACTAATTCCAGATTATTCACTGCCTATTGTTTTGTTACATGCAAGAAATGCTAAAAATGTGCTTTTAGAGTCTGTCATTCTCTTAAATTATTTTGTGAAATGTCACTTTGCATGTAGCTCATTTTTTTTCTGTATCTGAAACCATTCTAGAGTAGTTTCAGAACATTAATTTTTTTACTTATAATCCAATAATGTAATAACTAACATACCCTCAGCCGTAGAAGGAATCTAATTCTTGGACATGTATGGCATTGTGATTAATTTTTAGTGATGCTTAATAATTCATTGCAATTATGCCAAATTGTTTTTCAGATATTAGATGATTATGTGGAAATGAGATTGTTCCCGAAGTCATTGGTGTTATGACTGCTCACTGTGACATTGCTCCAACATCACATCAATTTTGAGGTCACTATACCAAATTACTATTTGTTACATTTTTAAGTGCACATAATAGTCACCTGGGCTTAAAGCACCCAAATTCTAGGTTATTCCGTATTATCGGTACTCTAAAAATGACCATGCTGAATTGTGATTTGAATACTTATTTGGCTTAATTTATTGTGATAGATGCATTTTATTGTTAATGCAGTTTTCCTATGAGAAATGTGTAGAGATGTTGGTAATTTACTAGTGATACCTTACTTTATCCAGTGTACTTAAAATGGGTATGTCTTGTA
This sequence comes from Hetaerina titia, assembly GCA_037158775.1. Taxonomy (NCBI): domain Eukaryota; kingdom Metazoa; phylum Arthropoda; class Insecta; order Odonata; family Calopterygidae; genus Hetaerina; species Hetaerina titia. The sequence goes on along the minus strand of CM073769.1, from coordinate 79,836,065 downwards.
AGTACATACCTTCACTCTGAGTGACAAAACATTCCATCATTAAGACTGCTTTATCCTTTTAGTCATTTGCATGAATGTTTGAAATATGCCATATTTTGTAAGTAAATGGGGCAGTAAGTGCCTCCTCTCTTTTCTTTCAAAGTCATTTTTCACTGCCTATTGTTACCATTTAAGGAAATTTGATCATGTTTCATAATCAGAGGTTTCTATATGCAAAGAACTGTGCCTAATATTGTATAGTTCTGTAGTCATAAAACGTGATTTTATATAAATTTATTGTGCACTATGAATTTTGGGAACTAAAGTTTGGCTGTGATTTGATTACTGACTGATGCATTAAATTCTTCATTTTGCAGTGTATTAAATGGGGTATTTGAGCATGCTCCAAGCTAGGTTTTTTCAATATTGTTGGTGAATTATGAAACAGTTGTAATGGTTGAAAATCACCCTTCATAGTACAATTAAACTCAGACTGTAAAGAGAGGTATTATGTGCTCTTTACATTTCAATTTCCATGTCTTTTTTCATCAGTAAAAAAGGACATGGATTCCATAAATCATGTTGCAATATGAGAGAATACTGAAATAATTGTGCCTTTATTCAACAGTGCTAGTTATGAAATATTATAAATTGCCAGAAATACCTCTGAATTGACAAATTCCTTTGTAAGCATTTGTGATGTCTTTTTGTTTCCCTTGGACATGGGGTCAATATTTTGAAATTTTAGTTATAATAAATATTATTCCTATGTATTACTGTTTCTTTATTCATAGGGTCATTTTCTACCCATTTTCATAATCCCTCAACTTAAATATTACCAAATGTTGGTAGTGGTTGCTGGTATGGTAGTTTAAAAAACTCGAGTGATATGATATGCTGGAGTTACCCTAATTCCATATCAACTCGAGTTTCATTATAGTTTTATTTGAAGAAGGTGATTTTTTAAGATTGGAAATAAGACACCATAACTTAATTAGTAATTTAGGAAGCTTGGTACCAGAATGGTATTCACTATAAAGATCTAAATCTACCTAAAAATCTATTGCTCCCATAACTGTGATAAAAAATTATTTAAATTTAAAACTGAAGTGCAAATATTTTAAGCTTTCATCATTTAATACACAAAGATGTCCATATAAGCAAAATAGAAGGCTGAGGTTTTCTTATTTTAGGAGGCTCTTTTGCTTGGCATTCTTCAAAATGGGTGAAGTACTTCATATTGCATAAGAAAAGCTTTGTCTAACTGCTTGGCTTTCCCTTATGGCCCATCAAAAACAGCAGCACTAAGAATATTTGCTGTTGTTACTCCTCAGCATCTTCTATAAACAGTTTTCATCAATTGCAAATTTTGTCAATTCAAATCTTCCAATTTCAACCAATTTTCTATCCCACTATTGCCCATCTGATATTCGAAAAAAATTATTTGATCTCCAACTGATATTTTCCAAAATTTTGAGGATAAATGTCTAATTATAACACACAAAGAAAGAATCAAAAGACTTTGTGTTTCCATAGGAAATAATTTGTGTCTTTACACTGTAGCATCATCTAGACTCCAGATGATGTTACAGTGAAGAGCATGCCTGAAACTACTTCCACAGTTCATAGCAAACTTATTTCATTCCCAAACAAAAATTCAGGCAGCAAGTGAGGGTTTTACACTCCTCATTGTACATTTTTTGGTTGAAATAAAATTATATTTTAATTTTAGCTTGGAATTACTAAAACTAGTGCATCCCTCAAACTTGAAAGTTGTATTCCAGAGAAGGCTGTGATGATTGAATGAAGATATTACTGTAGGGGCCATTGAAATTGCAAAATATACTGGAAATTTGTAAGGAGAAGATATGTACAAGTTTGCATAAAACCTGGCAAAGGATATTCTGGCCACACACTCTCCTATTTGGACAAAAATCAAATTGCTACACAGTTACCTAATTCAAGAGCGGCAACAGCAGTACCCAGGCTGATGTATCAAAAGAGAGAAGTATTCCTAAAATGTGGTCTGTGAGGTTATATAAGTTTTAAAATACATTATTTATTATGTCACTTCATTTCCAAATCATACCACTGAGGTAATGAACACCTTTGTGAACTTTAATATAGTTAGCCTTTAGGAGCACTCCAGAATATGTAAAAATGTGTGCGCAAGGAAACATTTTTACATCAAAGTATTAAGTATTAGATTTGCCAGTTACCAAATGATGTAATAATTAAATTATTTTGTTCTTAAGGTCTTTGATTTACTTCAATGGCATGGTAGGGTATTAATCCAATCCATGGTAAGTTGTGTTTATCTGTCTTGTTCATCTTCTTCTGGAATGCTGGCGCAGCTTCTAATATGGATTTCACTTGACCACCTCACCCTCTCCTGATTTACTTCATATTTGTCCTTTTTTCCCAAATGATAACTTTGGCTAGTTGAACAATCTGTGGTAGAAATCTGTAATCTAGCTCTCTCTCCAGATAAAGTTGGTTGTATCTTCCTCAAGTTTTGTTGTAGTTCTGCCATCCATTCTACCTTCATTTTTTTAACTGTTGTAGTATTTTGGACACTGTCAATGGGAAATGACTTCTTCATCTCACTCTCCTCCTTTTCTGGGTATGGATTTTCTTCATTTGTAGTCATTGCTTTAATCTTATAGTTCTTCAGATGTGCTTCCAATTCCTCCAAAAATTCTGATTCAGCTCTGAAGCTTTGATTTGAGATTACATTATCATTTTCATGTCGTCCATTGTTTTTTCCCTCAGGTATTGAGCTGCATGGGTCTGTATTATATTTGAGTTCTTCTGGTAGCATGGCTTGATTGTTTCTCTTGTGGAAATAGTCAGAGTCTTTCCTTAAGATCATGCTCATATCCTGGTGTTGGAATGCTGATATTTTAACTCTTTCTTCTTCTTTTTCTAAAATAAATAACATAGACATGTTAGAATCAGTACACAAGGTAAAACTTTCATAATCTGTATTATTCAACGTTGTATTTGCAGACCTGGTGGTAATGTATTAAATGGGAATAAATTAAGTTAAAAAGTTCATTTTTCTAGTAACTAATGACTTGTTTATTTTTCTGACAACATTTTAGTGTAATGTAATTATTTTATCAGAAATGTATTGAGACAAGTAGTGAGGTTTTGGTTTTCCATAGAAACATTTTCAAGGTGTTATCAATGCCCTTAGTTAATTCACTGTATTGGTTGTGTTTGTGAATCCTGAGGGAACATCTGAAAGAAATGGTAAGGTGCTACTTTTGGCAAAGGGCCTAGTGAAGACGAAAGTATTTCTTTAAGAGCATGAAAAAATGCATAGTTTCAGGCCCAAACTCAACCACACCACTACCACAAAATATGTACTGGGAGATAAAATGGATATGTGCTTGAGTCAGCAGAAAATATTTGGTGAAAGGCAAGGCAGGGGCCAGACTATTGTTGGAACTTACTGCATCAAGGGGAGGAACAGCTTTAGGGATGTTCATGCATTTTGAAGTTTATTACTTATACTAATGCTTCATGCTATCTCAAAACCAATAACTTTTCAGGATTCATTACAGTTCATTACAGTTTCCTTATTATGTTTTTCATATCATATTGTGGAAGTGTTTAGAAAAATGTGGGAAGAAGACTCTATATGGACTGATTCGTAGTGTCTATGAGGAAGGAATATGACCAGAAGATTTTGTGAGATCAGTGTTAGTTCCTATTCCGAAAAAGGTAAAGGCTACGTCATGTGAGGATTACAGAACAATAAGTTTGATATCCCACCCAGCTAAAGTTATTCTCAGGATCATCAACAAAAGGGTAGAGAGTAAGGCAAATGATTACTTAGAAGATGATCAGTTTGGGTTTAGGAAGGGGAGAGGTACGCGCGAAGCCATTTCTGTAATGATATCACTAATCAAGAGAAATATAGAATACAATCAGGACGTATTTGCCTGTTTTGTAGATTTCGAAAAAGCATTTGATAGAGTGAATTGGGAAAAATTAATGCGTGTATTGCAGAAAATAGGAATGGATTGGAGGGACAGGAGACTGATCCGCAACCTGTACATGTCTCAGACTGCTCAGGTGCGAGTGGGGAATGGAGAGTCTGGATGGGCAGTGTTAGGAAGAGGGGTAAGGCAGGGTTGCCCATAGTCACCGGTGCTGTTCAACGTATATGTGGAGGAAATGATTAAAGAGGCATAGGAAGAACTGGAGGTAGGAATGAAAGTCGGAGGGGAATTCGTAAAATCGGTTAGGTTTGCTGATGACCAAGCATTAGTTGCTCAGTCAGCCAAGGGGTTGCAAGCTTTGTTGAGTGAATTGGAGGTTCAGTGCGATAAATATGGGATGAGAATCAATATTAATAAAACAAAGGTTATGCGATTTTCCAGGAAGAAAAAGGCTAAGCTAAATATTAAAATAGGCGGGGAAAAGATAGAGCAGGTAGAACAGTTTACATATCTCGGAAGTGTTTTGAACCAATACTGTCAAAGTGATAGGGACGTAAGGAGAAGAATTGCGCTAGGCAAGGAGGCTTTCTCAAGGAGGAGGGAGTTGATGACGGGGACGTTGAGTAGAGATGTTAAGACAAGACTCGTAAAAACTCTGATATGGGGCGTAGCTATGTACGGCGCGGAAACGTGGTCACTGAAGCAGGAGGATAGACGTAGATTGGAGGCTTTTGAAATGTGGGTGTGGAGAAGAATGGAGAAGGTGAAATGGACCGAAAGGAAAACAAATGAGGAAGTACTAGAAATGGTAGGGGAGGAGAGGGGTTTGTTGAGAGAAATCCTATGGAGGCAGGAAAATTGGATGAAAGGCATATTGAGCGGTAGTGGAATGTTGAAGAAGGTAATAGAGGGGTGAATGTTAGGCAGACGAGGAAAGGGCAGGAACAGCATAGGGATGCTGGATGGGATGAAGGGAGGAAGTACACAGAGATGAAGAGAGACCTGATGTGGAGTAGGTTGCTGGATTGAGTTTTGTTTGGAATTACGAAATGTTTATTTGATAGTTGTATCCATCCAAAAACCAACCTTAACAGGTGGATTACCTAATAATAATAATTATTAAGGTCACGGTAGTCCAGGGTGTAGAGCATTGGACTACTGACTGGAGTTTCCGGGTTCGATTCTCGGGCAAGTCACTCTGGGTACCTGCAGGTCCACCCAAGCTATGTGATTTTTTGGGTACCAGATCTTCCAGGGAAACCATAACCGGCACAGGGAAAGGTACTGGCCCCCCTACCCTGATGTGTAAATATTCATATGCCGTCGGGCTTTGTACTGACTGAACTCCACCAACACCTACCAAACCGACATTCTGGTTGAATACTGTGTTTATGGTCATATTATTATCATATTATTATTACATCATTTTCTCTTCCCTTTTGTAATATCAATAATGGTAGCACTATTTAAGGTAGGTTTTGAATAAATACTTCATTTTCTTTTGAGCAATTGCTACAATTCTAAATCCTCGCATAACACAAAACTCTTCAGTTTGTGAGGGTAATATTGATGCATAAGTATGTAATTGTATTGCTGGTGTTAGTCATGCACTAACAAACATATTCAGGTATATCATTCTTCATTTGTTCCCTGAATCTCCAATGAATATTGTATGATCACTAATAATTACTCAAGTACCTTCCGAGATAACCATTACTGTCTGCTCTGGTATCCGCAACCCTTAATTCAGTTGGCAGGGGGAGAGGAAACCTCGGCATGCACTTCATTGCAAACTACACGCACAAGAAACTGCATTAATATTAAGTCTGCTACAGGAGGGGAGGCATGGTGCCCTAGAGGGAAGAGTCTTCTGCTACTAGCCAGAGGATCAAGGTTATATTCCAGCTACTTTAAACATCCTCACTCCTACCCAAACTGTGATTTTTTTTGGTTCTGATGTTCCCGAGATACCACAGATGGCACCGGGAAAGGAACTGTCCCCCGACCCTGAATTATGAATGCCACAATCTGTAGGAATTAATATTATGTAAGCCATACTTATCAAACCAACCTTTGAACTGATATTTGTAATTTTTTGTATTCAGTTGAAAAAATTTCATTTCATTACTCTAACCCTTGATAAACTTGTATTCTGAATGCACCTTACATTTTATTGGTCACTCATAAATACTTGCGTAACCAAATTACCTGGCAAACCAAATGATGCAGTGCATTATTTCACATGATTTAATTTTCTTTACATTGTCATTTGAGTTTTTTTTTCAATATTAGTGTAAAAGTGGTAGCCTTGAACCTGTCATTTATTAGGAATGGGTATTATTATTAGGTAATCTACCGGTTAAGGTAGGTTTTTGGATGGACACAACTATCAAATAAACATTTTGTGACTCCCCACCTAGCAAACTAATCTATGTCAGGTCCCTCTTCATCTCGGTGTACTTCTTTCCTCCCTTCATCCCGTCCAACATCCCTACCCTGTTCCTACCCTTACCTCGCTTGCCCAACATTCTCCCCTCTATTACCCTCTTCAACATTCCACTACAGCTCAATACGCCTTTCATCCATTTTTCCTGCCTCCATAGGATTTCTCTCAACAAACCCCTCTCCTCACCCACCATTTCCAGTATTTCCTCATTTGTTTTCCTTTCGGTCCATTTCACCTTCTCCATTCTTCTCCACACCCACATTTCAAAAGCCTCCAATCTACGTCTATCCTCCTGCTTCAGCGACCACGTTTCCGCGCCGTACATAGCTACGCTCCATATCAGAGTTTTTACGAGTCTTGTCTTAACATCCCTACTCAACGTCCCCGTCATCAACTCCCTCCTCCTTGAGAAAGCCTCCTTGCCTAGCGCAATTCTTCTCCTTACGTCCCTACCACTTTGACCATATTGGTCCAAAACACTTCCGAGATATGTAAACTGCTCTACCTGCTCTATTCTTTCCCCGCCTATTTTAATATTTAGCTTAGCCTTTTTCTTTCTGGAAAATCGCATAACCTTTGTTTTATTAATATTGATTCTCATCCCATATTTATCGCACTGAACCTCCAATTCACTCAACAATGCTTGCAACCCCTTGGCTGACTGAGCAACTAATGCTTGGTCATCAGCAAACCTAACCGATTTTACGAGTTCCCCTCCGACTTTCATTCCTACCTCCAGTTCTTCCCATGCCTCTTTAATCATTTCCTCTACATATACGTTGAACAGTACCGGTGACAATGGGCAACCCTGCCTTACACCTCTTCCTAACACTGCCCATCCAGACTCTCCGTTCCCCACTCGCACCTGAGCAGTCTGAGACATGTACAGGTTGCGGATCAGTCTCCTGTCCCTCCAATCCATTCCTATTTTCTGCAATACACGCATTAATTTTTCCCAATTCACTCTATCAAACGCTTTTTCGAAATCTACAAAACAGGCAAAAACGTCCTGATTGTATTCTATATTCCTCTCGACTAGTGATCTCATTACTGCAATGGCATCACGCGTACCTCTTCCTTTCCTGAACCCAAACTGATCATCCCCTAAGTAATCATTTGCCTTACTCTCTATCCTTTTGTTGATGATCCTGAGAATAACTTTAGCTGCGTGGGAAATCAAACTTATTGTTCTGTAATCCTCACATGACGAAGAAAATGGGTATTAATGCTTTCAAAATATCATTTGCATAAATTAATTATTTCCACCTTAGTAGACTAACAAATCATTGTGTGACATTTGGAGTCCAGCTTAAAGGAGCAAATTTGTTGCAATTCATGTTAATTTCTTGTTTTGTTTAGGTTTTATGCTCAAGTTTTCAAGATTAGTAGGTTCAATTCAAGTAAATTGCCCCAATCATTCTTATGACTTTCTCAGAATTATTTTGGCTTGTGAAAATGAAAACAAATGGGTTCCAGTGAAAGTAGTCCACTCTTTTTTGATAAAATTTTGCTGGATTAGTTAGCAGGGCAATATTTTCCATTGCTATAATGACGTTTTAGAAATTGACTGCATTGGTTGAAAATGAGTATGTTGGGGACTACTTAAAAATGGAACAGAACTCAATTCTGCAAGAGGAGCACTTCTAATGAGGAAATTGAGAGGGGTTTGTGTCTCATTCAAGCCTGCGTGCGGTAACATTGGGAGAAACAGGAGTGGGACAGTGTGACCTGGGAAAATGTAACCAAAAAGTACCAATGTTCTGTAAACAAAGTGTAAAAGTGAAAATTTCAAATTGAATTGTCAGGAAAGAAGGAGAGGCTTTGCAGACCCTGTCACCAAGGGGAATAAAAAAACGATGCATCCAAGAGTGGGGATTGAAAACTGGTAAATGCCTCATGCACTCGAACTGAACTCTGGGGAATTTGATTGCTGTAAGCCTCCTGTGAGGAAAAGGCTAAGAAAGGGGTTGCTTGTTGCCTTCCTCATGATCATCTGGTCCTTCCCGAAGTGTGCTGCTGGGTAATGTGAAGGGGATCTCGGAGAGCAAACATAGCAGAGTTGAGCATATTTGTCCATCTATGTATTTGCATTCTGCTATCATGGGCACACGATGTGTGCCTTTACATCTGGCTTTTGAAACATTACCAATAATCAATGTTCTTCTGTGTTTAACTGAAAGGAATCTATGTCCACAATATTTTGGCATCCTGTTGCATCACATGTGGTCTTCCCTTGGCCACAATGTTTTGCCATCCACAAATATTTTTTGTCATGTTTTGAGTTAAAAAAAATTCTACTACTTTTTTCAGAATATATGCCACTTATTAACTTTTTGATCATACCACTCATGTCATAAAGAAACAGCAATAGTTAACTGTCGTCTCAATAATGTTTATTACATACCTGGTACATCATGGCTTGAGAAGGAGTTTCTGTTCTCATTTACAGTACTCCATGCATGGTCACTGAAAGTTTGACTGGTTCGAGTACTGCTTGATTGCCCATCAGCATATGTTGAAGATTTATCAGGAACCTGAAGGAAAGGTATATTGAAATCACATACCATTTGAAGGATGTATGGCTAATATCATTATTTTAATTTAAATATAGCTGTTAACGAATGAGATGAAGGCTCATATATTTCTTAATATACTAGATTACTTGTTCTTCCTATAATTTCCCATGTGATTTTGTGTTTAAATGATTCCATAAATGCCAAGATTCCAAATGACTTCTAAGGATACTGAAGAGGTCTTGTACAAATAAAAGTGACTTTTTTCTTAGATACAATGTTCTCACAATATGAGGGGTCAGGAACTGTTAATATTAATGTTGTACTATGGTTTTTGGTAAGGGCCTTGCTCATAATGGGTTTTTAAGTAAGTGTTTCATCTTGTTGGCCTCTACTTTCTTCCCATCCATTGCCTGGATGGATGTAGTGTAAAAAGTACTCTTCCAAATGCATGTAACTTGAAATTTTTTATAAAAATTATTGTTGATCATTACTTGATTAAGGCTAAAGGGAATGGAATGTCATTCTACAGTTCAGGTCAAATTAAGTAATTGGAATAAAATGTTCACCAATAGGTTGTCTAAGCTACCAGCCGCATAAGCGTGCCTATTAAAATAATCTAATGAGAGCATTTATTTTCAGGTGGGGAGTATTAAATTCCATTCTAAGCAGCTGTAATGTTTCAGAGGCATGTTGCCAGTTGGGGTTATTTTTAATGACTTTTCTGCAACATGTTTGCAACAAGTTATATTTCTTTCCAATCTTTCTTCCACTGCACTTATTAACTATTTATCTCTAGAACAGGAAGCAATTGTTGATGAAACAAATTAGCCATAAATATGAAAATATGGGAAATTGTTTTTACTAACAGTCAACAACCAATAAGCATTTCTGTTTCTAACTGCCTAAGGTTCATTCAATGTTGAAGCTAGCTGGCCAGATAATTAATTGGGTCTATGAAAAACCTTTTGAGTTTATAAAAGCCACTACCAATTTTTTGTAATTTCATTATTTACCTTCAAAGGTAATAGTAGATAGTTAATAGTGTGTCCTACCTTGTGTCATGTACATTTCCATAAAAATAGCGTTTTGATATCTTCTGGTGAAAAGCTTACCATAGTTGCCCTAAATCTTCTTATTCCTTTTAGCATAAGGTGATTGCTAATCATTATTGTTATGATTTTTTTAATTTGCCGATTGCGAAGAACTCTTGTGGCGAATATTAAGACACCCTGCAAAAGCATTTGAGATTAACATCTGTTCACTGTTTCTCTAATGAAAAATATTTTTTAAATATTAACTGCCAAAAAATGTATATCCTATTTTAGTCATTAGCCTATACATAGCCTATAGATAGTATAGATAGCCTATACTTAGTATTAATAATGTTAGATAATTCAAACTATACCCCTAAAAATCATATTATTTGAACTAAGGGTAGGTAAATATTAGTTATTTAAATGTGTGTTTGCTAACCTGAGATCCATTGAAAACTACAAACATGTACTCAAAATAAACACTGGAATCAAAAGATGCCAAGCCTATGAACCATGTCACTCCAAGAAGAGATGATAGTGTAATCCAGCCTCGTATCCAGATCCTGTTGCATGGGAACATAAATCATATTAAAATTTTATTTGTCCTTCAAATGATATAATGCTTTCATTTTTATTGCAAAAGAGCAATTGTATGAGTTACAAGAATTTTGGCTTATGGTAAATGATTAAAATTAATTTTTGAAATAAAATTATTCTCTAAGTAGTAAGCGTGTTTTAATGTCTGTTGTGTATGGTTCTGGTGAGTGTAGGTATCTTTAGTACCCCTGTTTTTCTGACTCTGTTGGACACTTACATGAGATCCCTCTTGAAAAATGTGTTTCTTGTAGTATAACTTTTGAATCATTAATATTACAAATCAGGTTCATAAAAAGCATTATATGCCTTATACTCACTAAGGTGTTGTTCCCAATAGTGCAAATTTCTTGCTTTAAACATAAAAGGACAAGTGTCTTTGAAAGACTTGAGACCACTTTAGAAGAATGAAAATATAGCATGGTCATTAGTTAATACATTTTGTTAGGAAAAAATATGGTACAATGTATATGCAACAATATAGTATACAAGTGCATAACCTGGTGTGATATTCTTCTAATGTGCTTATACAGGATAACAGCTTTTTATGCAGAACCTTTAGATAAGTGCTTTTTCAATAGAAATGGGCAACTTTACTTTTAAGATTATGTCCAAAATGATTGTTGCTTATTTCGATTGATTTTTTTGTCCCATTTGATATTCTGATTTGCTCCACAGACTAAGAATCCATGTGCATGTGTGTAAGACTAAGAATATATGTTCTTGTGATTGCATTTATCTGTTGAATGAGATATAATTACATATGTAATTGTGGTTTAGAGTTCTCAGTAATGTGCTTCCCTTTATTTGGAAATAATATTCCTCAATCATATTTGAATCAAAATATGGATATTTCAGAATAGTATTGCGGAATAATTTTATGGTAGGAGAGAAGGAAATGTGGTAAATAGTAAGGAAGAGAAGAACCAGAAATGGTTTGCACACATCTTGAGACTTAATGGCTTTGTAAGAACTATAATATTAGATGCCTCACAAGGAAGATCAGGGACCTGATGCATAGGTCAAGAGAAGAGAGATGGATGTTGAGCAAAAGATTTATCAGGGCATAAATAATAAAGGGAAGTGAGGGGGCTGTAGTCAGTCAATCTTGAGATTGAAAAACTGATGGCAATGCAAATTTTGCTTTGTAATATGTGTGTAATTAATGTGAATCAGACTAGCAGAAACTCACAACAATGAAATAATAAATAGTTTTGTTATCCAATTTGTTACCCTTCAATGCATTTAAGCTTAAGAATTATGATTTGAGAAATTTTTATAGAATAGATTATGGACTTTTAATAATCAAACCACTTTACTTTTCCACATAAACTTATAAGTTTATGTGGAAAAGTAAAGTGGTTTGATTATTAAAAGTCAGTATGAAGATTTTCCACCAAGTTACGCCAGAAACTGTTTTATTTAATAGATTATGGATTACCAAATCTTCTTCCATTTGGATTTGTCCCTGATTGTTGTTGCTGAAACTGTTGCTTTGAGTGCTAATGTCAGCACTACTGCATTTACCTAAAGTAATGTTAAAATAATTAAGTGAGTTTCATAACATCACATCTTTTAGGTTTATATTAAATTTTTATTGAAAAAAGTGATTGCCTTACCCCTGTGATTGACAAAGCCTGTATTATAAAAACCCATTGATAATTTGGTAGAGATAGCCAGCATCTGAAAAGAAGGTAAATTGCATACATTGTACATGAATATAGTAGGTGAACACCATAAGTATGTGTGCAACTATATCCTAGGCAACATGGCTGGCTGCACAAAAATAGTTAGCTTCAAATTTTTGTAGATTATCAATTATTTCAATAACTGAAAGATGGATGCTAAATTCAACACTTATTCAAAGCATTTTATTGAAACTCCACTTTTAGTTATTGTTAAAAAAACATCATTCTTTTGACTGAATGGAAGTTTTCCCATATCAGTGTTTGGGCTCATCCATTTTATTGTTTAATCGTTAAATAATGATTCATTTTTGCTGGAATATTGTGTTCCTGTACTTGCTCTTCTGCTTTGTACCTCTGGAGATCAATCCATTGTTGAAGGGGAAAGAAATTATTTTGAAAAATACACCATTTGACAATAATCCAAAATTTATTGTAATGCCATAATTGGCTTTAACAAAAGTTATGTCATTCTTTAGAGGCTTCTTTTGGTGCATTTTGTGTTGAGATCAGTAGAGGCATTACAATAAAATGTAGCATTTACAATGAGGTTTATTCTTTAATGTGTCACTGTTTCACTAAGGTAGTACCGCCACGGTTAGAAGGATGTCATATTAGGTGTAAAAGAATGGAGTGATTTGTGAAAATAATGCAGAGGAAACTGATACTTTAGCAAGTAATGTTATTTGATTTTGATGAGTGTGAAATCGCAATATCTACCTAATATCAGAAACTTGAAGTTATTTGGGATGGGATTACTTACTAAATATTAACGCCTTTAATGTGTTTTGATTTCATTTACTTTTTTGAGATATATGAAATACTTCCTGGTGAATCAGCAGGTGTAAAATTATGCTATCAGGTAGCCTTTGCTATCTAAAAATGAGGATTGATGTTTGGTAACTAAAATATTACTTACTTAAATCTAGTAATTAGCATTGATATAATAAATTATCATCATATACATAAATCATTTATGCTTATGTTTTTGATGGCAATTCAAATGGTTTGAGTGTCACATTATACTTACGAGATATATAACTATGATGAATAGAAGAGCTAATATTCTGAATGAATCATATTAAAACCTAATAAAAGACTATGAGTGATGCTGATATATATATATATATATATATATATATATAAACACACAAACACTAACACAAAAAACACTACACACATAGAAACATAATAATCATGATTCTGATGACGACGGCCGTGCCGTCGAAACGTAAATATCCAATGTAAGTGTCCTTCTTTTATGTTTCTATGTGTGTAGTGTTTTTTGTGTTAGTGTTTGTGTGTTTGTGCGTCGCCGGAGAGCGTCTTTTCCAAGTTTATATATATATATATATATATATATATCTGATGACGATGGCCGGGCCGTCGAAAAGTCAATGCATACTATGATTGTCCTTTCTTTATTTTTCTGTGCATTGAATATTTTGTATCCGTGTGTTTGTGTGTCGCCGGAGAGTGTCAACTTCAAAGAGATATATATATATATATATATATATATATATATATATATATATATATATATATATATATATTATTATTAGGTAATCTACCGGTTAAGGTAGGTTTTTGGATGGACACAACTATCAAATAAACATTTTGTGACTCCCCAACTATCAAACTAATCTATATCAGGTCCCTCTTCATCTCGGTGTACTTCTTTCCTCCCTTCATCCCGTCCAACATCCCTATCCTGTTCCTACCCTTACCTCACTTGCCCAACATTCTTCCCTCTATTACCCTCTTCAACATTCCACTACCGCTCAATACGCCTTTCATCCATTTTTCCTGCCTCCATATATATATATATATATATATATATATATATATATATATATATATATATACATAGATGATTTCTTCGAAGTAACACGGAAGTGTTGAATAAAAAACTTAGACAGTAACACACAGCACGAGAACACATAAAAAGAACACTCACAATAATATCTTGATAATTTCGACGGACTCGAGCTCCGTCTTCTTCGGAAGATAAGATGTGACTAAGGAAAAGGGTACGCGGTGCAGAGAGAGTATGGGACGAGGGAGAGGGGAAAAAAAAGGTAGTGGGGGAGGGGTGAAGGAGGGGTATATGGAGGGGGAGAAAGCGGAGCGGGGAACAGGTGGTGGGAGAGGGGTGAAGGAGGAGGTTATGGAGGGGGAAAGGGAGGCCAGAGGGGAGCGGAGATGGAATAAGGAGGATGCGGAAATAGTAACAAGCGACACAGAAAACTAACAATTCATCCACAGATCCCACAACACCCATGACCAAGGCATCAACTCACCAAGTCATCATAAGGGCTTGACAAGTCAAAACACAGGACAAGGATGACAAAATGTATGCGGATGAATAAATTGTCCCACCACCTCGCAAGAAACAAATCCACCTCCATCCACCTCAGCCCCACCCTCCCATTTAGTGAACGACATTGAGACCTGGATGTTGATAGGCTTTACACAGCCATATAAATGCCAATTCCATTGTTTTTAATTTTATAGGGTTATCGGATGGGGGAAGGGATGCTAGCACGGAAACATTGTAACAGTGGTTGAAGGGGGTGTTGCGGTGGGAGGCATGTTTTGGGATGGGAAGACCCGCGGACGGGGAGGAGGGATTACATGAGGCACGATGATTGTTCACCCTGAGGTTCAGGGGTGTAGAGCACTGGCCTATATAAAATGCCGGGCAGAGTTTGCAAGTCAGAAGATAGATTACATTCTGAGATGTGCATGAGGAGTGGGGGAAGGGCAGGAGAGAGTTAAAAGGTGGGATGGAGAGGGGTGGAGTGGTGAAAATAGGACAAGTTTTGCATCTAGCTCGCAAGCACGGAGTGGGTGTGATTCTGGGGGTGGGAGGGGATTTGGAAAGAGGCTTGGTGGATTTGAGGAGATCTGATAGGTTGGCGGGCCGTTTGAAGGTAACAGAAGGGCATTTAGGAAGAAGGTTGGACGAAACGTTGTGATTTTTGAGGATGGGGTACAGGTCTTTGAGGATGAATTTAAGGGACTGGATGCCAGGGAAGTAGGTGGTGCATATTGAGAGAGGGTGGGAGTCTGTGGTTGAGGGAGGATTGGGGGTGTAGGATTGTTTTAGGATTTTTTTGTGAAGGAGAGAATCTGGGTATCCCCGTTGGAGGAGGGAATGGTGAAGGTTGTTGAGGTATTTGTTGAGGGATTTGGGATGGTTGCAAATGCGGTGCCCGCGGATAAAGAGGGAGTAAGGGAGGGAGCGTTTGGTATGGTAGGGGTGGCAGCTGTTAAAATGAAGGTATTGTTGTTTGTTAGTAGGTTTAGTATGTACGGAGGTTAGAAATTTGTTGTTAGTTAGGGAAATATTTACATCAAGGAAAGTGATCTGTGATGATGAGATGTTGGAAGTGAAAGAAAGAGATGAGGAATCATTAAGTTGGGAGATGAAGGAATTGAGGGAGTCTATGTTATGTGGCCAGAGTAGAAAGATGTCATCAATGTACCGGAGCCACAGAAGGGGTTTAAGAGGGTAACTGGAAAGGAACTTCTCTTCCAGGACACCAAGGTGGAGGTTAGCGTATGACGGGCTGAATCTACTTCCAATGGCACAGCCCTTGATTTGGAGGTAAAAATTGTCATTAAAAGAAAAAGAGTTACGGGTGAGGATGATGTTAGAAAGGTCAATGAGAAAATCGGTGCTTGGAGTTTGAGGGCTAGGGCGTTTGGAGAGGAAGTGGCGTAGGGAAGCAAGGCCTTCTTCGTGAGGAATGGAGGTGTATAGGGATGTGACGTCAATTGTGGCCATAATGATCTTGGTGTCAGAAGGGAGCAGGGAAGGCAAGGCTTTCATGGTCGTCATCCCACGAAATCCTTGCGGGGGCGAAATAACAACAGCAGAACAGAAGACGCAGAAGAAGACGAAAGTAGTTAGAATAGGAACAAGGAACGTCAGGACAATGCTGAGGACAGGCAAATTAGAGAATATTAAGCGAGAGATGGAAAGAGGTAATATAGATGTTTTAGGTCTATGCGAGGTGAGATAGGAGGATAGCGGGGATTACTGGAGTGATAATTATAGAATGATATACAGTGGTGGGGACGAGAGCCAACGAGGGGTTGCCGTAATATTAAATAAAGGGGTAGGAAGAAGTGTAGTCAACATAGAGCAAGCAACTGATAGAATATTACTCGTAGAGATCAAAGCAGAGCCGACAAACTTGGTCATTCTTCAAGTATACATGCCACCAAGCAACCACAAGGAGGAAGAAGTCAATAGGATGTACGATGAGTTAGAGGATATAATCGCGTGTGTTCCTGCAGGGAAACATTTGATAGTGATGGGGGATTGGAATGCGACGGTAGGCGAAGGAAGAGATGGTGGTGAGGTGGGGGACTATGGGTTAGGCAAGAGGAATGAACGTGGGGAGAAAGCAATTGAATTCTGCAGGAGATGGGGTTAGTCATCACCAACACATGGTTTAGACACCACAAAAGGCGTAGGTATACATGGAAAATGCCAGGTGACTCAGAAAGGTATCAGTTAGATTATATTATGGTTAGGCACAGGTTTAGGAACAGTGTGATAATTTCGCACAGTTTCCCAGGAGTGAATGCAGACTCCGACCACAATTTAGTTGTAATGAAGTGAAGCGTCCGTTTCAAAAAGATAAGGCAGGGGCGGCGGGTTAGGAAATGGAATGTAGAAGCATTAAATGGACTGGCGAGGAAGGAGTATCAGCAGGCTATAGAGGAAATCATGGATGATGGTAAAGAGCAGAGCACTATCGAAGAAAAATGGGAATGTATCAAGAAAGTGATATCGAAAGCTGCAAAAGACAGTATCGGAACTGTTAACGGGAAAAGGATAAGGAAACCATGGGTAACGGATGAGATGATTGCAAAGATGGATGAGAGAAGAAGATGGAAGAGTGTAAGCACAGAGTTAGGCAAAACGAAGTACAAAGAGTTAAACAATAAATTGAGAAGGGCCACAAATAAAGCAAAAGAAGAATGGTGGAAAACGCAATGCGAGGATATGGAAAGGTTACAGAGGAAGGGTGAAATTGGTGCGCTATACAGCAAGGTTAAGTTATTATCGGGAAGTAAGAAGGCAAGATCTGTGCTAACAGTTAAAGATAAGTGGGGTAAGATAATAGTTGAACCAGAAAAAATCCAAGAGAGATGGAAGGAATTGTTAGAAACACTGTATGGTAGAGAGCTTAGGCCGACAAGGTTAGACATAGAAAAGGAACATGACGTAGAAGAAGATAGCTTAGGTCCAGGCATATTTAATGATGAAATAAAAAGGGCATTAAAGGAGATGAAAGCAAATAAGACCATGGGGGTAGACAACATTCCTGTGGAACTGTTGAAATGTTTAGGAAAATGTGTGAAGGAGACTCTTTATGGACTGATTCGTAGTATCTATGAGGAAGGAATCTGGCCGGAAGATTTTGTGAGATCAGTGTTAGTTCCTATTCGGAAAAAGATAAAGGCTACATCATGTGAGGATTACAGAACAATAAGTTTGATATCCCACGAAGCTAAAGTTATTTTCAGGATCATCAACAAAAGGATAGTAAGGCAAATGATTACTTAGGGGATGATCAGTTTGGGTTTAGGAAAGAAAGAGGTACGCGTGATACCATTACAGTAATGAGATCACTAGTCGAGAGGAATATAGAATACAATCAGGACGTTTTTGCCTGTTTTGTAGATTTCGAAAAAGCGTTTGATAGAGTGATTTGGGAAAAATTAATGCGTGTATTGCAGAAAATAGGAATGGATTGGAGGGACAGGAGACTGATCCGCAACCTGTACACGTCTCAGACTGCTCAGGTGCGAGTGGGGAACGGGGAGTTTGGATGGGCAGTGTTAGGAAGAGGTGTAAGGCAGGGTCGCCCATTGTCACCGGTGCTATTCAACGTATATGTGGAGGAAATGATTAAAGAGGCATGGGAAGAAATGGAGGTAGGAATGAAAGTCGGAGAGGAATTCGTAAAATTGGTTAGGTTTGCTGATGACCAAGCATTAGTTGCTCAGTCAGCCAAGGGGTTGCAAGCTTTGTTGAGTGAATTGGAGGTTCAGTGCGATAAATATGGGATGAGAATCAATATTAATAAAACAAAGGTTATGCGATTTTCCAGAAAGAAAAAGGCTAAGCTAAACGTTCAAATAGGAGGGGAAAAAATAGAGCAGGTAGAACAGTTTACGTATCTCGGATGTGTTTTGTATCAACACGGTCAAAGTTGTAGGGACGTAAGGAGAAGAATTGCGCTAGACAAAGAGGCTGTCACAAGGAGGAAGGAGTTGATGACAGGGACGTTGAGTTGGGAGGTTAAGAAAAGACTCGTAAAAACTCTGATATGGAGCGTAGCTATGTACGGTGCGGAAACGTGGTCGCTGAAGCAGGAGGATAGGCGTAGATTGGAGGCTTTTGAAATGTGGGTGTGGAGAAGAATGGAGAAGGTCAAATGGACCAAAAGGAAAACAAATGAGGAAGTTCTAGGGATGGTGGGTGAGGAGAGGGGTTTGTTGGGAGATATCCTTTGGAGGCAGGAAAGATGGATGAAAGGCGTATTGAGTGGCAGTGGGATGTTGAAGAAGGTAATAGAGGGGAGAATGTTGGGCAAGCGAGGAAAGGGCAGGAACAGGATAGGGATGTTGGACGGGATGAAGGGAGGAAAGAAGTACACGGAGATGAAGAGGGACTGGTAGAGTAGGTTGCTGGATTGTGTTTTGTTAGAAGTTACAAAATATATATTTTATAGTTGTGTCCATCCAAAAACCTACCTTAACCGGTAGATTACCCAAAAAAAAATATATATACACACACACACGTACACACATCTATATAATGATACATTTGAAGAGTCGCCATGCAATTCATTGGCATATTTTAAAGGAAAGGAATATAAAATGTTGCTGGCCATGTAATCTGGCTTAAGATTAGCTATATTATAGGTGTGCCCATGAGCGTTGACTAAGGATTTCCTGATTA
Source organism: Hetaerina titia (assembly GCA_037158775.1). Lineage (NCBI taxonomy): Eukaryota > Metazoa > Arthropoda > Insecta > Odonata > Calopterygidae > Hetaerina > Hetaerina titia. The sequence goes on along the minus strand of CM073769.1, from coordinate 79,816,876 downwards.
CATTTGTCAATACGGTTCTCTTATGAAATATATTAACACATTAACAAACTTCCTGCATAATAATATACAATTCTCAGGATGATTTTTACCATTGCAAAATTAAATAAGCTATGTTCGGTTGCCACAAATGCCTTTAAATAGGGTGAAAGGGAAGGCAACCTTTTATTGCAATCCAGGGTAGAGTCTATCCATAAAAGAACCACAGAGTATATGTTTATTCTTATGAGCACTTTATTTTTAATAATAAGAATAATTATGTAATCTTTGAAGTGTGAACAAGATTGAATCTCTAATATGTGAGGAGTCTCCAACCCCTTTCTGACCAATAATTGAAGAGGTTCAACCTGCTTATTTCTGTGACATTGGTTAGCTGGGGTGGTCCTGTAAATGGCAATTCATTACATCTACATAAATACCCTGCGAGCCACCAAAAAAGGTGTGTGGCAGGGGGTGTAGCACCAGGAGGGAAGGGTAAGGGACGAGGGGGTTGGGGTTTTCATATAGGTGAGGAAAGGTGGGGGGAACCTGTAAGAAAAAAAATTATTTTTCTATACATACACACATAAACATAAAAAACACACACATATATATATGTGCATAAACAAACATAAAAATCCTCACGCAGTCCCTAGCCTGTACGTTAATACTTATTGTAATGAACTGACTCCTGGGGAATTTCAACTACAAGCATTCTGGTCTCTTATTGTTCTAAGAAAAAATGATATTTTAAACCTGTCAGTCTTGCAGTCTATCTCTCTAATCTTATATTCGTGAACCCTTCGACCGTAATTCGTTGGGGTTCGTATTATATCCTTGATGTCATCGGAAAAGGGCCCATCTTTAAATATTTTTAATAAGTTTAATCTATATTGTGAACGCCGCTGTGTAAGAGAATCCCTACCTAAATTGTCTAGCGAAGTGGATACGCTGCTGCGTTGGTCATAACAATGTTTGACAAATTTAGCCCCCCTTCGCTGAACTCGATCTAATTCCAAAGCTTTTTAACTGTTATTAATCTTGTGAATTCAAACTACATCTTGTGCATGTACTGTGTTTTCTTTAATGGACCTTACGGGGCTTATATGGTGTGACAGGTGTACTCTCAGCCATTAGGGCACTTGACAAACCTGATGATGCATCATGTTCTACTAATGTCCTAATATAAGGTTTGGTGGAGTTTTCATGGTAGAGTGTATTTGTGTAGAAAAACACCTGAGATAATATTGCACATCCCTTCCTCAAAGGAGAGGTATCCCCACTCTCACCCTTTCTTCCCATCCCATTTACTGTGATTATCTAAACACTGTTGCCAGCCTTTGCTCTGTGGTCTCTTTGAGTTTGGCATCTCGGCAGGGTTGACCTTGACTTTAGCATTTGTCTCCCATATGAGTTTGGATTTGATTTGTTTTTTTTTAAATAATTTAGAAATGCTAAAATCTAGAGAAAATGAGGATATGTGCCTATGAATGCCCTTGGTAATTGATATTTTGAATTTCTGTTGCACAAAGTAAGGAGATTTGGCATCGTCCCATGATACTGCCTTCACAGTTGGGGGTGGTGGATTCAGTACACTTAACTCTGCCTACTTGCAGCCAGAAGGTTCTACATATACTATCTTTCTAACATTATCTCTGTGAGTGGAAAATAGCTCACGGTTTGTGGTACCTGTCCAACAGAAACATATGATTTACTTCCTACTTTTTGTAAATGTAATACTGAGGGTACAAATTAATCCTCCAGCAATTTTTGTTACATTTGTGCAAGCAAGTGCGAAAATTTCATTTTCATGTGTCTAAATTAGGTTCTTCGAAGTTATGGTAATCCTTTTCATTTAAAGAATGGGCAGTAATAATATTTATATATTTCTCTAGGAAAATACTGATTCTATCACTATCTATTTATATGTGTAAATGTTTATTCCCTTTATGGTAGTTATCATTGGTGAATTATCTGAAAGGAATACCTCATCACCAATAAGATTAACTAAGATCATTTTTATGATTAGGGTGATTTTAATTTAACTTTTCATTCTCCATTCTCATCATCTCCACGATTGCTCTGAGAAGGCTCATAGATGTGTTGGAGAGTATGTATAATGTAATTCAGTTTTGAGATTCTCAAATAGATTGCTTACATTTCTGGGTTTCCATATGCATTTTCTCCTTCAGCAAGTCCACTAAGAGCAGTTGCAATGACCAAAATTGCTGGCAGTCCATAGGAAATTACCCGGTACATATTTCGATAGTCTTTTCCAGTGGAATCCATTACACGTAAAATTGACCGATAAAGGTAGTGGCCCTCTGCACCCATCCACATGATTGTAGCAGTCAAGGTGTAATGTAAAACTCCTCCCACAGTGGAACACAGTGCCTAAAATTAATAAAAACATGTAATTATATATATATATATATATGTATAATTTATAAATAAATGATTTCTTCGAAGTAACACGGAAGTGTTAAATAAAAAACTTAGACAGCAACAAACAACATGAGAACACACAAAAGGAACACTCGCATGTTATATCTTGATAATTTCAATGGAGTCGAACTCTGTCTTCTTTGGAAGATTAGTTAGGACTGACTCATACTGACTCAGTCAGTCCTAACTAATCTTCCAAAGAAGACGGAGTTCGAGCCCGTCGAAATTATCAAGATATAACATATGAGTGTTCCTTTTATGTGTTCTCATGTTGTGTGTTGCTAAGTTTTTTATTTAACACTTCCATGTTACTTTGAAGAAATCATCTCTATGTATATAAAATATAAATACAAAGAAAGGACACTCAAATATGTAGTTTTGGCATTTCAATGCCACGACGATTCTGATGATGACAGTTGTGCTGTCAAAACTACATATGTGTCCTTTCTTTGTGCTTCTATGTTTTCAAAATCTATATGTGTTTTTAATATATTATGCATAATTGATCATAATAGAATACAAATATAAAATAGATAACACGTAAAAGAACAATTGCATATCAGAAAGTTTAAGCTTTTGGCCTTCTCTGAGGAAATCTTATATTGCCATATATTATACACAATATCGAGAAAATTAACCATGATATCTTTGTTTGGTTAACATTTTAGTTACACCTAATCACAGTTATTACCATTTACCACTTTGTTTTTTAAATTTTGATATGACAACCAAAGCAAGCAAAAGTTATATTCACTCCCCCAATTCTTTCATTTATTTATGACAAGAGCTCATACAGAACACGATATTATCAAGTAGAAGACCTTGTCAGATCTTTTTAATAATATATAAGAAGCATATTTCAGCAAGCTTAACGTTTAAGGTAACAGGCATATTCCTATAGGGTATGTATACTTTGTAGCAGTGGTCACAAATCCCTGCTATTTGTTTGATGGCACTCACTAATTTGGTAAAGTTGTAGTTTTTGCTGATTTTAGTTCGACTTCGCCTTGAGCAGTGTAAAAAAAATCTTCTGTTATTCATCCCCATTCTCAAACCTACCCATACTCCAGTCGTTTACATCTAGACCCTTCATCCCCTCTACGAGCTTAAATGCTGGCATATTGATCAATGGTGTGTTCATCACAGTATCAGACATGCCAACTCTCCCGATTTAAGCGGGAGACTCCCGATTTTTCCTTCTTACGTTCTTGATGAACTGTTCAAATTGTGTACTTAGCTTAACATGTTAATAAAGTGTGACATTCATTAAAAATTGGCAAAGTGTCATAAAGGGATTAAGGTGCCATGCAAATATTGTGGTAATTAAAAGTGATTACTTCGTGATACACTTCTAAAAATCTCCCGATTTTTCATTTTTGAAAGTTGGCATGTCCTCCCGATTTTTCATTTTTGAAAGTTGGCATGTCTGCAGTATACTTAGATATTATCAATATTCTGAAAATTAGCAAGTGCTGATAATAGGTTTGACAAAATGCAGTATTTAAGAAGTGATTTTCTTTAGAATTGATGAGGTAAACAAAATAAAGAAATTATAACCTTTCTGATTTTTAAAGTAAGCCTCTGAAAACTGCAAATAGCATGGTAACAAACTTACATCAGACAAATTGAAGTATCTTTTATCCAGGACTGATAGTGTGAGAATGTGTGTAATCAACAAGCAGGAACATATATTTCTGCATATTGTCTCTCTCTCACCACACAATTTGTGCCTGAAATTGCAAAAAGTTAAAACCACTCAAACTCATGATCAAATTCATAATTTTTAAATAATATTTTTAAAATAATGACCTAATTCTAGGAGAATATACCTTCATTAATAATTTTTAAAGTAACACCAAATGATCGAAACATATTGATTTTGAACAAAATACATAAATTAAAGTCAATTTAGGATTGCTATGTACCTAATTATATGCTTAAATTGCTCACAATATGTTTATTATGTGTATTTTTTCATACATCAAATTATGCAGTTACCTTAAACATTTTCATAAAATGTTTAAATTTATTAAAAATACATTATGTATCAAAAGCTTTTTTTCTTAACAATGGCATCATATTATTTTTTCATATTTATTGGTTCTGTTTTTGTATTTACTCACCTGAAGAAATGGAAAATCAGTAGTGTCAAGATTAAACACACTATGCTAGAGCCACTGCATATCCATGTTAAAAGATCCATGATGAAGCCTTCATCCTGTTTTCAAAATAGAAATAGGTATCTTTCTGAGAACTCTTATTTTTTAGCCTTGCACAGGTTTTTAGACCAAATTCTCACCTTGTACTCATGCATTTGCATGAAAACTGCAAAACTGGATAAGTGTGTACAGATACATTTTGTATGTGTTTCATTTGTGGATGCCAATTTGCAACCAGTTTCATCCCATTCACCAGTATTCCTGTGCACAAAAATTGAATATTTACTCAACAAGTGTACACAATATTGAAAATTTTATATAATTATATTATCATAACCTATTTGATGGTTACTTGCCAGAACTCTTATGGTGTATGATGATGAAATAACAGATATCTAGATATATTTTTGGAAGATGAGATGATACTTTGCTGCAGAGGTTTTGATATATATATCATTTCACTTGGGTGTAAGTGTGCTGTGGGTGGTCAAACTTCTCTCCCATTGGTGTGTTGGAATAACTGCCTCCATGCCTGAAATGGCATTTCCATCCTACCTTTCAAGCACTTGGGAGGAGAAAACTGCACAGCCAATGGGATTTTCAGTCATTTTACAGCACATGAGCAATTGTATAAATGGTACTGACAACTCTGCAGCTATATTCCAAATTATTAAAGCAAAAAGCTACACCATCTTGAAGTAGTTCTGTAAAAAGTTTTCTTCAAGATGGTAAGGTCCAGGGTAACCAGCCTTTGGATAGGTTTTCAATGGACCTGGCACTACGCAATACTGTAATTTTAAACCCTAATTGGCATGACACAAAATATCCATAAACTTCATATCATGTTGAATAATTTAGCCCTGCATCCCTTCTACCTGTCTTCATTTCACCCGAAATGCATATTATGTGCCTCCCTCCATCTCACTTTCCCAGCATTATCCCCTCTTTTACCACCTTTTTTCATTGAAAATATTTGGGAACATCTATCATGACCTTATAAATTTATATACAGGTATATGTGGGCATGGACATGTATATGGGTACATGGTAGTCCAATGGGTAGAGAGTTAGGACTCTGGGAGGGCCTGGGCTCGATTCTGGGTGACACCTATGGGCGCCCTCAACTTTCGTGGTTTGATTTTCAGCTACCAGATCTTCCTGGGAAAGGTGGCACAGGGAAAGGAACCGGACCCCCTACCCTCATGTGTAAATAATATATGTATATAAATAGATGTAAAGTTTTAAAATGTTGATCTGTTTAATTGAAAATATCTTGAAACATTGATATAGTGTAACTCCATGAGGCCATAACTAGGTGTATAAGTATTACAGAAGATTTTACAATTCAAAGTAAAAGTTTTCCATAGAGTACATATTTTGACATGCATGTATATTAGATGGTGATGGTACCTATTCATTAAAATTGGTAATGCTGCAAGTAAAAGTACAGTTTTAGGGAGAATAAATCATTTAAAAAAAGAAATTTGTGGATTGTGAAATGATTGTGTAATTGATTATAGTATGATGTAGGTGCAGAGGTAAGAGGCAAAGAAGAATGCAGGATGAGCTGTGTATAGACTTAAAATATGTGTATAAAATTATTTATTACAGATCCATGTGTCTTGGAAAATAATTATATACGCTGACAACTGAAGCCTTGCCACTCTTAAGTTATGCAAGAATATTGACATCACTACTTCAAAGTCGTATCTTGATCCCTACTTGAGGTGCTTTGTGGAGGGCACTTTGAGTGAATGTACTATCTGTCAGATGGGCGTTAAGCTGTGTCAGTGTAATGCTTTATAGTTAGTTGTCCAAGGAATTGCTGAGGTGTGCATTATGCAAAATTATAAATCGTCACTTGCACTGTGCTGCTGCATGATATTAGGGATAACCTTCTTTTGGTATTATTGATTTAATGAAATTTTTAAAAAGGGATTACCACTAAGCAAGGTATGCCTGTAATTAGTCATACCTAGAAACCTTGCCATAGCTGCTGGTACCAAGGAATTTTGCTCCAGGTACCTTCTGGTAAAGGAAAGTTAATAGTGCTGTATGCCAGGATTCATAATCTAGGCAAAGAATGGTACAAAGCACCAATTCCTTACCCCAGATACCATTCTGTGGTACAAACATATACATTCAATTTTTTCATATTTTAACCTACTGTTTTTACCATTCCTTAAGACCAGAGTTTGCAAAGAAAAATATAGGCAGACATATTTCAAGAAACTGCGGGAGATGCCACATCAGTAACTTTTAATGGAGTCATCCACTAACATGCATTTCAATGCATCAATTTTGGTAACTTAACTGGCTAAAGCACTCGGCCGGACATCGAGGGATCTGGGTTCGAATCCCGGTCAAGGCGAATGATTTTTACACTCTGAAATTGTTGCATTGATAGGCAGACATAGTTTGATGGAGACTGTTTGTGAAGACAAAAAAATATTCCTATTTGTACATAGTGAATTTTAGGATACCTTGATCTTCATAATGTACGTATAGGTAGAATTGTTTGAAACCAATTGGATTAACAGGTCCCAAGAGTTTTCCCTCATCAACAATGGTTTTTACTTGCCCTGTTTTAGTCCCAAGTTTCAGCACTTGGATTTTAATCAAACATGTTAACTCCACCAGCCAGGTCATATTTGATACATTATTTAGTCTAATTTGGAATTTTTCTTCAGTTCATGCTCTAACTAATAGATGGCATTAGTTTGTTATTCAATTTCATAAAAATGTTCCGTGATTCCAGGTTTAAACTCCTCTGTAGAACATGTTGCCAAATTTATCAGGGTAACATATTTCTATGACTAATGATTATTAAATAAAGTTTTTGTAAATGGACTTACAGCTTCTTATTCCAAAACACACATTTGGAACTTCCGAGAACTGCTGTTCTAGTTTCTCCATTGTGCAAACCTCTTCTGATTTTTACTCTCGTCGGTCCTCGAGCAGGGATTGAGTGAGGTAGTTCTATTTCCACAGCTTTTATTGCAACAGACATGTCATCATCTTTGAGGCTTGAGTATTGGTGGTGGCTGCTTTTGTGTGACATTGTTTTGAAACTGTAACTAATTACTCCAGTGTTGAGTATTGTCTTGTTATTACTGAGGCTATAAATAAAAACATACATTAATTACAGATTGTGTGATTGGGTAATGATCCAAATAAAAATGGGCATGCATCAGCCCATGCATTATGCTTAGTGTCAATTCTTTTAATTTTGAAATTAATTTGAACTATGCATTTATGTACATTAAAATTAACTACATGGTTCTTCTCATATAAGTGGCAAGGGGCCCAAAGTAAAAGTAAGCCTTACGTAAAGAACATAAGATTGCCACCTGGGTTCAGATTTTTTATTGCCTCTTCACCTAAATGTTTCTCTTTGCCAACAATTACTTAGAATCAACCTCATATATACAACTTGAATTTATCCTCAAACACCACTTAGTTCCTTTTATTTCCTACTGGATCAGATACACCTATCTTTAGATGTATGTGAACTTTCAAAGCAGACAAAATTTTAATATTTTGTTTCCACTTTTTTGTTCAAATATGGTCGTAAGGTCTTTCAAGAGATTAACAAGGAAGGCTGGGGAGAGAAGGGAGGAGAGAGAGGTATTTATCATCAGCCTGAAATATTTATCAAATGCACTACTTGCAGAATCACTGCTTGCTGTCTCTTGGAATTATGTCATGATAATTTGTTGAAATGATGCTATGTAGCATAAAGGCCATTGTGAAAAATAAGTGAATCTTTCCTTTGATCATTGAATTACATCAATTCTGTCCCATCAATGGGTGTAAAAATTATTATAAATGTTGAAGAATTTTGATAACATCAACATGCTCTGATTAAAAATAATCCTGCTAAGAATAAAACATCTTTTTGGAATTAAACCATCAAGCCAAACCTGTTCAAAGTTTCCGGTAGGAGTTGTTTTCCATAGTTGGATGAGATAATACTTCCCACTGAAACAATTTCAAAGTTATTTCCTTGTTTGTTGCTGTATAAAACTGTTATGCTTCCATTATTTTTTGGTCCTTCCATAGGAAAAGAAAGTGTGGAGTTATTACTCGATGGTGAAAGGTCCAAAACAACATGCATGGCACTATTTAGGAACTCAATCCTGCCCATTTCATCACCGTTATCATGCACCAGCCAATTTGATATTTTCTCCCACATTTCAAAGAGAAAATCTTGAAGAGCTGTGCCAACTTGCGCATGGACTTCCTAATCAGATAAAAGTATATGATTAAATTTGTATTTACATAGCATTTCTATTAATAATAAGTGTTAAATCATATAATGCTTACATTATCTATTTGCTCCCATTGGTAACCATCTTTTATTATATTGTTGATAACATTTCCAAGAATGCAAATGAAATTCTTATAATCTTTGTTTATGGGAGTAGTACTGCCATTTTTTGATTGCTCTTGTATGAACAGGTCTGTTAGATTATTGAGCAGCTTTATTATTTGTAGCATTTCATGTCCATAGAAGGAGCCATTATTGGTATATTGTTCAAATATTTGGGCTATATTTATGGCTGACATATTGCTGTTTAGCTAGAAAGATGGATAATAATTGGATTAGTCTTAAAGTTTATAAAATTTCTTATGCATATGTGATAAATCAATTTTCTGTGTTCATGCAAAAGGTGTCACAACATGTAACTCTGAAATCTCTGGCTTACTTGCTTTGTGCAACATGTTGCAGTAACTTCTTGGACATTTTGATATTTTTATAAATTCTTTTGAGCAGAAATTTTTAAGCAAAAAATCCAAATAAATTTAATTAAAAGAACCAAAACTCTCATTACTCATTGAGTTTCAGGTTGATTATTCAAATTTTTTATCCACAATTTCTGTGCAGTTTTATAGTCCTGCAGCTGAACTTCTGCCTTAATACTGCCCTGACCTTAAATTATTGGTTGACAGTCTTTCATTTCATGCCTAGCAGTTGAATCTGGTATCAATCTTAATTGCTAGGTAGCTATGGAAAAGCAACACCCAAGAAGTTAATTAAAGCTCAAATCTTAGTATTTTATCATTCAGTTGGCTTCTAAGGAAAATCTACTCTGTTATCTGTTGGGGATGATGGCAGAAATGTGCATAGGCTACGATTATAAATTATGTAGAAATATGCATTGTCACAAAACCAAGGAAGTAATAATTGCAGCTTCTTGCAAATGTAAAGTGAGGGCAATGGATTAGAGACTGTGGTGAGCAAGAGGGATGGAGCAGCAGGTAGTAACATTCTTTCCAAGATGAACAATTTGAAACAAAGTTATCTCTTATGTATTTTGCAGGTGACAAAACATGAATACATTTGTGGTGGAAATGCACTTACATAAAAATTGAAACTTGGAGGGAAAGTAGCAAGAACCAAAATCAACTGAATTTTGCCATAATTGGCCAGTAGTGTTTTTGCATCAAAATGAAACAACTGAGGATACCAGGAGTAAGTTGTTGCTGTTATAAACACTGCTTATACAAGTGTAAAGCCATTCACAATGATGCATGTTACTGACAAGTACCACGATGCATGCTACTGCTTTGCCAATAATTTTCACCACCTATGTTGGTACCTTGTTCAGCATCCTTTCTATTATTTATACCCTCTTAGTGACACCATGTTAGTTAATTTAATTATGGCAATGGATTTCAAAAAATAGAATAACTTGCAATGTAAATGGAAGTATTTTAATTATGTAATATGTTATTATATTATATTTTTTAACCACAATGAATATCTCCAACTTTTCCTGTAGTAGATTAAAATGCACATACCTACTTATGAAATATTATGCTAAAAAATATTTTTTGATATGTTGCAGTTATGGTAATGTAGTCATAATTAATACTTGAGAATGAGTTTTACCAGTGAATTCATCCAGTTATTATGGCACTTAGAATAATCTGGTGTTTTTCCAATGAATGACAAATTAGTCGTTTCACATTTCCATGAACACAATCCATATACACCAATGGGGCATATTGATGAGGCTGTTCTTCCAGCACATGCCTCCCACAAGGTACCATATACATCTTTCTGCCTACAGAGCTTGCAAGCTTTTTCTGTGGTAAAGATTCCTGTTGAAAAGAGCACTCTTATTATTCCATTTTATTCATCAGGATGTCCACAAATTAACAATGAACACTGATAAACGTCTATAAAAATAAAATAGTTATTTATAATGTATCTCACTTTGTATGCAAGTATATTTATCTCATTTAAATAAAGTATTATGTATTTTTTTAATCATTACTTTATTTTAAAATTTACCATAGCATTCATATTAAAAGGAAAGGCGAAAGGGAAAGGCGAAAAGTGGGCAAGTAGGGAATTTGGATTTGCAGAACTAAAGAGTGTGAGTGAAATGAAAGCAATGGGTGAAATGAAAAGAGGTTTTTTGATACTATACTCATATTAGTTGGGAAAAAGCCTTAACCCAGGAGCACACTTTGTAATAAACTTCTGTGTAAAATATTGAAATTAAATTATTGACTTTGCAATTCTACATACTTTATTTAAAATACAACCCAGGTTTTGACATTGAATGTCATCATAGTGGGTACAATTACTAAGGCAATTTATGTAAATTCCATAACGTTACACTGGAGACAACAAATTTCTGTATAAAAGATCCTAGCAGTAGCAAATCCTTGAAATGTAACTTGAAAAAATTCTTACTGGGAAAATTACATTATTCTGATAGTGAATATCTTAATGATACTCTATGTATTGCCATGACCATTGTATATTTTATGTCTTGTATTTGTAACTAAATGCATATCCTATTCTTAATGCAAATGTTGTCATAGGATGAATAAATATTACTATTATCATAGGTAGACAAGAGCATCCACAAGCTAGGAATCCCTATTCTGAAATCCTATTTTTCTGTATTTTCCTGCAATCCCAGGATGTTTACTACAGTACCCATGCTCCAGGAGTCATATTAGATTTTTGAGATCTCAAGAATTTAAATTATCTAGATAAGTAGTAAATAAAAAAATAATGATTTTCTTAAATCAATTCATGTCAATGCATAAGGCCTATCACCTTAAAAATTTTCAAAAGGTTTGATGACCAATCATTTAATGGGACCTCCAATAACTTTCAGCATACTTGGATTGAAATAGGAAAGATTTCTCTAAGGTAATAAAGAGAAAACCAAAATCCAAGAGGGGAAAGAGTATTGTTTGCAGCTTAGTTTTCAATTTTCATTGCTTCTTAACATGACTTGACATATCTTTTTACAGATTATTAATATGATTGATTGCTTTATCACTATATTGTTTTCCTAATAGCAACTAAAGGCTTTAACATTTAAGTATTTCTTTTCTGATAACTAAAGGCTTCACCTACCTGGTGTTGTCATTATTGTTTTTTGAACTGTTGAGGTAATTTCAGTATTTTTGCTAGTTGTTCCAGGATTTCCTCCTGTGGTTTCAAATTCTTCAGCAGTGGTTCCCAATGATGAGGCTAGAGAAAAGTAATAAAAGAATGAGATCCATATGCAAAGCAGAGACGGTGGAGGCATGTAAAACTCTATTAGTATTCCTTTTTCTAAAACTAAAGGCTTCACCAACCTGGTGTTGTCATTATTGTGTTTTGAACTGTTGAGGTAATTTCAGCATTTTTGCTAGTTGTTCCAGGATTTCCTCCTGTGGTTTCAAATTCCTCAGTGGTGGTTCCCAACGATGAGGCTAGAGAAAAGTAATAAAAGAATGAGATCCATATGCAAAGTAGAGATGGTGGAGGCATGTAAACTCTATGGGATCTTAAATCATATATGATTTATGGGCAAAACATTGGTATTCTTTTAAAATATCCGTTTCTTTCATGGAAAACAACTGGTAGATAATCACTCAATTAAGGTATCCCAATAGAGATACAATGGAAAAGAATATTGAACCTTAAGAGTTGTATGAATTATGATGTTATTAGAGGAAAAAGTTCACTTAAATTAAAAAAAAACATAGAAGAACCAATATGAGCTATATGGTAATATTCAATTTTGAAGAGTTTGGATACTTTTTTGTGCCTGTCAAAATTCACTGCCTGAGCAGTTCTCTAAAGTATAGCATTTATCACTATTTTAAAGGTTTAATGATTTCATTTAGATCAAAACATAACCAGACATGCATGCATTCTTGTGTCTTTTACTGATATAGTAACTTTACCATATAGCTCATAATGGTCCATCTATTTTTTTTTAATTAAACTGAATGTCTTCCTCTATTAACACCATAATGCCTACCTCTCTAAGGTTTTGATGTGTAGGTGAGGTAATGTTAACAGTAAGTGAGAAATCATTACCATTGGTCAAAAACAAAGTTGTTCCCTCCTGAGTTGTCTCCATATGCTTGGTAGCAGTGGTGGTTCCTCCGATGCATCTTTCTGTGGAATCTTGAGTTGTTATTGGAGTGCTTGTCGTAGTGCTTGTCGTAGTGCTTGTTGGAGTGCTTGTTGGAGTGCTTGTTTGAATGCTTGTTGGAATCATAGCTGAATGTGAATGAAAATTATTAGTGGAAGAAGGTTAGTTAAATTTTGAAAAACCAAAGAATTAGCATGAGTTCTATGACAATGCTCAATTCCAAAGATAAAGGAGACTTTTTTGTATCTGTCAAAATTCACAGCCTGTTCACTGGTGAGCAGTTAACCAAAGTATTATATTTACAACCTTTTTTAAAAGGTCTAATGATTGATATTAATATATTTATTTATGAGAAGTAAACCATTTTACAAATTTCCTCATTTACTTTATGAAAAAGGAAAACAATGGTAAAAAAAAATGTTGTAACTAAGAACTAACTGGCAGTCTTGTGTATGGCTTGATTCAGATTTTTATACAGTTTCACAATAAGCAATCAAAATAACAACAAGAAATGAAAAATAGTTTGAAATCAGACTTTTTAGTTTAGACTTAATATTCATCATTACATACCAATCTCTCCGAAGTATTTAAAGATGAATGAAATAAATCATAGCTATTACAATATTCATTACAGTACCATATTACCCAATGCATTGGTGGATACTTTTGATAATTGCTCTATGAGAAAGTAACTCCAAAAAGAGTACAACTCCTAACATACGCTGAAGGAAACTAAAAGGTTACTTTAGGATTACTAATTTAGAGAGTAGGCCAGAAGACTTAATTTTATTGCTAAGTAAATAATGCAAGAAGAACATACCTAGATGCTCTCTACATGTTGAAAGAGTAGGAAGATTTAGACTCTGACCCAAATCTTCCAGACTCTTACAAGCTGTTCCTATTTTGAATGTATGGTTGAGCATCTTAATAAATTTGTTTTGAGTGTTATATAATTTAAGGATATAGCTTTTGTAATAATGTTTCCAACTAAAAGAAGCACATTCCAGTAAAGATCTAACTAATGATAATTACAGACACCTAAAGCAAGATATATCCTAAATAAAACAGTTTCTGGCGTAACTTGGTGGAAAATCTTCATACTGACTTTTAATAATCAAACCACTTTACTTTTCCACATAAACTTTTTAATTTTTACAACCCAGGTTTCGTTATAGCATAACAGGTTCCTGATGATGTTATGCTATAACGAAACCTGGGTTGTAAAAATTAAAAAGTTTATGTGGAAAAGTAAAGTGGTTTGATTATTAAAAGTCAAGATATATCCTTAAAATCCTTACAAATCTTAGATGTAAAACTCAAAATATTTCGAGTCTTAACTGCAACGTGCTCTATGTGAGTAGTGAAACACAGCTTATTGTCATAGATAACCCCCAAATAAGACATGAATTTATTCTTTCATAGGTAATTTAAACTCAATATTAAAAAATAAACATAGTATTAGATGAATTTAAGATTGAATGCATGAGATTTAATTTTTAATGAATACTATAGCTAGGCTGCATTTCTTATGTAGTTTTTGACTAACATATTGGGTTTGACATATAGTTTTGTGTTAACAGTGAGTAAAAAGTTATAACCATTGGTTGTCTGCATGGGTCTTGGTCTCTGAGTTGGGTCAGGTAGAAAGGTGGTTCCCCAAATACATCCGTCAGTGGAATCTTGAGTAGTCATTGGAGTGCTTGTTGTAGTCATAGCTGAATTTGCTAAAATTATTAGATAAAGAAGTTCAATCAAATTTTTAAAAATTAACATTAAAAAAGAATAAAAATTAAAAAAAAAGAATTAACATTATGAGCTGTATGGCATATCTTCAATTCTAAAGACTATGGATAGTTTTAGGTAACTGCCAAACTTCACTGCCTGTTCACCAGTGAGTAATTCTCTAAAGTATTGTGTTTATCACTTTTTTGAAAGCTTTAATGATTTACTTATTTGGATGAAAACATAGACTAAAAATGGATGCATTGTACTGTTTTTTACTGCTATACTGGTTTTAATATATTGATGAATGTAAAATGAACAGTGAGTGAGAAATTATTACTATTGGTTGAAAACAAGGTTGTTCCATCCTGAGTCACTTTCATATGGTTTGTAGTAGTGTTGATTATTCCAGCGGATCCTTCTGTGGTATTTTGAGTTATCATCAGAATTCTTGTTGTACTGATAACTGAATGTGGACAAATTAATAAAGGGAGAATTTATGATTGATGAATATTGATATTGATCATGGTTTTAGTGTTCAATATGCACTGTTGTTTAAACTTTACTCTCTTAAATATACTCTGAGACATTGCTCCATTGTATTATCTAAAGGCATTTTTAGTGCTTCATTATGTTACATTTGTATAAAATATTACTTTTCTCATAAGCAAGTAATCCCAAAGTAAATGTATCACTAATCTATGAGCGTGTGGGAGAAATGAATTTTGAGTGAAAATGAGCATATGTAATTAAAGAAAATGTAAAGAGAAAAAATTTTAAATCTTAATTCATATGCTAATTGTTTTTTTATTAATTATTTGCAGAGTTTCAAAATTGCTACCGATTATTGCTGATGGGCTTTATGGTACCTGTGGCTGTCATAATCTAAGCAAATAATGAAAGCTTCTTGGTGCATAAATTAATTTAGGGAGGTGTGAGGTAATTTCTACAATACTTATAAATAAAATTTGTGAGAATTTATCAGTGTTGAATTCCATATACTGGTAAGCTATGTTTTTATTTCAACAAAAATTCATTCCTCACTGTACAAAAGCTCTAATATCAAGTTTCTTGTAAATCTTTAAAAGGTAAAATTAATGCGCGTGTGCCAAAAAATAACCAGGTCTACAATTGTAAACAGTTGTTGGAATATTGCAGACCATATGTCGATGTTCTTGAAAAGTTAAAGGTTGGTAAAGTACCCAATTTCACCCTCACAATTTCATGGGAAGTATTCTAGCATTATAATCTCCTTTGGATGTTGTGTTTGATTAAAATTATCACAGACTATGAGCTCCATTAATAGGCGAAATATTAAGTAAATATTGTAAATCCAAGTTTTAACGCCACAAGGATTGATTTTGAGGCCAGAATTTCATTTATATCCTATACACCTTTATATTTCATTAGAATGAGACAAATATAAATAAATTATTTGGTCCATATTTTTCTAATATTTTCCTGAAAAAATTATGTCAATCAAGTATTAATAGGGATTATAAATTATCAGTTTCTCGTAATTAATTCTTTGTCCAGTGGTACGAGTATTAAAAAATATGTCAGCCTTTCAGAAATCATTCTATTTATTCCATTAATGAAAGGCCTTGTAACTTGGCTGCTCTTAAAAAGTTTTATACCTAAATGGGGTAGACTTCATATTTGGATTACTTGCTATCTTCCATCACTCACTTGTGATATATTCTAAGAGATTTTCATTAATCAATTGCATGAATTCACTTCCATGATGTAAACAAAAAATACCGGGACCATAAAGTTGATTCAAGTTTATGGTCCCGGTATTTATTGTTTACATTGATTCATGACCGTAGCTACGTTCCTTGCATATTTTAATTCACTTCCATGATCATTGGGTAAATCACATTGCTATCCCGTCCTTTTGGTTGAACCCTCCTTGCCTACCTCTGATCCAGCACCACTAATTTTGAGTGAAAATAATTAGGCATTCATATCTGTCTAATATTCATAATGAATATTGTTCTTAAAAATATGTTAAATGCTTTAGAAGGGCTGAATTTAAGTCAGTAGTGTATCCAGGATGATGCCGTTGGGGATAAAAATCAAACTGACATTATGCAACCCATGCATCACACAGATTCTGTTATCATCATTATACTCCACCATGTTAAAATTCCGTACTGAATTCATACATTAATTGAATGTTATTTTTAAGGCGTGGTTCCTCAGAATACTTTATGGAAGAGAACCATAGTTTAAATGAAAAATGATAAATTCTCAAAACTCATTTTGTGATAATCATTTCCACAATAGAATTAATTAATAAAATATGATGGACTGATAGTAAATAAATAATAAAATATAATGACAATAACAATCAGTAAGATTGAACATAATAATTTGTTATATTTCCTGATTTCAAACACTCGTATCTTATTCCTTACTGTACAACACTACAGGATAAATGATTTGTTCAAACAAAACATGTTAAGAAATTCATTAGTTAATAGACTGCATTTAAGATTTATAAACTTTCAGTCTTATCAGCATTTAATAATATGTGTAGAATAATAGTAATAGATGTAAAACCTAATTATATGGGATAGTATTAGATAGTATTTTTTGTAGTAATTTTATGAGTTGTACGTCAAAACCCTCAGTAAAGGCACTGTGGCAGTTGGTTATGAAATTTAAATTGTTAGTTAGCAATATATAAACTTTGTATCCATTCTGGAGAGTGGTAGGGTTTTCATGTGAGGGGTGTTTAAAGTGATTTGTGCTGGAGGAGGAGAAGATCAGGTAGCACAGTAAGAAGGGTGGTAATGTGTGGATGAATTAAGAAAGAAATATGGGGGAGAGTGGTCAATAGAGTGTAGGTTTTGAAATAGACATTTGCCTTAGTGGGTAGGGAAAAAAGTCCATCATGACCATTCCCTTTCCTCACCTAAAGGCTTAGTATCTTGCATTAAACAGGGAGGTTAAAAAACATAGTGGTCATCCTCTACACTTTTTCTGTGCCAAGAAATCCCTCCAGCCTTGAAATTAATTGAAAGTCAGTGGTTCTTTTCAATGATATATGTGAAATTGGAGTTTGGAGGATCAACTGCCCCCTTTTACCAATCCTCCCATGTGTCTACACCATCAACCTAAACATTTTTGCTAAATATGCATACAAAGATGACCCACAGGAGAAGAATACCACATTACATTTGGTTTTTGTCTTCTTACTGTAGTTTGTATTCTAACGATTAGGATTGTAACTTGAGGTTTTTTAAAGCTAAGAATCAATTATCATAATTCATTTTCCAACATCCTATTAGGAAGGGAATTTCACACTTACCGGTGATGATAGGTGTTCCTTATGCTATATTTGAAGGTGAAAGTCATTTATATTTCAAGTTATTAAAATGGATAGATGCAATTAGTATCTCTGTATTTCAATTAATATCCTCGTAAGTATCGTTGCACTGTATTAATAGTTAATTCATCTGACTTTCACTACAGAAACAATTGGTTAACACAATCGAATGAGAGGTAAATGATGTATGCATTACTCTTAGATCCATTCATTTTTTTACTAACCATTGATTTTATGTGTTGAATTAAGGTCTGCTATCTCTGAAAGAAATAGAATACATATTTAAATTTTATATTCCCATGTCAATAACATACATTTGTTGTGTATGTGCCTATAAAGGTACCCTCCACATCTACAGACTTGCAAAATTTTGGTATCAAACAAATATTTCCCTATCGGACAAGTTTTCAGCAAATATATTCAAACTTGACAAGAAACATTATAGTGGATTGTATGGTACTAAATAAGCAATTTATTTTATTCAATTTATCAAATTCACAAATAGGGAATTGATATTTTTTCCAATTAACTGGCATGTGTGATATATTAAATATAATGATCACCTTCATCTGATTTTCTGGATCCATAGTTGTTTACAGTAGTGTCTTTGACTGAAGTGTTTCCATATGCAATAAGGGTGGATACTTCTGTTTCAATGGTATTCTGAAAAGATTAGGTATCAAATATGTTGCTTTTGAAAATTTAAATAACTGATTCAAACAATGAAAATGGCTGATTTAAAAAATTTATTACTGCATTTAGTGAAATCATATTATTAAAAACTCTTATTAAAATCTTATGACTTTTTCCATATATACTGATTAATTACAGAAAAATACTAATTTTACCTGCATGGAATATTAAAATACAGCAGTATCTTACAGCAAATGAAGGTATATCTATTCCTGCATTTTCCTAGTAATTTTTTTACACGTTAGGCCATCATTTTTATACATATTATTTCAATATTCCCAGAGTAAATAAAGATTTATTATCAATTTTCCCACAATAAATCAGGTATCACCTCTCATCACATATCACCTCACATCACCTATCAATTTTACAAATATTTTATACTTTCAGTAATTATTTTAAAAATCCATTCAGCCTTAATTTGGCGTTTATAAAGTAATATTGTAAAGTAATTTCTTTATTAATATTATTGTGCCAAAATTTTGTCAATTCTATTTAGCTATGTGAATTTAATATTTTATAAATACTTTGGGAAGCTTCCACCAGGGATTTTATCATAGGTTAGTTAATATAATGTGTAGATACCTACCAAATATTTTGTACACACAGAAATATATACCTATATATTTAACTAGTCAAATCCTTGCTTTGTACATTAAATAGGTAGTGCCATGTACTTATAATCATTTTTTTATACTTAAAAATTAAAAACTTTGAGGATTTTTGACAGTGAATGTCTTCTTGATTAGTTATTTTTATTCCAGATGGCGGCTAACAAGGACATCAATACCAGAGTTATCTGAAAATTTCTCCACCTGATGATGAAAATGAATACATATGTTTTCAAAAAAATTATTTTCTACATAGTCGTCTTTAATATAAAAAACATTTAATTCAGGAGTGTGCCAGTGCCACTATCCCATCCCTTCAGTATTCTTCAAGGAGTGCTGTGAAGTACTCATTGAAAGCTGCATTTGCTTCTTGATTGAACAAAAAACGTTGACCAGCAAGGAAACTCTTGAGTTTTTGGAAAAGGTGGAAGTCTGAGGAAGCCAAATCCGGGGAATATGGTTGATGTTTGAGCACTTTATTGGGCAAATCTGTCAATTTTCCCATTGCCAAGACATTTTTGTGGGCAGGTGCATTGTTCTGATGGAAAATTTGGAAAAAAGATGGATGATCTTTTACTCTGCAAGCTGGATCTGCTTTCACTCATTTTTGCATCCAGTTTGGTTAGAATGTTATAATAGTACTCCCCAGTTATTGTTTTGGCTTTTCAAGGTTTTTGATCAATAGAATTCCTTTCCCATCCCAAAAAATTGATATCACGACCTTTCCTGCTGATGGTATCTTCTTCGGAGCTGAAGAACAAGCCTCTATCCACTGCATGGATTGTTTCGATTCTGGTGTGTAATGGTGATTCCATGGTTAATCCATCATCACATATCGATGCAGAGATTGCTCTTGCTCTTCAGAAAGCATGCCAAACACTGTTTCACTGTTTGGATAGTGTCGTCCTAATGCATTTTTTATCTACATCCTACATGATGTGCAGCACTCATCTTGCACAACGCTTTTTCAGGTGCAATTCCTCATGCAAAATGCCACCAAAGTGTTATTGATATTCCTTTTGAATTAGCAATATCCTGCACCTTTGTACACCATCTTCCAAAATCATATTTTTCAGTTTTTGATGATTTCAATTGTGCTGACACTTTTCAGCCATCCTTCACATGGATCATCTTGGAGGCTTTCGTGGCCATGTTTAAACTCATATAAAATCAAAGGAGAAAAGTCCCCATACACTTTTACCATCCTCAAATGAATTTTGGTCAGCACTTAAACCTTTTACAAAGAATTTGATTAATGCATAATACTTGATTTTTTCTATTTCTAATAACTCACACACAGCAACTGATTCAAACAACTACTTACAGCAAACTGCTGGATTGAATGGCTTGCAATTTTACTCCAGCTATTCACACATGTGCCAACATGTGTGAGTAGCTGGAGAGAAAATTATTCGAGTAGTGATGCCATTTAAGGATGAGGCAGAGACCTTTTCAGACCACCCTCGTAGATTCTTACTTTCATGAATGATTGCATTTCTTTCAGAAATAATAGCATTGCTATAAAAATTACCATTACCAAAGCATTATTTTATAAGTACTTGGGACTAATATGAGAAGTTCTCGAATGGTTAGATGATAGAATCATTCAAGACATTCAGCAGTTATATAGTGTAATTTCATGGGAACTGAACAAGTAAATAATAAATTATTTAGTGCATGAATGTATTGCAGAATTTCAGGGTATGGTTATAATACAAATATGCAAATAGAACATCTGTATTTACCTTGAAATTGCAGTTACTTTTCTTGGAGTGTGTTTCGGAAAAATGCCTAAACAATCATGGATACTCACAGTTAAACATCGATTGATTTGATTGATTATCTCATATTCGCAAACAACGTGCGTTGGAGGTGTGAAGACGTTTCTTCCATCAAGTTGTTGATTCAGCCACCAGTTTAATCTGCTATTAGGTGGCATCCAGAGGTCCCATATTACTTTTCCTTTAAATTTGAATTAGAAGTTTGAGGTGTATTAAAGCACACAAATATACAATTTTTTAAAGATTAAGGAGTGTGTGTCATTTTGGAGTTATAAATTGTAGCATTTCAAGCTTTATAAAGATATTCCATATAACTTATATTCCAAGTGTATATTTCTTTAGTGTTTTAGTTACCTCAAACATCTAATGTCAGTTCTTTATGACATTGGAGCATACATATCTAGTGTACAAACATTTTCTTACATTACCTATTTGCCTATAACCAAATCTGATTAACATTCTGTCTCAGCTATAAATAGTAACCATTATCTATGTCAATATTTATTACAGTGAGGATGAAATATTCATAAAATAAATGTTTTTCACATGGGAGGACTTGAAAAAACATACTAACATTGTACTTAGTTATTAGCAATTACAGTTGGAAGCTCAGACTTTGAAAAGAATGCATTATCCTGTACCATAAGAGCAGAGCCAGATATAGGAGTTTGGTACCCAGAGCAAATTAACACTTTACAAACCCTTTAAACAAATCCTCCAAACCCTAAAATGCTTTAGTTTGTGATGACTTGTCCTTGCCAGAAAGAACAATTATTAACGCTCTCTAGGATCTCAGCATTTCCTCCTCATGGAAGAATCTTTTAGAGGAAATTGGAAAGATTCTTCCAAAATATAATTGGGTGAAAAAGCCAAAACTCAATTGGGTGAACTCTACCATCACCTATCAAACCAACCTTCAGGTTGATAACTATTTTTTTTAACTATTGCATTACTTTACGTAATGCTATTCATCT
Organism: Hetaerina titia; assembly: GCA_037158775.1. NCBI lineage: Eukaryota > Metazoa > Arthropoda > Insecta > Odonata > Calopterygidae > Hetaerina > Hetaerina titia. The sequence continues at coordinate 79,794,782 of CM073769.1, read as the reverse complement.
ATTTTACCCACCTTGCTTTTTCCACAGTACATAATGGATAAAGATTTTGTCATGTGGTTCACAATACATATTGCATGATTTGAGTCCTATTATGGTGTTTTTAATTGTTGAATTCCATTCATACCACAAACCGCAGTGAGTGGTATTGTCACTCAATGTATGGTTAGATTTTGGCCAGCATGCCCAATATCCACTGGTTAGCACTTTCAACTGACCTAAGAAAAACATTTAAGCTTAAATTATTGAAAAGTTTCAACTCAATAAAATATTTACAATCTCCAGACAAGTTTAATAATGAAAAATTAATTTTATGTAAGGAAAAAATATATTTAATAAAAAATATGATGGGGTATTCATGTGAACTTCTCTGATCAATCCAGGGCTAGCAGAGGAATATTTGTGTCTCTCATTTTGTGGGGAAGCACTGGAGTTGACTACACACCGATTTTAAATGGGATCCATACTTGTCAGTGAATTAATTTCAGTCGTTCTTTAGGAAGGAAGTATGTTATTCTGAAATGAGTTAACGACTGTATTATTGCATTTATTACCTTGGACCCTTAGATAAATACAAAAACACCTAATTCCAGCCATGGGTTCAGGTCCCAGAAAAAGTCAACTCATTTCTTTTACTCTATGATTTGTTCTCCATGTCAAGATCTACCAGATTGAAATTCCCTGAGAAATGCTTAATGTGAGCATCTCTGCACCAAGAGATGCATACCTTGGAGTATTTCTCTGAGTGAGACAAAGCCATGGACCCACAGTTGTGTATTTTCTTGTGGATTTACATTTGTATGTGATTATTATAATAGTTGATCTACCAATGATGGTAGGTTTTGGATGGATGCATGCTACCAAAAAAATTCTCTTGTCTCTCCCAACAAAACAGAACCCTAAATCCTACTCGACAATAAGCCCTTCTTCAACTCCATATACTTTCTTCCTCCCTTAATTCTGTCCAACATACCTATCCTATTCTTTGTTTGCCCAATATTCTCCCCTCTAACAGTATTCAACTACCCATTGCCAATCAATATGCTTTGAATCCATTTTCCTTGTCTCCTTATGATTTCTCCAAACATTCCTGCTTCAATGACCTTGTTTCCATGCTGCACATAACTACACTTCATATGAAAGTTTTCAAAAACCTTTTCTTGACATCCTTACATCCCTGTCATCAATTCTCTCCTCCCTGTGAAATTTTCTTTGTCTCCTGACATTCAAATACATTCTGATTTAATTCCATATTCCTCTCGATCAGTGATCTCATTACTGCAATGGCATGACGCGTACCTCTCCCCTTCCTAAACCCAAACTGATCATCCCCTAAGTAATCATTCAGGCCACTCTCCATCCTCTTGTTGATGATCCTGAGAACCAATTAAGCTGCATAGAAAATTAAATTTATTGTCTTCATATGATATAGCCTTTAATTTTTTTGAAATAAGAATTAACACTGATCTGACAAAGTCTTCTGGCCAAATTCTTCCCTCAAATGTTACAAATTAGTCCAAAAAAACTCTTCGTTCCACATTTTCCTAAACTGTAGGATAGTTCCCCAGGAATATTGTCAACCCACATGGGCTTATTTCATTTTATTTTCCTTAATAACTTTTCTATTACAGCGTCAAGAGAGCCTGAACCTAAGCTATCTTCATCTATGTCATATCCTCTTTCTATGTCTAACCTTGTTGACCTAAGTTCTTTACCATACAGTGCTTCTGTATATTCCTTCCATCTCTCATGGATATTTTCTGGTCCAACCAATATTTTTCCTAACTTATCTCTGGTTGTTAACACTTCTTACTTCCCAGCAGTGTTTTAACCTTCTTGTATATTGCATCAATTTCACCTCTCCTCTGCAAACTTTCCATATCTTCACACTGTGTATTCCACCATGCTTCTTTTGCTCTATTTTTTACCTGTCTCAAATTATTATTTAAATCTTAATATTTTCTTTGACCTTACTTGGCATTTAAATACTTCCATTTACTCATCTATCTTTCTTATCATCTCATCCATAATTCATGGTTTCCTATTTACAGTTTCTATAGTTTCCTGTGTGACTTTTGACATCCCTTTTTTGATATATTTCCATTTCTCCTTAATAGTACTCAACTCCTTTCCTGCACTCATTATTTTCTCTACAGCCTCATGACACTTCATCCTTTTTAATATAGTTAATACGCTTGCATCTCATTTTCTAAACTTATTTTTTGAATCAGATGCTACACTTCATAATAACTAAATTGTGATCAGAGTCTGCATCTGCTCATGGGAAATGCAAATTGATCATACTGTTCCTAAATTTTTGCCTAACCATAGTATAATCTAACCAATACCTTTCTGAGTTAACTGGCATATTCCATGTACACTTACACATTTTGTGATGTCTAAACCACGTGTTTGTGATCATTAACTCCTATCTCCTGCAGAACTCAATTGCTCTCTCTCTTTGGTCATTCCTTGTTCCTAAATCGTAATCCCCTAGATCATGACCATCTATTCCATCGCCTATCGTCTCATTTCAATCCCCCATGACTATCAAATACTACCCTCTAGGAACACTCATGATCACCCATCCACTAACTGATTGTATTCATTGTCTTCATCCTCACTATTATTGCTTGGTGGCATGTGTATCTGAACAGTGACAAAATTCATTGGTGCCTTTACTTCCACTAGTAATACTCTATCCATCGCTTGCCCTATTAAGATTGCCCTGTTAAGTATGCTCCTTCCTACCTTTTTATTCAATATTATTGCCACCCCTCACTGGCTCTCATCCCCTCTGGTGTATGTAACTTACGCTTAAAACATCTATATTTCCTCTCTTCATCTCTTGCTTTATATTCTCTAATTTTCCTGTCCTCAACACAAAAAACTCACCCACAAAAGACATGGGATGAATAATTAAGGGGGTTTCCCATTCAGTGTATGTAATATGGGGCCTTCTTCAGTGTATGTCATTGTTAGTGAATTTTAAAAGTGAGTGGGCCTACATACAGGCCCACTCCTACCTGTAGACTCCTTTAAGAATATATTTTTTGGAGGTTGAAGATTTCAATTTACTGGCTGAAATTAACACCACCCATGATAATCTTCTTTTCCAGTGAAATGGCCTGTCAATTGGAAAGATTTTTTGTCAAAACTTGAGGAAAGACAACAAATTGTTGTGCCAGTATAATTTCACACATTCAAAAGAGGAGAAAACATTTGAGTAATAATTGAAAAATATTTTTATTTTACTTCAAGAGGAAATATCCCTACTAAGAATGGCAGGTCAAAGATTTAATTAAAATGCTTGGATAAAAGCAAAATGACTTAAGATATCTTCACCTCTTATTTTGAAATAAGAGTGAATCCCTGCCCTTGTTATGTGGATTTAATGCTTTAAAAATATTCAAGAGGCAAAGGGCAAGTGCCCTTTATTTTTTTGGTGAAAAATCTGAATTAAAAATTCTTTGAGGATCTGAATAGTTTTCCTGGGGCACAAAAAGGCATGGATTCAAATTTTGTAATGAAAACAGTTTGAAAAAATTGTTTTGCTGGTTGGTTGAGTGAACAGCTTTGACTCAATGTGGGAAACAAATATCAAAATATTTCATATGGCTGAATGTGGGACATTCATTGATTTATGTGATACCTGGAGACCAGTGAAATGTTCAGTTCTGATTTGAACTACTGTTTTTTTTCTTTGTTGATATTTATTGACTCGTGATTAACCCACTTATGATACTAACTGCAATGAATCTTATAAATTAGTTTAGTTTGGGAGTCAAACTAATATCTTGAGAAGATTGAACTATGAACATTTGGAGTGCATGGAGAAGAAGCTGGATAACTAAAAAAATCAGAATTTTTCTAAAGCAGAAAAAATGTTTTTTTCTCAGAAAAAACTAGTTGGTGATAGGGATTGAAAAAAGTCACTTCGCCATAAATGTTGTTGAGAAATGGATATGTGTCACAAATCTTCTCTATCTGTAAGAATTTTCTTATTATGTCCTGTACAATGAGGAAATCATTACAGAAGATGTTGACTTAATTAGCATTTCTGTGTTAGCAAATAAATAAATAAATATTTTTAAGAAAACAAATTACCTTTGCACATAAAACTAATTCTGAATTGGTATAGGTGATAAAATATTTGTTTCCAGTACAATGTTGTGTTAAATAGAATATTTGACATTTTGAAATTGGTAATGGCGTACTTCTTAACTGAAGTGGGTTAACACCAATATAATTCGTGATTTTGTTCATCTCTAGATACAAGATCTTGTATATTTTAATGGTTTCAGTTGCAATAGTACTAGCGTTTTTGTATGCATGACTAGTGGTAAGACTAAGAAACTTCCTCACTTCTTACCACCATTTAACAATTTCATGATATTTTATTTTTAATTTATCTTTAATGAGGTATTTTTCCCTTGAATTTATTTGTCGTTTTAAGTAACTCTGTGGTTGTTTTATAGAATGTGGTGCTGGTGTCTTTCCATAATAGTATACCTTGAAAGGTCGCCATTTGTGGCCTAATGCTCAATTAAAATTTGGTGACTGCAGAGTACTCTATTTATTAAATTGGGACCAGAAATCTGTGATTTAAGTTTAAAGCTGTGATTTTTCCTCTTATTTTACCATGGCCAGTAAATAAATAAGGAAATGACATTCATATTGGTACGCATAGAGGTCTCTTGGAGATGATATTACTGAATACAAAGTATATAAGGAAAAATTGACTAAATAAATAGAGATATTTGAGAATTATTATCCATGGAATAGTTTGCTACTACCTTCATTAATATGAATCAGTGTATCTGTAATAAAATTCATCTCCTCTTCAGTTTCTATGGCAATTCCTCTTGCTGATGGAGCAGGATTGCAATACATTTCTTTGACTGTATGGTTTCTTTTTCCAAAATTATGATTGTGGCAAATTTCCATTGCATCTGTTACATTCCATTTCCCTAAGTAGAGAGAAAATTTCATTTTAGAGTACACATCAGAGAAAAAGTATTCCCCTTTGCTTAAAAAAATATAATAAGCATAATTTATTACCACTGAAAATCCTTGGACTATTATTTTTTGTTGAAGGCAAAATTAATGTAATCAGTATAATTTGATGCCTAGTTTTGAAACTAGAAAATGTCAAATAGATTTCTCTATAAAAGTTTCAGGTCATTCCCTATTTAAGTGATTAAAACCATTGTACTTTTAAATGGGTTTTAATTAACCACCATCTGTAATTTCAACATTTAAAATTCAATTTTCAAGTATTCTGTACAACATTTGTGAAATGCAAATTCCTTAAATATTCCCAGTGTTGGGAAGGTTAAGGAAACTGGTAGTGATGTAGGAAGGATTTAATTAATGAGAACAGGATTTTTATATCTTTTTCTAGAAGGGATCATTTGCTAAGTAGGGGGAAATTTTGTTCATCTGTCTACCTTCAAGCATAAGTAACACATACAACTAAAATTTGGCCACAAGTCTAGTTTGATGTGAAAAGGCATTTAAGTCAGCTATAAAGTAACCTTTGACTCCAGATACAGAAATATTTACTCAGAGATGGGGGCAATGTGAATATTAACATGAAAAGCATCATTATGGAAATAACCAATAATCAGTTTCATTCATATTGAGGGTATTGTTAGAGTATGTTTAATATAAATCTATGGATTTTAGGTCCCAATAAAATGAATTATGTATCTATGCTCTCCTTTTTAAATTTCCAAGGTAAGAAAATATTAGTGATTTCTTAGTTTTATAAATTTTGAAGTTTATTTTATTCACTCCAACAGCAGTTGATTGCTCCATCAGTCTCGTACCTTTTGTGTTCAACTCTTCTAAAAAATAACAATGGTTCTTAAATTCAAATTCATCTGAATTGCATTTAATATTTTCTAACTTTCTGATGAAGTCAGTTTCATTTTTTTTATCTTCATTCAAAGCCATTACTTCTTCTATCTGGTTAAATTCCATGGCAAGGCAATTAAAGGCAATAATGAGCCAATACATGATCTTAGGCGACATTTTTAAAGAGAATTAATGATTCCTGCAAGAGAGAAATAGATTTAAGTTGTAAATTTTAATGAAAAGTTACATTTAAAATTGCATCATATGCAATTATCAGAAAGTATTTTTTTACAAACTTGTGCAAATTTCCCTTGATATTGGCATATATTCAGAATTATTTAAAGATTTCCCTTCGTTAAGAACTATTGGGTTTAATGAGTGGTTTCCTTAGGTATTTTCAACATCCCTGGCTCAGTAATAATTCTGCTACTTCATCCACCTCTTTGTAACAGAATTTAAACTCTAATTAGCGATGCCTTACCCTTATTTCCTTGGTAAACACATCATCTCTTTCTAGCCTTCACCATAGGTCTGGAAATACTTTGTAAGTTAATGAATATGCTACCAAAAATAATTGCTCTCATTACATTTACTATGCATTGTACAAAATTCAATGGTTATCAATTTTTTTCAGCTCTCTATATTCTTCATTAGATTATGATCTTAAAACAGCATTGCTACTTTGTAACTTGCACAAAAAGAGGGTGACTATTTTTATCAAAGAAAAAAAGGATTATTTTAACCCCTATATAGTGAAACTTAAATAACTGTAGCAACCAACATTCACTAATTTTTTGCAGTCGCAAACTATGTACCTGTGAATCAAGAAATGCTGTGTGCCCCACTGAATTTCCTTATTGTAACAACCTGATTTAATCATGTGACTGGGAAGATTTATCACCGGGTATTACGATTCAAGTGTGTAGCAGATGTTGATAAGATTGTATAGATATATGCAATATATCAATATAAGCAATAAGATTGAATGTAATAATAAATATTTAATAACAAAATCCATGATAAATATTTGATGAGGTTTATCCTTTGAAGTGAATTGATTAGCCAACTATTAATTGTAATTGCGTATGCTAAATAGTAAATCCAGTAATAAGTTACATGAGGTAACTAATTAAATGCAATTACAACATCCTCCAGCGGTATATTGCTAAAATGTTTTACATGTACGGTATGGGGATGAAGCAGTATTTTAAAGGTGATGTAAACAGAAATTAACTTGTGAAATTATATTTAGTTTAACTACATGAAAAAATGTAATCTGCCCATTTCTGTCTGAATTGATTAACATTGAAATTGTTCATATTTACCTCGACTGTCGGTTTTGTTCTGAACATGCCGCACATGCATGCAATTGATGGGAAAAACGTGAAAATTTCAATGAAAAGAATCAAAGAGGGGCTGATTGAGGATGTTCATCAGGCTGTAGCGCACAGTAATTTAAGTACGGCGTATCGATGAACAGGTCAGTGGAAGCCGACAGCTCGTATTATTGATAACTGCCATACTCAAAATTGAGCTACGCCTTCCATCAGGTTAAGTTGCTACGTGACAGAGATAATTGTGGTCTAATATATTTGTGATAAAAAAAGCACACTGACCGTGATTTGGCCAGGATTTGATACCGCGTGCTCATAAATGTTATGTCAATAAATGATAGTGGAACCGTTCGCTCGCATATTTGCAGAGCTGTATAATAACCTATCAACACGCTTTGGCTCAAGTTTTACAGCTTCCATAAAACGGACCTCTTCCCCGTTAGTTGCGCGAGGTCGTTAATAATATTCGTCAAGCACATTACCTTAATTTCTGTTGTAATTAATCCTTTCTCCGATGTAGTATTCATCTGTTTCGATATTTTGTTGTCATCCGAGTCGTTGATTGAGAGAGAAATTTTCCTTTAACTTATGATTGCTTAAAGTTTCTGAACAAACGAACCTGATAGACTTCCAAGTTATTTTATTTTCGATTTCCTCCTAAATTGTCTTAGTGGTTCACATTTAGAAAATATTGCTTAGTATTTTTTTGATTGAACAGTGATAACGTGACATAAAATAGTAATTTTGCAGAGTATATAATATTTGTTGAGCCTTTTAGTCAAATATTCGTATTTTGAATCAAGGCCAGGGGTATGCGTATTCAAATAAAGTCAAATCAATAGGTTGTTTCTTCCGCTTTTCCCTAGATAATTTGCAGTATATTTAAACATATGTTTTTCAAAGAGTTTTTAAGTGCAACGAAAAACTCATGAAAAATGTTAATTCATTTTTTAAAAATTCACTGCACAAAGAGAATAGTAATTACAAAGGATAGCTGCAAATTTTCGGGAGCGTATGGTCTAAATTTGTAGGTGTTTATAGAGGGACAAATGCTATGATGGAATTAAAATATTAGACTGAACCGAATGAAAAACTTGCGATGTAAAAGGATTGTGTTTATGATGCAAATGCTATTACCATGCATGTACTTGTAGCATACGTGCATGTACGTATATAGTATAGTATGTGGTGACAGGAACTACAGAAAATTCGAAAACGGATAATGTGTATTGCAACAGGTTAGTAGTATCCTGTCAATTACG